>JAUNZM010000244.1:1200000-1800000 GCA_033459285.1 Clamator glandarius | reverse complement strand
TAAAACTATTCTGACTAGTGCATTATCTAACTTTAGTCCAGCAATTGTGGCTTCTGCTACTGATGAAGCAGGCAAACCTCTGTCAAATATTCCTGTCCTTCTGTGTGTGTTCGTGCACTTCTAGTGGCTGCTTTAATATTCTAGTACAAATATCACTTACCCAGTCTAGCAGTGCAATTCTTGTGTACAAGGTCTGTATTACAGGTAGTCTGAGTAGTCTGAAGTGATGTGGTTAGTGTTGGTTGTTTTTTCAGGGTTTTTTTGTTTGGTTTTTTTTTTTTATAAGTCACTTAATTTCACTCTGGGTATAGTGTACTTTGCCATTCTAACAGTTGGAGGAGGGTATTGCACCTTAGCATCTGTAGATTCTTGGAGCCACAGCTCGGTAATACGGGTGGAGGGTGTTCTGAGCACTGCAGGTTGTACAGTAAGGAGTAGTAGTTACAGCAAGACCAGAACTTCTTTTAGGATGGGAAATAATACTGAAACCTGAAAGCAGACTTGACTAAGCAGTGTATTGTTCCAGTACTTCTGATGTACTGCTGTCCAGTGTTGTCTGGATTTGACTGTATTTCTAGAATTTCTTAAGTGCACTGTCTATTTCAGACAAGTGGAGAAGAGGAAGTGCTAGAGGAAGATGAGATTGAAGAAGACAGAAAGGAAGAACGGGAAATGCAGAAGTCTCCTGACCCGCCAGCTCTTGTTGGACCTATAGATCTGCCTGCCCTTCAGGGTCTTTCACTTTCTTCGTCCTCCTTCATCTGTGAAATGCCAAACTGTGGTGCTGTATGTGTGTTTGGTATCTTTAATAACAGGAGGATTGTATACTAGTGATTTTGGAAATGAGTGGTTTAGACTATTTCTGGCCAGTGATATCTCCTGAATATCTTTATACAACTCATTTTGCCTGGATTTAATTCTCATATCACAAAGTGTAGTCAGTGTCCTGATCTATACATAAAATTGCATTCTGAGATATTGTATTCACTAGAAATGCTGTATGAGAATAGCTCTGATAACCTTTCTCTTACACAACTGGATAGGATAATAATAACAATAGGATAGCTCACTGGTTTGTTTTATTATGACTAAGTTTCTTTAAGTCTGGTGGGATATAGCTGAGAGTAAGCAGCGTTTGACCAAGTAGGTTGTTTGTACATATTAGATATGTACAGTTGTTCTGTTCTAATATGCATTCAGTGTACTTCTTTCTGCAGGGCCTGTTCCAATTCAATATTTCTTGATTTATATTCTTTTTTCTTTCCTCCGCCCTCCTCCTCATCAGGTGTTCAGTTCCCGACAAGCACTAAACGGCCATGCTCACATTCATGGAGGTACAAATCATGTGACAAAACCCCGGAGCACCATTCGAGGCACTAAGCAGAAATCTGGTACGCAGAGCGGATACTGCTCTATCAAGAGTTCACCTGCCCACAGCACAACGAGTGGTGAGACTGACCCAACGACAATTTTCCCGTGCAAGGAATGTGGCAAGTAAGTGAGTATGAATGTCTCCAGCATCACATCACGTCATATTTCTTTGTATTATTTCTTTATACTCCAGATGAGTGGTGTTGCGATGAAATCTTTACTTTGCTCTGATGGCCTTCAAAGAACAGTTTCCCCTTACATGGCAACCTTCAGAGGTTATTTTGTGTGATGCTTTGGGTGCTTCCCCTGCAGAATTTTTTCTCCAGTTTTCCCAAATCGACTTACCTGCTATAATTTCTATGTTTGACAGTCCAGCTTCCAGCTTCATCAGACTTCTGTGTGACAGTGGGCAACTTTCTCTGTATTTCTGTGCTTGAGTTTGTCCATCCTAATGTGGGATTCTTTTACTCTTTTCCTGTTGTACAAGATGGTAGTGAAACTAAGTGCAGGGAGAATTAAGATGTGTGTCGATACTGAAGCAGCAGTAAAAGCTACCAAACACCTCCAGCAGAGTCCCAGTAAGCAATTTTGGTACTGTCGGGATGTATAAATCTGGTAGTCTGTCCCTGAAATTCTCAACACGGCATTGCAGATTTCACTGACTTCTATTTCAGGACAAGGAAGCAAATGTACTGATAGATTGTTGAGTCTTTTTTGGCTCGTTTCATCAAAAGCAATGACTTCTATATTTTTTTCTTTTAAAATTCAGGGTATTTTTCAAAATTAAAAGCCGCAATGCTCATATGAAGACTCACAGACAACAAGAAGACCAGCAAAGGCAGAAGGCTCAGAAAGCTGCTGTGGCAGCAGAAATGGCAGCCACTATTGCAAGAACTACTGGGCCAGTTGGACATAATTTGATCCCTCTGGATCATATGAGTTTAGTTAAACATGTTGAAAATGTCGGTGGTGACGTTGACGACGATGTTGTTCAGGAGCTGGGTGATGTCATGGAAGAAAATGCAGTCATGAATGCTGACCTTTTATTGGATGATGAAGATGCAGATCTACTGCAAGATGATGCTGAGTTATAAACAGAGTTCTTCGTTATAGACTGCTACTTGAGCACACCCTGGATGGATCAGTCAGGAAACTGCGGACTGCTAGTTTATTCCCCACTGATTGTAAACTACCTGTTGAAAATGATAATTCTTTATCCAGGTTTAGGGGGGGGGGGGCAAAGAAATCTCCTTTTTCCCTTTTTTTATTAATTTGTGTTTTGGGGAAAAAAATAAATAATTGGTACAAATATTCTCATAAGGTGTTTTTATCTGAGCTCATTTGGCTGATAACTTCCAAGGCCACAAATTACATAAGGTCATGGTTCTACTGTTACTTCCCTACAAGATTATTCCAGTAGGAACTTTAGTCATTAACTCTTCCAAGATTCATTTTAGCCCAATTACAAGAATGAAATTCACACTTTTTTTTTGCCTATACTGGATCACTTCCAGCATCTTCTAGAGACTAAATGTCATCTCTGTTAAGAAGATGATTACATTCTTTGTCTTTGTGCTGTCGTTTTAAGGGAGTTGGAGGAAAAAAAATCTGATTTACTTGTGAAATAATTACAGGAGTGACTATCATCTGTAGCAACAAAGTACTTCTTCAGTTCTGTCTTGCCTTAATTCATACATGTTAGGTAGCTTGTAAAAGCATTGGTTACACTGTTCATTTTAGAGCTTCCATTTTAGCAAGGTTTTGATCTGCTGGTTTTTAAATAACCTAATTCAAGGATTAAAGAAAGAAGGTGATTGTACTGTGGTTCACATCATCTGATGGCGACAAAATTGGCAACACCACCTTGGTAATCAGCTTGCACTGGAAATATATTTTGCTGTGACGATAAATCACACCGTTGAATAGCTATTTCTGTGGGTTTAGGAGAGTGTATGATCAAGTAAGTAGGAGCTTGGTTTCTCAACAAGCAAATACAGGGAGATTTTCTTGCCTGTAGAATGGAGACTGATGGAATATATGACTTCAGCACATGTCAATTATTTCTTATAGGCATGAAATTTTATTCTTGTGCCATTTTCAGTCTTCCTCATTACAGCAAATTCAAATGTTTATTTAGTAAAAGATACTCCAAAGGTGAGTTGATATTGCTGTTTAATTACTGTTTCTCCTCCCTTAGCTCCAGATCTACGTGCTGGATGTCTCACACCATTTATATAAATTTAGATTTGGTTCTCTAAGTAAATAGGATCTCAAAAGAATTGTACCTTGAAGAATTTAAGAATTAAAGAGAAATTGGAATTAGGTTGAGCGGACCTTTAATGACAGAATATGAATACTGATTTTGGAGCTTTCACAGGTAGCAGCACTGTTTTTCACTGTCTTTTACAGTGAATTTTGCACTGTAGAAGAGTATTGATAACTTTATAAAATATTTTATAAGACTGTTCAGATCTTCCAGATTTCATGGTTGGTTGGTTTTTGTTTGGTTGGTTGTTTTTTTTTAATGGGTTGGAGTTTTTGTTGGGGTTTTTTTTTGCTACATTCCTGACATCCTAAGCAAAATCTGAGAGATGGTGGAACTTATTTTCTACTGTCTTTCTTCCTTGTATAACTATGCAAAACAAGGGTAAATCACAGCATTTTTGTATAGGAGTACCCGACCACACAAGTCCAAAACCAGTGGAACTCATTGGGCAGAGAGTTGCCTTCTCTGTCAAAGCCAAATATGTGAAGCCAAACAACCTGAGGTTTCTACTTAAGGTCAAGTGTTCTGATACTAAAGAACAACCCTTCAGGAGAATGGAAATCCCTTCTCAGTTTCAGGTTAGTGAAATTCCTCCATATGTGACTTGTTTTATTTTTCTTGGGGATTGCTCCAAAGGGTAGTTTTAGTTTCTTTTGACCAGCAGGTGGAATTTCACTCCCTCTGCTGCATAAAGGATGATGTTCTCAATGACTGTACCTGTGAGTTTCAGGAGATCAAGCAGCAGCTGCCTTTTTCTTTCCTGAACTCCCAGTCAGCACGCTCTCTAGCAGTTCCTGTCCATGCTGTGACATATTACTTTTACAGGGGCCATGCAACCCAGGTTCAGCAGGCTGGGTGTTCAGCTGTATGCTGCCAACTAGATCCACTGATAATATTTTTTGTACTTGTGCAAATCTTAGTGGTTTGCAAAGTGAAATGAAGGCATTTCTGAGCAGTAACTTGTCTTGGCTTTCAAGAGCCTGAGGTAGGAACAAACTGGCTGTGTCTTCTCTTTCTCTTCCAAATTTGTATCACTTTGAACTGTTAAGGGCCTTTCTGAGAAAGGCTGCTACACTGGAGAATGGAAACATGTTTTCAGATTCCCCCAATAATGGTGGGAAAAAATTGGAGTGTTCAAGCAAAGTGGTAATTTAAGTTGGTGAGAGTTCTGATTGATGAATGGACTGAAATGTAGAAACTCGTGGGATTGGTTCTGAGGAGCAGCTCTGTATTAAAGTATCTATAGTGAAACTTTTCTAGCAACAATGGGACAGGTATCTATACTAAATCCAGTATATATAACTATACACCCATATGTATGCCTGGTTCTGCAACGTTAATCGGGTGCTGTTTTACTATACAGCCAAGAAGATAATAGAATGATAACCAAAGACGTTTATTCATAAAGGAAAAAAATGCACATTTCTTAAGCAGTACTTGATTTAGGCCTCGGACATGGACTTCGTTATTATTCAGTGTTGCATTGGCTGATGTTAAACAGATGCTGTTCTGCCTATTTGTATGTAAGTTGAACATAGTTTTATTTCAGCAAAGTTGTTTTCTTGCTGATGGTTGATGAAAACTGTTCAGTATTGAACTTGGTCTTCTTTGATAAAACCTGTATATATAGAAAGCATATTTTATGAGAAAAATCTTATTTTCAGTATTTAACTGTTATTTTATTAGAAGATGGTTGTAAATATTTTAGGTGCTTTAGTGTAAAAAGAAGACTGTAATTTTAGGTGGCAGAGGAAGTTAACGAAATAAAAAAAATATACATGTTTGATCTATGCTGGTTTCAGGTTCCTGCTGTCAGCATTTGACTTGCGCACAGCTTAATTTCAGCGTATTGTGTGTATTAGGATGTCTTAGTGGCTTAAATTGGTACTTGTTTATTCACACCCACACTTTAAAATATTTGGTACTGATCAGAACCCATGTTATTCTATTAACTGCAGTTTCTGTGTTTAAAAAGAAAGGGGTTTATATGGCATTTCCAGTCGTTTTTATACTTTTGGTAAAACATCATCGGCTGGGTTTTGCTAAGAGGCTGGATACCTTTTCCTAAGTGTTTTTAAGAGCAGGGAGAAGGCTTGAAACCTTAAGTTCATCTGTGATTGTTTCACAAAGGACTCCTGAATCGTTGAAAACTTAGGTTCCCGTGTAATTATTTCACAAAGGACTTAAGTTTTCGACGATTCAGAAGTTCATGTGCAATTGTTTTACAAAGGACTCTTGAATCGTTCCAGATTAAAAAAAAAAAAAAACAAAAAAACAAACAGTATTCCTTGTTTTCACCTCTGGAAAGGAATGTTCATGGTTAAGAACGAGTTGTGGTTTTAAAACGCGTCCTTGGCGAGGTGGAGAAAGATGGGGAAAACCCTCCTTTATCTCCAAGCGAACGAAAAAAAAAAATTATATATAATAATTCGGAAAAATGTGAATTTCCTACTTTTTTCCTTTCCGGCGGTGGAGGGAGGGGAAGGGTTTCACCTGGGAAAGAGGACGGCGGAGCGCGTGTGTAGGGTGAGAGGCGTGTGGGAGGTGGGGATTCGAGTTGGGAGCTCGTCTTCCCACCCCCGAGAAAAGGTGGAGGAAGAGGAGAAAGATAAGGAGGAGGAAGAGGACGAGGAGGATGGTCTTTTCCCTTCCGGGCCACGCCGTGCTTGGGGCGGGGACAAGATGGCGGCGCGCTGGGTGCTGAGGCGGCTCTGCCAGGTGCGATCCGCGGGGCGTGGGGAGAGCGGGTTCGGCTTTCGTTCTCCTCCTCATCCCCTCCCTTTCCCTTTGGGAAAGGGAGGGGATGAGGAGGAGAACGAAAGCCGAGCCTGCTCTGAGCTGGGGAAAGGGATCTGGGAGCCGGGCTGCCCTCCCAGCGGCTTCCATTGGGTTGGGGTTTCACGGTGTCGCCCTGCAGCCTCGTCACTCGGAGTGGTGAGGGAGGGAGTGGCTTGGATGAATTCTATGATCCAAGAAGCAGTTACTGTTAGGAAAAGAGGAATATTTTCAATTTAACCTAAAGTTCCATCTAAATAATTGTGGGGGTTTTTTTGAAAGTAAGACAGTATCCCTCTGATAGCATGTTTTCTATCAAGCAGTGTTTTTTTTCCAGACACTATTCGTTCTTGGGAGATGAGAACGTCCTGTGTGAAACATGATCTGTGGCAAACAGGTCTCTCTTCTTCTATAATCACTGCTGTTTGCAGTGTTTCCCAGTCTCAAACGCAAGGTCGGGCAGGGAGCTGCAGCCAGCTCCAATGTTGCCAGAGATTTGACTGTTGTCGTGTGAATAACAACATCCAAATTAGTCTCTTGGAAAGTAATAGAATATGCATAATATTTCTGAGAGAATTTATCCACGTGGCTGTGAGAAGTATATCCAGTCCCAGCTCTTGACTCACTGCCCACCACTGATGGTGATCGCCCCAGTGTGTTAACCGGGTGTGATAAAGGGTGCTTGGTTTCTAAAACTCCAAAACAACTCTCGAAAAGTTTATTTGCTGGCATTTTCAGTATCAGAATCAGAATATCTCAAGTTAGAAGGGACCCGTAATGGTTACAGAGTCCAACTCCCTGCAACTTGCAGAAACACAAGGAAAACAAGTCTTATGAGGAATGGCTGAGAGAGCTGGGATTGTTTAGCCTGGAGAAGAGGAGACTGAGAGGAGACCTCATTGCCCTCTACAATTAACTGAAAGGAGATTGTGGAGAGGGGGGAGCTGGTCTCTTCTCCCAAGTGACAGGGGACAGGACAAGGGAGAATGGCCTCGAGCTCTGCCAGGGGAGGTTCAGGCTTGACATCAGGAAAAAATATTTAATGGGAAGGGTCATTGGGCACTGGAACAGGCTGCACAGGGGCGTGGTTGAGCCACTTTCCCTGCAGGCGTTTGAGTGATGGGTGGATGAGGTGCTCAGGGATGGTTTAGTGTTTGATGGGAATGGACTCCATGATACAGTGGGTCCTTTCCAACGTGGTGATTCTGTGATAATTGTACATAACTTCACATAACTGTAAAAGATCTTAGTTTGCTTTTTGTTAGTGCAGTTAATTGGGGCAGTCAGTGCGGAATTAAGAAACTGTGCAGAATAAGTAAATACTTGAAGGTCATGTGCCAAGCGTGTTTCTCATCTTAAAGCTCCAAGTCTAGAAGTTAAAACTTTTTTCCAATTTTTTTTTGCTTTTACTTTTTATGCTACCTGTGTCTTCTGCTGGCTTTGGCTTCTAAAGAGTGACGGGTTTCTCTCAGATTGAAAAAATTTGATATTGGGGTGTTCTATTCATTTTCTTAAGCCCTAAACACTCATTTTGTCTCTGTGTTGTGTTCTGGACTTGATCACCTTCCAGGCATCCCTCTTCTGAGTACTTCAAGATCTCTCACCCAAACAAAATGAATGCTGTTTTGTGTTATGAGAGGGGTAATTTTGTTTTGTGCCAGGCCTTGCTTCATGTGGGAAATTGAATTCTGTTATGTTGCAGCCTGAGTGTCTTTTTCCGCCTTTGCTGATGGCCATGAGCGAGATAGCATCAAGTATATTTAAATCAGAGAATGAAACGAGTGTTTATGCTCTACTGCCTGTTGAATGCCATCTTTGCTACCTGGAGTACTCAGTGCATCATTTTGTCAAAATTTGCACAGAGCACTTTAAATTTTATTTTACAAAGACTTTGACTTGATGCCTGCATAATTAGTAATGAAAGGAGATGGCATATGGTGGGAAGAATACGCATAATTACAGAACACTGTAAAGGCTACAGAGCTTAGTATATGTGATAGAACTTGACTGTTCCATCATGTTTTGTTTTATTCATCTTTATTACTTGAAGATTGACATTTTTGTATCCAGAACCACGTAATACAATATGTAATGAGTGGAATATCTTTGCATACAAATAAAAAATCCATATCGCCAGGTCGAGGTCTATTACAAAACAACACTTAGCAGAAACTGCATACACACAAGAAACCAGGTGCAACTTCAGTCACAATTTTTCTGCCACCTTATCACAACAGCTTTTTCCTTGCCTGACGACTGCCCAGTGAGTAGTCTTACGCTTGTTGCCTGGGGTCAAGTTCTGTGCCATATACTTGCACACAGTTTAAGCCCTACAGTCTTTGTAATTTGCAAGATAAATAGTGAATGAGGCAGAATTACTAAAGAAAACAGCTTTGTTCACTGCTGATCTATAATTAGTATGTAATGCATACTGGAGAAGTTTAGAGACCTAATAGCATCGTGTAGATGTATGTATCCATGATCAACTAGATTAAAATTACCTGGAAAAATGCCAGTTCTTGCTGTTTTCTGATGTTTTTAATTATACAGTCACCTACATGACTGTGTGTGGGATATCCGTCTTCTCTCTTAAAGCTATGATTCCAGCATCTTTTAAATCAGAGTGTCTAGGGGCTGGATAAGTAGTTAATCTTTGCTTCACAGTTCTGCTGCAGCCCTGACTTTCTATTAAGCAAGTAAAAGTTCTAGTTCCCTTTTTTTCTTCACACTCAAGTAGTCAGTAACTTTGCCAAATGTAATTAATTAATTTGGAAGGAGATTAGAAGCCAGTTAACATTCAGAAGGGAGTGATTTTGGAAAACGGTACTGTTGTATCTTGATTAACAGTTGTATTCCTTTTTAAACACAGAAAAATCATGTTACCTTTCAAATATGGTTCATTTACTTGTTAGAAGTATTTTTATTCAAATGTTCTCTTCCAAAGAACAAGTACTCAAAATCACAAGGAACTTTTTGATGAAGAAATGGGAAATTTCTAGTTAAATTCAGGGGTTGAATTTGTGCTTTTATAGGATACTGTTCTCAACTGCTTTTACAACAGCAAGTCCTATTTAGGATTGTCACTTGATGAAACTAATAGATATTCTACTGTGTTAGTAAAACTAAAGAGAAAGTATATACAGAAATGGTATTTGATGCCACAATAAATACAATTTTCTGCTTTAAAAGTGCTTTGTGATTGCTATTCAGTTTCCTCATTTGTCAGCACATGCTGTTATAGTGTTCCCTTAATGTGTTCTTTTTTAGGGGCTATTGTATACTAAAATACATTTCTGCGCTTCTGTTTTCCTGCGTTTCCTGAAAGAGTAAACTCTCTAGTTTGGCAGATCAGTGCTCGGGAATATGTTATGCTCTGCTGTGCAGAACACTAAGCTTTAATAAATCTCTGTTATCTGGCTATAGTTGGGGGGGGGGAAGGATAAAATAAAAACCCATGACTTGTTTGTTTTATACAGGGATCAGCTTTTCCTGTCAATTATGGAAGAATTATGCAAAAGCAGTGTTTCGTTCAGTAAGTATAAAAGACCTTCAGAGTTTCTACTTCTCCATGCTCCCTATAAAATACAATGTTTGCAACTTTTTATGCTTTCCCCCTAACCATATTTCTAGAAACTCAGATGTGATGGGAATACGGCTGGCTGGATCCTGTGTTGATACACAGAAGCCAAAGACTAATCCTTTGGTAAGTGTTTCATAGAATGGTATTTTCTATATTGTCTTAGTAACAAAGAGAGTGTACAGGAAAACCTGAATTTCTTTATTGCAGCTTTTTAAAGTTCTGTCATAATGACATCATATTTGTCATGGAGACGGGACAATGGAGAATGGCCTCAAGCTCTGCCAGGGGAGGTTCAGGCTGGACACCAGAAAAAAAATTTGATGGAAAGGGTCATTGGGCACTGGCACAGGCTTCCCAGGGAGGTGGTTGAGTCACCTTCCCTGGAGGTGTTTAAAAGGTGGGGTGGATGAGGTGCTGAGGGGCATGGTTTAGTGATTGATAGGAATGGTTGGAGTCAGTGATCCAAGAGGTCTCTTCCAACCTAGTGATTCTGTGTAAGAAACAATTTAGGTTATTGGTATTTTGAATTTTTTTTTTCCTTCAGTGAGATATCTGCAGCTTAACAAGTTCCTCTGAGTCTCTTCCCTGCTTCTCAGTGCAGCTGTAACTCTATGAAATATCAGCTTTTTGGCTGCGTTTCATTCAGAGCCTGCAGCAGCTTAGCCAGTCTAAGGCCTTCGCGTCTAGCTTGGAAGCTGGGAGTCCAGGCTGATAAAATATGAAGTTCATGAAGGTGTGGGGTGGATATCTTGCCCTTAGAATCTGAATGCCTTGATTTTGACTAGGACTTCAGAAACACATGCTCAATCTGTATAACACATGCAAACAAGCCAAAATCTTATAGGCGGTATTAAATCAACAGTGCATACTCAGCCTTCCTGCCTTGTCTGATGAATACTGGGTTTACTGTGCTAAACTGCCTGGGAGTAAACCTGTGGGAAAATCAGTGTTTCCTGGGCACATCAAAGCTTTTCAGATGATTAGTGAGCTCAGGCTATGTGAAACTGAAGCTGTAACAGAAAGTTATAAACTTGGACAGACAGAAAGTATAATATGCCTGGAGAAGCCTGCTGTGTTTAAAGTAAACTTTGTGAAGTGAGAATTCTGGTTACTGTCTGTAACGTTATATAGGTACTGTCCATACCCAGGCAAATATCTGAGAATTCTAGGTATTGTCGATATTTAAAATGTAAATATTTGCTGCTCCAGACTTGGTTTAACAGTGAGTTTCATTCTTGCCTTTGCTAGTATTGTTGTTGTATTCATATGACATTCCCTTTCTTTTTCTGATCAAGAAATTTTACCTAAATGTTCAGAAGTTGGGTATCTTCATGCTTTTCCCTTCCCTGATAAGGGTGAGGACTATCAGTCAAGGTAATACTCTTACCTCTTACAGATAAACTAAAATAAGGACGTAACAGTGTGGGGGTATTTTTCCTCTTTTACAAATGAGGCTTATAAGTTAAGACAAACTGCAATGCATACATTAATTAAGGAGAACATGGAGTAGTAACTCTTCTTTTTATTTTTTACAAATGCAGATATCTATTTCAGATGAGCCAGAAACATTGTACAAAAGAGTATCCCTTTTAGTTAAAGGCCACGATAAAGCTGTGTTGGACAGCTATGAATATTTTGCTGTGCTTGCTGCTCAAGAACTTGGCATCTCTATTGAAAAAGTGTAAGTAACTGATCTCCAGAGTGATGCGATGTCAGATGCTTCTTGTGTCATTTACTCTAATTCAGGTTCTGTGCAGAGAAGTGTTTTCGTTTTCAGAAGAGTGGGTATAATCTGACATTTTTTTTTTGATATTATAAATCTAACACTTAGATGGCAGCACAGTGATGAGAAAGCAGAAGCCATTCTACCCTTGGTGCTGCTATTTTGCATTCTAACCACACGAAGGATATTGACAGCACCCTTAAGTACAGTTGTTGGTGCTCTAGCTTCCCTGAGCTAATGCTGGTTAATACATGGGTATTAACGACGCCCTTGTGGATTAATACTGGACTGTACCAGTGTTTAATACTTCCTTGTAGGTCTTCTAAATGTCAAATAAGTTCAGTATAATCTTTCAGATAATTTTTGTTAGCATCCTTTAGGTAAAATGAAACTTTCTTTTTGTGTTTTGTTCAGACATAAGCCTCCAAAGAAGATAGAAAGGTTGACACTTCTAAAATCTGTACACATTTACAAGAAGCACAGAGTTCAGTATGAAATGAGAACACATTATATGTGTTTGGAGGTAAGAAGGATGTTAAGAAAAACAAGTTAGTTGATGTTGGTTCAGTCAGCTTCCCATTTACTTGGGTTGGGAGGAGAGTGCAGGGCATAGCTGAAAAGAGCTGACCTAGGTACATCAAATGTAACACAAGTTATTTGGAATGTACAGCTTACATAATTTTTGGATTAAAAGGCTGATTTTGACCATCATCTTAACAGCTGAAAGAATGATTAAAAAAATAAGGCAGAAGTTAACATCTTTGTATATTTTATGCTCTTGGTTTCCGAGAATCAGTGGGATAGGAGCTTTCTTGAAAAGGGAAGAAGATGCAGTTGAATTGTTGTCAGTCACGAAGGTTTCTCTTCTTTGTCAGTTTTTGTGATGTTTTTGAGTAAGCATACTTTTGCCCTATGCAATATCATGTGGCCAACTAACGCTGTGGGGGGGAAATACAAGAAAGGAAGCATATACAAACAGCTAGCTCGGTGGCTGGTGACACAGATTTCTGTGTGGTTAAAATACAGCTGTGGTTGACTTTCTTAGAAGAAAGGTTTACTGCCAGTGTTTTGTGGCTCCTGGGCGTCTTACTGTATATTTGCGCAGTACTTAGCAAATTTAGTTCCCAGACATTTCTGCAGTACAAATGCCTGCCCACAGACCATGAGCAGTATTTTTGCCATCCAGGAAAAACTAGAAATAAAGAACTCGGTAGAATTCCGAAGTTGCAGGATTTATAACAAGGTTTAACTTTGAGAGTATAAAAAAGCTGCTAATTCTTGCATAACCTGTAATTAATTTCATCTGTAGTGTTAAGTCCACCATTTCCTTTGTAATCAATGCATGTGATTATAGGCAGTATGTGCAATTCTGTGGAGTGAAGTAACTACTTGTGTGACAGTTGCATAAAGCTCAAGTGCCTCTGTTCAGTGTTATGGAAGGGGCCTTCCTGCAAGATGTTTGGTCCCATAGCAAGAATTAGAGAAGACAGGGAAAACTCACTTTTTTTTTTTACTTTTCTGTTTGAAGTATTAATAATGGTTGATTAAAAAACACTTACTTCTATTTTAGTTAAAATACCTGACAAGCAGTACTGCTGCAGTTTACTTGGAGTATGTTCAACGAAACTTACCTGAAGGAGTTGCCATGGAAGTAAAAAAGGTAAGTTTCCATTTCATTATAAACTATTACGAGACTAAGTCCCTATACAAATCAAATAACCACTGAAGTCTTTAGGAAATCAGCAGATGAAATGTGTGTACTTTAGAAGCAACATTTTCCACAGTAATTAGTAAAGAGGCTATATTGCTTGAAAAGGCCACTAGGTGGCACTTTTGATCTGAGAAATATCTCAAACCAGACTAAATAAAGCAAAGTAGTTAGATGTTAACTAGTTGGTATAATAAATGATTGCTTTGTTGACTTTTTAGACTAAGATAGAGAAAATACCTGAACACATTCAGCAACCAGTTTGGGATACGCTACCTCAAATAGAAGAAACTGAAGTCAAGTCATGAGCTCACCAGGTACTTGGTTCCATTAGTGCTGAAATTAGTTGCTCCTACCCACCTCATTTACTGAGACTTTCTACTGTTAAATAAAAGTTCTCTTTTAAAGTAATTATGTAAACTCTTGTTTCAACAGTTTTTCTTAAGTCATAACCCAAGTACATGTAGACCACACAAATGAAGAAGCTTGACTGTACTCTGTGATGAAGAATTATAGTCAACTATAATATGTGTGTAGAAAGGTAAAATTTAGAGGGGTGTGTGTGTATATATATATATATATGTGTGTGTGTGTGTATAAAAATAATTATATGTAAAAATTCCTTATCTCATTTTGATACTAAATGGCGTCTGAATTCTGAAATACTTGCAAAATCCACTTCATGTTTGTGTGATGCTTAATGTTACGGGTGCTAGGTTGTTACACATTGTTGCTATAGCTCCTTTGACGTAACTGAATTCAAGGTGTACACGAAGCATATTAACTCATAGTAAGTAGAACCCCTCAGTCTTAGAGGATACTGAGGCATACTGAAGACTTTCCAAGCTTCTACAGTTTCAGTAGCCTGACTTCCAGTCTTAGTAACTGCTTGCTAACAGAACAACACAGTGAGTACTTCCACAGGCTTACATCTCTAACTTAAATAAAGTGCTTGTAGAACTATGTTGCAAAGCAAATGGATATTAGAAAGTGTTATTGTGGGTAGGACAAACAGTGCATTAAGTGTTTTAGTTCACTACAGGGAAAGGCATGGTCTTTTTCTAAACTGGCTGGGTTGGTTATTGTGTAAATCTGACTAGCTGGACACTAGTTATGGTTAGAGGGGGAAAACCAGTACACATAGCAAGAGAGTGCTCAACTGCTTTGAAGGTTAGTTTACTGTGAATCAAAGGAGGTAATACTAGATGCAAAGCCATCATCGACTTTACCTGCAAGTTGCATTAAGTCCCTCTGCCTTTACTAGGTGAGCAAGAAGGACACAGCTGCAGAAATCTGTTTTGGTATTAAGGGTGTCACTTTGATTTGACTGCTGTTAAAAGAATCTACTGGAGGAGTAGCTAGCTGGGTCACAGGACAAGACAGCTAGAGCTGGATCTTGCTTATCAAGATCTAGGCTGCATCATGCTTATCAAGAGCACTTAAAACTTCACACAATCACAAAAAAAAAGCAGCCCAGTTTTGTTATCAGGCAGAAATGGACAATATTAGTGGGAAATAGCTGAAAGACAAGAAACTGAGCTTGTGGTTGAAGACTGTCTACATTTTCTAACTGTAGAGGTGCAAAGGTTTTTTAGGAGGGATATTTTGACACAGTCCATGTAGCTGGTATCACTTGTGGTAGAAAGGAATCTGCTTGTGTGCTTTCTACATTGTGCCTTAGGAGAAAAAAAAGGAAGTTAATCAAAGCCCTTATGGGAAGATATTCTGTCTAGCTCTTCTTCTGAGGTGTTTACTTTCCTCAGTTTCAAGTTATTCTTCCTTTCTCATTTTTAGTATTCAGTCACGATAGCATTTCTTGAAGTCATGTCAGACACTATATAAAATAAAGGAAGAAACTGTGAGCTGATGTGGTTAAACAAAGCCAGTGCTTTCAGAGGGACAACATCTTTCAAGTTTGTATTAAATTTTCTTCAGATTTGCCATGCTTCTACACTTCAGTTTTCCATAAGCCACCTGCCAAGTTCAAACTATATATAGCATTGACATGTGATTGAGCTCAGTACTAAGTCTTCCCACATCTTGGTTTGATGATGTTAAGGTTAAGGGGTTGTCTTTTATTGTCTTAAAAATCATTACCCTTTGTCCTATCACTACGCTCTCTGATAAACAAAGTCCCCTCCCCATCTTTGCTGTAGGCCTATTTTAAGTATTGGAGAGCTGCTGTAAGGTCTCCCTGAAGCCTTTTTATGAGTAGGACGTCCAAAGCTTAAACAACACCTAGACAGACTTGTAATATCTGTCTGAAGTGTCCACTTTGGCATTCACACAGCAAAATTGCCAGAATTGCCCATTTCATGCCCTAGAATAAAGGTAACATATGCCACAAGGAGTGTTCTGTGCATCACAGCAAAGCATTCCTACCTTCAGAGAACTCTAGTTTTGAATCTGAAAGGATCAAACCACTGTCACTATCACTATTAGTGTAAACTAGCACTTCCCCATTAAGGAATGAGAGGAAGGTTTTCAGATGTGGAGCTGAACTAAATCCTTAATATCAGTTCACTACTACTGCCTTTTTATATGTAAGAAACCTGAGATGAAAAGATAAAGGATTCAGTAGCATTTCACACCATTCAGTAGCAAAGCTTGCCTTTTGGTATCCAGTAGTGTGCAGTCTCACCCTATCATGAGGACACAGATTCTTCATCTTGCTGTCCTCACCTCTGGCTGATAACTGCAGTGGTCCCATCTTGCAAAGAAGTTTAACCCAAGTCTGTCATTCAGAGGAGGCTTTAAAATGTTTGGTTAAACTAATGCTTTGTTTTTCTAGATGGAGTTTTACTGTGTATGAACTTGGGCAACAATAAATCTTCAACTTAATTACCATTGCTTTCCTTCCCTTCAGTTCAAGTTTCCCTGTAATCTGTGGTGTTCAAGGATAGAAACGTCTAGTCTGAAATCCAGTCAAGTTCTTCCTGACCCTTTACATATACTGGGTATTGGGTTCTGGCATGCTAGTATATTCTCCCTGAGTACTTTAGAATGTCTTTAATAGAAAATAACTGAAAATACTCAAGAATACAGGCAGAGCAATAAGCAAATATTTGATAAAGTTTTCCCTTACTTAAAGGCTAAAGCAGACAACCCAAACTATATCTGCATCCACAGAAAGAAAGTGGTTCTTCTCAGCGTACAGTTCCTCACCACTAGAAGACTGCTTTATGACCGTCCTCACGTTTGTATGGGTAGATGTCTAGCATCATCTGCCAGCGTACTTTCCCAAGGATAATAGAAAATGGATTCCAATGTAAAGCTGTTACAGAAACCCACAGAGTGGTAGCAAATACTAAGGAAAGTGTTATGAAAGCAGTTGCCAGATATGATGGGGAACTTCTCCATTTCATCAGTGGTTAAGACTGTCTCAGACTAAATAGGAACTGTGTTAAATATTGGCACTGAAGTTTTTGAGTCCATTCAGTCTTTAAAACCCTCAGTGACTGTCAGTAAGCTGGACATGGATTTCCTTCCATAAATACTTTGTGACTAACAGCTGTCAGCATGCTTTAGGAGTAAAAAAATATACAGAACAAGGTATTATGTAAATAACATATGACAGCTGTTTATAAAATTTTCAAGCTTGTAGAACAATCTAAAACTAAATCCAGAACATTCACTTATATCACTTTTCTTTGAGCCATTTAACCATATCAAAATTGTCAGGAAAGCTCTGCTCAAACGCAGTTGTGGCAGAATCCTATTACTTATGGATTTAAGATACTGTAAACAGTCTAAATTACCTGTTTGCACAGTAAGGGGACAGTGTTATGGGGTTTGCTTCTCTCTGAGGACTTACTGTCTCGCTGTTCAACTGAAATTCCTAGTTATCTTAAAAAAAAAAAAAAAAAAAAAAGTAACTTTCTTTGGAAATGCTGTTTATCAAATTACCAAAAACACGATTGATAAAAAGTACACATTTACACATTTTCATCTTTCTACTTAAATAAAATGCCACTTGATAGTATCAAAAAGCATTCAATCAGTGTATCGCATGTGCTGAATCAAGCTTTTTTGTACATCAGCACATTACTATCGCTCATCTTTCATTCCCTCCTGACGTGTAAATATTAACTCTTCTCTGCTTCAGTTTCAATACGTCAGTGTACCACCTCCCGTTGGCTTCAAAGGGTGTTTGTCTTACTCTTTAGAAGAAAATGGCATCATTCTTTCACAAAAAAAAGTCATGCCACATCCTGAAAGTTCTGCAGCAGAACTGACCTGCTAAAATGTCCAACTCGTTCTTGTGCAGGGAACTTTCAGTTTTGTTAAGTAGTCTGTGAGTAAGTAGAAAGTTTATGGGTTTCTTGTGATAAAAAATTCATTTTATATTTTAAGTCAGCAGCTGCCAAACACTGCATTTGGTCATGAATCTACTTTTTTTTTTTAATTTTCACTAGTACTTGCTTTCTTGTTATTCTCTACATTTATGCAAATAGTGCATCAAGGCAACATCAAGGTACTTGAATTTGCATAGGTGACAGCTGCTGCTAGGAAAAGTGATGTACAGAGACAGGCAATAGAGGAGATTAACCAGGGATAGACTGGGATGAAGTAAGAAATTAACTGCTCCTTACTGTTCACATTGCTTTAAACCACTGTCTGAAGTTATGCATCTTTTTATTATATGCTCCAAAGCAGCATATAGTATATAAATCAGCATTCAACTTTACAAGCTATATTCTACAGTCTCTGGTGTAACTTCCACTGCCTAAGTAAATTAGGGCAAAATTATTTCAAATTTAGCTCTCCATTTGTACATTATGGATAGGAAAAGTGTCATCAGTATATTTACTCTGAATAAAAGCACGCTGGAATGAAAAAAAGGCATCTTACAAAGGGAAAGGCAAAAGCAGAAATAGAAAACCAGGGATGAAGACAAGTCAAGTGCTGCACTGATAAGTGAAATGAGACAAATAATGGAGGGAGGAAGCTAGCGATGAGGAATCTGTTATGTTTAGATTAGCAGAGTTCTCTAAAATAAAGGAAGTGGTTTTTATAAACCGTGTGTTTGTGGAACATGTCACACAGATGAAAGTGCTGAAGATACACAGGTAGCAGCAACAGATTTCTGCTAACAGGGTTTAATCGTGGCTGCTGACAGAATTAGGTCAGTGTAACGGATTACAAATAATTCAAGCTTTTTGCCTTAGTTTTCTTTCCAGCGTTATTTCTGGAATCAAAGATGCTGGTGCAAAAAAAATATGTAAAAAGGATATTGCTGGTGCTATGTTATCATGCTAGCAACTGGAAGTTCCAGCATATGCTATGTGATTTCACTTCAGAAATGCAGGTAACTTGGTTTAGAATTTGTGAGTTGATGGAGTGATTTGGTATTGTTTAATTTAGAACAGAGTTCTGGAAAAGCTGTGGAGAGAGCCTCCCAGGAGACAGGTTCAGCACTTCTCCTTCGTTTCCCTTTCCCTGATGCTTCTTTGGGCTGTAAAGCCCTGGGCTGCACAAGTCCTGCTGCGAACGGCCTGTGGAGGTGGCAGGAGCTCCGACCTGTTATCACTGACAGAAGTGAGGGTCCCTCCACCCACTGACCTACCGCTCCTACCTACGAGGAGGACTTCCAGGATGCCAGGTGCGCTCTGCAGCACCTGTATTCCCACTGCTGTGGCAGCAGCAGACAGCAGTCAGCCCAGTGCAGAGCTCTCACTGCTGACAAGAGAGAACTGGGTCATGGCTATGGGCTCAGGCCCGGCAACCTGAAGCAGCTCTACCAGTGACCCCCTGGACAGTGTTCTTCCTGAGCCGATCCCATTCCTGGCAGAAAACACTGCCCAAACATGGGCCCACTCATCTGTACAAGCCTGTGTCATGATGCTAAGCACGGCCTGAGCCTGCCAGATACATAGAAGACAGATATGAATGTATAGACTTCCAGCTGTTCTCTACCTTAGCAGCTCTGCCCAGGTTCAGACCCCCAAAAAGCTCCCCTGAGCCCTCATGATTCCGCTCTAAATAAAGACTCCTGCCCTTCCTCCTGTCTCCCAATGCCAAATTGTAGAAGTCAATAAGCAACAATTACTGCAACATACAAATAAACTTCCTTTTTCATTCTTCTAGCGGAGGTAGGATTAATTGGAAATATGTTTCCTCTTACAAGCGTGGCTGCCAACTCCACAAAAAAATAACCCTAGTCATTTGAAATAGTTTATTTTAGTTGGTGTTGTTACACAATGTGTTGGCTTTGGCAGATCCCATGAAGGAGCTAACTGCATCTAACTGCTGCTCACACGTATCTGCTGGGGGGCTACTTGGTAAACTGGGCCAATAGAATGGTCTGCAGGGAGAGAACTTTCTCCCCACTGGAAGAGTTTATTTGTACGGTCACAGCTTGACTGGTTGGTTGAAGGGTCACACAGTGGTATGAATAACACAGGAAGGAACTCCAGGAGGCTTCCATGTAACATGAATACAGTGAATGTGCTGATGTGCTTTAGCCAGATCTGTGGGTGCCCCCAAGTCAAGACGGACTACTTAGAAGTGACAGTCATCAGCTGTGAAAACACTTTTCCCCATAATATTCCCTGGTTCCATTGTATTTGGAATTAATCTTGCTTCCACTTAGTTCTGGTATTTTTTTCCTCGGGAGACAAACCGGATTTTACTATGCATACTTTAAAGGAGGGAAAGCGTGGGTATGCTGTGGAGTCCAGCATTGTAGCCTCTCCTTACTACCGATCAGGGTAGTTCCTGCTAGGTCATGCAGAAAACTGGTGATATAAAGAACTTTAAGACAAATAGTTGAGTTTTAATTTCTTATTTTAATTTCTTATGTAATGTAAGCTGATTTCTGGGAAACTGTGTATTTTTGTGTACGCACTGAGGTGTTCTGCAAGATCCAGCAGGGAGCTGTTTTAAGATCCAGAACTTAAAATCATATAGTAGTTTGCATTGGAAGGGATCTTAAAGATCATCACCTCCCACTAGACCAGACTAGACTTAGTGTGGGTTTTTTTTACTGCCACTGATTTTAATGCAGTCTGAACATTAAGGATTTCTGCTGGGCCTGCTCCTCTGGCCTTTTTTTGTGGAGCTCTTCCCAGGAAATGTGTCACGTTTAGCAGGATGGGAAGGTGCTGGAGCTCAAATGTTGTTGACATGACCCTGCTACTTGCAGTGTTCCCCTGTGCACCAACAAGCACTCTCTTAGGGAGGACAGATTGCATTTAAAATTGTAGAATCATGGAATAGTTTGAGTTGGAAGGGACCTTAAAAATAATCCAGTTTCACCGACCCTGCCACCTCGCACAAATCAGGCTCCCCAAGGCCCATCCAACCTGGCCTTGAACATCTCCTGTGATGGGGCATCCACAACTTCCCTAGGCAACCTCTACCAGTGCCTCACCACTGTCATGGTGAAGAATTTTTTCCTAATGTCTAGTCTAAATCGTCTCCCCTCCAATTTAAAGCTACTCCCCCTCATCCTATCACTACTTACCCTTGTAAAAAGTCTCTGCCCTGCTTTCTTGTAGCCCCCTTCAGGTACTGCGACATTGCTATAAAGCATCCTTGGAGCCTTCCCTTTTCTAGACTGAACAACCCAAACTCTCTCAGCCTGTCCTTATAGCAGAGGTGCTGCAGCCCTCTAATCATCTTTGTGGCCCTCCTCTGGACCTGTTCCAACAGTTCCATATCCTTCTAATGTTAGGGGTTGCAGAACTGGACACAATACTCCAGATGTGGTCTTACAGGAGAGGAATAGAGGGGCAGCATCCCCTCCCGCACCCTGCAGGCCGCACTTCTTTTGATGCACCCTAGGACACAGCTGGCCTTCTGGGCTGTGCGCACACACTGCCAGCTCATGTCAAGCTTCTTATCAACCAGCTCCCTGCAGTCCTTCTCTGCAGAGCTGGCCTCAGTCACATCTTCACTGATCCTGTATTGAAACAGAGGATTGCCTCAACCCACGGATAGGACCTTGTACTTAGCCTTGTTGAACCTTATGAGGTTTGCACAGGCCCAGTTCTTCAGTTTGTCCAGGTCCCTCTGCATGACATCACGTCTTTCCAGTGTGAATTGTACCACTCAGCTTGGGGTCATCTGCAAACTTGCTGAGGGTGCGCTCAAAACCACTGTTTAGGTTTTACTGCTCATATATCTAAACAGTGACAGTGTCCTAGCTGCGGCTCACCCCGGCTGGCTGTGTCACAGAGACGCTCTGTCTTCCTCAAGGTTCCCCATCTCTGCAAAGAGTTGAGGTTAGGTTAAGCCCATACAGTGCCTTTTGTTTGCACAATTGCAGTTCCAATGATACTAAAAATGCCAGCAAAAAAAAACTCTCTAAGAGGTGGTTTGGAGTTCTAGAAATCAAGCATCCTTTAATTGTGCTTGAGCAACATGAGGGAGTGATCTCCATCAATTGTGCGGTGAGAGAAGAGCTGGTTACAGAATATATTTACCACTTACACGCATGTGTATAAATTATCCCAGAGTCTTATGCATATTCTGTTACTTTCTGAGGACTGATTTGAACATAGTTACAAACTTCACAACAGTCCAAACTCTTGCTAATCTGGAGCTTTGGAGCCAGCTCTCTGCCTGGCCTTGCATTTGAGATAGGGAAACACTGCAAAGGTGATTACAGAATACACAACTCTTCAGCACAGATCACACTGCACACAAGATGTTGTCATCTCCAGAGAACAGTGTCTGGAAAAAACACTGTTTGAAAGAAAACATGCTATTGGAGGAACAGTCTATCTAATTTTAAAAAAATACAATTACTTAGATGAAACTTAACTCTACTTTAGCTTAAATTAAAAACATTCCTGTTTTTGTAATAGTAACAGCCTATGGCGGGGGGTTGGAACTAGACGATCTTTAAGTTCCCTTCCAACCCAAACTATTTTATGATTCTATCTACTTTTTTTATCACAAGCAGTGGTTAATTAATGCTGCGTTTCCTGTGTTAGGTGTCTTTTCCCCACTTCATACATTGGTAGGGTCTTGCTCAGGTTAACTTTGTACAAGCTGCGCTTTTTGTTAGCTTCTTTTTAACACCTCTTCGGTTTGGGGCCCCTCACTACAAGGAAGACGTTGAGGTACTGGAGCTTGTCCAGAGAAGAGCAACAAAGCTGATGAAGAGGCTGGAGAACAAGTGTTAAGAGGAGCGGCTGAGAGAGCTGGGGTTGTTTAGCCTGGAGAAAGGGAGAGGAGACCTCGTTGCTCTCTACAACTGTCTGAAAGGAGGTTGTGGAGAGGAGGGAGCTGGCCTCTTCTCCCAAGGAACAGGACAAGGGCGAATGGCCTCAAGCTCTGCCAGGGGAGGTTCAGGCTGAACATTAGGAAAAAATTCTTCTAAAGGGTTATAAAGCCCTGGAAGAGACAGTCCAAGGAGGTGGTTGAGTCCCCATCCCTGGAGGTGTTTAAAAGACGGGTAGATGAAATACTTAGGGATGCAGTTTAGTAGCGGGTGGAGCTGATGATCTCAAAGGTCTCTTATAACCTAGTGATTCAATGAAGCACTGGAACCGGTTGCCCAGGGAGGGGACTGATCCCACCCCCTCGCTGGAAAATATCCAGGGCCGGGGCGAACGAGCCCCTTTCCATTCGCTCTCTCTTAACAACTCGCCTCCCGGTGGATGAAACCCGGCAGCCGCGCAGTACGGCCGCGCCGTAAAGCGCCGTAAAGCGCGGTGCCCACGCGTGCGGCGGCGGTGCCGGCATGGGGAAGCGGCGGGGCGGGCGGGAGCTACTGCGGGGCCTCACCAAAAGGCACAAGAGGCACCTCAGGGACTTCGGAGAGGAGCATCCTTTCTATGACCCGTGAGTTCCGGGCTCCGCGTCCCCCGCGTCCCGTCCCAGCCGCGTCCTGGGCTGCACCGAAAGAAGCGTGGCCAGCAGGGCAAGGGAGGGATTCTGCCCCGCTATTCCTCTCTTGTGAGACCTCCTCTGGAGTGCTGTGTCCAGTTCTGGAATCCTTAGAATAAGAAGGATACGGAGCTGTTGGAACGGGTCCAGCGGAGGGCTACCAGGATGATCAGAGGGCTGGAGCACCTTCCGTATGAGGACAGGCTGAGGGAGTTTGGGTTGTTCAGCCTGGAGAAGAGAAGGCTCCAAGGAGACCTTTTAATGACCTTCCAGTACGTGAAGGGGCTACAGGAAAGTTGGAAAGGGACTTTCTACAAGGGTGTGTAGTGGTAGGACAAGGAAGAATGGCTTTACATTGGAAAGGGGAAGATTTAGACTAGGCATTAGGAAGAAATTCATCTCGATGAGGATAGTGAGACAGTGGCACAGGTTGCCCAGGGAAGGTGTGGATGCCCCAGCGCTAGAGGTGTTCAGGGCCAGGTTGGATGGGGTCTTGATCAACCTGGTCTAGCGGGACGTGTCCCTGTCCATGGCAGAGGGGGTTGGAACTGGATTATCTTTAAGGTTCCTTCCAAACCATTCTATGATTCTATGGCTTCTACTTTCCCACTGCTTGTTTCACACCCCTTCCTGGTCTCATCAAGGATGTGAAGGTGGCACTGGAGATGTCCTGCCGTGAGAATCACAGCTCTCAGCAGGATGCCCACCTGTCCCAAAGAATATCGCACCTTTGGAGGTCTGTGTCATCTTGCCAGGAAGAAGGCGTCGAGTCCAGACACTGGTTTGATGCTGAAAGACACTGCTAGGTTACCTGTTCAGTTTAATGTTATGTGCCTTTACTAGAGGGCAAGTAGCATTATGGTCAGTCATTTCTGTGTACCCTGGGACCCTCCCAGCTTGCATCACTTGGGATGGAAGGCAGAGAGCAGTGTCCTGTGTCACACCCTGTGCAGGGACCCTCTGTCCTGCTCAAGGCTCCCACATCTTCTACAATGAGTTGAGATTAGTTTAAGCCCAGATCGTACAGTGCCTTTTGTTTGCAGAACTACAGTCCTAACAGTGGTTAATTAATGCTGGTTTTCCTTTGGTGGATGTCTTTTCCCCACATGTATCAATAGTGCTAGAGGGAGGCTCTTGCTCAGGTTAACTCAAATCACCTGTTTTGTTAGCTTCCTTTTAACACCTTGTCTTCTGATTAGAATCAGATTTTTAACAGTACAAGAAGTAATGACTTTAAACCAAAGGAGGGCAGATTTACACTGGCTGTAAGGAAGAAATTTTTCCCAATGAGGGTGGTGAAACACTGGAATTCATTGCCCAGGCAGGTAGTGGAGACCCCGTCCCTGGAAACATTCAATGTTAGATGGGATGCTGAACAACCCAATCTAGTTTAAGATGTCCCTGTTCCTGCAGGGGGATTGAACTAGATGCCCTTTAAAGGTACCTTCCAGCCCAGAATATTCTGTGTTTCTGCTTTAAAACATTTCACTTCTTGATCAGTTACAATACGTGGCCACTTAGGATTCACGTACAGAGTGTAGCATCACCTGAGAGGGCAACCTCTCAGCGTAAGTGCCAAGTCCCTTTTGTTAGGGAGAATTGTGTGGTTCTTCAGTTTAAAGCTTTCTTGTAATTTCTCTGAGACTTTTTTAACTTATCAATTCCTTCTCCCCCTCATCTCTTTCACCATGTGTATAACATAATTGGCAGAGTAAGATATTTCAGTGCTTTCTTTTCAGGGTTTCTGGAAGACCAGAAGTAACTCAAATCTGTGAACTGGTAATATATTTTCATTTATTCCATTCTTTCAAACAGTGTTTCACATTACTGAGTTATTCAGGCTGATTAAGTTGTTCCTTTTAGAAAATGTGCGCTTAGGGGAAAAAAAGAGTGAAAGTGAATTGTTCTCTGCAGTTTCTAACTCAAAACTGTATTACTATGAGAGGGCAGAAGCAGCAGGGAATAACATGGCTTTTCTTGGAGTTTTTGCATATTACTTAGTCACATTGAAAAGTAAATCATGCTTTAAGTCTTTCTAATAATAAACATGCCATTGCACGAGTCAGGAGATGTTTTGTTCTCTGTTGAACGAAGAAATGTGTTTATTCTCATTCCTCTTCGTCAGATTGCCAGTGTTTCACTTTTCTTTCAATCAGGACTTGTTAACCTCATTTGTCATCAGATTAATAAAAGACTTTAAGGTTTCAATGTGAAAAAACTAATTATTTTGGACCGGTTGTTTCCCTTAGCAATTTTATGTATTAATATCCTGTTTACTGATTTTTTTTCTCTTTGAGCTGAAATGAGGTAAGAAAGAAGTAAATGTGACTCCCCAGTGAACTGTCGTAAACTGATGACTATTTAACTTCCCTTGTTGAAAGGCAAAAGCATTTTCAGCATGTTCTGTCCCTTGTATGTGTGCCCTTATACTGGTTTTGCTCTGTCTGTGGTTTTTATTAAGAAAATCCAGTGCCAGTTCAGTAAACACCTCCTCTGTGGAGATAAACGCCCTCAGCCAGCTGAGGCTGAAGGAATCGAACTTTGTGGTGCTGTAAGTGAAATCAGTGCAAAGCAAAGCACTTCAGCTTATGCCTACCAAGATGCTTTCAGAATCTACGTGGAGGTGTCCACTATAACTTTGTGTAAAATCGTGATTTTTTTAAAAACATTCCAGTGCATCTGTATAAGGGTAGGGGGGCAGAGGGCAAACATAACATGGAAATAGAGGTAAGGGTATTTGCCTGCTGCCTAATAGAGTGTTACTGTTGTTGCTGTTACATTTGTGTTTTCCCTTCCAGTCTGACAGTTCTGATAAATCAAGTACAGAAAGTGATTCAGAGACTGAAGTGGAACAGGTCTCTGTATATCATAAGCTCCTGTCTACCCTGAAGACCTCTCCTGAGTCTGAGAGTGAGGAAGAGGAAGATGAAAGTGAATCTGAAGAAGATGGGGCCAGTGAGCCAGAAATGGATAGTGAAGGGTCTGAAGAGACAGGAGGAGTAGGTGGAGGAGAAGAAGATGAGAATGATGTACCAGGCCAGGAAGAAGGTAGTTTGTCTTTTCCCATGCTTTGGTAAATGCTGTTTCAGTTAGAAAGCTCAAATGATGTATAGTTTTAGCCAGGATCCTGGTGTAGACTGGCTTGTTGGCTGGGTGCTCTTCTGGCTTGGAAATTCTTTTGCCTCATTGCCTCTGTGTGGGTGGGAGTAGCAGCTGCTGGATAATTTAGCAAAGGAGAGTGTAGCTGTGCTCATTTTGCAGCAGACAACCCACTGCTGCTTCCTCAGATGTTGTTTGTGCGGCAGCACAGAGAAAATCCACGTGGAGCAGCATACCAGGGGTTCTCAGCCACTCATGGGAGACACAAGCTGTTCTCTCACACAGCATCTGTCTTGGCTGCTGCCACCAAGAGGAAGGAAGGGTTTGCCTCCTAGCAGAGGAAAGAATATGTAAACTGGAAAGAATCCTCCTCCCTTATGACAAGGCACCCTTTATCATGAAGTCAGCAAAGAAATTCTGGGAGAGAGGAGACAACTTTTTATTATTTTCAGTTATTTGGGGTATTTGGAAGCTAAAACTTAGTTTTCTGGAATAGGTTATTTCTCTAACTTTCTCTGGAAAAAAACACACATTGTGTATTAACATTTGGCATGCCAGCCAAAAGTTGTCTTTACTGTAGAATACAAAGCCCGCTTTTCTCTTTTTGTATGGAGTATTGGAAAAAAAATGAAAATGGTAACTCAAAGGGAGCAACCTAGCTAGCAAGAGGTAGCTACAAGATAGTGATTTTTCCTGGAAAATGTAACCTATTTTCTCTCTCTTAACGAGTTACAGCTACAGACACAGCAGAGCAGACAATTGGCCAGGAGGAGGCTGATGGTGCAGATACCTCTTGTGACCCAAGTCATGGAGTAATCGAGGAGTTTACTGATGTGAAACATGAATCTGAATTTAGTTTGGAAACCAATTTCATGGAAGAGGAAAGTGGAGATTGCAATGCAGATAAAAGAGACAGCAATTCTTCACAAGCCTTTTCAGAAGGTAAAACACAGTATGCTTGTGTTGAGTGATCTGATTCTAGAGGAGGCACATAAACATGTGTAAATTGTCAAATGCCCTAATCATCTGCTGTATGGCTTCTGAGTTCTTCCGCTTCATTATTCATTGTATTGCCCACATGTGTGCTGGTTACGTAAGGGACATTTAATGCTAATGCAGTCACATAGCTGAGCCACTTGTTTTCTGTAGCCCCTGCAAACTGGGATTTGTGTGTAGTTTCTGTTGTGACCAATAAAACTTGAAATATTAGGAACTAGAAATGTGCATGCAGGACGCTATCTTGTTCTGTTGCTTTAATAGTGATTTAAAAAGCTGCTGTAATATGAAGGGCTGTGCAAGCCTGGATTTGACTGTGGAAGATATTCTTGGCACAGACAGCGTGGGAGATAATCACAAAGCTGACCTGTGAGGGCATCCTTCACAACTCATTGGAGTTAGAGGTGAGAATCTGGAAAGCTCGGGGCAGCCACAGTAATTTAGATAAATGCTCAGGGCTCTCTGAAATTTGAAGGTTGTGCAGAGGAGTCCAGATGCACCAGGACCAGGAAGGCATGAGACATCAGTGGGGCATCTGAGTGGTATCTTTTAAGGGTGTAGCCCAGAATCTCGATGCAACAGTGTGCTGCTGGATGTGTTCTGAGCTTCAGTGTTGGAATGGTCCCACCATGTGTGATACAAATAGCTGTGTGCACGGGTGTATGATCTTTCAGTGATATGCCACACATTGGCACTTGCAGAACTTATATTCATATTTCATGCTCTGTGGTTTTAATATCAGATGGCATAGTTTGAGAGAAACATGTTTGTGGCATCCCTAGTGATACTGGCTTGTCATTTTGGAGCAGCAGCTGACATTAGATCTGGGAGGCAGCCTAGTTGATACATAAAATGTGTGGAAGCATCAAAGGGCCGTGTGATAGAAAAAACAGCTCATTCTTGCTACCACGAGAATATTACTTAGGCTGTTGGCATTGCATTTTAACAAGAACCATAGCTCTGACTGCATGCTAAGTATCCTTACAGCTTTGTTCATCCTGTGAATGATGCAGTTCTTTTAAGTGAGTTCTTAGAGCTTGGAAGTGGCTTTATAATATGTCACAGAAAATGAGTCACCTAAGATGGCAGAAAGGGGATGGATTTCTACTCTGATCCTGGAGTCACTAGAATTCCTTAAAACGTTTCACATTATTCCCTCTATTTATTCAACGAATGCTTGAATCAGTAAAACTCAGCTGAAGAGAGAACCTGTATTACGGTTAAATGACATCCTGTTCGTTTGTGTTGCTGGGAAGATACTCTTGACGGTGTCATAATTAGTGAATGTCTTGAGTTTTGCCTGGATAATTTGTACGTGGGTTAGATATTCTTTGGCAAGCGCTAGTGTTCTCTAATTAGTCTTCTGTATGCGGTGAGCACTGCTATGCTGCAAGCAGTGTACAGAACGTGGTTTTCAAAATAAGCTTTGCATGTGACTTGCGCATACAGGTGTGTTTGAATGTAATGTAATTTCACAATTCCTTGCCTCTCTTTTGCTTTCCAAAAAGAAATACCAATTAGATGAATTAGACTTTTCCTTATTCAGGCAATTTTTGCCTCCTTTCCCTCAAATCCACCTAACCTTTCCTGCTTTATCACAACCTGTATTCATATCACTGGCCAAAGATGCAAAGACCAGGGCAGAACTATTTATTAAATAAGAAGGGCAGTAAGTTCACTTGTGTCTTTACTATTGACAGCCTATTTCACCTACAAGGGATGGATGTGTCAATGCTTAAGGCAGAAAATTGCCACAGTGTTTTTTACTACATATTGCTTTCCTGTCCAACATTTGGTTTGTGATTGAAAGTTCTAGTACTTCCATAAGTGCTGCTTTTTCTTTTTTTTCTTTTTTCTCTTTTTTTTAAAGCAATCTGTCAAATCTGTTCTCTCTGTTCTTGTAGAAAAAAATTGACATCTTTTCTCTCATCTCCAAGTGCTTTGAAATAACTAGTTTTACATGTGGTGTTGGCCAGCATGGAAACCGTTGGTGTCATTTGCAAATCCATTCTGAATCCTGATTCTGGTATTAGCTACAATAGTTCTGAGGATATTTTTTTATTCTTGCTGTAAATAGATCCATTTAAACAGCACATGGACAGAGAACTTGAAGAAAAAGAAGTAGAAAAAATGTGTACAGTTCCGAAGACTTCAAGTCAAAGCAAGGTACCAGTGTTCTCTAGCCATGCAGGGTTCCTGTAGATGCCTGGGTTAAAGTAACTGGTTTTTTTTATAAAAGTGAAATACATTCTTAATTGTTATTATTAGCTGTTGGCACTGGAATTGTTAAGATTTTGTCGCTATGTTGTTGCTGAAGTATTTTCTTCTTAGCTTAGTGTGCAGATCAAAAGTTGAAATCTAACGTCTACTGTTATATAGGCCTGTGGCAACACATCTGGAAAACATAGCTTTAGAATTTCATCTGTAGTCCCAGATCCCCACAAGTTTAGTACTCCTGGTACCAGGGGGAAACAGGGCTGGAATCTGAGTGGTAACAGCACGATGCTGGGGATGTGCTCTGCAGCTGAACTCGTGAGGTGACCATGTACAGTTTTAAAAGTACTTGTGATGCACTTTCACATTCTCGCTTCAAGATCGCTCTATGTCTGTACACATTTACAAGCTGGTAGAGAGGAATTTAATATTTGTATTGTTAATTCTGGCAATAACACGTGAATTACAGTACCAGGAAAACCACCTTGTTGCTTGAGAGAGAATATTGCTTTTCAAAATACTAATTTTAGTACAAACCATTGCTTCCTAACTTTTTCACATCTGATTTTGTTTTGGAGAGTTGCCTTGCATTCTGGTCAGCCATATGCCGGCTGACATTCATTGGAAAATATCCAATGGTTAGTCACTCAGTCAGAAAGCTGCAATTTTTATATTTTATTTTCTTTTTACTTTTTTGGACTATGGTGCCCAAAAATTCCAGTGCCACATGAAGTAATGCATGATATATCTTTGATTAACTTGATGTAGCTACTTTACAGCGATAGATAGGGACAACTTGCTGGCCAGAAGGCTTAAAGCTTGTGGAGTTCCCCACTGATAGCTTTTGTCCTCAAAATCAGACAGAATCTCAACAAGGTTGCATTTAGCAATTGATTCACAACTTCCTAATGGGGTTTTGTTTTCATCTTTAGTACATACCTCAGTGCAGTTGATCTGTAAGCATAGTTGGACTCTAGGGTTCTCATATAAAAATAAGAACAGTTATAGGCACGTCACTGTAAAATACACCCAGATTTATTGACCACAAGCTTATTGTTATTTACCCTGGCAGACTCTAAGAAAGAGATAGCATATTGAAAAAAACTTTCAACTTGCATTATGAAAAGATAATTTCTCAAATTTCATGAACTTGGTTCAACTGCCAGCTGTGGTGATGTGCTGTTAAATGAACTGAGTTGGGTACATCTGTCTTCTCTTTGGGTTGTTTATTTTTCAGTGGCCAAGGCTGGGCCTACTAACTTTTTCTTCGACTCTGGAGAAATGCAAAACTTTGAAAGCAGACAAAGAAGTTGATGTGAAACAGCTTTATCTTCACAAGCTGCTAGAAACCACTTGGCCAAAAGTGAATAAACAATTTCTGTCTTCAGTGAACAAACCAAGCGATCCCTTTTTCACACCATTACAAAGAGAGCTTTTCTGCATCATGAATGCATACCAGGACTTGTTCTATCCAGAAAGAAATGCTTTAACAAATGGGGAAGAAATCCGGAATGCTTACTGCTTGCATGCCTTAAATCATGTTCTGAAGGCAAATGCCCAAGTGCTCAGCAACAATGCCAAACGAAGAGACCAAAAGCCAGGCACTGACAATGATGACTACAGGGATCAGGGCCTCACTAGACCTAAGGTAAGAGAGCTTCTTTAATGTGATTCCCTTATCCCCTCCCTGGGTGTCTGGTCAGACTGGATAAATATCCTGGTAATTTATCCAGAAGTATTTCTGTTGCTGCTCTGACGTGAAGTGTTCCTGGGTCTGTGCCTTTCCACATCCCTTTATTGGGTCTGCTGCGGCCCCGGCAAATACCCTCTGAAAAGCAGTGAGCACAGGGTTGTTAGCTGGCCTGTTTCTGTGCTGAGCCATGAATTTGACTTATCTTTTTTTTCTTTTGTTTCCCTGGCATGTAAGCTTTTCCTGCTTCAATTTCTTATCTACCAGAACAGAGAGGTGGCTCCACATTGATCCGCAATGTTAGTGCAGGCAGTGTAGGCTATTGCCCACTGTGGGATGGGTGTAGGACAACTCTGTACAGGGTATTTATATTCAGAGTGCTGTGCAGAGGCTATTGTCACCCATCCAGGCACCAGCTGTTATCTCTTATCTGTATATTGTGGGAACTCTTGCTTTCTGGGGAGGTAGGAAGAACAGAAAAACGTGCTTAGTTTTCAGTTCCCTTGTAGTGGTACCTGGGTATGAGATGGGGAACTGAACTGAGCTGTTGGCCTTTACTTCATGAGCACACTGCATCCCAGCGCATCCTCCCTCCTTGCTGCATGTCAGAATTGTTGTGGTTTGATTGTTAGGACACCCCATGGTGGCAGGTGTAAATCAGAAAAGTTACTTAACATACGGTTAACTCTTGAGTGTTCATATTTTATGGCTTGTTCTTTTGTAACTATTGATCTGTGCAGGTACTGATGATAGTGCCCTTCAGGGAATGCGCCTTGCGAATTGTGCACGTTTTCATCAATCTTCTTGAAGTGAATGAGAAAAAAAAAATAGATGTAAGTAATAAAAAGCGCTTCAAAGGGGAGTTTGGCTTTGACCCAGAAGAGAAGCCCCCCAACCTGAAAAGACCTGAAGATTATGAAGCTGTTTTTGCTGGCAACATTGATGACCACTTCAGAATTGGTAATGACCTACTGAACAGAATATTTTTAACTTGTAAAGAACTGACAAGTAAAAAGTTCTTCCTAAATGTCTTGGAGCTGTCAGGGCTGGAAGTTCTGGTGAGGCTCTAGGCTCTGGTATTCATGCTAGTTTTGCACTGGCAACTTGCATTTTTCTGAAAATCTTTCTTGCCTTGCCAGAGCTTAAAAAGAGAGAGAAAATACTAAAGTAATGATTTTCACATCAAGTTCAGAATAACTTAAAATGCAGTGATTGCTTTATTGTTGCAGGGTCTGCCCACACCTCGTTTTAAAGAGGATAGCCTTGATTATGCAGCAAAGTCTTTCATGTTACTAAAAAAGAATCTTTTGGGTTTAATTAGCCTATTCACAAAGCCTCTTGTAATCGGTAATGGTTGGAACAAAATTAAAGCTCAGTACTGAGCAAAGCGGTTTTCCACTGTGCTCCCCATGATTTTCATGAAAGCAAAGGGGTAGCCAGCAAGTAGGACTGTTGGCCAAGCAGCAAATTTGAAACTGTTTCATAATATTGTAATCTCATGCTGTTTTAGTAACTGAATGTGCAGAAAATTAGCCAATGGCTTGGTTCCTGGAGCTGCTATGACGAGTAGGCAGTTTTTCTAACTTAGTTTGACAGATCAGAGGCTTTTGAAATTATTGGCCCTTGAAAGATAAATTGGCATCCCAAGAGATTTAGTGATGCAGTGGAAGATGCAAGGAGGTCCCACTCAATCTTTTTTCCTTCCCCAGTGAATATCTCTCTGACTGAGAGCATCTAACTTTGGGTAGCATAATTCCCTTTCAGACCTCTCCCATACTCCAGTCTGCTTGATCCACTTACTAAGTGGGAAGAAATGCTCAAAGAAACTTTGAAAGCTGTTACTTGCAGAAGCAAATCATAGAAGCAGAATAATTGTTCTTTCTTACTGTGCCTTACACCCTGTTACTTAAGCACAAAGATCTAATTTAAAGCACATTTGTTATGCCTTGCTAAAACCACCCTTACACATTTTTAAATGGAAAAAAGGCTTGATACTGTTAAACTGTGTATATGCGGTGACAAGGGATATCTTCATCCTGGAAACTGAGCCAATTGTGCCTTTCTTCCTTGCTTCCCCATCCCATTTTTATCATTGGTTTAAATTAGATATAACAGGAGGGGTCCCTATTGGTGTGTGTGTGACATTCTTGTAAGTGCCCATGGTAGCTGGCTTCACACAGCGAGGGAGAGAAGTCAGAGACACCTTTGTTGGGCAGACTACAGTGGGTGGATTGAATACAGTCCAGACTATCTGGATTTTTAAGATCTGAAAACTGTGGGTCCTAGCAATGTTGCCATGTAGTTATGACATAGGTAATAAACTCCTCTGATTCCTTCCTTTCTCTTTAACATAAGAGGCGATACACACTGAACTGGCTTATGCAAACTGCAGTGTGCCGTATGAGAAGCAGTGCCAGGGAAGGTGCAAGGCTGATTATGCTTTCAGTTGTCGTCACACAAAGATCTGTTTACTTTGTGTTTTAGTAGCAACTCTTGTGGCCGTGTGAATAAAGGCAGTGTAAAGTCAAGAGGTCCACACTGAATCTTTCATGACAGGTTAAGATAAAAGGTTCTGTAGTACCTAATGGCAGAGACTGAAGTCTAGGATATGGAGAAAAGGAAATAGTTAATAATTTCTGCTTTTTTTTTCATTTTTTCTTAAGTTCTTTGGCCCCTTCATCCCTGTTTTTAGGAATAAAAATGTGTTTCAATAAAAAAATGTTGTCCAGGCTTTGAAAAAATCTGGAAAAAAAGTGCTACTGAAAGAGTTTGCCGAAATTTATGAAAATCTCCCAAACGCTTGTCAAATAGGGGTGGGTAGGCACTTCTTAGGGAAAGAAGAGTTTCAGACAGATTGATTTTGTCCAGCTATAATCATTAACATGTGTTAAGGGAGATGAAAGACAGGGAGTTACTGTTCTTCCAGAGCCTGCTGAGAGAATACGGTTAATAATTGATCTTAACTAAGAAAATGCTGTTGGTTGTTGTTGGACAGGGGTTGCAATTCTTCAAAAGAGTATGAGACTGTATGCACCGTTTTACTCATCGGACATCATCATTGCCTCTCCCCTGGGAATGAGGACTATTATTGGCGCAGAGGGGGAGAAGAAAAGAGATTATGATTTCCTGTCATCAATAGAAATGCTCATAATTGATCAAGCAGATATTTACCTGATGCAGAATTGGGAACATGTTCTGGTGCGTTTTCCATACGTATTCTTTTTTGCCTGTCTTGTTAGTCTGATATAACTTAGTTTTGGCAATGAACAGTATTGCTGTTTTTTTACTGACTTGATTCCAGACATGTATGCTTGTTCCTTTTCTTCCCTCCCCCCTGGTATTTTCCTTGTACTAAGAATGTTCTTCCTACCTGTTCTGTATAAGTCTTGGTGTTTGCTATTTTAGTTTGCTATTTTATCAGAGGTGGGGGGTTTTGACAGTTCTAATTATCTTGCAGGATGAGATAATGAGGAGACCTTTAATCACACCTGGGGGAAAATATGCCAGCTATCTGACTGCTCAGCGTCTCAGGTTACAGCCCTGGGAGGGGCCTGTACAACCTTATTTAGATTCTTCCAGAAAGCAATAGAAGCTGGTGCTTGTCTCCACTGAAAGTAGAGATACTAAGCATTAGTAATGTCCAAAATGAAATAGTATGAATATTTTCTTGTATGGGTAATGAAAATACTGCTCTGGGACTGTGGCTAGTATGCAGCATTAACCATGCTTTTTGGTTTGTGGTTAATGAAAGTTTTTAAGGTTGAAAGGTTGGGTGTTTTTCCACATAGAAACACTTTTGAGGTACCTGGGCCATGCATTTCAGCAACATGATGTTACTGTACATTTTGGCTGTGTCCAGAATTTGTCTTGTTTCTTGAGGAGTCCCAGGAAAGGCATGTCAGCCTATGTGATATCCAGGGAATCAGTCCTGGAGCCTGTTTCTTGTTTTGTACTTTGGTGCGACTGCCTGCTGTGCAGCAGCAGCGGTGCCAGTCCTAGGCATCATTCAGTGAGGCCAAAATTAAGTGAATTTCTTTACTTATACCTAAATTCTCTCTGAATGCAATGGGAAACTGCGCTAGGGGTTCTTCTAGCTTAGAAACCTTGGGCCTTACTTTAATACAAACAAACAAATCCATTATACTTTTCCTTGGGAGAAGATTGGAAGCAAAGGTGACTCTTGCTGATGACTAAAGAGATGTTATCTTTCAGTTCTGTAGCAGGAAATCAAGTAAATTACTCTTGCTGTGGTGGTCAATAAATTCTGGACAGTCGCATCTTGGGAAATAACTGCTGGTTTATGTTCTTTGCCATCTTGCTCATCCCTGCCCACTTTCTTGCTGCAGTTACGGCTCTTGCATTTGGGTGCAGGGATGTCAGTCTGTAGTGGTGTGTTTCCATCTTTCTGTGTAGCACCTGATGAAGCACATTAACCTGCTGCCTCTGGATTCCCACGGGGTAGACTTCTCTCGAGTGCGAATGCTGAATCTCAATAATTGGTCAAAGTACTATCGCCAGACACTGTTGTTCAGTGCTCTTCAGCATCCCCAGATTAACTCTGTCTTCAACAAACACTGCTTCAATTACACAGGGCAGGTGAGTGCACAGATGAGCTGAAATCCTTCTTTTAAATGCTGGCATAAGGGAGGGAAAGAGGAACAGAAAACCCAACATGTGGAAAAGTTCCATAACTCAGTTGTGGAAAGACTGTCTGTGTGCCAGTCATTTCTACTACACAGTGATTTTGGTCTCAATCTCCATGACACTGCGTGACAGTTTCTAATGCCATGCCGAAGGCATGAGGAACCACTCTTCTTGCAGCAATACTTACTTCATCCATTTCTTTTGTGCATAGCTATTTCATGTCAGAAATCAGATTTTTTTTTCTTTATTTGGTACACAGAAGATATCTTGTGGGGTTTTTTTGGTTGTTAAATGGAGGGTTTGCCTGTTCTGTGTAAGAAGCCCAAACTGAAATTACTTAGAAAGAAATGGGAAAAGTAAAACATCAGTTGTCCATCTCAAATATATGGATGTCAGGGCCTAAGCAGTGGTCATGCATACTTAACAGATCCAGGGTGTGTCTGTGTGAAAACTATATTCACACAGACACACCCTGGATCTGTTAAGTATGCATGACCCTTATGCATTGCTTGCAGATGTGAGTTATAAGCAGAAAGCAGACTGGAGTGTGCCTGCCTTTGAAAAGCCGCTTTCCTGAACATCCTACTTTCTTCTTGCAGGTAGCTGTCCGCAACATACCACTCAGTGGCTCCATTGGCCATGTTGTGGTCCAGCTTCCTCATGTTTTTCGGAGGATAGAAGCTGAAAATTTAACTTCCGTAATAGATACAAGGTATTCTGTGTTTCAGACTTATTTTGCTATGCCCTAATAGCTGCAATTTCAGATGGAGTTGAATGTGCTGTTTCACGCAGAGCACAATGTGGTTACACCACAGAAGTATGTCTTCATTAGTCTTCAAATGGAAGCTGGGCTCTACACAGGTACAGGGGAATACTGAACTCCTCCTTGCCAAAGGCACTGGAGGATAAAATCTGGAAAAGATATACGAGTCAATATGATAACCATAGCACTGATGAAGCCTTTGCCTTTTCTCTTCTTACGTGTGTTGAAATCTTGTGAAGTTAAAGAAGGAAAAATGTAGTCAAAATCTTCTGTAGTCGTCTGATGATATTCTTGGTTTAGGTCACAGCAGAATTGGAAGGCTAGATGTTACCTCTGGTTATAACATATTTGTTTTCTTAACTGAGGTTTCAGTTTTTCATCAACAAAGTTTTGCCGGAGTACCGCGATGCCATCATGTCACACACACTCATTTATGTTCCGTCATATTTTGACTACGTGCGTCTTCGAAATTACTTCAAGAAAGAGCAGCTGAATTTCACTCACATTTGTGAATACACTAAAAAGGCTGGCGTCTGCAGAGCGAGACAGTTCTTTCTCAAGGGAGAGAAGCAGTTTTTATTGTTCACTGAGCGCTTCCACTTTTACAAAAGGTGAATTGTGAACTGAGTTTTCTTTTAAGTTGCATGTCTGCTGTTTTGGAAGTAGAGTCTGACCTTAATTGTAGATGGACTGTATTGCTTTTTGACTTTGTTGGATCTTTCTGGGGACTTCTTTGATGGAAGGAAGAGCTTTTCAGTTTACTTGAAATTTTTTGCATGTTGTCAGCAGTCTCTTGTAGAGACTGTAATAACTTCGGTGTGCACAGGGCTTTATTCAGGAAGGTAAGCACTGCCAAGTTCCACTGAAGTCAGGACAGGATGATACAGCCTGAAAAATGGGATTCGTTGTGCCTTTTATTTGTGTTCTTCTGTGCCACAAGAACTAAACAAAATTCTGGAAAAGGGTGCAGAATTGGTTCAATAATATTGCAAGCTCAGGCCACCTGGAAAATTTGCTCTGTCCTGACTGGATCTGTTTAGAAGTTCCTAATGAAACAGGTTTTTCTATTAGCAGATGTTTTGGCAAATGCAAAAGGTTTCATGATGCTCAGTCAGATCAAGATTCACTGTCTTAAAATCTGAGCCAAAGAGGCTGAATACTGCAGAAGTGGATGGTGGCCTCTACTTAGAGGAAGTCATTGTGCCTGGAAGTTCCTTTAAATTCCACATCTGCGTTAAGTTTAGCCCTCAGACTGGGACACAGGGTTTGGAGAGTTGAGCTACAATTAACATGCATTGAATTTAATGGGAAATGAAACAACTAAGGTAGGATTGATGTTTTAACATGCATGTCTTGTACAAATTCATAAGAAAGTTATGGTTTTGGTCTTTTTTCCTACTACAGGTATACGATAAAAGGCATTAGGAACCTCATTTTCTATGAGTTACCAACCTACTCCCACTTCTACAGTGAGATTTGTAATATGATGAAGGCCACAGACAGTGCAGCGGATGCTACTTGGACCTGTACTGTGCTTTACTCCAAATATGATGCTCAGAAATTGGCTGCAGTGGTTGGCGTAGATCGCACAGCTCAAATGCTTCAGTCCAAGAAAAATGTGCACCTCTTTGTTACAGGAGAAAATGAATAAGTGACATTGCAGACTGGACGCTTTTAGTCTAAATGCACTTTTTGATGTTACTTTTTAAAAAAGTATTAAACTTTTTACTCCCTTTTACTGTATATTCTGTTGAAATTGTTCATATAGTACTAATTTCATATTTCAATACTCCATCCAACAAGAAGTGAAAGATGTCATTCAAGAATGCTGGGGGTGGGAGGGAGGTTCTGTATAGAAACAAAATCAATCCAGAAATATTATTCTTGGTGTTGAAACACTTGCTGGTCAGTAAAGATCGATGTTGTGATAAATAACGTGATTGGATTGCTTCACTTCATCTTCATGTATAGCAAGCTCTCCTTTTATCAAAGGCAACCTTTTCCTTTAATTTAGGGGAAAAAATGTGCCCAAGTATTTATGCAGTGACCTCTGTAAGCCTACATCAGAGTGGTGCAGGCAAAGGCTCTTCAACACAAGCATAATTCTTGAATGAGAGTTGAAGTTGCTTCAGCTTGACAGCTTTAAGGACTAGAATCCATGAATGTGCTATGGTTTTGCATTTTTTCCAAAATTTTTTCCTAAGCATCTCTGCCTGCTTTTGACAACAGCCCCTCTGTCCAGTCTGTTTTACCAGGGATACGTTTTTCCAAGTTGAACTTAGCAGGCACACGAGTCTAGGCCTGCCTAGCCCACAATCACCAAAGCAGCAGTGCAGAGCACAGAAATATGCTGTGCAGTTTCAAATACCCATCATCTTCAATCTTGCAGCACGGGTGGGGTTTGATTAGTCGGTTTGTTTTTAGTTTCCTCCTACTGCTTGCTTATGGACAGCATGGAAGCATCTTGGAGCTGTCTCTCTTTTTCTTTTTTTCCTCCTTCCAGGAAGCTAAGCCTAATTCAAAAGCAGCTAAAAGTAGGGAGACCAGGTTTTGTAGCCGTGTGTTAGGATGCAGGAACACTGTTCTGTGAAGGGACAGGTGAATCCAAATTGGAGAAGGAAACATTCATCCTCTGACAGGCTTTGAAGGAATTCATGTCTGGGAGATTTAACTAAATATATCAAAGTGAAATAAACTTGTGGAAATGCACAGGCAAGTCATTTTAGCCTTTTTTTTTTTTAAATCATATTCTTGATTCCTGTATTTCTCGGAGGCTGCAAACTCAGTAGTAATTGACATCTTGAAATCGTTTAGTAAGCATGCAAATGTATGCAGTTTCTTACTTTGCATTTTAAGTAATTATTTCTGTTAGTTTTATGTACCTCTGCTCTAGCACGGGAATGAAGAGCCAGACACAGCAAAGTTCTTCTGAGCATTTATCTGCTGTACAATAGAGACAGTAGTAGTGGCAAACAAGGACTTTTCTTGTATGGTATAGGCCCGGTTTGGGAGAATTGTGGCTCTGCATATGAAAACACAAAGCACACAAAATAGGATTAAGGAATTTTCTGTCTACACTGGATGTACTTGGCAGAGGTGAAAAGCTGACCTCTGAGGAAGCTAAAGTTGGATAGCTACTCAGGGAGATAAAATGATGCAGTGCAGCTACTGTTTAAAGCAGCAACAAAGGTTTTATTACAGAGCTTTTAACTATGCAAGGATTTTTCTCCCCTCACTGAAGTTAATAGTGAAGTGCCTTGATGCGAGTAGGGCCAAATCTTAGTATCAGACTCTCATAATTTTTATATCAACTACCTTGATTTGTTTCTAAAACAGGCATACTTTGAAATGTAAAATGTATATACGAGTGTTATATATTTGATGTTGATTGCTAACTCAGTGATTGCCAAAGTAGTGTGTAAATGCCTCGTCACTGCTTGCAGTTAGTGTCCTGGGATGCAGGCACAAAGTTGCTGTGTGTTTGCCCTTAGAGAGCTCATGCATGAATTTTTTCTGACCCAGCAAAATCTTATGTGCTTTAGTAGGGAGCCTCATAAACCAACACCAAAAATCCTTATCTAAGTGGTTGCACTAGCACAGTAGGGAGGTTTGGTGATGCAGGGAGCCTGTCCGTACTGGTATGAGGGAGTTTCTGTCCCCTGGTGCTTCCTCCTACTCCTGGTGCCATGATGTTCCCATGCCCCAGGTGTTGGCTCACGGAGCAGTGGAACTGTGGTGAACTGAGGAGGGGATTTGGTCTTTTTTAAAACTTTCCTTTGCCCTCTTTTCATCTCATTTTAAACAATTCCCTGGTGCAGTTCACAACCCTGCAAAGTGGATTGTCCAAGAGTGGCAAGGCAGTGAGTTACTGGGAGACAGCAAGCCCTGTGATCAGAGTTTGGCCCATCCTGGGTATGTGTTCAATCAGTACTAATGGTTCACAAGCTGGGGCAAGTGCTGCCTCCAAATGACTTACTTAAGTACCTGACTCATAATGTGTTTGCTTGATGATAACGCAGCTTTCAGAGAGGTGCCTGAACCCAAAACATCCTTGTGCACACTCTTAGTCATTTTTAGAAATGGAACGTGTACATCTGGGGTGTGTATTTTTTTTTAATTATTCAATACTTTTCTTAAAAAGTTCAAATTGTGACACAATGGAATAAGAAAAGATGTTAACAAATACAATATTTTTACTTTTTTTTATTTGACAGCTTCCAGTCTTTGCATGGCATGTTTTTTGCAACCTTTTCACAGGAACGCGCCAGTGATGATTAACTCCTTATCCTGAGAGAGCAAATTTAAAATGAAATCTTGTTCATTTTGGCATCAGTACTGTACCTATGGGGGGGGATGATGTTTCTTAAGAATCCTTTTTGTCAACATTTCAAAAGAATCTTGGAGTACTGAAAACTAATTCTGTATTCTTTTTATTTTGGAAAGGCATCTTAAGGCAGTGTGAGAGTTGACTGAGTGGCCTCAGGCAGGCAGCTTCTGAGACACCAGCTGCTCACATGCAGTAGTGCAGAAGCGTTAGCTTTTGGGAATTCAAACCCAAGGGTAAAAATAAACCAGGATTAAGATGTTAAACAAGAGTTTCTTTTCAGTATTTCCTGTCTTTCAGGAAATCCTAGTAATTGCTAAACAACAGAAAGACATACCTGACAGCAGAAATATTGTTCTTCCAGCTCATGAGCTCATGTTGCAATGGCTCCTTCTCTCACTAGTAAAACCTAATCAGGATAATAGGTTTTGTTACTTTTTGTTGCTCCTTTCAAAGATGACAAAAAGGCATCGTGTGTTGGTTTTGGGGGGATTTTTTAAAATGAAAATATGTAGGATAGGAGCCAGGCTCCTGCTGCTGATTGCATTAATGTGGGGGAAGGAGGGAAAGGTGACTTAGGGGCTGTCTGTCTCCGGAGCTGGGGAGCTGCATCCAGTAAGAAGGCAGGTTGTTAGTTTTGTAGCAGCCATTGGGAGACATGGGACAAGTCACATGAGAGAGAAACTGGAGCATTCTTGTTAACAACAGCAGAATTAACAATTACTTGACAGTTGTGCTGTCATGGGCTGCCAGGATTTCTCGGCTCCATGTTAGTCATGTTCCCATGGCCTCAGGAGATCCTCTGCAGGGTTTGGGGTTGGTTTAGACTTGATAGCCAAGCACGTCTGATGAAACGGGGAGGGGATTTTCAGAAAGCCTGTCCATAAAAGCATGTGTGATGGATGTATGAGGGGGCTGTGCAAAGAGGGAGAGAGGTGAGAGCAATGCACAGGGTTTATGATCAAAGACTAGATCCACTAGATCCAAGACAGCTCAGTCTCTGTAGCTTTAAATCTCATCCTGTGTGCTCTCAACAGTAAAGGGTAATTAGTATAGGCCTGGTTACATTTTAATTAACCATTAACTTCAGTTGTGCTGGGGCGTTCCTTGTTTTACTGAGTGGATTGTGAGGTGGGCTGAGACCACCGACTCTTGAATGGATAAATAGCTGTCAGCTGGTCTGTAAGTCAGTTACCTGGAAGGGGAGCATTGAAACAGTCTTAACATTGAGTGGTAATTGAGAAATAAATATTTGATTATGTAAGGGAGTTGCAGGAATCCTCAGAAAGGACATGAGAGAGATCAAGGTAAGGTACAGAGAAATAACATGAGATAATGGGCAAAACCAGGATGATAACCTTGGAGTTGACAATATAATTATGTTACTGCAACTGAAAGCATAAATTTGGCCTTAGTCTTTCAGACAAAACAGTAAAATCACACTAAATTCTTACGTGAGATTACATTTCCTGGGTCAGACTCTTAGCACTGGTACTGGCATAAATCTGAAGAGATGTTGCCAGATTTGCTAAAACAGAGGTTTATCAGGATGCTGTAAGGTCTATTATTAGTCCCTCCTTTACACTCTCATGAAAGGGTGAATTTGGTAGCAGCAGCTGTAACTGAAAAACCGTTGCCAGTACCTTGTTATTACTAGCAATGAAGCAGAAATCTTTGTATTATTTACCTGCTCTGGGTGTCAGGTTTCAAAAGCCCTCATTGCCACTTAATTAATAGGTTAGTAAAGAATGAATATTTAGCTTTAATAATGCAAAATTTTTAATCAAAGCAGGAAAAGCTCTATTAGTTTTGTATGGAGTCATGAGCAAAGACATAAAATGGATAAATGGGAACCAGTTCATACAATTTATTTGGACTTTTAGAAGGTCTTTGAGAAGTTCCTTCATTGGAGGCTTCTAAAAAAATTGTGTGTTTGGTGAGGCTGGAAGGTTCATAGCAGCTCATCGCAGCAAAAGGTTTTGTGTTACTTCAGTGCCATCTCCTCTACTGAGCATCTGTATAGCACGTCCTATAAAATTTCCCTCTCAAATATTATTATTTATGTTGGTCTGGCCATTTTCTCCTATTCATGAGCTTAATCACATAATTGACACTCCCTTAGCCTGGGAAAGAATTTGAAGGAAGAGAGTCATATATGGCCTTGTAGCTGTCTGGGGCTCCGGTGAGCATGGTGGGCTTGTCCAGAAAAGACCATCAAGCATCAGGAACAGATGATCAATCGAGGTCTGTTTTTTTTTTTGAAACAGACTTTGCAGGTTCCTCTGGTACAGCCAGTTGTGACAGAAAGCTCAAACAGTTGGAGAATAAGCCATATTTTCTGATGATATTTCATATTTCTCAGACATCCCTGAACACAGTGCAATAACTTAAAATTATCTGCTCCTTAGCATGATCTCGCTCTTTTCCTGTTACATTAAAGGATGTAATTAAATTAAGGAAGAAAATAGTGGTCGAGGCTGCAGGTCTGAGTAGCTTACTGCTGCTCTGCTAGCTGTTATCATCTCTCAGAGTAGGAGAAGAGTCATTGTTAATGATCACCATCTCCTGCTGTCGTTCCAGATCTTCCAGGCTGCTTTGTACTTGCGTTCTTACTCCCCTTTCCCTGCACTGGTATTGCGGGTGGAGTTGGGTGGAATGCAGTTAAATGCTGGTAAAATACAGCTAACCAGGAGGAAGCCCCAAAGGAATAAATTAGTGTCTGAATTAATTCCAGCTACAAGGTGAAAGACTTCTAGTAACTTCAGATTCTGCTTGCTTGAGTCCAAAGGAGGGGGAGGTCATTCAGAGATTTTGTTGTGGTGCAGAAGCTCTCACATTGTTTACAAGCTTTGTGAAAGAGCTCACCTTAAATGTAGGTATAGGTATGTCTGATGGAACCAGTCCATGGGAGACGGGAAGCCTGTAGGCATGAAAGGAGGTTGTGGAGAGCAAGGAGCTGGCCCCTTCTCCCAAGTGACAGGGGACAGGACAAGAAGGAATGGCCTCAAGCTGCGCTAGGGGAGGTCCAGACTGGATATTAGGAAAAAATTTTTCACAGAAAAGGTCATTGGGCACTGGAACAGGCTGCCCAGGGAGGTTGTTGATTCACCTTCCCTGGAGGTGTTTAAAAGAAGGATGGACGAGGTGCTCAGGACATGGTTTAGTGATTGATGGGAATGGTTGAACTCGATGATCCTGTGGGTCTTTTCCAACCTAGTGATTCTGTGATTCTATGAAGCAGCCCACTTTGTTCTCATGGACGAGAAGAACTGTAGCATATATCAGAAGCACAGTAAGGTTCTGTTTCCAAAGAAAGGAGTCCAAATGATAGTGCTCAAAATGCGAGTTGCCTATGTGTAGTGTACTACGCAAGCTACTTTTGAGGGGGAAAACATACCAAAGAAAGTTTCTGTTAGTTGCTGGAAGAGATCCCACAGTGTGGGGAGGTTCCATACTGGAAGAGTTCCACAGTACTGATAGTGCTGCAAGCACTATGGGATGGGGTGTTTCTGGCAGTCCAGGTGCAGCTGCCTGTGTAAGCAGAGAATGAACAAGACAGTGTGACTGAAGCAGCAATGTACAGAGCACTCAGAGCGAAGCTTCCCAGTGTGAGAAGTCTTGACTCTAGGAATTTTCTGCACCTCTTTAGAGGTACAGGACAAGCAAAGTGGAAAACTAGAATAATTTATGTTGGAAAAGACCTTTAAGGTCATTGAGTCCAACCATTAAATAACACTGTGGAGTTTTACCACTGTACCTAAGCACCTCATCTACACAGTTTTTAAATACTTCCAAGGGTGGTGGCTGACCCGCTTCCCCAGCCAGCCTGCTCCAATAATCAACAACACTTTTGTTGAGGAAAAGTTTCCTAATACCCAATCTAAACCTCCCCTGATGCAACTTGAGGCCATTCCCTCTTGTCCTATCACTTCTCACTTAGGAGAAGAGACTGACACCTACCTCACTACAGCCACCTTTCAGATAGCTGTAGAGACTAATGAGGTATCCCCTCAGCCTTCTTTTCTCCAGTCTAAATGACCTCAGTTCCCTCAGTGAAGACCCTCCCTTCCAGCAGTCCTGGAGGACTGGGGAGGTTCCACTGGACTGGAGGCTGGCTGATGTCGTGCCCATCTATAAGAAGGGGCGCAGGGAGGATCCAGGGAACTACAGGCCTGTCAGCCTGACCTCGGTACCGGGGAAAGTCATGGAGCGGGTGATCTTGAGTGCTATCAAGAAGCACTTGCAAGAGAACCGGGTGATCAGGCCCAGTCAACACGGGTTCATGAAAGGCAGGTCTTGCCAGAGTAATCTGATCACCTTCTATGACCGAGTGACTAGACTCTTGGATGAGGGAAAGGCTGTGGATGTGGCCTTCCTGGAATTTAGTAAAGCCTTTAACACAGTTTCTCATAGCATTCTGCTTCGGAAACTGTCGGCCTCTGGCCTGGACAGGCGCACACACTCCTGGGTGAAAAACTGGTTGAACGACTGGGCCCAGAGAGTGGTAAATGGTGTTAAATCCAGCTGGAGGCCAGTGACAAGTGGGGTTCCCCAGGGCTCAGTCCTGGGTCCAGTCCTGTTTAATGTCTTTATCAATGACTTGGATGAAGGCATCGAGTGCTCCTTTAGCAAGTTTGCGGATGACACTAAGCTGGGTGGAAGTGTGGATCTGCTGGAGGGTCGGGAGGCTCTGCAAAGGGACCTGAACAGGCTGGACTGCTGGGCTGAGACCAACGGCATGAGGTTTGACAAGGCCAAATGCCGGGTCCTGCACTTGGGGCACAACAACCCTAAGCAGAGGTACAAACTAGGAGAAGCCTGGCTGGAAAGCTGCCTGGAGGAGAAGGACCTGGGGGTGTTGGTTGACAAGCGACTGAACATGAGCCAGCAGTGTGTCCAGGTGGCCAAGAAGGCCAATGGCATCTTGGCTTGTATCAGAAATGGCGTGACCAGCAGGTCCAGGGAGGTTCTTCTCCCTCTGTACTCGGCACTGGTGAGACCGCACCTTGAGTCCTGTGTTCAGTTCTGGGCCCCTCACCACAAGAAGGATGTTGAGGCTCTGGAGCGAGTCCAGAGAAGAGCAACAAAGCTGGAGAACAAGTCTTATGAGGAGCGACTGAGAGAGCTGGGGTTGTTTAGCCTGGAGAAGAGGAGGCTGAGGGGAGACCTCACTGCTCTCTACAACTAACTGAAGGGAGGTTGTGGAGAGGAGGGTGCTGGCCTCTTCTCCCAAGTGACAGGGGACAGGATGAGAGGGAACGGCCTCAAGCTCTGCCAGGGGAGATTTAGGCTTGAGATAAGGAAAAAATTCTTCATGGAAAGGGTCATTGGGCATTGGAACAGTCTGTCCAGGGAGGTGGTTGACTCGCCTTCCCTGGAGGTGCTTAAGGTGAGGGTGGGTGAGATGCTTAGAAGCATGGTTTAGAGATTGGTGGGAATGGTTGGACTTGATGATCCGGTGGGTCTCTACCAACCTAGTGATTCTATGATTCTATTCTATGATTCTGTTATCTGCAGAGTATTAGGCTCAGGCATTTTCTTGTGTTGTGCTCTCTCTACCCTTGCCTCTCCCAGCATGCAGACAAGTTCCCAAATGACCTGTCAAATGCGAATAATGATGAGAAGTCTCAGTGATTCACAGCTAGGACACACGGAGTGCTCCGTTCCCTGCTCGTACTGTGAGGCAATTAATGCAATTTGTGCTGTTTGGCTGACTGAACAGTTTGAAATGAACCGTTGAGCCATCTGTTCCTCCAGCTGACATCGGGAGTGTCAAGAGTAGCAGTCAGCTTTTGCTGGAAAAGAAACATCTCACTGTCATTAAGGAAAATTCAAGAAAAGAGAAGTATGGGGATATTTTTCTTCCCCTTTTACTATCATTAAAACACAGGCTCTCTTTCATAATTGCTTGTGGTGCAGGCTATGGAGAATTTTCTGGCCTCTACTCAGGGGCTTGGGAGTTGGAAAATGGCTACACTGAGCATCACTCACGCATCATGCATGCTTTTGCTGAGAGAGCGAGGTGGTCAACAGGGTCTGAGTTTTACATGATAGTTTTGCTCTTCCCTTGGTCTATTCATCCCTGTATGCTGCTCTGTTGAGCTAAGGGCTTCAAAGAAATAGTATACCTTGAAATCGACTCACAGGAGGGTTTTTAAAAGGTCTTTTGGAAGTCGTATTTCCTCCTCTGTAATTATTTAAAGATAGCGGCAACAAGAAAAAGTCATTATCTCGTTAGTAGCAGGAAGACTCGGAAAAAGTTTGGCTTGTTTCTCAACAGAGAAGAAGCTCCGTCTACAGATGACCCTGAGGAATTGGGTGTTTGATGCCTGCTCTGTGTTTGTGCAAATGAAAGAGGGTTACAGGGAACAGATGGCTAATACGGTGAATGCCAGAGGCAAAGCAATAAGCTGAGCCTAAACCTGGGAAGACTTAAATGATATGTTTTAAGATTAACTAGGTCTTGTGAACTGCAGTCCCTGAATACATGGGGGTGTGATGCAGGATTTCTGAGAGCTTGTGGACAGGCAAGTTACCAGCAGGAGGGGAAAAGCTACAATGGTGCCTATCTTTTGGAGGTATATCTTGAGGGGGAGGTAGAGGAAATTTAGGGAATGGTGAAGCAGTTTTCATCAGCTCAGAACTTTTAAGATGAATTCCCAAAACAGTTTAAAAGCATCTACAAGAGAAGTTACTGATAAAAAAACACCAAAACAAACAAACTATGTCACACCAAGCTTATTTCTTTGAGAAAAGAGTGGCTAGAGAAGAAACCTTAGATGTTCTGTGTCTTGAACTGCTGGGCTATGGCAGTGTGGCCCAACATTCCCATTAGAAAAGGTAAGAAAACGCTGAAAGGCTTGGGCGAGAGATTTGATCCCGAGCTGGATAAGTAGCATCCTTGGAGGGCAGCGGTAGCAGCAGACATTACATCATAAACTTTCCATTATAGTGTGTTCTGGAGGAAGTCTTTTAATGGCTTCTGAATAGCCACGGCTGAACAAAGGCCTATGTTTGTTGTGTTTGCAAATTATAAGAAGCTTCAAGGTCTTTAAAGAGCAGGATTTGAATTCAAGACATTCTCAACAAATAGGGAAGATGGCCTGGGAAAGAAGTTAAAAACCCAACAAGGACAAGATCAAGATCATGATCTTAGGCTGGAATAACCAAATGCACAATGCAAGGTAATAAAACATGCTGCTTAACAAAAAATTCTGCAAAAACACAACAAGGTAGTATTGGGAACAAGATTGAACAGGAGTCCACAGTATGATGATACTAAGAAAACTACATGCAGTTCAGAGTTCTTTACCTTCTGAGGTGTATAATCTTTAGGACTTTTGAAGAGATGGGATGGATTACTTCAAATATACCAGAACTTGGCTGATCTGGAGTATCCATCTGATTTGGGATACTGTGTTCAGAACAGGTGTGGGCCAGTTAGTTCAGGTAAGACTGGAAAACAAAAGAGGTGACTGAAAGGTGAAATGCTTAGGTCCTCAAATGCATAAAATCCTATTGCAGAGAGCAGAAACACCTGCTTTTTATGGTGGGTAGGATAAACAAGGAAAATTAAAGTTCAGAAAGAAGAGAAACAGTACTAAGGCACAGGAACTGTTTGCTTGGAGAGGTGGCGTTTGTGTGAACGTTGCTCCTTTCTTGGCATAAATGGAGGCAAAACTGCTGCTGTGCACATTGCACATCTGTGTAAGTGGAAGTGTGTGTGTGCAGTTTGAAATGGGAGAGCAGTCAGGACCTTGAGGGCACCAGCAGGCTCTCTACCACCTCTGCCCATCCCAGGGTTCAGCTTACCATCTTGCTGCTCTCCTCCAAAGTTGCACTAGGTCTTGAAGGGCCTCAGGGAAGAGATGGACCCTGGTGCCTGAGGTCATGAGGTTCCTTGGTGTAGTGCAGCCTGGCAGAGCTGGGTTTGGGCTTTAAATTTAGTTGGGTGGGTAAAGTCCCAGAAAAAGCCACTCTTTAAAGTGCTTACCTAATCACCATCCCACTGCAGTTGCACAGCAATTTTTCCCAAGTGAACACTACCCCACATTGTTGAAGTTCTCAGTTTCTAGGCAAGAACAGATATTTTTAGCGGAACAGCTTTTTGTTGACCAAAGAACAAGAGTTCTTTCTTTACTGTGCTAAATGGACAATAATTTAACCAATTTTATGGTCCATTATCCCATATGGCAGAAGAAAGCAAACTGCTATCTTAAACAAATAGATACTAGATAGCAAAATAATTGATTTTTAATGCAGAATTTATGTTCATCCAGCCCTGGGCTGTCATTCTTTTCATATACCAAGAGCTGCAGCCAAACCAAGTTATATGGCTCATCTCTGCTTTGTGATCATTTCATTTGTTCATAATTAATATGTCCTACATCCTGCAAACCCAAGCAATAGCATCTGAGAGCTTTTCTTTTCTCTCTCAGTAGTCGGTAAATAGGCATCTGGCTGAGACACGCTTGGCATTGTTTAACCAATAGACAGTTGTATTTTATGGGAATATGGCACACTGGGCCAAATTCCAGTCCCATTGGAAATCCCTGGTTCTACTCCAAGGAATCCAGGATAAGGACAACAAAGGCGTTGGAGCCTGGTGTTTTTTATTATGTTAGGTGAATCCATCTCTGCTTTATTGACAGCTCTTTACTGGTTTATGGGATGTTGTTCTAAAGCTGTCAGCTTTTTTGGCAGGTAAGGTGTGGACTGACGTGCTCCATGCCAGGCGGTGAGACAGAATGGGATGAGGGAGTGATTCAATATCTCGTAAACAGCCTACTAACTGATCTATTAACTAAAGACAGTGTTTTTTCTCCCAAAACTCTTCCTAAGTAACACCTAAAGACATTTTGGCTGCCTCTACATTGATATTTCTTATAGCACGGGCAATCCGTGTACCTGTTTATTTGGGAAGCTGGTTGGGATTCTTTAACAGGTGGTGCTTGACTGGAAAATGATGAAGAGGCCAACTGTGCTCCATTTCCAACCTAAGCCTTCTAACATGAAGTTTCACAATTGTCTGTTTAGTTACATTTGGTTTTTAAATTACTTAAATATTATCATAGAATATCCTTCCTTGACATAGATGTTATGGTATCCATTGCACTTAACAAGGTTTTATACTTCATTTTATCTGATTGAGGCAAATATACACTTATAATCTACACTTACCAAACAACCTTTCCAAAATCCTTTTCCTTGAGTATTTTACCAGGATGTTATTGGCAAAGCCAATTGTTCTCCTGTTTGAGTTAGGAGTTATCTCCTTGGCTTACAAAATGCATACCCTGCCAGGACTTGCTGTGCAGGTAAGGGATAAGCATTAATACAGTGAGAGGCTCCTCCTCCCAGGGTGTATGGGGCAGGTCCACGAAGGGTACTTGCCTGGATCCTAGGAGGAGAGTAGTAGGTGCTATCCTGAGCCCAGCCCAGGGAGGGCAGGGGCTGGATGGGACTCTCCAGTGGATAAGGTCCACTCCAGCACAGCAGACAAGAGGAGCTGGAGCTGCTTCCTCTCTCTCCGTTCCCTTTCCTCAGTGTTGTTCCCACGCTTACCAAGTGACAGAAATTTTTCGTTAAAAGGAACACTGGATTCTTATTTGCATTCAAAGCCACCAATGAAACTCATTTATTATTTTAAATTTAAATGGAAATAATTTATTTATCCTCCTCCTCCAGAGAAGGAAGGCCAAGAGAGAGTTGGAGCTGTTTTGAATGTCCCAAAGCTTCTCAAGCTTTCCTGGGTTCATGACTTTCTAGTATGAACATGATTCTATGAGCACGGTGATAGCTGCTTGCCAGCTAAATATTCTGTACATTGCAGGAACATTTTTCTGCGAGGGCAGATGGTGTTCGATTGGTAGTCAGAATAATACATGAGCAGCATAGAAGATGTGGGAATGATTAAATAATTAGCATACTGTGACATTCTATTGCTTCACTGTAACTTAAAGCTAGGTCAAAACGTTGGTCTATACTGCACCCCCCTCTCTCCTTTGTTTCTTCTGTTTGCTTTTATGTTCACTCCAATGGAAAGTTTTAACAGAAATTAAATCCTTTCTTGGTAGCAAAATGTACGAATTTGTTACTTGGCCCTGCATGTTATGGAATAAAAATAATAACATAAAGGAAATGAAATTTTGCTAAGTGAATTTAAGTTGCCAGGCAACCCCTCATACCCAGTGTGGGATCTACTCAAGCATTATTGTGAAAAAATGGTTTAATATGTGGCACAGATCAGTGTTTAGATGAAAACGGATGATCTCAGGAAGCCAGGGCAATGAGGAATAGCAGGAGGACTGAAGGCTGGTTTTGAGTCACCGTGTCTGTCTGCATAGCTCTTGGCCTTCACGGTTTGTTTGCATGTCCACTAGAAGTCTAATTAGTTAATCTTATCAATTCTACTCCTTCCTGTCCCCGTGCTCTGTAATTGTACAATAACAATAATTACAGGCAGTTTTCTGTCAACTGAGGAATAAACATGGAATACATGCTTCTCTCTGCAAGGATATCATTATTCACTGACTAAATACAACCCACTGAATTACTCATCCTCCTTACTAAGTCCTGTCATTTATTCTGGGGTTTTGGAGACTTTCTATGCTTAAAAATGAAAGAAGTTGTCCCACTAAGAAATCACCATCCTGTGAAACATTAGTGATGACTGAAAAAAAGAGTAGTGTCTTTGGCTGCCGTGTAATCACTGGCCAAGGAGTAGGGGAAAAGCTGTCGTAGGACTTCACAGGCTTGTATGTCTGAGACCTTGGATGGTGTTGTACCTCTGCTGGGAATAAAAGGAAGAAATTAAGTCATCTGCTACCCTGTAAGAATTAGTGCTGTCTCCAGAGTAGTCTTCTGATGTGCTCAGTGCTGTAGCTCTAGTGCCTTACAATCTCCAGGGAGAGTCACACAAAGCTGGTAAATCTCGTTTTCTTGTTTTGCTATGAATTTAATGCTTTCCTTGCTGCTGTCAGTCTTAAAGGTGAGGATTAAAACTTCACTTTGAGAATAATTATGGTTAAATTGACTGGGGGAGACAGATCATGACCTCTGCTCAGGTGGGCTGACACTGAAGAAAGAGCAGTAGTGTTCATGGAGTAGCTTGAAAGGATGTATGTACTCACTCCAGCATCTTTCTGAAGAAAAAAGTTTAATATTTTTGTATCAAAGTGCTGCAAACCCAAACTATATAAGAAATGCTTATGTCAATGGGTCCCCTCAGAGATTAAACTTGGAAATCAAATTTCTTGATGTTCTGATGCTTTGGAGAAAAAATGTTCAGAAGTGGTCTTAAAATTATCCAGTAAATTTCTATTAAGTCCTCTGGAAGATATTTTAATACAAATTCTATAAGTAACCATTTTTATTTCTATGAGCAAACACAAAATATTTATATTGTGTAAAAGTAATATAGAAAGAAATCACATGCTCTCTAATAGGGTTTGGGAAGGAGGAAACTGCCACTATTAATGCAATAGGATTGAAGGAGCCTTGCCCTGTGCAACTCGCAGCTGAGCACGAGACTGATTTGCCACCTCCTAAGGTCTGCAGAACCTTTTGTTGCTCAGCTGTGTGGTGTGAAGGCCAGGTGCTACTCCTGAAGACACTTTCTGACTCACCAATTTCTGGGTAAACTTCCATTTGGAAATCCTGTCCTAAACTGTTAGTACTTGCCTCTTTGTGCTACGTAGTTTCTTGGTTCTTCTAAGTGATTAAATTCCTCTGCTGGGTGAAATCATTCCAATATACTGCTGTTTATCTTACAAAATATTACATAGCTTAATAAACGCATAATTTCAGGATCTTTGAGTAATTACTACTATTATTAATTTTTAAGTAGCTTATTAATATAACCAGGCCATGAGGTTGGAATCATTGTCAATTTATGCCCTCCCTGCTCTTGAACTGAAGGAATGACATGATGAAGAAACTGTTTTACTTGAGTACTGAGACCCACAGCTGCTTTTCAAAATGTAAGATAAATGGACTTGGGCCATATACCTCAAATTCATTCACTTGCTTAATTTATAAAATGCACCGTGAAAAATATGTTTGCTTAATGCAAAAGCTCAAAGTCAAATAAAGAGGACTGGACTAGATGAGAACAAACAATTCAAAACAGGCATTCCTTTAGCTCAGTCACAAGCTCCAAAGTGACAGCGCTCCTAAAGTTCATATTACCAGACAAGTAATAGGATTAATTTTCTTGCTAACATGGTGGAAGGAAGAAATCCAGTTACATTCAGATTCCTCAGCATGGAGAGGTATAACTTTTTTATCTAGTTCTTAAGATTTCCAACTGTCATCTGAGAGATTGTTTGAAACAACAGCAAATCCTCGTTCCTTCTTGAGTTCTGGAGGGCTTGAAAACGTCAAGTATACGTCATTTGCTATCCATAAAAAATAAATGGGAGCAGTAAAGTTTATACCAAGGTGCTTAGATGCTAATAGTGAAGTGTACAAGCTGATAGTGAAGTGTACAAGCTGTGAGTGCAAAGCAGATGATTGGTTTTGAGTACATACACAGTTAAAAATAATATTTATGGCATAAAGCTGTGATTCCAAAGGTCTGGAAGGGCTGTGGATACTCAAATTCAGCTGAAAGTCAGTGGAAATGTTGGCATGTCTAGCATACTGTAACTCAGCTAGAGATGCCTGTCTCAATTTTGTAATAAAGGCCAAAATGTGTACACAGACCTCTGTAGAACAACATGCAAATGACTCTATGATCTCATTGTGATAATTTTACATTATCAAGTGACTATGTTTTTATAATAAATGTGAGGGGTATCGTGTTAGTGTATTATGAGGGTGGCTTAGGACTGAATGTCATCACTTGGTTTGAGGGACCCCTGAGACACGCAGTAATGCAGTCATAGCCCGCACAGGTAAAGTGCTAGCAACGTGCTTTAAGAACTGTAAATGGTTGCTATTTGAGTGTTATACAAGTAAAGGGGATTAATCACGTACCATAAGAAATATATCAAACATTAACAGATATCTTCCTTTAATCTGAAGGAATTAACTGGAAGAAAATCTCAAAGGATGAGATTGGTATCTTTGTGAGCTTTTTATTCAGTTACAGTGTATGTGAGTCCTGACAAGTCTCCGTTTGCTTCTAGATACTGAACAAATTTAAGTGGGCACCTGATCTTGAGATTATTTCCGAGGGAAAAAATGCTGAGCAAAGAAACAAATGCTTGGGGTTTTGTTTTGTTTGTTTGTTTAATAAAATTCCCAGTTTCCTTATAAACAAAAGCACTATTTTGAAGCTCCTGTGAGACTGGGACCCGCGTTGTGCTTTTATACCTCTTCCCTAGTGCATACAAACTACAGTGAAAAGCAATTAATTCTTCTTTATTTTATCTGCCTACATTTTTTTTTCTCCATCAGTTTAGAATATAACTACTTGGCTACCATGAATTTTCTTTGCTGGATAATTTCTTTCTTATTTCCAGTTAATTGTTTGTCTGAACTATAAAGGAGAGGTTACTATCTCCTGATACAAAATAAGCTTTATTGTCAGTATCACTAAAACCTGTTAAAAAAACAAAGGAATTTTAAGGTTGCATCCTAGATTTTATCATCCATCTTCTGATTCACTGAGAAGGTAAATAATGTGTATGAAGCATATGGATGATGTACTGTTCTGAAAGAAGCTGTGACTGGAAGTGCTGAAACACGAGATGCTGACTCAAAGGTGCATTTATATATACCGTTATATTTGTTTGGGTTTGTTCCAAATAATGCTGGAATGGATTTGAAAAGCTGCTCTATCTGGTTGAAAGAACAAAACATTCAAAAACATCTTCAACTTGTTGCCTTTGTTTGGTATTGGCAAAAACTATTTTCCAGTTAGAAACAGAAAACTTCCTCGTGCTTTAATTTGTGCAACCCAGAAGTCTTTATTGAACTCTTGCTGTGCAGTAAAATATTCCCCTGCCTCTCTGCAGTTGCCATGGGCTTCATAAAAAGAGGGAGCAGCTTGATGGTCTTTGTGATCCAATCCTGCTAGAGACACTGCCAGATAGCCATGGAAAGTATTCAGAGGTAAATTTAACACTCCCTAGTTGTTTGTCAGCTCTGTGCAGGACTAGTCTCCCTGAATAATTTAGAGATGTTTTAAGTTACTCTTGTTGCAAATAGTGTTCAAAAGGAAAACAAGGAGTTGGACTGGTGGGGCTGAAAAATACCTGCAATGTGTCCCTGAACACGTCTCCATTCATTCCTTCTCCACTAGCAGGAAGCAGATAACGTGAGGCTTCCTTTACACATTTGTGCACAATTTTGCATTTAAGTAGCAAGCAGACGTTTATTTTAGTATATTAGAGTAGATAAATGGGTGTCCAAAGAAAGGATACATTCTTGGAGGCTGCTCTGCATTTATTATATTAATCCTGCTTTCCTCCAGAAAATTTGCTTGAACAAAGACAGTAGATCAGGTCTCATATCATACTTGTACTTTGTCTATAGTTGCATTGCTTTATAATGCCTTTAGTCCTATGGTTTTGTGCGTTTAATTATTCATGTGGCGTTCATGCATTTTTGGACATATAAGTTGAATATAAAATGTTAAAGCCCAGACGTTCTGGTTTTTGTGGTTGTGGAAAATTAAGTGAGAGCTGTTTCATAATGATAAACAATACCAAAACTGGTACATTATAGTTAATTTTCCAAGATATAACTATGAATTTGCTACTAGTATCTTCAATGCAGTCTTAATCAACTGTATAAATTTAGTGTCTGCAAACATGAAACCATTTTCTTACATGAGTTAGGAGTACTTTTTTTTTTTAGACCTGTGGAGACCTGAACTTGTGGAGTGTGATTAAAGGAGACTGACTGAGGCTTTAGGGATTGATGCTATCTAAAATGAAATTTTAATTCAGTCATTTATTGTACTTATAATATTACATGTCTGTATTTTCAAAATATATGTAGCAATAAAAGCTTTCCATTAATAAAACTCAATAAATCAAAACTCTTACTTTCCTTTATTTCTCATCATGATAAAGAGTTTTAAAAAAATATTAATGACCTAATTTGTTGATTTTTCAAAAAGCCAGGACAGCAAGAACATTTTTTGCATAAAATAATTACCTACCCAATACCTGTATGTTACTTCTCTATGTAACATAGCTAATGTAGATATAAAGACATAGGAAACTGAAAATCTTTTTCACAAAGTCTTTCAGGCTAAACCCTCCATTTACTGGAGCCAGCATCTCCTCAGGATCTTGCCTCCACTAATTCTTTAATGGGATAGTTGTTTGTATGTTTTAATTTGTAGCTTAGATTAGATACTATAGGGTAAGTTGAAAAGGGAAAAAAATGAAAGGAAAGAGAAATTCACTTCAGAGTAAAAGTCTTTGTCTTGTGCATAAACAATATGGTGGAGATCTGGAGAAAAGCATTCTCTATGTTTGTGATTTCTATTTTGGACTTTAAGAACTATACTGTGTTTGGATACAATACATAATTGGTAAGATGTAATCCTGATGTGATGAATTTCTGGTGCTCTCTGCGTACTGCCAGTAAATGAGATAAATTGTTTAACCAAGAGCTGGGAGGTCACAGGAGAGTTAGTGCCTGCCTTATTCACCCTGAGTCTACAAAACCTAGGAGCTGTATTTTCAAGTATTATTTCCACATGGCTAGAGAAGGTTCACTCACATGCTGTGAGCAGCTTACAGATGCAAGAGCATTCAAAACAGACCCATATAGGAATACATAAACTATTACTATCTGATCAGGTGGAAGGTCGGTTTCTAATTCAATACAAAGCTTTTCTCTTAAATAAATACTTTCATTGCAGTAATCCCAGTACCTTGGAATGATAGGTAGCCTATGAGGGTCATATTCAGCAATATGTCCCCTGAACTACAAAGTTATTAAAATCCAAGACAGCACTTGCAACAAGTAATGTAAAGGAAGCTTTTTCTGACAAAGTAAATGAAAGGAGAGTCAGATTCAGATACAAATAACTATCTTATCTCAGAGGAACTGTAATGATCCTTTCAGTTATTTGGTGAAATTTAGTTACAAGAAAGGTTGTGTAGAATAACATCTCAGATCACAACTTTTCTACCTGAAAAAGTGGCTTTAAGACATTTTCTGTGAGCACCACAAGCTCTTTAAAATAGACTTGTGCTTAGATTAGGAAGGTAGTATATCTCCTGGAAGTGATGCTGATTTTTTGGAGATAGTCCCTTTATTTGCAAAAAAAACCAGTTGTCTTGTGATTTGGTATTGGCATCCTCTACTGTACCCATGTAATTTGCGTATCTGGACCTTGATTTGCTGGATGCAGCAGCTCCTATCTGAGTTACTTGCTGTGCATTAAAATGCTATAGAAGATGTGAAGATCAGAAAACAGAGAAGTGAATGAGAGGGGGGCTAGAAGTGGACATTCGGGGTTAGTCAGCAAGAAAATGACTGTATGTGATGGACAAGTACATTGAGGGAAGGACATGTTCCTATACTCAAAACAGTGTCCTTGGGAATAGAAATAGGATACTGCTTCTGTCTGGAAATAGAAAAAGAGAATCTTGAAAAGGCTTTCTGCTATATCTGGAGAACTGGAGCTGAAAAGCATAGATTTAAGTACTGCATTGCTTACTTGAGATGTATGAATACATTTCTAACACCATCTCACAAACACTATAACCTTGTGTATGGAGAGTTAGGAGTCAGAAACTCATTATGGAAGTCATTTTACAAATGCTGATGTTTTCTTGTGAGTGTAGCCTTGAAGTGCATTAGTGTTTTTCTGGAAGTTTTCCATTAGGAAAGTAAGTATCTACAGTCTTAATTCTAATATAATTAGGTGTTTTGCTTGGGAATTTACATAGTTACTGATTAAGTTTGTACTGATCATTAGAATGCAAAATAATTTTCCTTAGTATTAAAATAAACCACATGCTTAAAGCTAAATTATGTTAGTCAACAGTAAGAATGATCCACGGCCACATTTCTAATTACAATATTTCAAGGTTTCCCAAATAAAACCTTCACTTACACAATAGGGATGGACCACATGTGTGTTTCAATAACTATCCAACAGTATTAAACTAATTAGAGGGTAAAGAAGAACAAGGGCTGACATTCCAGAAGATGTGAGGGAAATATTTAATCATTTTTTGAGATGCAGAGGGAATTTGTTTTCACTTATATGCTTTTGTTTCTTCTTTGCTGAACAACAATGAGCAAGGAAGTCAGAAGAGTTAATTCCCCTCAGCACTGCTCAGCAAATTAGGTCTTCTGTGTCTGTCAATGTCCTTGTGCCATTGAGGAGATAATACTTCTACAGATGGCTTCTGCACCTAGCTACGTGGTGTTGCCTTGGCAGCCCTCCACTATCAGTTTCCCGAGAAAAGGTAGTGGTATGCCTTCTCTTACAGCCCTGTCAATTGCCCTGCATCCAGCTTTTATGGTGGAGTTTGGACCCTGAGTTGTTTCTATTGGTTGAGTCAGGTGGATACATCCAGAGGTGCTTCAGACCAAAGAGGATCAGCAAAGCTAAGTATTGTTGCTTCAGTACAGTTCCTGTCCTGATCCATTACGATCCTCCAGCTTCATAGAACTGGGGAAAGAGGGGAAAAAAATCAAAAGCCACAGCTTCCTCAGGTCTTCCCATCCAGGAACTGTTATGAGAAAACTTTAGAGACCTTTCTTTGCATGTAGTCTCATCACATGGTTCTTTCCATTGGAGGTGGAGAAATCACTCTTTGCATTTAATAGGAAATGTAATTAGGGTTAACCTGAATTTAAATAACTATTCAACTATTAAGTAGCTATTAACATGCCCTATCATTTGATATCACAGAAATGCAAATATGTGTCACTGCATCAATTCACAAGAACAAAGATTGGAAGCTGGTAATTGTTACTGTAGTTCTTCACCCCAGAGACCCAGGAGGTTTTGTTCTTATATTCCAAACCACAGAGCATTCGATAGTCTCTCTGTTGGCAGCAGTAAACTAAGGTGGGTGTAGAGAAATATAAAGGCATATTCATCTGCATTTGCAAAACAGATTTACCTTCTGCGGTGCAAAATAGAATACATCGAGAATCAAAGCTCTATGGGTTTTTGTATTGTTCTATAGTAAAGATTCCATCCTCCTTCTGCCTAATATTCAAAATTTTATTTATTGGATGGAATGATCTTTTTGGCCTGGGGTCTAGAAAGCCACCACTGTCTAAAAAACCCCCATGTTATTAAGAATAACCGCAGTCAAATGTAGCATTATGCAATTCCTTTGGAGATGGACTCCTCATGCAAGAGCTTTAAAGTCATATGTTTAACTTCATATTCTTGAGCTGTAAAAGGGCCCCACAATAGTAGTTTCTCTTACCTTGCTGAGCTGTGAAATTAACACCATAAAGCTATGGAATGAATGATTCAAAAGAAAGTGGTGTCTAGAGACATACTGTCTTGTTATGTGCATTAATTACTTCCAACAAGAACTATCAGGTAAATAGTTTTTTCTTTTTTAGGTAAGAATGTATCTGTTTCAGTAGTTCTATAGAGTATTGATCCTAGGATGAAATTCAGGAGATAGATCTAATCTGTGACTATTAAGTCCTTGATTTCGAGAACACTGTCACTGTGTATTGAGAATATAGCTTGATCTGTCTTTTAAAAATCACATTTCTTTGAACGTAGATTACATTTCTTTTCTTGGCATTTATTCTTGTGCCTTTAGTGTCCAAACAGAAACCACAAGTGTTGTGACAAAAGAAAAATTATTTCATTTGCCTGCAGCTTCAGTAATTGCCTTTGTGCCTTTTTTGAACTGCTGTTCTGTTCACTCCTCAGAACCAGTCCCTTCCATGAACAGCAGTTCATGGTACTGAACTTCTATGCCCCCATGGCAACAGGACCTTAAAATGCAGTAGAAGAACTCTGATCACTCCAAATTGTGTGGTAGCAAATAAACTGATTATTTCTCTGCATTTCATATTAATAGGTGCTGCTTTTGGAGCTTAATTCTGTTCACTGCCCCAAGCAAAAATGTGAGTGCTTAGCAGAGGTACCCTCTGTTGGCGATAAAGCCGCCCCCGATGCTTTCCCATGTTGGGCAAAATTAGCATAAGTACTCCCTGCACACAGCTGCAGCCTTCAGTGTACAGGAGCATCTGCATCAGCTTCCCTTTTCCGAGAGGGGATTTTGCCAGTGGAATGGCACTGGCATGGATTCATCAGCCGTATGCCTCCTCTCACTTCCTACGCGTTCTTTTGTACTGTCACCATGGATCAGTGTTGAAGCGCAGCTTCACAGGTCAAAGGCTGATTAGACTCTGCTGAACATGCTTCCTAAGTGTTGTTCTCTCCCTGTCCCCAGACAGCAGAATCTATTTCTTTGGTCAAAATGTAAGCCAGATGCGATAATGCGTTTGAAAGCTTGGAAGTCAGATTCTTTGAATTTTTTTGCTTTATGATCTTAATTTATGCACATATGAAAGTGATTTTTTTTCCTTTCTCTCCTTGTCTCTTTTCTATACAAAGCATAAAAAATAAATCTTTTCCAAAAATATTTTTTTATTCTTTTTGAAATTGAGAAAAAGTGGAAAGACAACACGTGAAAAACTGTTCCAACAACCAATTTTAAAACAAACCTTTATTTTTTTCTTTCCCTTATCAGCTATGTTAGAACTATCTGTCTAGAAAATGTTGATTTGTCTAGCATAGCGTGAGCAGCGTGTGGCAGACCTGGCAATAAAACACAGTTCTCCAGTGCCTGCCCAGCTCTTTATTGAGAAAACTATTCTTTCTCTCCCTACAGCTCCTGTGTATGCATCTTACAGTTTCTGAAATAAAGGATGTGAGTTTTACAGAGAAGACTTCCTTAAAAAAAATAAGCAGGATTCTGATTAAGAATTCTGTTCAGTCTGTGCTCTGAATCAGAGGAGGCTCTAATGAAAACAAGCATGCATCAGGAAAGCAAAGACCAGTTCCCTATGTGTTTTGCTGCCTTTGGTTACTTCAGAACAATGTGGGCACATTTAATGAAATGCACTGACATTTTCAGAGCAAACCTTCAGATTCTGCTGCTGCTTTGCACATGGAAGTTTACTATGGCTTCCACAGGGGACCACAAAGGTATGCTGGATTCAGACTTTGACTTGTTAGAAAACCCTGTATTGAACCTGGGAAGTAGTAAACTCAGCAGACAGAGAAAAGGTAAGATGGTATTTAATGTCATTGAAACAAACTTTTCCAGAATCTCACAAACCACAAAAAAGTTTGTCTAAACTTTCCAAGATGTTGCTCTTAAAGCTGACACTAATGATGGAAAACATTGGGCAAATGTTTTATATTTGGCAACTTTATATGCACTTGAAAACAAGATATTATAGGTAAAGTCAGGCAACCAAAATGAGTGCTAAAAGACACCCTATTAGCATTTTACTAAAAAGTCTGTATGTTCATTCACAAAAAGTGATGGGAAATGTTTGCTTACTTCCTTTCCACAAGCAGAAAATTTTAGAGGGTAGCATTTAACAAATAAAATGGCTCAGTGCATTTTTTTTTAATAAAATGATAGATTTATCATTGGAGTCACCCGGGACTGGTCTCTGCTTACCGAACATCAGCACATAATTGCATACTTCTGCTCAATCATGTATTACTGGCTCATTTAGGACACAGAGCAGTACATTATCTTTAAAAATAAATGTCTGATCATTAACTCAGAAGATAAATGATACTCATTTTACTGATCTGACTGGTCTCATACAGTTTTAATATGCTGGCTTGAAACAAATGCAGAAATTTAGAAAACCTGTATACTTTGTAGCAATACCTGTAAGTGGGACTTTTACAGCACAGATCCTATTTTGCATAAAGCTAGGTTATCTCTCCTCCTTTGGCCTTAATCATATCGTGTGGGCATGTAATTCTGATAAAATTCCCCAGTATAATTACCTGCAGACCAGGAAGAGCTCAGTTCAGGACTTTCAACTGTTGAAACTGTAAATCTCTCCTTGAAATTATGGAAATTTTTCTGTATAAAAAAACCACTTGATCCATAGATCATGATTGAAGCCTTGATCTCTAAGCTATGTCCAAGGGTAGCTAATCACCAGCTCAAAGTAATTGAGGAGGAGACATTCAATGACTTGCTTATGGTTATACAGCAGGTTAGTGGCAGCAGCAGGAATACCAAGTCTTATGACTCCAATCTTGTGTTCAGTGCATTAGATTGCAATTGTCTTATTTATACCCCTGTGGCTGGGTGTTATTTTTTGTTGTTGTTTTTTTAGTCAAATACTTGTAAATTAAATTGCTGGCTGCAATCAGAAACGTATTTATCACTGGCTCTGGCTCACAACCAAGCACACTGTTATTTTTGCAACAGGACAGCTTGTTCTTCTAACTCCAAGAAAAAGTTAATTATGAGTGGCAGAAGGGTATGTCGTGATATTGTTGTGACTGATTGTCCTCTATTGTGTCACTGTTGCAAAAGAGAGTTTGTTTCCTAATAGGTGCACCAGCATTGACTTCAGTAGGCTATAGTTTTTGTACGCTGGTAAAATGAAGCAGGGGAGTTTTGTGAACCTGGTGACCAATGGGAAGAAATAATCCTAATGGGATTTTTTTTTTGATCAAATAAAACTTTTTGTGGTCTATACTCCACCATGCTGTCAGAATATATGGTCTAATCTCTGTTTGCTGTGCTATCATGGTAGCAAAAATCTTCCAGCTGAATCTTGATTGTCTAGATATAGGCAGTTTTGCCTTAAATAAGGGAATTGTACTCTGCTGCAAGGAAATGGTCAAGTAGTACTGGTCATTTTGATGGATTAAATGATGGCACTGGTGCGCTAGATTGAACGTGCTGGCTTTCTGTCTGTTTCTGATAGCTATGTTAAATTATAGTTGAGTGACAGAGTGTTTCCATGCCACAACAGGCCTCATGTTACCTTTATCGGCTCTTAAAGTTTGTATATGAATTCATTTTAACCTAACTCTATGAATTCTTGTAAGTTCATTAATTCAGTTTGTGTATTAATTTGCAGTTCATGAATTGTGAATCTTATCAACTTACTTTAATAGCTGTATGAATACTACTTGTTTCTAACCCTATTTTAGGTTAGAGACATATAATAGAAATAACAGTGCACTTTTCGTAAAAGAATAGTAGCCCAAGAGTGTCAGCCACCAGAGAAACATAGCTGAAGATGAAATCTGTTTGAAAATAAATTCCCTAATGGCTCATAGAAGCAACTTTTCCATAGAGAGAATGAGAAAAGCCAAATTGTTTTTCAATGGTGTCACCTTCTGTGTTATAAATTGCCTGGTATCAGTGCTGTTGTGTTATCTGTACCTTAAAATACAACTTCTAATGTGTAAATTTGCATCCTAGAGGTACACATTGAATTTAATTAGTGCAAGAAAAACCTACTCCATTGGGTTTTCATGGTGGGGCAAAGTGTCTATAGTACATCTAGACCACCTAGTAAGCTCATTTTAAAGGATACAGATCCCTGCTCCTTAGGAGACAGTCCTTGGCTTACAAACTTCATATGAGATTATTTGGCACACCAAAATTCTTGCCAATGGGTGGTACAGAAAAACCTGTACCAGGTTCCTGTACCCTATATAGTTCTCCAACAGATTTCTAGCAGACTTTGCACCCTTAACAATGTCTTTGTACTATCATAACATGCCTAGTGGCATGAAGCACCTACCTGCATATCAACAAACATTATAAATGTACATTCTGATGGACTGCATGTAGCTCTTACATTATCTGAGACGTTTTGAGTGGAAAAAAATAGGTATATAATAATAGTATCTTATGGTCACAGAGGTACTTCATGAGACTAAAAAAGAACCGGACTCCTGAACAGAGTGGGGACATGCAGGTTATGCCAGTTGTCACTGGACCTACAGGCTGGTCCCTGGTCATGTTTTAATGAGTAATGTGGTTACAGCTTCTATATCACTCTTATTTATCTGTAAAATAGAAGAAATCTCATTTCCTTACCTTGCAATAGTATTGTGGGAATCAAATCAATTAGGATGTAACCAAAGGAACTGGATTTCTATTAGACCAAAATATTCTGTTGTGTAACAAATTATTATTCTCATTAAATAATATAAATGAAGACAAAATCCTGTCCTAAACTATAGTGATATAATTCCAGTGGAATACTTTTCTCCTTTGGAGAGTCACGTACACTGCAGTTAGAAGAATATCAAAGGTGAGACTTGGGAGAATGTTCAAATGAAATGCAGAGCCAAAGAATGACCTACCAAGGATGCTAAGTGCATGTAGAGGAGAGGGAATGAAGCACACAGATGATAACCAGCAACAACAACAAATTACTTTGTGAATACTGGCAAAGAAAATGGTAGTGGAGAACACAGCTTTACCTTGGACCACCTCTTGGACTGAAAACAGTTTTGGGAGCCAAAAAGAACTGCCAAAGCAAAGTAATTGTATAGATTGAGATCAATAGTGGAGAGGTTCCAGATGCAGGGTAACATGTAGCTTGAAAGAATAAAATATAAGTTTAATATTGGATAGGGACAAAGAAAGAAGAAAGTTAGAAAGCACTACTACAGACAGCTGTTGCCTCAGTTTTAACAATGGTGTAATAAAACCCTGGCACAGTAACTTTGGGGGGGGGGATAAATTTTTTTAATTTTTGTAGTTGATTTGTGTGTATTTTTCACATTTTCTTTGAATTTTCTATTACCTTTTCCCCAAAGGTACTTGTGTATCTACCTCTCTTAGAAAAGATGTGAGTACTAGATGGACAATTAATACATCTGAAATTAAACATTGGTTTATTTAATTATGCCTACCTTAAGCTTTTTGAAAAACAGAAATTAAGATACATATTCTTGTAAAAAACATATAGATGGCTACAGTAAAGTAAAGTCAAACTCACATAAAGCAGAAAAAATGGTTTGTAAGCTATATTGTAAATGCGTTACTGCCCCTGTCATATGTTTCTGTATATTACAAACACACGTCATCCATTCCCCTACCAAACCAATCCTACTCCAGTGCCATCATGCCCTGGTAGCTCTGACTAGTGCCAGCAGCCCTGGGGAAATCATATTTACTTATCTGCTATTCCAGAGTTGGAGCTATTTTTCCATAGACAACCTCCTCAGTTAAATGTAAGTTTGCAGTGTTTGAATTTTTTATTACCTTGGGGTATTGGTAGGATCAGAGGATAATTCGGGCTGGAAGGGAATTAAAGAGGTCAGGCTAGGATATATATCACTGTATTTCTTCTAACGGAAGAATTTGGGTCTTGGGGAAGGGGAAAAGAAGTTGGTTCATAGCATTGTAGTATCATACTTTAAAGGCCATCTGGTTCAACCCCCTGCAGGAGCAGGGACATCTTCAGCAAGGTTAAGTTGCTCAGAACCCCATCCAGCTTGACCTTGAATGTTTCCAGGTATGGAGCCTCTCCTGCCTCCCTGGGCAGTGTATTCTAGTGTCTCACCACCCTCATGGTAAAAAAATTTTCCCTTATACCCTCACTTAGTTTAAAACCATTACTCCTTGCCCTGTCACAACAGGCCTTACTAAAATGTCTGTGTCAGTCTTTCTTGGAGACCGCCTTTAAGTACTGGAAGGTTGCTGTAAGGTCTTCCCGCAGCCTTCTCTTCTCTCAGCTTGTCCTCGTAGGTGAGGTACTCCAGCCCTCAGAGGCTTTTTGTGACCCTCCTCTGAACCTGCTCTAACAGATCCATGACCTCCCTGTGCTGAGGGCTCCAGGACTGAATGCAGAGGTCTCACTAGACCCGAGTAGAGTGGCAGAATCATCATCCTCAACCTGTTTGCCACACTTTTTTTGATGCACCCCAGTTAATTGGCTTTTAAACAGCTTGGGTTTCATACTTCAGCTGCAAACTAATCTCTGATAGGTTTGTACTGAGTTTTCTTTTTGTTTTTTCTCCATATTTTTGTCTCTGTGAAGTTTCCCATTGATGAGCACTTGCATTTCAGAAATGGTTGTAGAAGATTCTGCTAAAAAACAGCCAGACTGGAAATTAGGAAATTTTCAAAATGACATGCTTAAGCTAGCAAATATAAAATGGTTTTAATGAACTAATTCAATAACTTTTTATTAATTAGTTTAAAAGATGTAGATAAAACCCAAGTACTTCATACAAATAATTCTTTAATTTTCTGATTCTACAGCTCTTTTGCAGAATTCTTTATTTTGTTGTAATTGTATAAACCAGTAATCTTTAAAGGACCAGGACTATACCTGAAGTTTACATGTAATGTGCTTTTTTGCATGGAAGGAACTCTTCTAATAAGGCAGTAGAAATGTTAGTAAAAAAATGAGTTTAAATAGGTTCCTGCATATAACAGTGATTTTAACAATTCTGCAGGTTGCACACATTTTTATTAAAAATGTTTCTTTATATTCAGTAGTGTCATTAATGCATCAATAGAATATTTGTGTTGCTATCAGAATGGATGACATATTCTGGTAGTTATTTTAAAAGTAGGAATAGAACATATGTTCAGAAACAGCATTAAGAACAGCTCTGCTAAGTTAAAAAATAGGAGTAGATCATATGTTGCTCTCTACCTTTGGAATATTTGAAATAATTAAAAGGCATGCTAAAGATTCTGCCAGTAAAAAAAGGCATGAAATTAGCTGGATGCAGCTTTTTGAACCCTTATTACTTCGAAAATAACTTTTACCATACTACTCCTAGGGACTAAGTCCAATAGGAAAGCAAAGTACCGAGTACTCCACAGGCTTGTACGGGAGCATACAAAATATAAGTCACTGCAATTAGAGGAAATTAAATGCAGATTATATACTTTGCACAAGCCTCCCAGTAGGAACTGTTAAGGATACCAGATCGTTCCAGAAAGACCTGAAGAGGCCTGGCTATGGCTACAGCCTTATGTGGTTGCTAAGCAGTTTGTCTGATTTGTCAAGCAGTTTCTTTTGTTAATAGATACTGTCATCCTGCTCTACAGAGACCAGTTTCTTCTTCTTTACATGCACAGCAGGTACACAAAAGTACTTCAGCAGCGCAGAAATGGTGGCCTTGAGCTTACCAGGTTACAGGTGGGAGGGCTGAGAAACAAAGCAGAAGATCAGAGAATGCACTGAAGGCAACTAAAGGGAGATGAAGAGTGAGAGTGAATGAAGCTGTTTCATGGCAACAGGGGTGGCTTTGTCAAGGTTAGCCAAGAACAGCAACTGTGGGTAGGTTTGACTAGGGCTAGTCAATAAATGAGGGCTGGCATACATCTTGTAAGTAACTGTAGCCCACTTTGTGATTCTGTTATCATTTTCCCTTCCTTGTTATCATTTTCCCTTCCTTCCCCCACCCTGTGCTGCTGCCACCACCTATGCGTCCACCACTTTCATGAGCTACCTGGGCTACCTGGAGGTTAATCTCTTCCACTCTCGTTTTCTTAACACTAGTTGGTGAACAATCAGCTTTATGAGCACCCTGACAGAAAACACTTTCAAGCAATTTGAGATTAAGATGTTTTAGTAACCAATGCTGTGACAACTTTAGCTGTGACTCTGTGTGCGCTATGGTTTTACAACTTGATGAAGTTCAGTCTCCATTCAAACTGTTTGCACCCTCTCATCTCTCTTATATCAGATTGTGAGAACAAGGTCATTCATTTTGTGAGGGCATGAACCAGACCGGTATGGTCTGATAGCACCCAGGTTCTTGTTCTTTCTAAATATAGACCTCTGGGAGAGCTGGAGCAGATCTTCCCATCCCCTTTTAATTTTTAAGCATGAATAATGAAAAAATGAAATTGGTTTTGTTTCATAGTATTACCTTTGATGTCTTTTGAATGAAGAAGATTTATTCCATAAAAAAAAAATCCATGACTTTCTGAATGGCTGTTTGTTCATACTACTTCTCTGCAAATTTTGATATCATTATTATATGCTATGGTTTCCTAATTTAGAAGTCTATAGGACTGTTATGCAAAGTACCATAATTCCAATCCATTTGTATGCTAAGAGATTCATATGAGATACTTGTTTTTGAACAAATAAGGGGGTTTTGTTGTTGTTACTTTGTGTTAAATGGTACGTATTATTTTGCAAGTGTAGCTGAATGGCTCGTTTTTCATATTTTTCTGGAATTCTGTAGGCCATTTGCTGAGCAACAAGATTTTTAGCCTGATGTCCCAAGCAAATTAGGCTTATGAGAACATGCTCTTTGTCAAATACCGCTACCTGTCAAAGCAGAGGGAAGCTTCAGCTTCGAAACTGTTGGTCAAGTTCAGCAAGTCTGAGAAATGATTAAGTTTCTTCTAGTTACATGGAAACTAATTTCTGGGTAATGGAAAAAGAATGAAATTAGTGCCACCACTGAAGAAAAAGCCAGGAGAATGAATCAATTATGACAATTCATTGTTTATACTTTTTGTTTGGCAGCTTCTAGACTATTAAAACAGTGTGTGTGGAGCTCTGGAATAGTTGCAACGTGTCCTATTATCGCTGGGGATATAACAGAGGATGTGATGGGGGTGAGGAAGGGATATCCCACTGGTAGGGATGGAGATAGGAGGCAAAACACTACATCTGCAGGAAACTTGCTTCATTAGTTCAGCTTCTCATGTTAAAACTAGCATGTCCATGTGGCTTTTGGATTAACTTGGCACAGGACTTTTTGGCCCAGATTTGGTTTATGATTTCTGTGCTTTGTACAAGCACACATACTCATTGATAGGCACATTTCTTTGGAATTACACTTAACGGTTGTAGCTGTTGTTCATGATGCATTTGTTTTGAAACAGTGCAAGGCAACACAGCAAAATAATGTTTACTCTGGTAATTTAGGCCAGTTAAATTTTTTTTACTAATGTATCAATAACAGTCACTGTCCAATTTATCAAGCTCTGAAGCCTGCATGTGACTCATGGCTAACTGAACATCACCTAGAATAATTAGGCACCAAAATTAAAGGTTTTATTTGTATTTTCAGTTTTCATATCTTTAACAGATGAATTGCCCTTAGATTAATGATGTGAAACATAACAAAAATATTTGCTCTTTGCCTTAGCTCATAGGACCTTTTCCAGCTGTATCCTAGTTGAAAATATGACCTTGTAGAGTCCCAAATTTGGCAGAAGGAAGGTGCTGCTGGAAATACTCTTTTCTAGTTTCTTAATCGTTTATTCATTAATATGAAGTTACACACTGAGTGGTATCTGGCCAAATAATTTGCTTCAAGAATCAGGTTTATGATCCTTTTCCAACAATTGCAGACTTGAGGGTCTTACCAGATGTAGCTATGCAATATTAGACAGAGGGCCCAGGCTGTCTTTCCTAGCTTTCAAAAATGATGAGAAGCTAAGACTGAGAGTCACAGATTACTTACTTAGTGCCAACAACCCGATAATGAAAACCTTAATATTGAAAGGTCAGGAATTTAATGTCCTAATAAAGAACACTTTGTGTGAGAAACTAATCCAGATGGACATAAGTTGCAAATCTGATTGGCAGTGTTCGCAAAATTGCTGCCAAAAAATCTTAGGGAAAGATGTAACATGATAGGCCAGATCAGTTAAGGCACAGTGTTGTATTATAATTCTCAGCCATCTTTTCATCTGCTGGACCAATAACATCTTTGGGAGATTTCTCCTGAAGATGTTTCAGAGGCCATGTTTTAACTTCAGCATTATGAGTTAAGAGCTTTTGAGTTTGTTTTTTTCCAACATTGCTGCACTCGATTTTTTTTGCAATCTATGAATAATTTGCAAGGATAGAGTACCTTAGAACTGCCCATCATTCCACTTCCTGCTGAAACTCTTGTAAGGTTCCTGGTTAAAGCCCTCAGAATTTGAATTCTGTGGGATTTTTTGATCTATCCTTTCAAAATCTATTTTATTCCAGACTGAAGTACAATCGGAGAAAAGGCACGCACTTGCACAAACACACACACACACTCTTACAACACTCCATTCAGTGAAATTTCAAAGAGGTTTGAGTTTGAGTTTTCTAGCTGAAATATTTTCAGTTGATAAAATCAAGACAACTCATTTAAATCTCAATGTTATGTTAAAATATAACATGAAGTAGAAAGGCTTGAGATTAAAAGTTTTTTTCTGAAACAGAAGACTTGGCATATGCTCTTAATTTCACCTCCCTCCTCAATGGCATTTCAGTGAAATCATGTTTCTGCGAAGTACCTACATCGGAATGAAATGGCAGCATTCCACTGGAAAATTTACATCCAGCTGTTTGAAGCTTTTTTCCACTGTTCATTTAATTATGAACCGTTTTTGTTCACATCATGACAATTATAAGATAACATATCTGTTTGGCATCATAATTAGCACATTAGTAATTTAGGACTTCAACCTTTCTCATTACTCGTATCCTGTTTTTTCCAATCCTCCAGTTAGTCTTTTTATTCGTATATGCTATGGTTTTCATACATTCTATGTCTTCATTAAGTATAGGCTCTTTAATGATAACTGTTTTAATACTACGATTATGGCTAAAGCGAAGCATAGCATGGATCATGTATTAAATGTGCGAAGGATCAGTTTATAACAAGGATCAGATAACTTAGAATTATGAGGTAATCTCATGTAAAATGTTTGCTGGTTTTGAGAAAAATCAGTGCAGAGTTCCACTGAGAAAATGCAAATATTATTGTATAGTGAACACACACAAAATGCATATAAACAATGTCACCAAGATATGTTAAACAGACTTGCTGTTAAAGCGGAATTATTTCTCAAGCTATATACATATAATACATCTCATATATATATAAAAAAATAATATTCTGTTACTGTACTTGTTTTCCCAGTTACTGAGATCATCATGGTTTTGCATGTATTTATCCGTCTATGGTTGTCATGCAAAAGTTTCCAGCATCTTTCAATTTTGATTTTCAAAGTGGCTTCACATCAGTGCAGTGGGAAAAGCTCCTCCTGTGTAGGTAGTTTGTTGAAAACTTTAGAGTTTACAGGATAAAATCTATCCTGTAAGTTTCAGTTGGTGGTTTTGCTGTCAGCAAATTCATTGTGATGATGATGGAAGTTCTTCCCTTTGACAGGAAACTCTTGAAAACTTGTGAATCGTTTGTACGTTACTGATTTATCATGGTTACTTAAGGCCTTGTGCTGAGCTGTAGTCACGTTTGTGTGCAGCTGTCCTCTGCAAATGGCAGACTTGTAGCATCACATGTAAATGATTTCAGCAGCATGAATTGCCCACTGGATTTAGTAGAAAGCCTCTGACACAGCCAGAAGGGATCAGCTGTGCTCCTTTTATGCAGGGAATGGGTGAAGCTATAGCTTATAGTGACGCAATTATACTATGCGAACAAAACCAAGATAGCTGAATTTTGGAAGTTTTTTCAAGATTTATCCCTGCTGATAACGTGGAAAGATGAGATTCTTGTGGTGATGGGCAGGCGTAACTGATGTTTGAATAAAGCTTAGGAATTTTAAACATGTGACTGTGAAAGTAAAGCACATAGAACTGGTTCAATTCAGCATAGTTTTGAAAAGTCATGTTTTTCTTCCTCTCACTTTTCATGCCATCTTTTTGTTGATATGACATTTGTTACTCTTGTATTGAACCTGCTTTCCGAACTGAGCAAATCACTGCTTTGACAGAAATTGCATGTTTCTTTTGTGTTTTTGAAAACCAAAAGCATGGGCTGTGAGTTCCAATCACAATGTTACTAATCTACAAACATATATCAATTCCTCACCTGTCAAAAGAGTTTGTTCTATTGGACATACGAACTTATGCATCCCGCTGCATTAGTTGCTTACGTGAATCACAGGAATGCAATGATATGAGAGGCGCTAAAAAAGTTTTAGATGACTTTTTAAATATCTCTCAAACTGAACGCTGGATTCTATCTGGGTGGATGTCTGTGCCCTGGGAAGTTTTGCCAACATCAGTGGCTGGTAATTCCTTTGTAAGAGGGTGCTCCCAAAAGCAGGGGGAGAAATGAAAAACAAAGTAGAGGAGAATAATAACTCTAACTATGTATTTGATTCCATAAGAGTCATCTTTCCAGTGCTCAGTATAGTAAAGAAAGATAGTTATCAAGATAAATTGTAAAGATGTCATTGCTGGAACGCTTTCTAGGAACGAACTGAAAATCATCAAAGTATCTGAGACAAATGTCACTGCTAGTACAGAAAAATATATTTGCCATTAAACTCTGCTGACATTTTCTCTTTCAAGAGCCTTTTGACGGTTGCTTCTCATCTGGATAAATGTCATTCGGGCCTTGTGTTTTCCAAGATGACCATTTTGCTTCAGGTTGACTCTGCTTTTACACTATTCACTTTTAAGTTGCTTTTCCTACCTGAGGTGCAGAATGAAATTGAGATAACACATTGATTTTTCCATATGGCAAAACATTTTTGAAGGCTGCTAGTCTGAAGGAGATTAATGGTTTCAGGATTTGAAGAGTGACTTAATGTTTGGCAGAAAGAATATATTGGTACCACAGATATTCCTCCGGACAATCTGATGAACATTTTCCTATGTTTGGCCAGAGCATGCATGGCTGAAAAACTTGTTGGCGTGTACTACAATCTTCTGTTTCCTTACAGCTCCAAATGCCAACAAGACTTTCCTACACGGAAACAGAGTTTTATGGGCTACTGAGGACCTGAGGGGTGGAAAGGAGTAGTCAATGAAGGGTGTAGCCAGAGAGAAGTGCATGTTATAGCCAAGCTTCAGTGAGACAACGACCTGCCCACACCCCCGAAAACCCCTGTGTGAAGGCCTGTAGATCCATTAATCCTTTGTCAGTTCTTCCAATCCCTTTTAGCATTAGGCTCACCTCAAGTACTTGCTGTAAATTTGAAGGTGTCAATCTCCTCTGAAGATGCAGTGTGCTTGTTAACGAGGCTCCCCATGCTGGAGTGTTGTTACAGTTTTACAAACGCAAAACTGTGGGAAATAGGACACCACCCTTAGAGGATGTTAGAGTTAGAAATGGAAGTCATCAAACTGGAGGTTTACTGTATCTTTATTCCCCAGAGGATCCCAATACATTCTCAGATGTTATCTTTCTTGTGCACCAAGTCAGTCAGGGGTACTATGGGAGGAAAAAGGGTCCGTGATTGTGCAGCACCACATTGTGTTGTACGACCTATGCTGTGGCAAGATGAGACTGAACTGGCAATGTTGATTCTGACATATCCTCTCCCTCACCTTCTGTGTTTAGCAAAAGCATGACCTTTTTCAGCATTTTACAGGGCTGTACTGGCAGTTAGTGTGGTCACACCTGTGAGCACAGGGAAGCTCCACACACTTGAATGCATGTGCTGGAGCTCATAGAATCTTAGAATCATAGAATAGTTTGGGTTGGAACGGACCTTAAAGATCATCTACTTCCACTCCCCCTGCCATGGGCAGGGACATCCCACTAGATCAGGATGCCCAAGGCCCCATCCAACCCGGCCTTGAACACCTCCAGGGATGGGGCAGCCACAACTTCCCCGGGGCAACCTGTTCCAGTGCCTCACCACTCTCATGGTGAAGAAATTCTTCCTTATGTCTAATCTGAATCTGCCCCTCTCCAGTTTATACTTGTTCTCTCTCATCCTATCACTACAAGCCTTTGTGAACAGTCCCTCCTCAGATATCTTGTAGGCCCCTTTCAGGTACTGGAAGGTCGCTATAAGATCCCCTTGGAGCTTTCTCTTCTCCAGGGTGAACAAGCCCAACTCTCGCAGCCTGTCCTTGTATGGGACATGCTCCAGCCCTGTGATCATCATGGAATGGTTTGGGTCTGAAGGGACCTTAAAGATCATCTTGTATCAGATCAGGCTTGTATCAGAAATGGCATGACCAGCAGGTCCAGGGAAGTTATTCTCCCTCTGTACTTGGCACTGGTGAGATTGCTCCTCAAATCCTGTGTTCAGTTCTGGGCCCCTCACCACAAGAAGGATGTTGAGGCTCTGGAGCGAGTCCAGAGAAGAGCAACAAAGCTGGTGAGGGGGCTGGAGAACAAGCCTTATGAGGAACAGCTGAGAGAGCTGGGGTTGTTTAGCCTGGAGAAGAGGAGGCTGAGGGGAGACCTCATTGCTCTCTACAACTACCTAAAAGGAAGCTGTGGAGAGGAAGGAGCTGGCCACTTCTCCCAGGTGACAGGACGAGAGGAAATGGCCACAAGCTGCTCCAGGGGAGGTTTAGGCTGGACATTAGGAAAAAATCGTTCGCAGAAAGAGTCATTGGGCACTGGAACAGGCTGCCCAGGGGCGTGGTTGAGTCACCTTCCGTGGAGAAGTTTAAGGGACGGGTGGACGAGGTGCTGAGGGGCACGGCTTAGTGATTGACAGGAATGGTTGGACTCAATGATCTGGTGGGTCTCTTCCAACCTAGTGATTCTATGATTCTATAATCTTCTTCCAGCCTGGATCAGGCTGTTTGTGGACCCCTAGTCTGACTTGAAACTAGTGCTGCCCTGGCTTTGTTTGCCGTTCCAACCCCCAGATCTGGCTGGTGCCCCCACGGATCAGCACCATGGACAGCGACGGGCTCTTCCCTTTGACGCGCTTCGCCACCGCCCCAAACCCCGGGAGGTGCCTGGGACCTCGCACCATCGCAGCGCCCCCCGCTCCCGCCTGGGGGCAAGGTGGGGTTCGGAGGGGCTCGGGTCCGTGGAGAGGGAGGGATGGATGGAGGGAGAGGGCGGAGTCCCGCGGCCCCGCCCTCCCCACCGCCCCCGCGCCGCTCCCATCTCGCAGCAGCGGCGCCCGGCAGCGCCTGCCCTTCTCCTGCGTGCGCTCCGCCCGGCACGGCCCGCCCCGGGGATCATGGCGATTGATGGTAAGTAGGCCAATAACGGGCTCCCCTCACCCCCGAATCGCTGCCCCCTCCCCACCCCCCAAGCAGCCCACCTCTCCTCCCCCGGGGTGCGGGGTGGCGGGCGGCTCCCACCGCGCCGTGGGGTGGGGGGCGCATCGAGACGGGCGCCGTGCCCGGGCCAGCTCGGGTGGGCGCCTCCTCCCATCTCCCCGCTTCCCTCTCCCTCCCCTCCCCTCTTCTCTCCTTTCTCCTTCTCTCCTCCTCTCACCCTTTCTCTCTCTCTTCCCCCTCCCTCTCTCTCCCTTTCCTCTCCTTATTCCCTCCCCTCCCTTCTCTCCCTCCGCTCTTCCTCCCCCTCCTCTTCCCATCTGTCTCCCTATCCCTTCATTCCCCCTCCTCTTCCTCCCCCTCTCTCTCCCCTCTCCCTCCTTCTCCCCTATCTCCCCTCTCTTCCCTCATCTCCCTCCCCTCTCTCCCTCCTCTCCCTCTCCCCTTCTCCCCCTGACCCCTTCTCTCTTCCCCTATTCCTCTCTTCCCTTCTCTCCTCTTTCCCTGCTCCCTCCCTTTCTCTCTCCCCTCCCGGGCGTAGCAGCTCCGTCCTCGGTGCCTGGGAGCCGGTTAGGGGTACATAATCCCGACACGGTGGCAAGCAGCCTTCGTCTCCCTCCTCCTCCTCCTCCTCCACCGTGGAGGGGACTCGAAGCCATCGTCTCCGTGCCGGGGGGGGCAGCCCGCAGCCCGGCTGTGCAGGCGCAGCCTTCTCAGCCCTCCCCGGAGAGACTTGGCCAAACTGTTTTACAAGTAATCGTCCCTCCTGGCCCTGAAGCCTCCGGGAATCGATTCCCGAGCCGAGGGAAGCTCCGTTGCCCGGCTGCCGACAGCTAACAGGCTGCATGGGAGCTCGTGTCCGCAGATCTTTCTAGTCGTCGCCGAACAACCACCACAAGAGGAGTCAGGTGTGCCAGACACTTGTTGGCTTTGTTTGGAGAGGATCATCTCAGAAGGCAGGGCTTCTGAACTTTCTTTTGAGACCTTTCCTCTTTGTTCTGGGGGTAGTTTCACACGTCTTTAAAAATGCTTGGAAAAAAAATAAACCCCAGAACTTTCTTTCCAACCAAAGAATGTATGCTGCTCCCTATAACCGGTCTGCTGCTTCCTTCGCCATCATGTTTCTTTCGGACAACATCTGTTGTTAAAACAGATAAACAATCTAGGAAAACACTGTGGGGGGTGGTGGTGGAGGAACCCAAACCCTGATGGTTTGTTTGGTGTGTGGGAAGCTTCTATGCTGTCAGTTTCGGTGACTGAGTAATTCAGGCCTTTGTAAGGAAAACTTGCACTGCGCAAGCAAAGCTTCGTGTTCATCCTGCCTTGGATGCTGTGCGCACGGGGAGTTGGAGTTGGCCAGCTCAGAGTTGGCCAGGTTCTTTTCTGCTGAGAAGCCCTCTTAATACTATCAAGCAGATAGCAAAAAAAAAAAAAATTCTGCTGGGTCTGGACTTTTTACGTAACTCAAGCTCAGAAGAAACAATTTTTAGTCCATCAACAACTCTTTCTGTTTCCATTTTATGCTGCCATGGGAGAATTTTTTAGATCTGAAAATATTCACAAAAAGTGAATTTCACATTTAATATTTTCAGAGTACTTAGAGTATTACTTCTTAGAAGTTGAAGTGAATACTTAAGAGTGAATTAAGCAATCTAGCCTTTGAAAAGAATGCAAAGCTTCTTATTAGGGCCAGACTTCAAAATAGCCCAACTGTCTTGTAAACACATGAAATGGCCAAAATGGGACTTAATTTCATGAGGAAAATTTGCTGCATAGTGAGACAGGATAAGAAAAATACAATCATGATAGTGATCTGCTAGATTTAGATTTATTACTCTTCCTGAAGACAGTCAGTACAAATGTATTTTTCCACTGTACTCTGTAGCAGACATGCAGCATTCTCTTTGTTTTCAACTGAGTAGCTGATTGCTGTAGATTTGTTAGTAGATATTACAGTTTGTTTTCCTCATCTTCGTGTTCTCATCTTTGTGCAGTAATACCTTGCTTGGACTGTGCTGTACAGCAGTACTATTTCCTGGCCAGCAATGTTATTTAAAATATGATTTTGATCTGGGTGAATACTAACTCTTGAAGTCAGTATCAAACCATAGGTCTTCTAGTCTAAAATGTCAAAATACCCAATTTACATTGTGTTCAAGTAAGTTTGTGGGTGTATTTAATTAAGTAAACAGAGAAAATACTTTGCTCAGTTTTAAAAACACTGTGGTTATCCAGATTTTTTTTAAAAAATTTTTTGGTCAAGGCATTGGAAGTAAGCAAGATTGAAAACTTCTGTTTGAAGAATAAATATAAAATAGTTCAAAACTCTTTCAAAGCAGGAAATGTACGGTTATATGTGAAGAGGGCACAAAGTTCAAAGATCTCATATTAAAACAGGAATTGTTTTCTGCAAGATATTAAGTGCTTTTGCCTGTTCTTAAAAATCTGTAAGTATTATTTCCAGTGTCACTTTGTCAAACTACAAGTTTACATTGGTTTTCACACTAACCCCCACAATTTTTGTAAAAGTGAAGCTTTTTGTGTCAAGTGTTATAGAAATAGGGAGCCTCTGGTCATGACCAGTGACCATTGTCATTTTGGCCAGTGACAATGCTTTGTTACTTTTTTGCACTGTGATCACTGATGGACCTTTAAAAGTCAAATATTCTTAATGTGACCAAATTCAAAGTCTGAAATTAGTGACTGCAGGATTTACATCTTCTTCTTTAGAAAGTTAATGAAGCATGTTCTTTTTTATTTCTTTTTTATTTCTTTATGAAGACATCAGGTACATAGTTTTGCAGAGGTCAGGCAGTCTCAGATTTGTGAGGAGAGAACGGAGGGCAACCCTGTTGGAAAAGTTTTGGCTCAAACGAGATTAAAGAATTGCATTAACTGTTCTTATGTCTTTGTATTTCTTTTCTGAAACAAGAATAGTTTTAGTATTAAGTAGGAGCTGTAATTTGAGTCGTGAAGTTAGCTTTTACATTATATTCCCTGTCTTTCATAGGGAGAGGTTAAATTAATCTTATATAGAGCGTATCGAAACAGGGAGAGTGGCAAATACAGTAGAAAGTAAGGCCAAAGTGAAAGCAGTAGTGAGACCAGAATGGTTGGCAGTCTGAAATTAAGATCCTCTTGCCTACAGCTGCCCAGGCCTGGGTCTTGTGGTAGTTCTGGGACTGGGAAGTGAGAGAGTTGGGGAGTCAATTCTGAGAATCCGTCAGCATCACTGTGGTAATACTTGGCAGCTTTAATTTGACTTCTTTATGCTGCTTTTCCTCTTTTGAGCAGTAGTAAAACTTTGGCACCTACCTTAAGAGTTTTATTGAGTTGAAGTCTGGTTGAGGAGTTAGCAATGGAAATCTGCTGTGGTTTAACTAGGGGTGGGAGGGGAGTGAGTGAGTGACTTTCTAGTGCTTGATTGTTGGCTGGGGTCAAACCACGACTAAATCACACTGCAGTTGCATGGAGAAGGGAAAAGAAACATCAAGCTTCCAGTGTGATGCTTTGTAAACCATGGCAGAATTACCTATCTTGTGTATGCTCCATGCATCTACTTTTGGCAGGGTTTTAGGCTGCACCTGAACACGCTGTAACGTTGTATAGGCTATACAGAAGCATATGTTTCTCAAGGAGGGGAGTACATTTAAGAGATTAACCTTTTCAGACTGAGTTAATTCTTTTTTAGTTCAAACTCTTTCCTGTGGTTTCCATTTTGAAGAGTTTAGTGATAAGAACTGAGAAGTAGTGTTTAAGAGAATAATGAGCTGTACAGGACAAAGAAATCTAGTAGGGAAGAATGAATTACAGGGTGGTGCTGTCATCTACTAAGTTATTAGAATCATAGAATCACAAGGTTGGAAGAGACCCACCGGATCGTCGAGTCCAACCATTCCCACCAATCTCTAAACCATGCTCCTAAGCACCTCATCCACCTTCACCTTAAACACCTCCACGGAAGGCGAGTCAACCACCTCCCTGGGCAGACTGTTCCAATGCCTAACGACCCTTTCTGTGAAGAATTTTTTCCTTATCTCAAGCCTGAATCTCCCCTGGCGGAGCTTGAGGCCATTCCCTCTCATCCTGTCTCCTGTCACTTGGGAGAAGAGGCCAGCTCCCTCCTCTCCACGACCTCCCTTCAGGTAGTTGTAGAGAGTAATGAGGTCTCCCCTCAGCCTCCTCTTCTCCAGGCTAAACAATGAATGTGGCTTCTCATTATTTTCCCCTGTGATCCTACCAATGTAACACTTGCTCTTCCTCACGTAGTACTCCAAGGTCCTCTTTGTTTATCTAGGCTTGTAAACACTTATGAGTTAGTCCCTGCATCTCCTGAGTGTCTCTAAAGTGTCCTGAGCACTCTGATGGTTCTGACAAGATTGTCCTTCCCTCTCTTTCCTCATCTGCCAGCTGTTCAGTTGGGAATTGGCAGCAGGAGCTGTGTATGCTGTCTGTGGATTTGTCAGCTGCTTGTCTGTCCCTCTTCAGTGGGGTATTATTTGTGTTGTATTTGGCTGCTGATTTTTCATGAGATGTTAAACCCCCAAAATATTAAGTTCTTAAAGCTTTCTGTCAATTTTGGCTTAAATTAGCTAGTGAATTGGTAAGTGATAGAAGGATGGGGCAGGAAAAAACAACTGTTTAATTATATAAACCTCATTTATTTTAGAAACAAAGACAAAAATTATTAAATGAACCTACTTTTTGTTTATGGGTATAAGAAGAGAGAGGATTTAGAAGGCTGCTTCATACAGATTATCTGATAACTATGCCTACCTGCAAATTTCTAGACTCCAGAGAGGAAAACAAAAGATCAACAAGCTGTGTACAGTTCTTAGGTAGGATACCATATGTGTGGCTTATTGGTTGAATCTAGCCTAGGGAACAGTTTTACCTTGACTTCCAAGTTACCTGGGATATTCAGGTGTCACTGGGGCATGTACTAGAAGGATATAAGATGACATAGAGATCCTCAAGCTAGCACTGAACTGAATTGACTGTAGTGCCTCTGAATCCCCATTGGTGTAGCCAGGCAGATGTTGAGGAGCATTAGGTAAAACCTAAACATTAGAAACTGTATTTTGTACGTATGCCCACTTTTGAAAGCATTTGTTAAATGGGGGGGGGGGAATCACATGTGATGGTATCACTTTTGATCAGCCACACAGAATCTGTTTAATGCTGTTTTATGCTTATTCACTGTCTGTAGTGGAAAATATTCAGTGAGTGTTATTAATTTTTTTATCGTTATGGTAAGGATTATTCCCTGCATTATCTGCCGATGATAGTAAAACCTTATGCCATATGCAATATTACCATTTTCATGGTTGGATTTGTGTTTCTCCATCGTCACTGTAACATTATGGATCCTTTGAAATAAAGCAAGCTGTTAGGTCCTTATCACTTTTTAGGTAATAGTGGCCACCTTTTAAAAAAACCTAACCTCTAATGCTGTACAGACTTCTTTTTGACAAACTCACCATGGGCTGAGATGAAACTATCATGCTTGATATAAGAACAGCTGATGTGTTGAGTGTAATTCTTCTTGAGTTCTGTTTGCTTTTAATGCTTAGCACTTCTGCAGATTGGAACTCTTGGCATTCAAGATGGGCATACAGGAAAGCAAACATGCAGTCACTACCTGATTAAAAATGTTAGCTTATATTACTGCCCAGTAAAATACAGGGTATCTATAAGAGAGGGAGGAGTCTTGCTGTCTTCTTAACTGATTTAACCATTAGGTCATATTTTCTCCTCACCTTGTTCTCAGCCTGATTCATGTAGACTTCTTCCAGCTTTTGTAACGAATGATGAAAGGGATCCACAACTGATACTCTCTGGCTTTTTCCTGACTACTGTCATGTTTTGAACTGCATGAGGCAATGGTCCTGTGTTGCATACGAAAGTAAATCTGCCTCTGGGGACTGAAGTGGATTTCAAGCCAACATTTAATCTTTGCGCTCTCTATAAAAGAGCCTACAGGAAAGCTGGGGAAGGGTTCTTTATCAGGGAGTGCAGTGGTAGGATGAGGGGCAATGATTTTAAGCTAAAAGAGGGGACATTTAGATCAGATACTGTGAAGAATTTTTTTACTGTGAGGTTGCTGAGTTACTGGAACAAGTTGCCCAGGGAAGTCGTGGATAACCCATCCCTGGAGGTGTTCAAGGCCAGATTTGATGGGGCTTTGAGCAACCTGAACTGGTGGAAGCTGTCCCCGCCCATCGCAGGGGGGTTGGAACTGGATGATCTTCAAGGTCCCTTCCAATCCAAACCATTTTAAGATACTGTTTGAATATTTAACTCTTGGAAGTAGGAGATGTTTTCTGATTTCTGTGTAAGTCAGTCTCTAGAGTGAGATGCTAAGACTTTGGTATGATTTTGAAATTTAATTGTATGACAGCAAATTGGCGTTGAGTTAATGAACTAAAAGGTCACATTCTGCAGAGTAATGTGTTCTTTGTTGTGAAAAGTGGTAGGTTTAGTGTGACCCTGCTAACTGGGTTCTTCTGAAATACAAGGTCTTAATAGTAATTTACTTTTTTATCACAAACTTACTGTTTTATCTGAAATATGATAAATACAGTTACTGATATTATTTTTGTGGGAATAATTACCTCACAATGTCTTTGAGTGACCAAGATTATTAAAATGTACACTTTTGAAGTAAAATATTCACACAATTCTTTAGGCTATTAATAATTAAAATATTTCTCAAAAAATGATATTTTTCAGCTTGCTTTCTGTTGTGAAACTTTGCTCTGGAGGAGTGTTTCACTGGTGTTAACTAAAAACTATAGGAATTAGCTTAAAGTTACACTAATTTTTTATCCCTTCTTTGCTATACATTTTGTTGTTGATATCTTCCTTTTTATTTGCAGAACATTTTTGATAGATGTGTACATTTCTTGGCAATGTATTTAATCTTCTTGTCATTTGCAATGAAGTAACAATTCTTGTAACTGCTGATTCTCTTTCTGCTCTTATTTAAACAATATCCACAGGTTTTGTATCAAGTTCAAATAATTTATACTCAATGTTTCTGTTGCTGGTTACATTTACTGTATCTCATCATTTACACTTATTAGACTTATCCTAAGTATTTGAGAACAAGGTAAAAGAAAGATCTAGTCTTTTTTTTAGTTCTAATTATATTTCAGTTGTCAGAAGAGTGGGGAAAGAGAAGTGTCTTGTCATCCTGGGTAGAAAGGAAGCTCAGATAATATTATTTTAATGATGGAGAAGGTCCCTAGGAACTTCTATACTTTATGACATAGTTAGCTTAGAAAATCTGTGCGATCTGCATTTCTTCTTGGCTCCTGTAAGTCCATGGAGATACTTCCATTAATTTTAGTGTGGTTATGATCAGATGCAAAATTCAGTTGAGGAACAGAAATGGCTATGATATTCTTGATTAATTATCCTTGATTGGTAATTTATTGATCAGTTTCATTGATTCTGTTGATTACAAATATAATTAAAATTTAAGTATTTTCCATGAGAAAAAGTGTTTTAATGTTTGTCACTGTTTTTAAGATTGGATAACAGTAAACCAAATATTCTTAACTTAAGCCAGAACAGGTAGATGACCTTGTCCTTCGGCTAAGAAATTAATAGATAGCAATCATTTTAAATGGTCATAGCAGAGGAATCAGTCTTTACAGCTGGAATTTGTATTATAAAACTATAACGCTGATTTTTGATGTTTATTCTTGAAAAATTCTGGTCTTGAACAAGTTTGCTGCTAATTTAATCTGATAGTTATTTCTCTTATTTCTGTGTTAGATAGTTAAGAATTGTCCTCTATTCACCTGCTTATATTCACAGTCTGTTGTGTCTTTTTTCCAGGCTCAAGAGTCTTAGTCTGTTAAATCACTCCTCATGTGGAAAGCGTTTGTGATTTAACCATTTTTATTGACTTTTTTTCACCTTTCTCTGTGACCTCTGTGGTTCTGGTTTATCTTTTGAGATGGTGTGACAGAGAGGAGACAAAAACTACACAAAATATACAAAATGTGGACATGTAATGAGTACGTAAAAAGGCAAATTTTATTGATTTTTTTTTAACGTCATTTTTTATATATGCAATATTGTTTGGAGACTGAAATAGCAAAAAGAATGCAGAAGTGATTTTACACCATGAGTGAGGATGGATTAATGAAAGTATCTAACCTTTTCTGGAAAAGTACCGTACTGATGCCAGCTGTAGAGTGGTGGTTTTGTGAAATTCTCTTCAGCTTTGTTTATTTTCCTTTACAGTTAGCTATCTGTTCATCCAAAACCAGATTCTTGCTTAAAATCAGTTTGTGGTATGAGGCAGTTTTTCAAGGATTGGATTTGTGGGTATATATAAGTGCAAATACCTTAATTATAGTTGTCTTCTATCCTAAATTTATAGTATGTTATATGAAGCAGCTTAGCATAAGAGTGGGTTCCCTAAGTATCTTGTATTCATAGTGAAAACAGAATGTCCACATGCTTCAGACACTTTAATATTAACATTTTGGTCAGCTTTTTCACTCCTATCCCATTTTATGTTTCTGCACTGTAACACCTCTGTTTTATGCCTTTGCTGCACAGCACGGTTGTTTCCTTGTTTGATAATCCAGCATGCTCCAGGCAGGTGGCCAGCCTAACCTGGGATCTGTAAATTGACTATGACTGTGTCTGATGTGGGGTCACGGAGCAGGAGTGAAGGAGCTCAGCTGAAATGCGTGTCCCTTGCCAGTGCTGTGCATGAGCAGCGCAGTTACTCCTCTGTAATTTGACTAAGTGAGCTCTCAAGGACTGCAACGAACGCTGTGGCCCTCACCCTGTTTGTGCTGTTCTCTGAGTGGTATTGTTGTTCTACAATGGAGTTTCACGGATTTGTCCAGGGAAAAGTAATTGTCTCATGTTGAATAAAATGTTAAGTAACTATTTGTTGAATCTAGTCCAAACTTCTGAAAATTTTAAGAGTTAAGAGTTCCTCAGCAGGAAAATAATTTCTCCCATAAGAAGTATATCTCAAGTTACACCTGATAACAAAGGCTTCTGTTTTATGGTGTGATGTTCTACAGCTACTAACATGGATTTGTTGCTAAACTGAAGAGTTAGGTATTATATTCGCACCACGGTATTGATGCTGGAACTGAGACTGTGTGACAAGTTTGTTGAAGGAATGGAGCACACTCTTGCTGAGTCTGTGGGTGATGCCAGCTAGGGGAGCAGCTAAGATGCTGGAGGGCAAGGCTGCTATATAGCTGGTGCTCAGGACGTTGAAAGAATGGGCTGAAGGGAACCGCATGAACTTCAGCCAAGAAAAATAAAAAGTCTAAGCCCTTGGAGCACTGCAGGCTCGGAACGGACCGGCCAGGAAATTCTACAAAAAAGAACCTGAGGGTGCTGGTGAGGTTGAATATGGACCAGCCGTGTGCCTCTGCCACAACGTAGACTGACACTGTATCCAGCTGTGTTAAGCCAGAGTGAGAGAGGCTGACAAACTGGAGAGTCCAGCAGAATGCTGCTAAGCTGGTGGGGAACTGGAGTATGTGGCACATGAGGAGAGTCTTTGGAAATATGTTTGTGAAGTCTGGGTAAACTTGAAGGGGGACACTTACTGCAGCCTTTTGCTAGTTAAGGGGACCTGAGAAATAGACATGGGTTCTTCAGGTGCACAGTGAAAGCAGATTAGGCAATGAGTATGAAGTACGTCAAGGGGAATCCTGATAGCTACAAGGAAGAAATGTTCACAATGAGAGGGTGACGCTTTCCCCGCCTTCTCCTTGGATACGGTAATGCCTGGAGAGGTCCTGGAATCTCAGTCCTTGTAGAACTTGGTTGGTTGAGGCCCAGAGGAGCCTCCTGTAAAAGGTGGTCCTGCTCTCAAATCTCTTAGAGCACCCGAGGTTGTTCCCAGCCTAAATCACTCTATGATAATGCCTGTTTTCAATTTCCTAGCTAATTATTTTCAGCACCTAGCACTAGGAGTTTCAGCTGAAGTCCAAGCACAGTAGAACTTTTTTAGAATTTTTAACTGTACTAGTTTTAGAAAGACATAAAATTTTACAGTTTTATAAATACAGAACTCAGATGGTGTTTTTTCTTCTTTGATGTAAAACTTTTCATCTTTTTAGTATGATAGTCGTCTTGGTGAATAGAGACTTGAGGTACAAAACATCTGTCTTAAATAGAGAAAATAAAACTTCATCAGGTGTTTCACCTGCCTCTAAACCATCTGGCCATTCTGTTTGTGCTAAATGTTTGAACGATTAAGATTTTAGGGGCATGAGGTGTTTCTTCTTGCTCAAGATAATTCAAATGTTCTGTTGAATGTGCAGTTCTAAAACTACTTCATCTTTCATTATTTTTCATTTTATTTTCATTGTCTGAAATTATGAAAAGCTTTGTGTTCCCAGGTGCATTTTTTGTCTTCCCAGATTATGTAGTGGACAAAGTATTATGTAGTTTTATATGCAAATTAATTTAAAACTTTAAACTGTTAAATAGGATATAATGTTCATAGTCAACATGAGAAAAATTTTAAATTTTTATCTAAATCAAGTTTAATTTAACTATAAAATATTGTTACCTGCCACTATATTAAAATCAGTTACTATAAAGTAACATTTTAAGACAATAAAATTCAAGAGGGTCATAATGCTCAGCTTCTGGGATTTGTGGGCTAACTGACACAAAACCAGTCTTTTCAGAATGAAATGCTAAATTAGCAGTTGATGTCTTGCTGTCATGCAAAACATTTTCATATTTTCAGTTTTATTTCTTTCAGTGAATAGGTTATTCAAAGCTGAGGGACTTCTTAGGAGCTGGAAAGGCAGAAAAGCTTATGTTCATTTGTTAATCTGTGAGTAAAAGGAAGGTGTCAATAGTACATTAGTTCCACAGTCTTGAAGAGCTCAAGGGAAAAGAAGAATCTGCCCAGGTCACTTAAGGATAATATTTCATGTGTTTGGTAAATCGGTTAATTCAAAATATAAAAATGTTTTCTTCAACTTCACTTTCAAAACATCTGGGTCACTTTTTATAATTTTATTTATGTTGTTTACCATCCAAAAGCAGTTTGGAAAAAGAGTAGTAGATTAATTACCTATTTAAGAAGAAATAACGTTCAGTGTTTTCTAACAAAATTAAAAGTTAAAATCCTGAATAAATTCGTGTTAAATTATATGGATTTATTATGTGGCCTTGTGGTCAATAAAACTAACATGAGGATTAATGGAAAGGCTTTGTTTAGTGCAACGCCACCATATTTTACCATCTACACGACTGAAAAAAGAGCTCTTTCTTTAGAAAACAACAGGTAACAATGCAAAATCCAAACCTAAAATCAGTATTTTATGATGAGTTTTCAAGCTGGTTGATTTTACTGAGGGCAGTATAGAATTAAAATCTAATGCTGCTCACTGATTTTCTTTCAGTCATTTCTTGGTGGATATTTTTAACTGTCTAGCATCTGTGTAATGAAAAATTCTTTTTTTCAGTAATTTCTATTCTTTCTTCACTGCTGAACATTAAGTCTATTAGGTGAGGCAAATCTAAAGAGAAGGGTTTTGTTCACTCTTTTAGGTACTCTTTTGTAGTCTGAAGATGATTGCAATGACTTTAGAGAACATTGTAATCTTCTCCCAAGTTTGCTTTTTTTAAAAAAAAATATGGTCCTAAACCCAGATATTTTTCTTAGTTAGTTTTTGTTATGTTTTCTTTCCAAAATGTTTTCTGAATGGAAGTAATTGGCCAGCTTCTATAATGCACTGAAAAGAGGGTGGTGTATCGTTATTGTGATGGTTATTGGTTTTGTAATGGTGATGAATATACAAAACTCATGGGATTGTCAGACTTACTGATACTTGATTTCTCATTCAAGAGTATCTTTGAGGCTTGTGTTTCATTTTACTGAATATGAAAAGAAGTATGTAGACATAAAATGAGGATTCGTTTTAACTTCATACCTCACAGACATTAATTTTATTTTAGAAGCTATGTCTTACTACAATTTTTGGGTCCTTTTTATCCTTTTTTCCTCTAGTGTATGCATTTCCTGCAGTTCTTTCTTTAAAACTTTTATGACACAATTTGTTAGTGTTAACAATTCTGAGTTTAAAATATTAGTTGGTGCTATAATATCCTTTATTATATGGCGTAATTCTTTTATTATGGAATTAAGGAGAGTAATAAGTGCTATGTTATATATTTCCATAATTTTGAGACAGAAAGAATTTTGTCATCAGAAGCTTGTTTTAGAGTGTTGTGAAGCGTTTGGAGCCCTATCATGATTAATACATATGGAATAGCTCTTTTGTGATGTTTTGGATCTGTTTGTTTTGTATTTTCATGAGGTTGTAGAGAACTGGATATTAAAACTTAGGCAGTTCCTTTCAGTTTTGTATCCATATGCGTGCATTATTTCGTTGTCAATGGAAAAAGGCGTAGTGGACATTAGGGCATGGTTAAGATAGGTCATAGCTTGCTGTAGCTTGTAATGTTAAGTTTTGACTGCAAGGCCTATCATTCTGAAGTATATTCAGTTAGAGGAGGCTCATGAATACTGTAAATATATTCAATATAAACTAATTGTAATAACATGAATCAACACTTCTGATAATTTCTAGATGCCATTAAAAGCATCATCAGCTTGTAACTGCCTGCTTCTTTTTCCTCAAGACCTAGCAATAGCTGGTTTCATATCCAGTCCGTGTATCATACCTTCCTCTTTCAGCATGGTTAATTGAATGTGTTCTCCTTCCTTTGTGGATTCCTTTATTGCCCTTACTAGGTGTATTATGTGTTGATGTTTTGTTTACTCATCTAATTCTAATAATAAAATGCAATAAAATGTTTTTTATTAAAATGTTAACTAAAGCTTAATATTTCTAGCAAAAATTCTGTTATTCTCATATAAATGTCACATATATTCTATACAGCTGGGCTTTTTTAATTAAAAAAAACTCCTAAGGAGAAATTCTGGGTAAACCCAACCTTTAGTAACAGAATCACAGAATAACCAGGTTGGAAGATACCCACCAGATCATCGAGTCCAACCATTCCTGTCAATCCCTAAACCATGCCCCTTAGGGCCTCGTCCACCCATGCCTTAAACACCTCCAGGGAAGGTGAATCAACCACCTCCCTGGGCAGTCTGTTCCAGTGCCCAGTGACCCTTTCTGTGAAAATTTTTTTCCTAACGTCCAGCCTAAACCTCCCCTGGTGCAGCTTGAGGCCATTTCCTCTCGTCCTGTCCCCTGTCACTTGGGAGAAGAGGCCAGCACCCTCCTCTCCACAACCTCCCTTCAGGTAGTTGTAAAGAGCAATGAGGTCTCCCCTCAGCCTCCTCTTCTCCAGGCTGAAGAACCCCAGCTCTCTCAGTCGCTCCTCATAAGATTTGTTCTCCAGCCCCTTCACCAGCTTCGTTGCTCTTCTCTGGACTCGCTCCAGAGCCACAACATCCTTCTTGTGGTGAGGGGCCCAGAACTGAACACAGTACTCGAGGTGCGGTCTCACCAGTGCCGAGTACAGAGGGAGAAGAACCTCCCTGGACCTGCTGGTCACGCCGTTTCTTATACAAGCCAAGATGCCATTGGCCTTCTTGGCCACCTGGGCACACTGCTGGCTCATGTTCATTTGCTGTCAACCAACACCCCCAAGTCTTTTTTTTGACTGTGGACAATAATCATAACAATATTTTGGCATTCTATTATTGACAAATATTTTTGATATTTTGAGGATTCTCCCATTTCCTTAGAACGTGAAATTATGTTTTATACTTTGGAAATACTAGTGTGGCTTCAGTTGATTTGCTTGTGTTTGTAATTTTATCTTAAATTCTTCAGACTGCACCATCATTAGCAATATTAAGCCAAAGTTACCTTTATTGTTTTCTCCAAATGATATAATGTATAAATTGAAAACAAGTTAAATGAATCTTATGCATCTTTATTGGATTACATGGTTTTACAGCTTTTTCTTGTACATTGTTTATAAGCCTTATTAAGAAGCCAGATAAATTTTATTTTTTAATATTTTCTAATGATTTATTTCCACATAGGTGGAGAACGAACATGTGGTGTACATGAACTAATCTGCATTAGAAAAGGTAAGGAGTGATTTGTGAAAGTGAACTTCTTGGGTTGTAAATACTACTGGTGAGAAATCCGCTACCTAATGTTACCATCTGAACATTTTCTGCATCTTAGTGTTGCATCTTTGTGTACAAAATCTTTTGGTGCTGACACTGTCAATGAAAAAAAGAAAAATAATGAAATAAAATGTGAAATTCCAAAATAAAACTTGAATTTTCTCTAGAAAGAAAAATGCGCTCTTAGAATAGTCACTGAATTATTAATACTTGGAATTTTTAATGTTGTTCAGCTGTAATAAGAAACCACAAACACTTCAATCTTTGCCTTGTCTTGATATTTGTAAAATTATTTTAGTTGTGATGCAAAGTTGTGAGGATATTTTAAACACCTGATGTAATGAACTGGCAATCTCTGCATGTGTTTTCAGTTGAGTCCCTAATGATGCAAACTTCTTTGAAAACAACAGTATCAGTAATGAAACCAGTAATTGATAGAGCATGAAACAGAGCTCTGCCAGAGGGGACTTTTATAGGTTTAAAGCTGTTACAATGACTGAAGTTGGAGTGTGACAGTACAGCTCAGCTGATATAATGACTAGATACAGTTCTGTTCTCTGTCCTCTTTGCCTGCTCTGTGCTCCTTTCTGTGGCATTGCTGTTGAACCTCTGTGTTCTGACCTGAACGCTTAACCAAAAGGAAAAACGTTACTTCAGGGATTAGTTTCTTGCCTTGACTTGCTGTTAGGTTGGAAGAGTCTCAGTGTTTTCAGAAGGAAAGGAGTAAGAAAGTGTTGTGGGGAGGGAGGGGAGCTGCTAGGTGCTTGAGAGCTAAGTGTTAGTCCGGCTCAGTAGTATCGTCAAACCACATCATTCCTGGTAGGAGGAATAGAGCTTAGTTGCCATTGCGTTCACTTAAAAGTTCTAGTGAAACGAGGGGGTTCTTGAAATAATTTACTTAATGTCTCCTAACCTAGCCTTAAGTCTGCCAGTTAAGGTGAAACGTAGCTTTATGGTCACAAGTCATCTTTTTTCAAATATTTAATAAAAGTGCTTTGTGTGGTATGACATTACTGCAGTTAAAAACAATTTTCTGCTTTTTTAAATGGTGACTAATTTTATCCTTGATTTTTTTTTTTCTTTCTCATTTTGGAAGGAGGTTACTTTTTTGTTTATATGTTATTTTTTGTTGTTGTTTTGGGTTGTTTTTTTTAAAAACTTTATTGCTATCTCTGTTTTTCCATTGATGGATAAGTTGGTACACAGTGCTCTGTATTCCTTCTATAATGGGCTCTGTTTTTCTTTCATAAATTATGAAATTCACTGGAAGTTCTGCTACTGCTAAAGTTTCAAAATCTATTAATCTTGCTAATCCCTATTTATTTCAGGGTACCACAGTGATTTTAAGAAAAACAAATTTTCTACATTCTTGGAGGCAGTGCTGTATGGTTTTGAATGTACTGTTGGGAAACTAAACTGCAAAAATGTGCTTTTTCTTGAGGTTTTGTATTGTGTTTGAACATCAGATTCTAAGCCCTGTCGTTGATCTTATAAACATTTTTTTTTTAATAACAGGGGCATGGAACCTGTGTTTTAGCATTGGTGGTTATAAATTAGCCTAGGCATAAGTGTGATAAAAAGAGAATTATCCTCTTAGTGTCATATACCTGCAATGTCTGTGGGTACCTTTTTTTCTTTGTGAGTTGCCATGTGTATTCTAGCCTTTTGTGCCCCTGTGCCCAGCCATATAATGTGTGGAGTGGATGCATTCTTGTCTGTCCTCTCTCTCTACTTAGAGTGTACAGGTAAAGTAGAAGGTGCTTGCCATTGTACAAACAAATTTTCCTGCCATGTAGTATTTTGGTTACTTTATCTAGGACTTTATATCATCTGATGATCGTCTGACTTTACATGATCTGATCATACTCAGGATGCTTTTATTGTCTGACTAATGGCCAGACTTGTAAGAATTACTTTATTTGCCCGTTGTCCAGGCCTTCTTGTTTGCCAGGATCAGAGTGCATGCTCAAGATCTGTATTGACCTCCTCGGAATAGGAAGGGCCTTCCAAACTGAGATTCCCTGGCTGCCAACAGTCTGGAGCTGGTCAGATCAGACCTTCCAACTCTTAGTGCCACTGGGTACTCATTCCAAGCCTATACAAGATCGATCTGGAAAGTTTTGTGGCGTAGGGTTCTTTCCTTCACCATCTCTTGGCTCTGCTGTGAAAGCCAGGTCTTTCTTGGTTTGTGAGCTCACTGATGGACAAAGTATTCACCTTAGAAGTGGATAATTCCCTGTAGACTTGTCTGATGCTAGGGAAGTTTGCACTGTCTCCTCTCTCCTTTTTCACCCATGCCTGTGTGACTGTGGCACCAGGAGAGGACACCCTGGCACTCCTAGCATTTACTTGCTCTTTTTCATTGAATGCTGGCAGTGAAGTTTTGAATTAGTGCAGTGTTCGACAGAATGGCTCCCTGCATTTGCTTTTTGCCTGGGAGCCTCAGACACTTTCTGCTAGGTGGTGTAGGTAACTGCAACTGCCAGGTGATGCCAGTTACAGTGCCCTTATGGAATCTCTGAAAGAAATAGTAGTAGTAAATACCCAGCATAACTACCTAGAGTTCTTAAACATCTCCAGTGTGTGTTTGTGCTTTGCTTGTCTGTCCATCCTTCTCATAGTCCTTCCAAGCATGTTGTTGCTGAGAAGCAACTAATATGATAAACAGCAATGTTCCCTCTTATTTATCCTGTAGTGAATAGGGAAAAGGGAGGAGCAAGTAAGCAGGGAAGAATGTCTTCTATGAATAATGCAAAGGAAAACTTTCCGGTTTCAAGTGATGAAGGTAATTAGAATTTACATGGGGATTATGCAACTTGAAGAACACCTGTTGCTGGTGATAATTTTTTCTTTCTGGTTAGCAAAGGAACACGTTCCTGAATTGTCTTTTTCTTGCCAGTCCATTCATTTTCGCTAGGAAAATAGGAACATTGGAGTATTAGATGATGAAATGTGGAAAGGGACTGGAAAGGTCTGCAATGCTATGTGTGACCTCATCATTTAGCTCAAATTATTTGATGAAGGATTCTTGTCTATATATAAAGGTGTAACTCTAAAAACAAAACCCAGAGATTAAAAAGGAAATGTCTGTTCTAAGAACATTCAGCTCTTAAAATGAAAATAACATCACTGTTCTTTTTTTTTTTTTTTTTTTTTTGAGTTTTGCATTTCTCAAATTAGCCAAAACCATGGAGTTTTTTTACATTCATTATCTTCAATTTTTTAGGCCCTCTAGGCTGCAGTACTGGGGTCTACAAACAATTATGTTTTCATTTAAAAGCATCATTAAAGCATTTTCGATGGTAACAATGCTTCCACTGCAATAAATAAAACTAATTTGGTTTGTAGATTCATTTTTAGCTTTCTGTGACTCCAAGATTTGCAAGCACCCAGTTATAATGTCTATTGAGTATCTGAGATTATCTAAATTCTAGTATAAATATGACAACAGTACAATACCAATACAGAACTTGGATCTGCTAACCAAGGGTTTAGGAATTATCTAGCAGAGGGCCTGCTCCCTTGTCACATAATGTTGTTATAGCTTCATAGTTGCCCCAGATACTGTGCTGGGTCCACTTACAGTCTGCACAAGAAGGTTTACAGTACTTTTAATAATGTTTTGCTTGTTCAGTTTCCTTTTAGCAGGTTCATACATTTTTCAGAAGAAAAAAGAGCAAAGAGCTAACCAGTAGTAAGAAGATTGATAGGATTTTCTGGAAAGCCTTAAAAGCTAATTTATATGTATTATTAAATAGAGGCTTTGTAACATGTAAATACTGGACAGGTGTGTCCTGAAAAATGTGCATATTTTGTGGCAGTTGTATAACATCTAGTAGCTGCAAAATACAGAACAAGTCACTTTCCAGATACAGAAAAGAACTTTAAAGTATGATCAGGTATTGCAGAAGTGCAGTAGTACGGCACTCAAATTTGTGACTCCTGTGTTTAAGGTAGCTATGTGGTTGAACTGTTTGTGTGGTTCTGTATCTCCACCTTGTTCAAATCTGGAAACTGGAAAAAGGAAGAAGATAACTTTGCTTTCATTGTAAATGATCTTAGTGTTTATTTCTATTGTTTAATGCAAGTTTATTTTATGTATGCACACACATTCAAATTCTTACTTCTCTGACGATAAGAATTGAAGACTCGGCTAAGGAAAGAAGAGTTTTGCTTGGTTCAGTTAGTAGCGACTGTCATTTCATTCCTCCACTTGGGCTTCCTGACAGCAAAAGAAGGTGACAGGATTTGTTTGAAATTAGTCAATTAAAGGTTTGGCTTTTGGCTGGCTATTTGCCTAACAGAGGTGTTTCTGAGAGAGTCACGAGAGTTAAATTAAGTTGTTCCTTTGGTTATTTTCTGTGGACATAAAAGAATTTAAGGATCTTATGATCAGACTTCAGGAAAATGTATCTTTTTTTGGCTCTGTAGTGCACTGTAGCTGGGCTGCTGGTCTAACTTGGAATTAGCTTTTGCTAGATGTACTAATCTTTTAATTAAGGCTGTTTTCAGGTTCTGTTTGTACAGGTGAGGTATACTTGTCATGAGCGTTTATGACACTGAGTTGTAATTGAAGAAAACCTCTCTGTAATATATTCTGATATATCTAATACAGGGTGACATGGAAGTCAAATTAAAGCAGACAATACATGACCATATTATTTTTAGGTCTTTTTCACCTTTCATTATTAGCTTATATATTTTTGAAGTAATGGAAAGTGCTACTTCTAACTCAGCAATGTGTTTCGTATTTAATTTATGGAAACATAGATTGAGTATCTGAGTAAGGTCTGAGTTGTGCAGATTTTTAAAAATTATTTTTTAAGCCCTTTTTTCCTTTTACAAGATGTTCTCTTCTTTCTATTGTTATGACAATCTTGCAAACAAAGGAAATTATTCAGCAGGCTGCCTTTGTGGCTAATAATGGAACAGAAGTGCTCCTTAATATGCAAAAGAAAGAAGTTGCAACAAGACAATGCCTTTGACTGACAACGAAAATTTTGAAAGGATAAGAAGATAGGAAGTTTTGTTTTGTCAGAAGTATATTTTTAAATGGAACTCTGTCCTCTTTAATCTTCTGGTCAACTGTCCTAATCCATTTGCATGTATCTGTATGTTAAGTTTTCAATTGCATGTAATTCAAGTGGGGAAGAAAGTGTATATTAATGAGGTTCATTTTACAAGTAAAACCATTATTTTATTGCAATTCAATTATGCCTGATCTTCAAGTTATATTACAGTTTTTATGATACTCTACAATAACTAAGTTCCTCTGTAAAAGAAGGAAAATGTTTTTCCCCTTTCTCTCTGTTGTTAGAACTTATTATTCTTTTTCAAGAGAAATGTAGTACCAAAGGTGGTAGCATATTTCTTTAAATTAGATAACCTCATATTAATGAAAAACACTAAATATATGTTGTTCCTACTCATTTCAGGGTTCAGATGTGGACAGTACAAAGTAACATGCATTTTCTCTTCATTAAAAAGTATATACAATTAAAGCTACTTTTACAATATACGCCGAAAATAGTAATTAATCTGTTCGTAATTGTGGACTAGTTACTCTTAAGTGGACAAATAGTTATTTTTTTTCCAGACTAGAAGAAATGTTGTGACTTTTATCCAATGAATACTAAGCTCAATAGATCTGGGAGATAGTATCGGAAGTATGGTTACATATTGAAAAAAAATGAAAGTAATAATGTTAGAATTAATGATGCCAGAATATATACTAAATTTTCACTCTGTTGGAAAGCTAATCTGTATTTATACATTTTGGACTAAAGAAAGCTTGATATGAAGTAAATATTTTTGATGCCTATACAGGAAGCGGTTATGTTTCTTTGTGTTCTCCTGTGTTTGAAGTCTTCTGGAAAGCAGCATCTACTCAGGTCACACTGCCTTTTCTTCCATAGCAAGTTTGGTGTGCAAGAACTTTGCTGTATATGAAACCTGGTGTTTTTTTAACTTAAAATGTTCATATAATCATTTTTACTGCACAGTGCTTTGCCATGTATCGTAGTTTATCACTGCGTTGTTCAGAAGTCTGGGTCCTGGATTGTCTCACACCTTCTTGTTAATTGTAGTGGCTGATAGGGAAAATGTGGTTTTAAAAGATTTTTATTACATAGATTATTTCTTTCCCCAGTATTGGGCAGCAACTAGTAGCACTACTGTTCTCTTACCCACTTTGTGGAGAATACAGTCTTATAATATGCTGTGTAATTACAACAGATTATTGGGATTTGGAAATAATCAAAATGATTCCGTGATCTATGTCTGTTCAGAGTAGCAGTGCAATGTTTGCTTCGCAGTTTCTTTTTGGAGATTTCTGCCATGAGATACTACTTAATAGGAGGTGAATTCCTTATTAGAGAGAAAAGACTGAGGGACTGGTAGATCAGCCGCATGTCAGGCTGACAACTTCTTCAGCCTATAAGGATTTAGGAATTAAGAGATTTCTTTCAGAAGTTTAAATCCTCATCTCAGAGTATGGCTTCTGTTATTTGTACATTCTTCCTTAGAACAGTGATATTTGGGAGCTCAGGTTCCTCTTTTTCCTATAATTAAATTTATCTCCAAAAGACAGTTTCAGCATGGTATTTTAAAAGAAAGGGGAAGGAATCCTGTAAGTGACAAACTGCAGAGGCAATACTGGAGTTGATACAAGTATTTTTGTGCAGTTACGCATCAATTAGATAACTTGCTGAACCAAACTCATTTTAACACAAACTGTAATTTATTAAGTATATTGATGTAAATATTTAGTTAAGTAATTTAATTGCTCATAATAAAATCAGATAAATGTAATTTTTAAATTAAAATACATCCTAGACTTTCTTCCTGTTTGAAGGAAGTTCTGGAACCTAAATGTTACAATGTATTCTTTCTTATTTGGCCTTGTAATTAGATGTTAAGAAAACCAGGAGGGTGGAGGAATGTCTCGAATTGTCTCTGTAACAGTGCAGATTATCATTCAGACAGAGTGAAGTGACCTAAACCAAACAATGAAAAAACTTGCTATTATTCCTGATGACTTTCCAATGGAATAAAAGCAACACTGGAGTAGACCAGTGTAGCTGTTGTGATACGGTAATTACAGTATATTTTTCATGGAAACAGGAACATTTAATTTTTACTTAATGTTAGGTGTATAAGGTATTTTATAAATTAACCTTTTAGTCTTATCATTTATCACTTCAAATAATGTAAGTTTTCTGTTTTCCCCAGTATTACTTTGAAAGGTTTATAGAGTCTTTAAAGGGCATTGTTATTCCATATAGAAAGTTAAATAAGCACTTTCACCCTGATTTCATTCTGTCAGTCTCCCAGAACTTCTGAAGGGTTCATGTTACTAAAAATTGTAAATAATTTTACTATTTAGGAAATGCTCTTTTCAGTTCTGCATTGAAATTCAATTGTCATTTCATATTTATGTTCATTTAGGGCAATATACTGGCAATAGATATTTAAAGTGTTGAAAAACAGGTAGCACATGTTGCACATGCTTATAATTTGTGCCAGAGAGTTTGTGAACTTGCTGTATAGCAACTGCAAGATCCAGAGAAACAAACGCATAGGGAGGGACATCATAAGGCAGTAGAATAACATGTATTTGACATAATAAGCTTACAAATGTAGCCATTAGTAATGGGTTAAGAAGTCTGTACTGCAGAAGAAAATCAAGCCACAAATTTGTATTGAAGAGGGCAGCATAGAATCATAGAACAACCAGGTTGGAAGAGACCCGCCGGATCGTCGAGTCCAACCATTCCCACCAATCTCTAAACCATGCTTCTATGCACCTCATCCACCCTCACCTTAAACAACTCCAGGGAAGGTGAGTCAACCACCTCCCTGGGAAGCCTGTTCCAATGCCTAACGACCCTTTCTGTGAAGAATTTTTTCCTTATCTCAAGCCTGAATTTCCTTATCTCAAGCATCTTTATGCAGAAAAAATATCAGTTTTAATGTTACCTAAGTGTAGCTAAAGAATTAAAAGCATTAGTAGATGAAATGTAATAGTATGTTTTAAGTTGAGCAGAAATACTTTTTCTGATGTTTGTTTTGGCAAAACGTAACAGAAATAGGTAAATTTGTAGAAAGGAATTACATAATTCTGGTGTTTTTTATGAGAGAAAGAAGAAAGATGAATACAAGTTAGTATAGGAAGCATAGGAGATACGTTTGGAATTTTGTCTTTTGATACGCTCAATAAAATGAGTAGAGGGTATTCTGAGTTCATTCTGTCATTGATGTTTAGCAGAAGCATCAGCTGATCAATTTTTGTGGTAAAGTTGCTTCTGGTTTTGGTTTTTGTTTTGTTTTTTTTTTTTTTTTTATGGAAGGTATTCTAATAGGCAAGTCAGCTGCCACATAGAGTTCATCTTGTTTGTGAAATAGTACAGGTAGTCAAGAATTTAGTTTTTTAAGACTTCAAACACAGTGCTAGATAAAATGTTGCCCCCTGTAGGTGTAGCATTCTTTCTAGGTAAACTAGCTTTTATTCAGTTGGGATTGCTTCTTCAACTACTCCAGTAAACAAGAAGATAATAATTCTGCTGAATCATTGTGAAAGTTTGTGTACTGAGTTTACCTTGTCAGCTAAAAGCTGTTTAGAAAGAACAGAAAATATTAGGCAGCCTTCAAGTTCGGTTACTGATTTTCAGAGAAGAGGCCATCCTATGTAATTAGTCACAAAAGAAAAAATATTTACATGTAAACTGACACGTACAGAACTACAGTTATTATTCTTGTTCAGCCAGCAGTCAGACTTTACTCCTGAGCTGACTTTGAGGTATAGAGGGTTTTGTTTATTTGTTTCTATTATGACATGAGTTGTCTGTGAGAAATAAATATGTGCTGCTTGGAGATAAATAATTCAAGCATGGAGAAAAGGCAGTCAAGGCATGAATCTTATTTTGTGGCTCAGTAGCCTCCTCAGCTTTCTGAAAATATGTTAATTTCTTGCACAAATCAGAAAGTTGAAATGAAAGTATTTTTGTGCTGGACAGCACGGGTTATTTTCATGAAATGTCAAGATGTAATGGTGTAAAAGCTAGTAACAGTAAATAATTCTTCTTCAGGACTAAATACAAAACAGCTGCTTATTTAAAAGAATTTAAAAGCTAAAATAACTTAGATCAAGTCATAAAAAAGTAAATAAAACAGGTTATAAATTAAAAACAAGTTTACATTTTAAATTTTATGTATTTTTGTAATACGATCTTAAAGGTAATTGAAGTTCTTTGGGTTATATGCTTTGTTACTCAGTTTGTGTGCCGAAGAGATAGTGTTGCATTTGTAAATGAATAATTAAAACATCACTAAGATAACAATGTGGCTTTGTACATTACTAGCTAAGTGAGTAGTATGATGTGGAGTGTGAGAACTCCAAAAAATAATTGTCAGGATATTCAATGTAATTGTATATGCGTGGTAGGGTGGGACAGACAGATAGATACTAAAAACATTAAATGCATTTAAATTTAATATGTTTGAGGATTTCTTTCGTTGTGGTGATATTTATTTAAAGATAGTATTATTTTCTGAAGATTTGAAATCATCTTTTGGGAAAAAATTGTTAAATAACAAGGAAGTTGTTATTTGAGAAAGAGATGCTAATTTGTTTGATATTGAAGGTGAAGTTTCTTTTGTTTTACTAATTCTGAATCTACTGATGCTAATAATGGAAGTGTATTAAAGTGATGTTAGCGTAATACTTCAGTACTAAGTATACCTTTCTGTACCATTTCCATAGTGAACAATTCAATTAGTCATAATAACTTTGTACTAAGACATTTGTTCTTTTAATGATTCTGAAAATGTGTTGTATTATTATCAATTTCAAACATTCATTGTTGTTTTTCTTAAGAACTGAGGATAATTCTGAAATTTACAAAAGTAGGACATTTGAACTGGAAATACAACTATGAGAAAGCGTTGCTTTTTTACTGGTTTATGGTTGTAGAAGAAACCACTGGGAACTTCTGAAAGTTTTAAAAATGCTTTTCATGGTACAGTTAATTCCCAAACCAATCAGAATTTAAGCCGATGTGTTTCGATTCAAAATAATTCTAGTGCTGAATAGAGTTCAGATATATTTTACATGCAAAAAAACCCCTCACAATGTTTCTATTTTTCTTCCTGTCTACAGCATATAACTGCTTGACACTTTGGCTGTGAGAAACTAATTGAAAGATTAATGTGATGTATATATCCTTTATTCATAGATGGGAACACGTACACATTTACATGTGGAAAGTTGCAGTACAGTTTTATTTGAGGTTTTATCCCTGGCCTTATGATAGTAATACATTAAAGGACTTAAGCTTGATAATATACTTCATCTGTGAACAAGCACTCGAAGATTCTTTACATAGATGCAAATTGATATGGAAATATAATTTTCAAGTCCTATGTTCACTCTGAAATACACAAATAATTAATTAATCTTGCTGCAGCTAAAGTTTCATTCGTTTTGTAAGGTACCAGCCAATGTTTTTGTTTCACTTCAGAAAGACGTCATCAGATACTGTGTTTCTGGAGACAGCTATACAGTTTGCCTACAGTGCCTTTTTTAAGTAGTTAGTTTCCAGGAAGTACTGGAGAAAAACCCCAAAAGTATGGTGTTTTCAAGTTACTTTTAGGTTGTGGTTAATTTCCTTAAGTATGTATTTTGATGAATCAAAGCAGCTTTAATTGCTCAACAATATAAGCACAAATATAAAAAAATAAAATTTAAGGCTACAGTTTTAAAAGATCAAATGTGAAATACTTTAAAGTGTGATTTTTTTTTCCCTGAGGATGTGCAGTTAACCTATCCTATTAAAAGTAAACATTCACTCTCCTTTCTGAGAATCATAGAATGATTGGAAGTCAGTTTAGTCTCTTGCTCAAAGCTGTGTTGACAGTGAATTCAGGCAGAGTTGCTTAGGACAGCCCACCCCAATAACACAGCAATAATCCTCATAGATTAATGTCTATGGTCCTATTATCTGTGTAGTCTTCCTAGTCTGTCTCCTCTGCATTCTCGTCACTTTCCACCTTGTTCTGTGTACTCCATCCCAATGTTCACTCTGAAATACACAAATAATTAATTAATTAACTCTCAGTTCTGTTGGTCCTTGTGTTGTGATGAATCACAATTTCTGCTTCTTGCCTTTTCTGCCCCTGCCTCTGTGTTTGTTAGGTGTTAAAACTGGAAGTTATTGAAGAATAAAGATTTCCAACTCGTGGCCTGGTCTCTAGTCTCATTTGAGCCGGGATTCAGAGAAAACTAGATGTTGTTCCAATGGCCCTAGACATTCTCAGTTATCCGAATGCAGTCTTGGGAGGGGAGGGAGCATGCCTACTGCCAGCAGAATCTTGGGAGATTTCATCAGTTAAATTTTGAGGTCAAAATTAATATACACAAACTGAGGCTTTTGTCAAGTCTCAGAGCTTTCCCATATTCAGGAAGATTCCATCAAAATGGTAAATGGATACCTAACAAATAATAAAGAACATGTGTCACATACCACATTTTCTTTGCTCTAAATCAGGGAGCATTAGGGCCTTAAGAAAAAAAAAATTAATCACCACTGCTGCCATAGGTTTTTTTTTTTCAGCTTGTTCTTGGTCACGCCTTAGCTATCTTTTTTTTTTTTTTTTTATTTAAACACAAAGAAAACCCCCTTCAGTGCGAGGCAGATTTTCTGTAAACTTCAGCTATAGCAAGTGATTTTAATTACATTATGAACAACTCCAAGCAGACTTCTGAAGGAAATATCAGGTAATCTTGGTAGGATGTGCAACCAAGTTCTTTTGTGAACAAAGAGATATTTTTTTTCCTATTGGTTCATGATAATGAAAATATTTTTTAAAAAGTTTTAGCTTCCTTTCCTCTCTGATCCAGGATACAATTCCACTTCTTTTACCATGTTGCTCTGCTTGGTGCAGCAGGACATCTCCTCCTGAAGGACTTATGGGGAACTCTGTAATTCTGTGGGTCTTTGTATTTCTATTGTACTGTCTGAAATTGCAAATACCACATGCCTACTTCTCCCTATTCCACTATTTGCTTTGTACTTTATACTAGTAAGCAATTCTTTCTAGCTTTTTCTTCAGTTCTTCAGAAGCCAGCGTTCCCAACATAACTCAGCTGAGAGTTGCTCATGTTTTTCCTAGCTTTTCTGGGATAATCTAAGAAAACAAGAAGAAAAATTACTCAAGTTTTATATTGACTAAATAGAGGTTCTAGTTTAATTGAGGTTTCTTTTTCATCCTTTGGGACTTTTGTTGCCATTCTGGTATTGCTTTAGTAATTTTGTCAGGATGGGTGGTTTGAAGTCATTGACAAGTTCCTTTTCGTGTGGAAACTTTTAGGGTTCTGGGCACAATGCTATGTGATCTCTTCTGGTCAGAGATATAAAGTGAAGCAAAAATAATTTTCACAGTTTGAGATAGGTCTGCGTGTCTAGCTCAGAATAGAAGTACAAATGTGACAAATTCCTTTTAGAAGGTGGAAGGTGCATATCTTTTCATCTTTCTTTTCCATTTCTTAAACTACACCAGTATAATTATTTAAGAACAGCACCACAAACACAAATGTTCCCTGTCATCCTGCAAAACAGAGGAGATTGTGGAACTGTGTGTGTTTCTCAGTCAGCACTTTTACAATGAGCCCAGATTTAAAAGGGCATATGTAGACTCAGAGCATAATTTAATTTGAAGGCTTCTGGGAAAGTAATTTGCAGTTCAGCCCATTGCTCAGAGCAGGGCTAATATTAAAGTGAGATTTTATAACTGATCTAGGCAATCTGTTCCAGTGATTAACCCATCTTATTCTGGAACCTTTTCCCCTCATCTCCAACTGGAATTTTCCCTGTTGCCACTTTGAGCTGTTACCTCTTGTCCTTTTCTCTGTAACTAATTTTTCTTTAATCCCAGTTCTTTTTTTGTAGTGAGAGATTTTGCCACATAGCAGTAAACTCATGAAGTGAAATACCAAGATTTTGGCAAATGGAATTCATAAATTTGATAAATCTTCATAAATCTCACATAAACAGAAAAAAATTATCCCCCAATAATGAGATTTATGGTACTGAGTAGAGGCACACTTAGAGTCTAGCAGAAACAGCAGGATGAATGAGAGATGTGAAATTCAAGCTTTCATCAAGATAATGCAGCCATATTCAGCCTGGAAGGATGCACCTCTGTGTGTTGAGACCACAAAAAATGCTCTTGAGTGCTAAGGCCTGTTATCTCAAGGTTTTACTCTCACTCCTTAGAATATAGATTTGAGAAGTAACTGAAATAAGAGCCTATAATGTTTAGTCGATCAGCGTGTTACTAGTAAACAAATTGACAGATTAATTAACTAATAAACGTCAGTGTTAATCACTTACATTTCCACAGCTCTTTACACCGTTGTTATTTGCATGCAATTATTGAGTTCTCTCACTTTATTCTTATAAATTGCACCCAAATATTATTGACCTAACCTATAACCCTTCCCTTTAACCTCCCTCACTACTTATTGACAAATTTGTAGTTCTGTCACTCTAACTTCTCACAAAGTTTTTCAGATGTAAACTGTGTAGGGAGTCTGATGGGTTGCCCAAGGGGCTTCCCTCTGACATCCTGGCAGCCTTGGTTAATGAAGCAGGTCAGCTTCATTATGCTCTGTGAGCCACGTACATTTCTTTTGTCAAAAGATGTGCCCTCTCTTGAACTGCTTTTATAAATTGTTCATTATTTCTTATATTTCTACATTTTTTTTTGCTACCCTTTTATATCCTTTTCTCTGTCTCCTTTCAAATAAATAAGCTGTCCTTTAATTACTCTTTCCCAGTTGGTCCAGTTTGATACATCCATTCCCAGGTTTCTTATTTCTAAAACCATGTCCCAGGCAATCTTGGCCCTAAATGGTATTGCTGATGTTGTTACTCAGCTACTGATGGATTTGCAAGATTCTACCCCTGCGAAAAATGCCCAGTACTCCCTTTCAGCTATCTGCTTAATAGCAACCACATAGTTTTTATTTTATATCCTTGTCAGGGAGCAGCGAGACCCAACTGATCCCTAAGAGAAGAGAAACCAGGAGCTGAGCTTAAGAAGTCTGGCAGAGGCAGTGGCCTCATGAGCAAGGGCTCAGTCCCTCCCCAGCAGCATTCTCTTAGAACTGGCCCTGAGTTCAGGTAGCCGAACGTCTAGCCCCTTCAAGGAAGGGGAGATGCACCTAGCTCCCTTCCCATACTCACCAGCTTAGATGTCCCATCAAAAGTCATCAGCCTTGGCATCTGCTGATAATCTCACCATTTTCTTCAGAGACCCTGCATTGTTACGGGGTCCAGTATTCCAGCAGGACCTCTCGCTCACAATCTCAATCCTTCCTTAGATAAGGACAAGATACTTTTCTGTTCATTGAAAAGGTAATTGGAAGGGGGGGGAAAGATTTAATTTAACAGTGTTAAGCATTATATCAAATTTAAATGGCGTTTTTTCAGTTCTGTCTTGCATACGTATTTGGAACTTTAATACTATATATTAATGATCAATTCTGACAAATAATAAATTTTAGGAGTTATTTTTTTACAAGAGTTATTAAAATAAATTTCTTTCTGTTTCTTTTAGTATCCCCTGAAGCTATTGGATTCCTTTCTGCTGTCGGGGTGTTCATTATTCTCATGTTGCTACTTTTCCTATACATTAATAAGAAGATGTGTTTTGAGAATGTTAGTAGTTTCCCAGATCTCGATTCAGGATACACTACAAGAAAGAATTCTCAAGATAAACTTTGTAAGTATCTGAAAAACAGTGTACTAAATTGTAAGAATGCACATTTTTACAAGGATATGTAGAAGTACACAGTCACTTGACTCAAGAGGCAAAACCACAGAATGTTGACTTTTCTTGTGACTGTGCAGTATGTGGAAACAAAGAAAATGTTGTGTTCACAAGCCATAGAAATTCAACAGCTGTATAACCAAAGAGTTGACATTTACTAATGGGAAGATATTTCTTTTGCACTATAAGAATAATCTGGAATGAATTTTAAACATTCCATAATTGTGTACGCTTAAGTCTTCTCAAGTAAATTTGTGAATGGAATTATTTTTAAAGAAGTAAAGTATTAGGAACTAAAGTCATATTCTCTGACTAGCAGATTATTTTTACACTATTTTAACAAAATAAGGTCTTCAAGGCTAATTTGAAATGAAATTAATTAGACCACAGAAAAGATAGTGAGGGTTGGTAAAATAACCCCTTTTTGCCAGTAGGCTGTGGAAATTGAATGGACTTTGATGACCTGAGTGGAAGAAACAGACACTAGAGAACAGAATGGGGAATTTGAGAGGCTTAATTCCCTTCTACCTTTTTAGAAGGTGTGGCTAAATTTTTAGTTTTGTTTCTTTTTTGGAGTGAGAAAAAGTTCTCCCCCCCCCCACTCCCCAGGAAATTAAGTCTGTCATCTTAGCTTTCTTTTTGCTACAAAACAAGTCATTGTGTTCCAAAATACCTTACCTTATATAAATGACAACAGACATTTTGAGGGGAAAAGTCTTTATGATGCTTTTTTTTTGTGCGTTTATAGTGCTAAAAGCCTGTTTCAGTATTACATTGATGAAAGGATGTAATTTAAATATCTCACAACTTCTTATTTGCAGGTTAGAATAAAAAATATTTTTGAAAATAATGAATTTTATTATGGCTAGTTGATGCTGCAGTTGATGAAAGACCATGGTTTTGCTGGTTGGTTGTGCCTTCATTTCAAGATAATTACTTAGCTGCTTTCTTATAACTTCCAATTGCACGTTGAATAGAAACAACAACACTGCAACTTCCCCTGGTAGATGTATTGAGTTTGATATAGCAAAATCAAATAGCTCTGAAAATAGACAAATTGAGTTATCCATTTGTGAAACGCAGGACCTTTCTGTATTAGGACTTGTTGTGGAATAGGTTGGACAAATGGCATTTTTCAGAAACCTTCAGCAAAATCTGAGCCTTCCCTCTATGTCCTCCCTGGTGGACACACTTAGCAGTGCAGTGGAGGATCTGACCAGTGTTGTTGGAGAAGTTGGCTACAGCGTAGCTGATTCAGTAACAGAACAAGTAACAAGCATGATAAATGGCCTTCGTGCTGAAGATGAAAGCTCCAAAATACAGAATGATAAACCCGTGCAAAGGAAAGAAGAATGTGCACCATCATTAGCTCATTCTCAGGAAATTAATATGCAGGCAAAGAGAGGTATTACAGAACATAAAGAGACTCATTATTCTAATTCATTAGATTTTGTAAAAGAAGGTGCAAGTCAAGATGGAAAATCTGACCGTGTCATGGACAAAAACCAGTGCCAGTTAAAAGGCAGAGATAGTAATAATCATTTAAGTGATACAGTACCACAGGATTTGAAGAATTTAGGAAGACCTTCTGAAAAGGAACAAGTAGGAGGAAATGAGTGTTTTGCAAATGGTAATTTCTTGAAGGATAGTAACCTGAAAGATAACAAATTTACAATGGAGAAATCTGTTGAGGAACAAGATAATTGCCTCTGTGCAGTGTCAGATGATTCTAAGAATAACTTGCCTAGAAAAATCAGACCATGGTCACCTGGAGATAATTGTAAGGATTCTGAAGACGTGTGTAGTATGAAGGCACCCCAAGATGTAGAAACAAAGCTTGTTGAAGTACAGAAACAAAAATTATCAGACTCTGGCTTGAAGAAAGCACACAATGACCGTGCCAGTTCTATTAATGAATTCAAAGAAAAGAAATCTGAAGCCTTTTTTGACAGAAAAGGAAAACCTTTATCAAAGGATGAAGACAATGCATCAACCGCAACTGCAAAAGCAGTTAAAAAAAGAAACTCAAAGAAATCAGAATATTCAAGAGAGCTATGTAATAAGAAGACTGCAGGAAAAGGTGAGGAGTTCATCACTGAACTGCATTCTTCAACCTTTCCTGAAGCTTATGATTCTTCCTACTTTTTTCATCTAATTTTGAACCTAATAGTGTTTCCTGTGGATGCAAGTAGGTCCATGTTGTCAGCGCTTCATTCTCTAATTGTGTTGATATTTCTTGGAAGCTAACTATTTTTGGAAGTATAACTTAAAGGAACTGATTAATAAATATCTTTCCTATGTTCTAACTTCTCTTTTTCTATAAACAGTTTTTCGTACTCTCTCTGCAGTGCCTTGTGTGGTTTGTGTTGAAAACAATTAGTTAATACTGGAAATTAATGTTTGTTCTGTGAAAGTGTTTTTAAAGTGTATATTTTAAAAGCATTGTATAAAATGTGATAAGATGACAAAAAAAATCTGCTGTTATGTTTACATTTTAATAGATCTTCAAAATCTGTTTCTGGGATATGTAGGATAGTAATTTCAAGACACAAAGCTCAATGACTAGTGGTAATTAAGTGATTTTAAGTATAGAAGGAACTGAGTGAGGATTGTCTTAAAGTTGAAGTCTTACAAAGAAAAATCATATATTGTTGATATGAATGCTGTGCGTGCTTTCTTCAACAACCAATATTAAACAATGTGACAGTGGGATTGCAATAATAGTTCGTGAGTAAGAAGTAAAACCTTGCATTTTTATGCATTGTTTTTTGCAGGCTGTGTAGTGTATTTTTAGAAGGCAACACAGGCTTTTCTGGAGATGTTGTTTCTGTAGATAAATGAATTATTTTGTAACAGAAATAAATTTATTTTGGTGGGGTTTTTTTTCAGTGCATATGTTTTTCTTTAACTGAAAATTTCAGTTACTCATTTTATTGGGTTTAAGTTGTTTGTGTTTGGTTGTTTGTTTTTTTAAAATTTTATTTAGGCTGTCATTTCAATGTTTGTGTGATAAAGTGGGATCTTATATGTGCATTATCTATCAAAAATAGCCTTTTAGTTTGCATAAAAAGCAATTAATAGCTTTCAATATGACCTGTGTTAGCCAAATAAAGGAAAGGTTTTAATAAGAACATGAATTCTGTTAGGCAAGTTTCCAACTAACATATAAAAATCAAAAGAGAAGTGGCAAGGAGATGCATAAAACTCTTGAGGATTTTTTTTTCTTTAGGAAGCTTCAGATTCCCCAAGAATCTGAAACAAATTTATATTGTTTATTTAAAAAAATGTTTATGTGGATAGCTTGTCTTTTAACTTTGAGTATTTTAAGTCCTCCGGAGAAGTCTTGTGTCATGACTTGTAATACTAGTACACATCCTCTTTCTTTTATGCTAAGAACTGGAGAAAAAATACCTGGTATCTGTGAGAACTTCTAGATGCTTACAAATGTTGGTATAGGATTAGAGGCATAACTTTCAACACTTCTTTCAAACATGTTGCTACTGTGTTTTACTCTGTTCCATTCTTGATACTTTATGCATTCTGATTAGTGAACTTGATTTCTTATTTGTGAATACATTACATTTAATGATAAATGATGCATCCAATGCTGAAGTCTGTCACTAAATGTTAGTTCTGGTATACCCTATTTTAATTATAGTTGTGAAAATCTGTAAAGGTTTCCTATGTGTCGAGTTTCAACCGTTTGACGGCCTGACAAGATACAAAATTTTACACTATATGCTAGCAAAATTGTCTCCCTTTTCTGAGCAATTTCTTGCAATGGATCTACTAGCCAGAATAAATCTTGCTGGGTGTGAGACTCGCAATAAATGACCAGTGAAATTGAGCTTGCTTTATCACCATCTATATAATGGGAGGAACTGTATCTGTTATGCTTAAATTCAAATTGATAGCCTAGAACTGAAAGATCTAGTTGCTCATTAGCAGTCTTTTTCCTATAAATACTAAGTTAAGATCACATGTGCATTGCATGTAGAGCTGGTAGCACCATCTGCAGCGAAAGTTTCCTGACATTTTCCATTTCAAGACATTATTTTCAGTTGCTTGCAATTGTGTGCCAAATTTGAAATATTTAAAATGAAATTTGACATGCTTTCTGTCTGAGATTTTTTTTTAACCTATAGTTTAAAATCTTTCACTGTTCCCAGGAATAGAGTAAGGGAAAACATATTGGTTATCTGTGCAAAAAAATAAGTAGATTTCACATCTACTTCACTAAGATGGTTTCTCACCTTTGTATACTGATGTATGTATTTGAAATGTGGGAGAGTACTTTTCTCATGTCAGAGATGCCCACATTCTTTTATGAAAAGACATATAAATTTTAACAAATTGCAAATCTTTGCCCTTGGAAAAAGAATAGTGCATACTTCTTATAATTTGCTTGTTAAATTCACTGACCATCCCATTTGCACTCACTTGCTTCATTGTAGAGGTTGAAGAACAGAGCGAGTCTTATCCTGCTCTTAATACTTCTGGCTACTGAAGGAAACAGGGAGTTTGGATAAAAGAATTGAGAATAAACGTGGCTTACGTTGAGGACAGTAACTTCTTGAAAAAATACGGGATGATGCAAGTAGTAGACTGGGATTTGAAGGAGGGTTGGGTGACAGATATGAAGAGAACTGATGGTATTATAGAAAGATGGAGGGACTAAGGGTGAAACACTAAGGTTGTATGACTAGTTGGTTAGGTGCAAGTAAGGAGAATTAGAGATTGAATAGACAAAGACAGGGAAGAGGAAATACTCTTAAGAGACCAGAAATGGGTACTTGGAGCGGGAATCTGGAGTGTGGAGCTGGTAGACAGGAACTTAGGATGAGATTCTACTTGTATAAATGTAACTTTGGAAAAGATGCCTTTCTTAAACTTCAAGTACAGGCTTTTCTGTATGAGTACCAGGGAGAAATAGATCAAAGGGGAAGAGAATTTACTTATGTACTCCAGAGGCTTACCTAGAAGTGGGAAGGAAGGACCTCTGTAGTACAAAGAGGCAAATGCTTGACTGTAAACAAGGCCTAGATGACTACCGTAAGTTGAGTTACTTAAATTTTAAATAGCTGAAATTTGTTTAAGCTGAAGCCCTCCTTTTGATTGAATACCCAGACAGAGGAGTGAGACTGACTGAGCATGAGGGCAGAGGCTAATGGGAACTGGAATGCACAGCTAGGACAGGGACTGGGAGGAAAGCATAAAATCAGGGAGGGGAGAGGTGGCTGAGCATAGCTGAATAACATGATAGACAGAATTTCCTTGCAGAATCAGGAGCTGAAACCCAGTATTATGGGCATCTCGGAGCTGTGCTGGTAAATGGAGGTGCACTGGCAAATCATATACCATAGGTTTGCTCACAGAGTAGTGGTAATGCTGACCTTTCTTGAATTCACATAAGCTCTTTTAATTCCTATTAGATTTTGAGATCTGCAGAACCTTTTTAAGGCATGTTAAGTTTGGACAGAATCCATTTGAGGTTTGGAAAAGGTTGGAGGAAACTTTTCTTTTCCAGAAATAAAAATGCAGCTGAATCTTTGACTTGTGGGAGGAAGTCGGACCTGAGATGTTGGAAAAAGCTGGCCACAGGAGTGGGCATTGCAGGGGAAGTGGTATAAAAGAATTAACTAGATAGATTCCTCTTTGTAGTTGTTGCTGTTTCCAGATGTCTACTGTGAGAATCTGCATTAATTGCTGTTACTGAACAAGGGGCTGTTTATTGTAAGTTAAATATAATTGTGCATGCAAACGTCTTTCACTAGATTTTTCCTATTTGATGTGAGTTTAAATACTACTGACATAAATATCCTAAGATGATTTTGTTGTAGGCTTCTCTTCATAGATCATTTTGATTTCTGTGTTATACTGCATGCTCACAGCAAAAATCAGCTGGCAACAGAGGATCAGGAGGTGCATTTTTGATATGTTAGGTATCCAAATGTAATATTGCAGCATTGTTGGATTTAGCTTACATAAATTATTTTGTGCATTTTATTACTTAATGAAGAAGTTATAAGAACTTCAGTGTGTGCTGCCGGAAAATGGATCCATTTTCAGTTGAATAAGTTTTAGAATTTTTTGGCGAGGTGAATTATCTTTCAGTTTTTCTAGAAAGTAAAAATAGCTCTCACCAATTACAGAACCATATAATACTTATAATTACAATGAGATTATATTTTTAAGTTATTACAGAAATTATAACTGAAATGACTTAATGATAACCTCTTGTGGTTATTTTATTGTATTCTATTTTGAGCTGTAGTCGATTTGCTTTATTTTATTCAAACAGACAACTCTTATATGAGTAAAGACCAGCATGGTTCATCATCTGAGAGTGAAGATGAAGCACTGGGTAAATATCATGAGGCCTTGTCTAGGACCCAGAGTTCCAGGCTGCCAGTGGTGGATGGCAGACAGCAAAAAAACTATATATGGGAAACCAGACAAAAATATAGTCCCCTGTCTGCAGAATATGATGGATACAGTAGTGAAGCCTCAATAGATGAAGGTAAGAGTGATTTAAAAGCATTCCTTTTATTCCAGATTTCAGAATTATATTCTAGATAAGCCAGGTCTAGATGAGGACAGCTTGACTTGTAAATAGTCAGTGTCTACAAGAAATATCCAGGTATCTGTTACATTTGTGCATGCTCAAAAAAAAAGAACAAAAAATAGCACAGACTTGTGCACATTCTTCCATAAATACTGCAAATTATATCTTGTTATGTTAAGTTTTATACAATTTGATATTTAGTCATTTTATTTTGGGGGGAATTAATATTGTTTTGATTTAAGAAGGAAGGAAGCATGGCAACTCTTGATGAATTCTGTGGTATAATAAATACAAAGAAGGCCTGTTATTCCCCTGTTGATGAGCTATCATAACAGCAAAATAGATGGAATTGGTTATTGATTGTGGTGCACATGGTCATTACAGTGTGCGTTACTGGAATATTCTGTATCTTTTCTTGTCTTGAAATCACAGAAAGAAATTTTTACAAAGATTAGATTAATATAATTTTTCCATGATGTTAGAAGTTGGATGTAAACAATGAATGTGTTCTTCTGTGGTATGTTTTTCTTGATTTCAAGTTAGGGTGACAATTTGACATTAGAGGCTGAGAATTCTGCTGTCAGTATTTTGTCAATATACTTTTTGTGCTTGAAAACAGCTGTATGTGAAAACTGTATCTATGGCCACTTCCTAGCATGAAAAGTGAGATTTGGTTGAAGTTACACAAAAATCAGATTCTACTATAAATGCTGTGCTATTGTAAGATGTTTGTTGGCTTCTTCAGTGTGTTAAAATGGAAAGTCTTTTTATATATGGATATTTTCCAACAAAAAGTGGATGCATGTAATTACAAGATACCCATTCTTAAATGTGCTGTACAGTCCAGAAGTGCTTAAAAAATGTAAATTTTCGACTATGTGATGTAATTCAATTATATAAAAGTCTGTTTGCCACTGAAATTTGAAATTAGTGCATGCTTATTAATGATTACAAGCTAAGACACAAACAACTTGAAAACCATAATTGAAGTAAGATGCAGAATGAAAGCATTCTTTTCTGATCATCAGATATTTTGGTTCTTTCCTTTGCTCATAAACTGTAGGAAAGCTAGGAGTCTGAGTTCCAGCAAATAGGGAAGGAGATGAAGAGGTGATGTCAAGTAGTAAGAGCCAATTCTTGGACACTGTGGTGGAGGGGGACAACAAGGAAAGGGATAGTGAAAGTATCATATTTGGGTTTTATAGCTACTGAGATCTGTCAACAGCGTTGGTTGGGAGACTATGAAAAATAAGATAATTTTTTATGTGGCCTATGTCACTGTTGGGAAAGAATGGCATTTTTTATTAACAGGAGATGAAAATCTGAATTGCATTTGCTAGCAAGTAGCACCAGACAGAAATTGTACAAGACTACTTGCAGATACCAGAAAAATGTCTTTGTCTCTTTTCAAGCTGTTGAGGCTGGTTGAATAATTGAATAATTCATGTTGGAAGGAACATGTGTCATTTCTATTTCACAGTTGTGAAGATTTGTTTTATCCTACCTAGTTCATCTTCTCAGTGAAAAGTTCTTAGTTCACTGAGCTTTTCACTTTGGTCCTATAAGACTACAACCAAAGACCTTGTGCTAGCCTGTATTCATAGTTTTGTTTGTTTGTTTAATAATTGTCTTCCTTATCATCCTCTCAGATCAGCAAAATTCATAGTCATTGACTTTTATCCTCTTCTGGGGAATGAGAACTTCGGTTTGGATATCTATATCATGGTTAGAATCTAAACCAAATGAACCTTCTTAGCAAGTCCAAGTATTGCATCAGGAAAGTTGCAATTGTTTCCCCCTCCTTTTTTATTTTTAAGTCTGTTGCTAAATACACCTGTCACCAGCTGCGATCCCTTCTCAATACTCTTTCTATTCAGGAAGCTGCCTGGATGTAAAACTGATTTTTATATATGCACACATGTAATCACTCTAAAATTAGTATGCAAATTGAATTTATTATAATTAAAGATCATTCAGAGTCGGGGAAAAATAAAGCAAAAAAAATATCAAAACATTCTCACATTGGAAACTAATTTTTTAACTGTGTACTTCTACTTGCAAAAAGACTTTAATACTGTCAGTGTTTTGTTTTTCCTGCTGCTTGTGAGTCCGTTATCTTCCCACATTTTACAAGGAGAATCAGCGATGTTGCTTATTTGATAGCCTGCAATCATTCTACAGTTTTCTGCAAAATGCTTGCAAATTAGAGTGATGATTTTGTCTCATTTTTGTAATCCATTCATTTCAACAAAATTATATTCAATAGCATTAAAAAGAGTTTTATGGTATTGGACATGACAACAGATTAGAAACCTAGTATATTTCACTATTCAGTGACCTGAAGGTGGCACACTAGAATGATTAATGTTAGTACTTTTTATGTTCTCCCTAAATTATTTTAAAAATAAAATATTTTGCACAATGATAAAAATGTTTTAGAATAGAGGAAGAGACAGTACAACTTGTATGTTATGATCATTACAGAGGGAAGGCTGCCCAGCCTGAAACTTTTATGAAAAAAGAAAGTGGAAACCTCATGAAGAAAGCCTACAGCCAAAAATAAATGAGAGACTGGCTATCACTACCAAATAGTTCATACACGTTCAAAGAAACAGTTCACTGAAAAGATGAGGTTAATCTCATTCGAAGTTGAAACCATCAACATCCTAAATGTTCCAGTGTAATTTTGAAGAATTCAAAGCTTTACTGTTTCTTAAACTTGCAAAATAAATCTGTAGAAGACTTGATGCAATAGGAATCCTGACATTTTTCATTAAATACTTTTTAACAGCGAAATTATTTCTATAAGAAGCGTAAAGGCAAATGATAGAACCATTTCTTAATTCTTTGTAGTGTAGCGGGATTAAGCAGTGTGTTCCTATGTACTTCAGTTAGCATCAGAAACAATTGTAAATATATTTGATTTTGTGTGCTTTTATTTCCTCATATGTACTTTATGATTTCTACCTCTGTGACTTAAATATTACAGCTTAAGATACCAATCAGTCCATATGTTCAGCAGGGATTGATAGTGTTACACTGAAGTGATGAGAGCTGAGAATTCATTTTTGTCTCATCTTGGTTTCCTCTCTGCTCATTGCAGGTAAATCAACCTCTGATGACATCATTAAAAATTCCATCAGAGGTAGAGTAATATAAGCAATGAAAATGGTATTTAATTTTCAGGAAATTCTGTGTTATTTTCTCTTCAGCAGTTATTCTCTGTCACATGTTGCATCTTGCAAATGTGCGGTGTTTTCAATAGTCAATAAAGAGTTCTACTAATAACTGTTTACTCTGCACTTCAATCTTCACTTGCCAAATTTGTTGGTTCAGACAATTCTGCACTTAACAGTGCACACACAAAATTTCACAAGGAGACAAAACCACAGCCTTGTCTATATTAATATACCCTGAAAGCTTTGTTTGCATTGCTAAAAACATGTATAATGTCAATATGGTTGTATTGCTAAGACCATCAATATTTCTGATCATATTATTTTAAGGTTCATTTATTATCAATTACATAGTGAATTTATTACATCTATTTTCTGGCTATGTGCCTCTGAAAATATTTTATTCTGAAGCCTGAAAGTGTGCGGCATGTTTTCACATAATTCTTTTCTCCTCTAGATGGCCATATTAATCTTTCTTTTGAGCATATTTATGTAGAACTGACATGGCATTTTATGTAATGCTTTTAATAGTTAAATGAAGAAAGCAATATATTTTTTGTGTTATGTTGGAGTATTGTGATGATGGAATGTTCTAGTAGCACTTTAGTTAATTCTATGAAATGTAGGTTTTTAAATTTTGGTTCACAAATACCTACTTATGACCAGTGTCTGATTCACTTTATATATTTGTATAGCACATTTGATGCACTTAGATTTTGGTAATTTATGTTTATTTTAAAGGAAAATATTATGCCTAATGCAACCCACAGATTCTGAGCTATTGTAGAGATATAACTTTTGCAGTGAGCAACTTGTGGACAGGCTTAATTCCAGAGTATCTCTAAAGGAAAATCTAGTTCATTAGCAAATCCAGAAGATTACAAATGTTATCATCGATTGTAAAATGGTACAGATGATGAAGTAAAATGGTACAGGAGGTAGGTTTACACCTGAAATTTCCAACTCTTGCAGAAATGACTCAAAACTGTTAATCACAGAAAATTGAAACTTGTATAACTACAATATTTCTTGATATCTATGCATGGATGTAACCCAGTCTCTGTATTTAGGCTCAGAATTCTAGGGTCAGCTTCAAGGTTTGAGAGCTTCTTTTTGCCAGAATTATTCTTTGTGTTCTTTCTCATGTTATCCAGTAAAGTAGGGATACCTATTAAGTGTCTTTTTTTTTCCTTTTCACCGATACATACCCTGATATAACTTCTTTTTCACTTTCTGTAATGTGCATCCGACTTTTTGTGATGTTCCCTGCCATTTCAAATGCTCTAATTTTACTGTTGAATATGTGTCCCCATATGTTACTGCCTTTATGTGCTCCAGTTATTTGTAATATTTTGGAAGAAGGGATTAATATTGCCTGTGATATTACTCACTTGTTTCAGAAAAATAAGGAACGAAAGTAAGGAAAAAAACCCACAAAAAAAAAAGCAGAAATAGCATCATAAGATGTTAAAGAGATTATGAACCTAAATAGTGATCTAAATAAGAAAGTGTACAAACTTTAAATTTAAAAGTGACATTATTCTTTGTACTTTGATAATTGGAGTTTTTTGTTTTGTATCTATAGTGGTTTTGGTCCTAAATGGACCGTGTTTTCTTAATAACTTAAGTTGCAAAAAGACATACTATTGTATTAAAACCATAATATGGCATTAAACTAGACTCTATCTCTCGTAGTGGTTACTTCCTGAACTTAAAAAACCCAAACATTGTACAGGCAGGTTGTTGTGTCTTTGTTGTCTCTATAAGCTTCATAGGCAAGTACAATGTATTTTTTAAGGAAGCAGTCCCTTAAATTCCTAAAATGGAAGTTTTAACACTTAGAAATGTTAGGGCAAGTATATTGAAATTAGAGTTTTACAGGCAGATGTCAAAGGTGTAGGTTCTTTTTTGCTTGTGAAATCAAGATTTTTGCATACCCGTAGATGAGAAAGTTAGAAGAGGGAAAGAAAACATTGCTATTTTACAGTTAATTTGTGAAGTTCTTAAAGCCCAAATCGCCTCTTTCGCGGCTATGAAAAATTCCAGGTTAGCAAGCAAGCAAGGGGAATTGATCCCAATTCTGAAGTGACATCATGATGGAGAAAGTGGTAAGCTCTCTTGCTTCTGTAGCGTACTTAAATGTACTTTATTTATCTATCGTTTACCAGCTCATGACAACCACAAATTCAATCTCCATCCTATTCTAAAGTCTTTTTTTGACTTCTCAATTGATGAAGCCCCATGGCTGAAGACATGTTTGTTCAGAGGCTCTGTTTTTGAGATTGGCCCAAGTGCCTTACATTTCACAAGGTTTTTTTGAAACATATGGAAGCACTAAAAGACTGCAGTGAGAAAACATAAGTTCTCTTAAATGAGAATCTGCTGCTCTAGCAGGCATATGCTACTGGATTTTATCCATCTTTTCCATATTGTGAAGGTAGAGTATGATGTTATTTTTGTAGTTTATCTTCCCCACTTTTATTCTTCTCTAGGCTTTTGGCACTTTATGTTGACGTATCTGTTGGACATATGTTTGCCTTGCTCCTCAGTGTCAATCTTTGCACGTGAAGGCGACTGTTCTTCTGGAATCTCTTGGATTTAATTCTTTATTCAGCTTTTTCAGTATTCATTATTCATTTCTATCTCTATTGTTAGTTTTCATGCCTTGAAGTGTATAGAGAGATTTTTTCTTTCAGTATCTTCCCAACAGGAACACCAAAAGCTCTTTCATAAGCACCTCAAAACTGGTATATAGGTGAATCTGTTAAAGCAACGTCAGAGAGTTTTCCTCTGTTAAATACGTTCTGTAAAGCAGGATCCAGCTTCTTCAGGTTTGTCAAGTTAAGAACAGATCCTTCAGTGAATCCCTTTATAATAATGTTTTCCAGTTTAGTTTCTATCATTATTCCTTGCATATAAGCAGACCTATCATCAAGCCAAGTGTGAAAGAAGACTTAGAGTTTCAAAATTATGGAGTGAGGGCCTCAGTATGATTATATCGTGTTCAGCAAAATAAAGCCACATGGTGCTCTCAAAATCAGTCTGTTTGTCTGTGTACTTTAGATCCTAAGAATTACAGGTAAAGAGCACGGCTTATGTGGAATAAGGACTATGAACTAGTATTCAGACTGGCAGACTGAAAGCTCAGTTGATTACTAGATTATAACTTAAATAATTACTTGTTTTTCCTCTAAAATGCTTTAAAGAAATTAATTAGAAACACAATGGAAAGATTATTTAAGAAGAGGTGGCCACCTATATCTCTCTGATGTTTCTTTATCAGATTAGCTGTGAGATTTCTCTAATGTAATACCTATAAGAACAAAATATTGCAGCTTCGGATAGACCTAATGCTTTAAATAGTACATTCATCAAGGTGCTATGAAAGGGTCTGCAGTAAAAACACTTAAGGCAAGTCTTAAGTAATCTTCACAGCAGCTTTTCCCAAGTGCTTCAGAGTCTGTTTTGAAGGCTGAGTCATGTTAGAGCTGAGACATTCCAGATATTCCTACATGTATCTCAGCTGATAGTACTTGTGTACTATTAATTAATGTCATTCTTGATGTACTTTCTAGAGATTTTTTGGGAGAGAAAAAAAGGGGATTTTTTTACAATGACAGTATTTCTTTAGTTGATCCAGCTACCCATGCTTCTTTTCTATTATACCAGCATCTACCCTTGACACCTTTTATTTTAAGACTAATATAGATCTTAGAAGAAAGTACAACTATGCAATACTAATGGTAGAAAGTTCTAGTCCTTGATTATGTGCCTACCTCCTGTTTATTGGTAAAATGGAGTGAGTCTTCATTGGCTCCAAGCACCTAAAATTTTGAAGACAGAGAATGTTTTGTGGTTTTGAAGCCCCTGGGAAGTGTGCTAGTTCCATCTGTATCTATATCAAGAGAATGTTTTAGGGATAGTTTCGTGTAATACAAAAATATTTTCTAATTCAAGTATCTGGTGTGTATTGTCCATGGTTTGCCTTGTTTTGTACTTAACTGCTCTGATGCTGGTTTTGGATTTTTTTTAAGACTTTGAAATATCTTCCTAGACAACTATGATAATCACTGTATTACTCTTCTGTAATAGTAGAAAACAGTAAATTCTGTTAAGTATATGAAATTATAATGTGTGTTGCCCAAAAATATAGAATCATAGAATCACTAGGTTGGAAAGAACCCACTGGATCATCGAGTCTAATCATTCCCATCAGTCACTAAACCATGTCCAATGAGGTGCTCAGCACCTCATCCTCCCGTCTTTTGAACACCTCCAGGTGACTCAGTGAGCCCTCTGGGCAGCCTGTGCCAGTGCCCAGTGACCCTTTCCGTGAAAATTTTTTTTCCTGATGTCAAGCCTGAACCGCCCCTGGTGGAGCTTGAGGCCATTCCCTCTTGTCCTGTCCCCGGTCACTTGGGAGAAGAGGCCAGCTCCCTCCTCTCTACAACATCCTTTCAGGTAGTTGTAAAGAGCAATGAGGTCTCCCCTCAGCCTCCTCTTCTCCAGGCTAAACAACCTCAGCTCTCTCAGCCACCTCTCGTAAGACTTGTTCTCCAGGCCCCTCACCATCTTCATCGCTCTTCTCTGGACTCGCTCCAGAGCCTCTACAATATAGTCAGTATAGTCAACTGAGCATTGCAGAGGCTATGGTGCTTTAAAGATTAGCTGTTGTTCTGTCTTTTTATTCAGTTTTATAGAATTCAGATCTGGTTTTGTTTCCCAAGAAGGTGTTACCCTTTGTCTTTTGAAAGGTCTCTAATAGTAAGGAACCTTTCAGGTAAGTAATTCACATACTAGGCTATGGTTATGTTGTGGTTGTAGTTCCTGCATGAATAGCAGACAAGCATAGTGTTTATAGAGTCTGGAGATCAGGAATGGACAGAATTCAGTCTGAGGTAGAAAGTACATGCGTTGTTCAATGTTATTCTTGTGATTTTCTTGAGGAATACTATGGAGCTGGCAAGGCATAAACATGGGACTTAAGAGCAAAGGAGATCTGTGTTTGAGTTTAAACACAATTTTAGTGTGTATGGAGTTACATTGAGAACTTTTGATTTGAAAAGCCAGATAGCCAATATTGAAGTTGTGCACAATAAATATCTTGTTAACCAAAGGAATCACATGAAAATGTTTGATAGAATTAACTTGAATAATACTGAAATCATGGATTTACCCTGTGATTAACAGCAGAGATGCTGAAAAAAGAAGTTAAAGCGTGCAAGTCATCTGAGAAAACAAAACTAGTGACAGAACTCACTCAGTTGTGATGCGAAGATTTACAACAGGAAAATTCTTCTTCTAGCTAGACCAGCTGGACCAAAAACTGTCATCCAATTGGAAAGATCTTTTTTTCCTGATGTGCACTAGTGACTAAAGCAGTCTTAAAAATTGGGTTCTTCCAGCCACCATTCTGAAGTCTTTGAAGAAATACCCTTTGCATTGATTTAAAGGCTTTGAATAAAGTCCCCCTTAGTAATGTGATGTCTCTGAAGCAATGCAAATCATACATTAATAATTACAGGAAAGTTTAAATTTTATTGTAAACTCATTGTTTTACTAAGTCTCTTAACTGTTTGAATCTGAAATTCATGAAAATATCAAGATTTGTCATTAACTAGGAAAAGCTCACATATATATTTGTGGATGAAATAATTCCTTGTGGCATTGTATTTTATATAGATATTCTGCATTAATAAAATGTAGAACTGATTTGGATTATAAGCAGAAGACAGAGTACTGTATCAACAGAAAAGATGGTTTCCTTGATGAATCTAGTGCTTTTGCCAATTCTGAGAGTACCTGTTGAAAATTGTACTAATATGATCTAAAAGTTATTGTGTATGGGCATTCATTTTTCTTGGTATTATGATAATGTCTAGTGATATAGGAGAGCAGTTTCTTTGATTGTTATGCATATATACCATGAGACATGCTTATTCTGAAAGAATCCTGCTGAATAGACAGAAGAAGGTACAGTTTTCATTACTCTCAAATCTAATTGCTGAGATCTCATGGTTGTATCACAGAATCATAGAATGGTTTGGGTTGGAAGGGACCTTAAAGATTATCTAGTTCCAACCTGCTATGGGCAGGGACACCTTCCATTAAACCAGGCTGCTTAAGGCCCCATCCAACCTGGACTTGAACGCTTCCAGGGCGGGGGCATTCACAACTTCCCAAGGACACAACCTGTTCCATTGTCTCATCACCCTCATCATGAAGAATTTCTTCGTAATTTCTAGTTTAAATCTTCCCCCCTCCAATTTATAGCCATCCTTCCTCAACCTATACCACTCCTTTGTATAAGTCTCTCCCCAGCTTTCTTGTAGCTCCCTTCAGCTACTGGAGGGTCACTATGAGGTTTCCATGGAACCTTCTCTTCTCCAGGCTGAACAACCCCAACTCCCTCAGCGTGGCCTCGTAGTGGAGGTTCTCAAGCCCTCTGATCATCTTGGAATTACTGGAATATTTTCCTTGGGGGGGAAGCGAAAGCATGGTATGTTATATATATATAAAATATACTTTTATTATACTTATATATATAAGTATATATATACTTGAAGTCCTGTAAGTCCTTTTTTTTTCTGCGGTCTTGGTTTGGGGTGGATTTTTTTGCTGAGTTTTTTTGGGCACTACTTCCGTTGTTTGCAATTATTTTTCCTCCTCCATATTTACAAATAATCTGGAAATAGATCCTTAGCTGGTGTAATTGCCATGCTTCTGGCCATTTCAGTGTGGCTGAAGTTTATCTACTGTGATGGAATCATGGTCTCAAGGAAGGACATTGGAAAACTCAAAGGGAAAATTATTTTATTATGCAAATTCTGATTCTGTTCCTTAGAGAGAGGCTAGCAGACATACTTAAAAGATTTCCTCTGTAGAGTAACCTATGCCCAGTTTAATTAAAGGTTGATCTTTAAATCTGTAAATAAGAAGTCCTGCTACATTCATCTTCAACACAGCTTAATATTCTGCCAGCATGTGTTTTTATGTATATATTTGTACATTATTCTTAAAAAAACTCCCAACTCTGAAACCTTTGCACTCAGTCTTGTTGAACCATTCTAAATTTTGTTCTTGAAAGTGTTTTTTTAAAAGATTTTAATTTATTGTGATTTTCTATTTGTTTTAATTTTTAAAGATTTATGACATTTCTTTGCAAATATATCAATTTGTCAGATAAAGGTTAAAAATTAGATACATTTTATTCATGTTAAAGTCACACCCAGCTTATTTAAAGGCAGCTTTGACTTAGAGTTGCAAGCCTGAGGATATTGATTTGAATTATGCATGACTGTCTGGTATGCAGTTCCATTAGCCTGCTGGATGGATAATGTAAACATGTTCAGAATTTTAAGTATCCTATATGAGCGGCAGGTTAAAAATAGAGCTGATAAGAGCACGTATATCTGAAAAATCCAAATCTCAGAGAATGAAACTACGAAAGGTTCATCTCTTCAAGAGGCTGACTTCAGGTGTGATTTTCTTTTCTTTGAAAAGGCTCAGCCTGAACAAATAAATCTTATGTATATGACTAAAACAGGTGATGTGATTGCTGTTGTTTATTGCAAAGAGTTGACATCTGTACCAGAAAAGACACTTGTAACTGAAAGGTCAGGGCTAATTCTGCATCTTTTGGCAAAAAAAAAGAGGGACAGCATCTGTTCTTGTTTAAATTGGTTGAGATTAACACTAGTGATTAGACTAATTGCTGCATGTCTTCAAGGAACCTCTTTTAGAATGTTACCTGATTTTGCTCAAACTTGCTGTGGATTCCAGTATCTCCTAGTTCCTGTTTTTTGTTACATGTTTGATCTCTTTGGTTATCCCTGTATTTTAGCAATCTGTAGTTTGGTAGTTTGTGTAAAGGCTTCTGAAATTTAGATTTTAAATCCTGAGCACTAAAAACACTGCATCAGTAAGATTTAAAACAGGTAGTGTCTTTGAAGAGTTTTGCCCAAGCTCCTGTGACTTCTAATAGGAAAATAGAGAGCTCTGAAATGAAAAGTACAATGCCATCTATGCTATGTTTTACTAAGCTTTATTGTACTTCAAAGAGTTCATATGTATAATTTGTGGCAATTTTGATGAGTTGAGTGAAAATCAAAAAATCCATTGCAATTATTTTCAAGATTTGATGGATACAAACCAGAAAACTACTCTTACTTTTGCATTAATTTGTAACAACCTTCTCAAAATTATTGTACTTGGAGTGCTTCATATTTAAGTGTGTTAAATTGTGCACATAATATCAGAATGGAACTATTTTTCTGATCATAGAATAAAGAGAGAATAAACTTTACAGTGTTTATTTGCTTATGTCTTAGTATAGAAATAATCATGTGAGAATAGGCAAGTACGTGTATGACTTGTAAACTCTTCTTGAAGATGAAGCTGACTGCAGTGCTCTGATATATTTTTTTTAATTTTCCTTTCACATCTTGGGTCATAAATTTTATGCCCACAGAAAGTTTGGCTGATAGGCAACTCTTGAGTTGGTCTAGTAGAATTTGAAAAGTTATTTTGATTTGATGGTAATTTTCCTTTATATCTGAGGAATAATTTATGTGTTGAGACTTGTGCCTAGTGTTCTCCTTCAGAGGAACTTATCATCCTATTTGACAATGGCTGTTATCTTTGGTTTGAGAGCAGAATTCTTTCCCTGGCTGTAAGAACCACTGCTTTGAACCATCTGCTTTTCCTGGTGTCGTTTCCTTCCTGTTAACAAGAAGAGGGGTGAAAAGAAAAAACCAAATCTTTAGAAATAAATGCATTAGCTGTCACCTGTTTTAAAGGCAATCTCTACCCCAGAGGTATAGGAAGCAACTGCAGCCATTTCCAGAGAACTCTGGGATTCTTTGAACGAAGAACTTAACCTTTTCTATGAAGGGCGGCAGCAGTGGTAGTTATTACCTAAAAAGTACTGGTTTGGAATTTTTACTTCTGCTAAGAGAGGAATAGGGATCTGTTGTGTGCTTTTGTGCACAGTGCAGATAAACCAGGAGATCATTATACAGAGGAGTTGCATGTGTAAAGGTGAACGTGATGGAGGGAGTGAAAGCATTATTTGGATGGGGTTTTTTGCCCCAAAAGAGAATATCATAACCTGAGATAGTTCAAAGTTAAATTTAAAAGAAATGCATCTTACAAAATCCATGCCACTTTTAGTCTAACCTACAGTGACAGTATTAGAAAAATGAAAACATTTGATATGCTGTTAGTTCAGTGTTTGTGAAAAACTTACCAGAACGATAGGTTGTTTTTTTTCTACATTAAAACAAACAAGGATAAGAATCAGTTCTATGTTCTTTAGTGTCTCTGTCTCAGATACATTTCAAAATCTCAAGCAAGGCTGAGCTTGTGAGTATGAACAAGTCAGTTAGGTTTTTCTTTTTGTTGTGCTGTAATAATTAGAGAAGTTTAGACAACTGAGGAAAGGGGGCAAGAAGAGCATTTGTCCTACTCATTCTTCTCTCTCTCATCCTACTTTTTTGTTGCCTTTATGGCACTCATTCATGTAGCTGATATCTTTCCGTGGATTTAATGGAGTGAAAATTTGGAAACAGTTCTGAATGAATCTGTATTGAGTTCATATTACAACAATTTATCTTTCCTTCTGGTTATTCTCCTTACTATTCATACATTAATTCAGATTGTGTTGGTATCAGCACTTGGTTTTTGAACCCTGAGTTAACTTTGCTTTCTGACTGGTAGAGAGATTTATTTTTAAGAAGAGGTCAGAATACAGAACATAATGGGAAAATTACTTTACTGACTGCCCTCTTCTTCACTGATTAATACAAATTATTCCCCGCTTGTTGGAATGCAATTTACATTTGAAAATGCCCATAATAAATTGATGTAAAGAGGCATAATAATTTCTGTTTAAGGGAGTGTTATTTAGTTTATGTGTAATCTCAGAGTTGCATGCTATGTTTCTGCAACTGCTTTCTGAAATGATGAAATCTGCGTTTTAAATCTTCAGTGGACATATTGATCTAGAAACACTTAACCTCTGTTAACTCAAAATAAACAGGCAACTCAGAATGATTCTGTGTACTCTCATTTTTATTTTCAGACTGTTTCAGGGTTGATCAGATTAAATTGTTTCATGCTTGTGCCTTTTTTCATTTTGTTTTCCTTGAGAAATGTACTAGATTTTAGGTAGAAAAGAGCTTGTGTGTTTATTTTATTACAAATGTTAGTGTATCGCATACGTAAATCAGTTTTCTTCTTTGGGTGGGGATTTTTGGGGGTGTGTGTACAGCCAGCATGGAGAGGAACACTTCCAAGAGGTTAGACATTCATTCTGTATAGATGGCTCAGATTCCTACTGTGTCAGTTTTCTGATGTTTGATAAGGCACACAAAGCAGTTGCGGGAGAAGGCATATCACTTGTATCCATGGTAACTCAAAAGATACTTTGGAACTCAAAGGGATAGAATAAGCCAGAGTAATAGGTCTCATTATAAGGGCAAAATATATAAAAGGTTCAGGCATATGCTTTTAATTAGTTGCCAAAAATAGCTAGAATTGGAGATGATGTAGTGAAACAATAATTCTCAGTGTAAGAAATGGGCCATATTTGACATCTAAAGATGTGCTCAACTGAAAGGCTTTTATCTTACCATCTTACGGGTATTCAGTCCATGAATACTAATAGATACGCTGTTGTTTCTTAATCATGCTTAGAACATGAGAGTGCATACTGATAAAAGCTAGTGCAAGTCTCATATGACTACAACTTTCAAAACTTCCATAGTGATGTTAATTCTCGTGACTGTGATGCCTCTTCCTACGAATAGCATGTGCAAAGCACTCTCTTATGTTTTGCGAGTGCACTGCTGGAAAAATAAATGTAAGTGCTTCTACATAGGGAAAAGAAAAACAGTATTGAAAATGCAGATTACTTTGAGATTGAAGACAGTATGTTTCAGAAAAAGTCACTTCAATTAATTTTAAAATGGGAAGGTGAGCAGTGGGAAAAAGTGAAAATGCAACTTGAATGGATGTATTCAAATTGAATCCTGAAGAAAGAGAATAGATCAGTGTATGAAGTACAAGGTATAGGATATTTGAATAACCATTTTAATAGGAATATTTTAATACAGTGAGTAATTTTAAAGTTTTCTATTTCAACAGCAGTGTTTGTAAGGAATCCATTTTGCATTGCAGTGAAATTCTCCACATTATTTCCTCTGTTGCTATAGAAACTAATTCTAGTGCAGCTGTGATCGCTTATCAAAATTCTAATGTTTCAATAGCCGTTTCTTATTTTTGAGTTATTTAAATAGCCTTGTCTTACTTTGATTCAAACTGCACATTTCATCACTGCTGAATTGTTGACTGGTCAAAATGTTAATGTAAAGTGATAGCAAATGCTGGTTTGATTTTTTTTCTTTCTGCCATCTGAGCTATCATACTTATTGTTAAATTTTGAATAACAAGCAAATTAAGGCTTTTGCATCAGATAAATTATAAAGGTCAATATTTGCTGTCTAACATCAGCATTTTATAATGGATATTACTTCCTCAGTGTAATCTTAAATTATATTTAATATTTCATAAAGCTTGCATTGTTCCTATTACTGATATGTGGCCATGGGATGTGTGTCTATATATACGCGTGTACTTACGTATAAGTCTCTGTGTCTGTGTGTAAACTAGTGTTAGAATGTTTTTAACTTCAAAGTCTATATCTTGTCATGTTCATTTTATCCAAGTAAAAATTTCAGTGATAGTATATTGTCCAGACCTCGTTAGATGCAAGGTATACTGTGGCAGACTGTCGCCAATTAACAGTATATTCTGAATCTCTTTTGCTCCTTGTATTGTTGATTTCTGTGGTGTTGGGTTAGGTTATTTTAGTTGTGGCAGTGTTTTTCTTTTTTTGTTGTTGTGTCTTGTTTGTTTTTAAGTATGAAAGTACTGTGCTGGTTAGGTGTATGTAATGTAGGATGTAGCGATGTGACTAGCATATGCAGAAGAGCTATGCTTGCCTGTGAATTATTAAACTACTGTATAATAGAAGGAGCTTTAAAGTTTTCGAGATACCTCTATTTGAGATCATCTGTATCCTTGATTATTACGGTACTGAACTCAGTTTTTCGATATATATTGTAGAATCAGCGAATAACAGGTTGAAAAGGACCTGTGGAGGTCACCTAGTCTGGTTGCCAGCTTGAAAGAGAGCTAACTTCAGTTAGACCACATTGCTCAGGGCCTTAACCAGGGGAGCTTTTAAAACCTTCGAGGCTGTCGATTACACAGCCTCTCTGGATAACCTCTTCCAGTCTGTAGTCACTCAAAGTTTTTTTCTTATATTTAATCAGAATTTCACTTTTTGCAACATGCATGTGTATCAGTTATATAGGTTATATATAGATATATTTATAAAGTATTTATAGCTTAATAAAGTAGATTATTAATTAAAGTAGGTTAAAGTCTTAATACTGAGATTTGAAAAAATTAGCATTCTAGTTCTGAACCATGTTAAACACCATTCTGTTGAGTATGTTTTCAATTGTAATGTTAAGATCTAAAAACTTTGCTGACACCAAATTGTGATAAAGAGTGGAATGGAGACATACATTGTATACGCTCTGAAGTTGTTGCAAAGCTACTGAAATGTTTCAGTAGTACTTTTCAAGGTAATCACTGACTTTCTAATGAGCGTACACTAATTTCATGTAGATTTAAATAAATAATTTTCAATTTTGAAATTATCGTACAAGCATTTTGCAGCTGTAGCTGTCAGACTTAGATTACTAATTAGCTGCTGTGCATCACCTTTAAGTCTTTTATTCAACAAGCAGCATCAAACAGTAATTTCAAATTAAGTATATAAATTTTTGCTAGTATAAGAAAGGTCCGTGAGAAACAAATCTGGATGGATATCCAGGTTTTTACTCTGTCGCAATAACTAGTAAGTTTAATATTGCAGGTATAACACTATGTTCGTGGCAACATATTTTTTCTAGTGTTTTGGGAAGTTAAGCGGGTTGAGCATGATATGCTGCACTCTGATCCTTGATTGTTCAGCACCATTGTTTCTTTGGGTAGATGACCAGAAAAAGACCGGTTTCCTACTGTTTGAGGTCTGAAGCATCATTACGTAGACCGTATGAGTCCTCTGTATGCACTATGCCACTTGGCCACATTCACATTCTCATAAGCTCTTGCATAGTTCTTATGACTGGTACTGTGTCTGAATAAAAAGATCTTCACCAGCCAGACTCAGATTCATCTGGTTCTGTCAAAATGCAGAAAATTACCTGTTTTGTGAATTATATGACAACTATGGAAACATAGCAATAACTACATCGTGTATTACGTATAAGCCTAGGAAAGCAGCTCATCTGTGGCAGTGGGAGGTCTCAGAAGTGCCGCAAAGAAGTGCAAGAAATTAAGTTTTGAGTAATTGTGTTTCTTTATGTCTGGAGAAACTTGTTTGGGGCCTTGCTGGAATGAGCAAGACTAAACAGACTGAAATGCTCCCTGCTGCTTAATCCATGCTTTTTCTGTGAATTCATAGCCCTCTTACTGGGTGTGTGAAGGAAAGATACCTTGTTGTCAAAGCACATCCGTTTCCTGTAATTTCAGTGTCTATTTTGCCTTTCTTTTTGTGGATGGTTGACTCCAAAAGTGGCACTAATACCATTATTCTAAGCATACTTTCTACAGGCACTAGTAGTGAAAAGATCTTAGAGGAGTTCTTGAGCATATATAGACAATTTTTTTTCTATTATTAACCTCTCAGGTGCTCCTTGAATGTCCTGGGTTTTAGCTGCTTTTTATTAGGTAAAGTTATGAGAGCTGTTTCAAAAGTAAAAAAAAAAAAATCTGAGTTTTCTAGAATCCTTTTTATGAGAATATACTAATATACTGCAGGAAATACAATCCATTTTACTAAAACAAGTCACTGAGCTGATGTATCAAGGAAAGAAGAGGGAAAAGTGTCTGAAAAGATATGAGAAATGAAGTTCCTTTGGAATCTCAGGATCTCAGTAGGTAATTACCACTGTCTTCCACTGAAAAGGAAAATAAAAATAAATCTAAAATATAAATGTAAAAATAAATGCTTATTCTGGGAAACGCCTCTCCTGGAATGTAACTAGCTGCGTTCTCTAGGTTGTGCAGATTTTCACCTACTAATATGGATATTCCTACCCATCAGACATCACTGATTCCTCTTTTATCTCTTTGCTCTGTTGACATTGCTTTTTTCTCGGATCTGAACCACTTTTTTTGTATGTCATGTGTTGTTTTATTTTCTCCATGCCTTCACCTTCCTCTGTCAGTTTTGCTTTGTTATTTTAGCTGTTTGTAAGTTTTCATTCCCGTTTGCATCTTGTCTGTTCTTTATTCCTCTTTGCTCTTTCCCCCATTTTCTATACAGATCTATTAAATTTCTTTTTATTTCTTTCCTTTGTTCATTTACCAAGAATCTAGCATTTTTTTTCTGAATCATTGCACCTACTTTTTCCCATTTTCTTTTTACTTTTCTTTCTTTTTTTTCCCCCTTTACTTAATCCCCTACACCAATATCATATTTTTTGTTTCCTCTTCCTTCTCTTCCACTACAGAGCTGATGATAATGGAGAATTCTGAGGGAGTATATCTCTTAAGAAGCTAGTGGATTGGAGGTTTCCATGTTGTTGGTGGTGTACTATTCAGGAGAATTTTAGATGAATAATAATTTACAAGGCTTGAAGTAAAAATAATAATAATGATAAAACAAACAGAAGGAACAGTGTACTACTCTTAAAAGACTTGGTTTCAGTTCCACACTTCATTGGAAGCTTTCTGTTATTACGAGCACTTCTGAGCTGGATACACACCAATCTTTTACCTCTTATTTAAAGCAGTACTTCAGTTCTCCATCTGTAAAATACCAAACATGTTAACTTCTACTATTACAGTAATACTGTTATTCACTGTAATAAATATTTCACTTATATATATTAACAGTTACAAGATAACCGAATTGGGATTGTATAGATACCTTAAGTAGATGGGCAGAAAATTTAACTCATGTTCTACTGAAATGATTCATGCAGACTCGTAGTGCTGCTCTGTGTTACTGACTCACTTCAGCAGAGTATGCTTTGCACTCAAAATTGCTGTGAAGATAAGGCAACAGAATCAAGGAAAGCTTTGTGTTCCTATTCTGGAAATAGTTCTTGATGGAAAGTATCTTTCTTGATTCATTTTCACCTGTTAAAGTAGTAAATACAGAGCTGAAGCGCTAAGGTATTTTTACACTATTTTTTGAAAAAAAATTACAAAAACCAGTTACCAAGGGAAAGCTGTTTTTAAGAAACTGTGAAGATATTTAATTTTAAGTTGCAGAAAGGGTTCTTATTAAAGGTGGTACTTGCATCTTGTTTAAAATAATTATGAAATAAAGAACAATGTTCTGATAATTAAGGAAAACATGTAAGTGCAGTATATACTGCAGACTAGACCTTGCTTATATCATCAAATGAATAATTATTTAGATCATAGAAGGGTTTTCTGTATCATTTGGAAAACTTTATATTTTGTATTTGTGAAATAAAAAATGAATGTGCTTGAAATAAGCTGCAAAAACATTAAAATGTTAAGAAAATTATACAGATAACACATTCATCCTTCTTTCTAATCATGCTTTCTTTCCTCATTTGAGACCAAATAGAATGAAATCAGGAATATTACAAGAATATTAGCTCTGTGTTGTAACACTTGACCTCTGTGGGATCTTGTCAGCACTATCCTGTTGCACAGTTCTTGTGCTTAATACTGTAGCTGTAGTACTAGTAGTAAACTGGACTGGAATTTGAACTATTATTTAAAGTGAAAATTGTACTCAAATAGCAGCATCAGAAAAATATTTTCTAAGTTCATACCCTGCTGCTATGGTCCAGAGGTATGCTAGTATGCACACACTGGTCAGAAATGAGGATTCTCGGGGGCCTGAGGTGGTTTACAGTGGGTGGACTCTTCAGATATTTTAGCTGTTAAGCTCTAAAGTTATGTTAAGCATCTCTGAGATAGCCGAATTTGGGTGAATTTTCACAGGGAAGAAAAAAGGCATTTCCTTTTCACTTAGACAAGGATTTCAAAGTTGGCTGTCGATCACCTTCAGCAAGCAGGACTTCTAATGTATTTTAAGTGAGAGAGGGGGGAAGATTATGTGAATTTATTTTCTTTTGGATATTATGTTTTTCTAATAATTCTAGTAACTAGGAAAAAATAACAGTGAACAGGGGTGCAAAGGAATACCTGTTCAGTGATGAAGTCAGCCAACATAGTGTTCTGAAAAGTAACGTATAGGAAAGTTGGCTGCTTATAAAAACTGTAATAGTGAAACCACCATCTGAATGGAACAGAAAATAAATTTTTCTTCCTAAGAAGATGAATGAAAATACTTAATAGAAATGTTTTACCTAAGGAAATAGAATTATGGAAGTCAAGGCAAATAATTTTACAGTTTCACTTCTTAAAGTTTACTGCTTCCAAAAAGCTTTAGAGCTGGATGAAGTCTTAGAAAAGAAGAGCTTTTGAAGCTTTTTTTACAAAAAAGAATATGTTCTGGAAAGCTTGATTAATTGATATTTTGCATCAATACGAGATTAAGAAGGTTGAACCAATAGGTTTAAGCAGTATTTGGAGATATTTTGGAAAGCTGTAAAATATATATACAGAACCAGGTAGCAGGACTCCTTCCTACTTGGATTAATAGAAATACTGTACAAAGAATCAGAGAATGATACTTAAATTGAAGAAAAATTAATTCAAGAGATGCTAATGTATAATTTTCATTGAAAGATGACCAAAATATTGGGAAGGAATCAAAAGAATATCTTTGACAGTTAGTTCACTAAAATGTTTTAACAATGTATTTGTAGTTTAAATGCTCTAATTTGGAAAAAAAAAATTTAGAATTTTTCACCAGTGCAGTACTTTTCTATATTGCTCTGTAAAACAGAATGATAAAATCTTACAAATCAGGAGTGCTCTAATAAGTGCAGAAAAGAGCAAATTTCTTTTGACAGCAAGCAGAACAAGCTGTAGTTCTGCAGGCTCATGATGTAAATAGACATATAATTTTAAAAAATTACTATGCAAGTACCAGTAACTTCAATTGGTGTTAGACTTTCCTCTAGGAAGAAAATTGAAAGTAGCTTTAAGGACTGTACATAAAGATAATTCAATAATTTTGGATTTTTTAAATTAAAAAACAAGACAACTTTTTTCATTAAATGAATGACCAGTAGAGTTAGCCTTAGAAGGTGAGAAAAATGCAGTGCTGAGGACTTCATCTAACTTCACATGTAAATTTTTAGTTTCACAGATCTAGGATTAAGCCCATAGTGTATGGAATTTCCCAAATATTAGGAAAGAAATGACTACTATTTGGTATTAAAAAAACCCAACCAAACCAAAACTAAACCCAAAGAGATATGATTACTTTTCTTGTTTACTGGTGAATTGCTTAACATAGAAGATAGTGCAACTGTGAATAAAAGCCTAAAATGTGGCAAATGCGAAAAAAGAAAGCTTTTTTTTTTTCTGTTGTCTATAGGCATCCCTTACCACTCTCATATTCCTCCGTTTTCATTAAGCAAGACTCATGCCACAAGTCTTCTGGAAAAGAAAGAGAATAATGCCAAGATAATTTTTTTGTTTTGAAGTAATATGGATTTTTTTTCTTCACAAAGATACATGTAAGCTTTTTATTTTCAAGGAATGAGAGCCCTGAGGTTTCATTCAATATTTAATGTTTATATTTTATACTCCTTGTAATGTGGGGTAATTCGGTCAATGTAATATTTTGGATGGTAGAAAAGTTCAAACATGAAAATTCCATTTGGACTGTCTGCACTGCATACCGGAAATCTCTGAGGGTATTTAATCATTCAGAATAAGAAAGGTTTCTTTAATTTTTAAACAAGTGTTTCATTTTATGTTTTATTTAAATTGTCTTTAACGTTTACACAGAACTCCTTGAAGGCTTGAAAACTTGAAATTTATGTTAGAGTAAAAAAATAAATAATTGTGAAGCATAGTGTATGCGGAGATATATTAGAGGAAGAAAAGGTACTGTTTCAGTATGAAGGTATTCTGATAATTACAAAATATTACTTGCAAAAATTATTAATTTATATATTGATTATTTGTTTTAAAGGAACCAGAAAGCTGCTTCTCAAAGAAATTTTGTGTCACTACCACCTTCCACAATAGTATGAATATTTAAAGAAGTAATATATATGAGAAACTTGAAGTTGTGAAAGTGTAGTCAATTACTGCTTATGAGACAGGGGAATTGCAGCCACAAGGATACTTTCCATATGTTGAGATGGATGTTCCTTGCGTTACTCAGGAAATACAGGCTAAAGAAAGCTAGGTTTGTGCTGCTGCTGACAACCTTTGGGAAAATTAATTAAGGTAGCACAGTCTAAACATTGTAAGCATGGGAAGGAACATCACCAGCTTTATGGTGAAATGCTGTACAGCCTAGGGTCATTCACTAGGAACCAGGACAGAGAAGAAGTGAGGAACACTGGAAGTAGAAAGTTCAAATAGTAACTGAAACCCTAAAGAAGCTGGCGTATCTTTAAATTGTTACTCCACTCAGAAGAATACTGAAAAAACTTGTGTGTTTTCTTGTAGTTACCCATTGTTTTCAGTAATGCTCATTTTAGCCTAGGTCGCTGTGTCAGATTTTGCTAACAGTTGCTTGAGTTTGATGGCAAGACATGTATCATCTGCCCTTGACTGTGTCAGTCCTCTATATTTAGGAAAACAGATTAACCAGCATCATTTAACCAACAGCACTAAAAAGAAAGTATTTATTTACTTCTGACTTAACTGTGCTAATGACAGTTTATCTGCAGTAATTTCTGGGTGTACCAGCAAAATGCTAATTTGCTTGTGTTTGTAAGGTATTTTGCTTATAGGTCTTGTTTTTTCCACTCTTGAGCAAGGACTTTACTATTACCACTGTATGAGTGTTTTCCCAGCCCACTAAAGGAGGATGAAAATTTTAATTAAAGCAGTTAACCCTGAAAGGATTGATTATTCCAGTCTGCCTATTGATAGCAATACATAGTATTGATAAATATTTATTACTAAACAACTTCATTTCCCTCATGTTATGAGAGTGCAAAGTCATTTTATGTATTTTGGGTGGAACATTAGATGTGGGATATTCATGCTGTTAACTTTCTTTGTCTTTCCTCTGATCTGGCATTTTCTGCCTGGTAGGACTTTCAGGCTAAACCGGATTTGGTTTCTTTGTTATTATCCATATCTTCCAGATTTGAGATATATGTTGGCTTGTTTTGCACCGTGTTTAGTCCAAAGTGGTCAGATAATCGAATATGTTTAATTCCATTGGAGGAACTGGCAGAATTTCTCTTCAGTCTGCTTTTAGAGCAGATTTCTTGGGAATCTTTCATAGAAATGATGCAACAATTAATTTTAGATTTTCACTGTAACCATTTGCTTGTTAAGTAACTCTTTAGCAGATATTGGACACATTTAGTGGTCTTTGTAAGGTATTCTTTGGCTTTGTCAAAGAAGGCTTGGTTTATACCTTAAATGAAAGGTACAAGGTATGTTATAGAGAGTGGTTCTATACGTAAATATGCAAACACTTTAGAACATGCTTTTCTTTCAGCTCCAGTCGTTTTTCTCTGAGACAATCGGTGACAGGCTAGCAGCCATTAGTAGAGTGGGGTTTTTTTAAACTTTGAAACTTAGGCAAAATGTTGTTGACTGATTGATTGTTGAAGTTATTTGTTACTTCTGCGTAATTTTCAACCAAAATCTCCAGTGTCAGATACTCAGTGTTTCTGTATTAACTTCCTTCTGTGATATAATTTGGTTTTGATATCATCAGTCATGAGAAGCTCTTAATTTAATTCAGATTTGTAGCATTTTCAGAGAACTATAAAATTAAACCATCGTTTTATTGTATCAATTAATGTGGGGAGGGGGAAATTATTTTAAATGAGATAGCTTCACTTTAAAATATTTGAAAATTTTGAGATGTGATTATGTAGAGAAAACTTTTGTTCAAAAACATTTTAAGACTGTTTAGGCAGAGGTGCCCTTAGATTTTTAAACCTGGATATTTGTTTCAAGAATTTATCTGCTGTTTCTTTTTGTTAAACTGAACTTTCGAAAATGAATAGTTAAAACTGAAACACTAGGACAGACTTTTTGGAGATTTCTGAATCACAACTGGTTAATCAGAATTTTCTTCTCTTCACTTCTTCCCTGCCTACATTAAAAGTAACTTTTTTGTCATGCAGTCTGTGCAGTTTTCCCATAGGGACATATAATGGAGTTCATCAAAGTGATAAAAAAGTGAGTCATTCCATCATTTGTTTACTCATGTAAGGCAATAATGGTGTTGATAATTACCCAGACACTTTCAGTTCTGTAGCTTGTGGAAAAGCTGGGAGTTAAAATCTTTGCAGACTACAAGTGAAAGTAAAGAAATTAAGTCACAGCTACACGGTGTTTACTGTCTCATTTAATGCTGTTTGTTGCCTTTTAGCAGCAGTGAGCAGAAATGTTGTTGCTCTAATTTTGCTAGAATATTTAATTATCTAAATTATGAAAAAAGTAGTTCAGTTTTCATGGTATAGACAATCAAAGGATGTTTTTTATTATTTTGCTATGATTAAAATATCAGTGTAGTTTCTAAAATTGCCTATCAAGTTTCATGGGCACAAGTTATGTAATATAATATTTTAAAAGTGCTTTCTCAGATCTCTCCGTGTTTTGCAAATAAAGCTTTCTCACTGTTCCTGCATGGCAATTTCAATATTTTAACTGTCCTACTTAACTCTGTTTCATATGTAAGGTTTTGAGTATCTGCTAGACTAATGACTTTGTTTTGAGTATAGGACTCCCTGCTTGCTCTGTTTTCCTCTGCAGCCTGGTGGAACTGGAGTTTCAAGAATTAGTAGTGCTGGGCTAACTAACAGCAGAAGACCTTTTGCATGAGTGCTGTAAGAGTTACTTGGAATAACTCTGAATGGTAGGCTGGCTCTGATGGGTTTATCAGAGAAGAGAGATTTCCTAGCAGTGTTATCATCTGTTAGGAGTGCTTTGTGGTGTTCTAATTACTCATTTATCTTAGCTAAAGCTAGAAGGAGTTCTGTGAGGAGCCCAGTCAAATAGAGAAGACCCTTGCATTCCCCAGTTATCTTTGAGGCTTCTGCCTGTCTGTTTAGTAGATATGGTCCCTGACAAGCAGTCCTGTCCCTGTCTTTCAGTTGCCTAGGTTTGGGGATCAGCAATGCACATCGGCTCCCTTCTAGCCAACAAGTCTGGGTTTGCTTCCCATGAACAGTGTGTGCTGAAATCTTGATGGTTTGCACTTGCATAAAAGGCTAGAAGCTGTGAGATGTTCCTATGTGCCACAGTCAGATGCAACTCAGACTTCCAAAGGAAAGGAGAACAAAAGGGAGCCTTTCACCAAGACTGTTTGTTTCCCAAGGGAAATAAACCCTGTGTTTTCACAGGGTAACTCTTATATAAAAGCTGTTCATGTGATATGTTGAACAACTACCTGGTAATTACCTTTGAGGCAGTTAAAAGGTTGATGTTCTTGGTGAGAATTTAGGACACAGGCAGGACAATCCTGGATACAAAAAACTAGTGATGACACTGAAATGTACCGCCATTGTCACATGGGAAAGGCTAGTTTCTTTCTTAGGTGAATCCAAAATAAAAGTTGATATTGTTCTAATGTTATTACTTTAATTAACTTCCTTTTTTGGTAGATTTTCTTTTCTGCGAGTAAAAGTGGTATGTCTGACACTGAAAAACATATTTGCTTTGATATTTTAGAGTATAAGTTAATTTTACATGAAAGGTGTTGAAATCTTCATTAGAACCTCTACAGAAGTTGTAAACAAAATGTGATACAGATTTTACCCATGCTTGGTATTCCTTTCATTTCAGCTACTGCACACTTTGCTGCCTTTTCCCAACTCCAGTCAGCTGTATAATGCTGTGTAGTAAAATATGAGATCAAAAATTGAAATATAATTATTATTAATTAATTTTGTGTATCTGTAGCCATTCAACCTAGGTTTATTTTCTGAGATGTATTACCACATTTCTATCTATCTAGCCAGTGTAAATGAGAAGCAAAGATGGTCATCGTTGGGGATTCATCCCAAGCACAAGATTGCTCCTGGTCCTTTTTCTGCTGTCTTTAGCGTCTGGACCTAGTGTCTGACTTCTAGACACTGGGTACATACTCTTTAGCTGTCCTTAAGAACTAATAATCTGAGACACTGCTTCCCTTGTTAAATTCACTAGTGATCAGAATGCACTTGTGTGAAAAAGCTATGTCTGCCTTTATTAGCACCTATTTGTCTTCAGAGTTTAATTTATTATCTCCCCGGGTGATCAACAGTGTCGTAGGTAATCAGAAGTTTGATATCATGGCTTTAGGGTGTGCATTTGTTTCCTTATTTGGTCTACATTCCACCTGCACTGAGACTGCTTAAGGTATACAAAGGTTTATGCAAGGTAAGCAACCTTGAAATTCAAGCCTAGAATTTTTGTCATGTCATATTTGTGCTATATTTATTTATGTATGGTTCATGCCGTCCATTTTGGCTATGTACTTAATACTTTGCTTTTTCCTACATCTCTTTTGTCTGGAGGATCGTTTGTTTCCATTTTTAAACAAATATTTTTCAGTTATATCTGTTATCTAATTTAAAATGTAAAGTAATAAAGGCATTTTTAGGTTTTAAACATTCTGTCCAGATATTTAGACTTGCCATTTTCCATGGAACTGTTTTGACTGTAAATAAACAGAAAGTAAGTAACGAATTTTCACTTATTCACAGCGAACTGCATTCAGAGGATGAGAAGAACACCTCCACTGGATGAACTGCAGCCGCCTCCATACCAGGATGATAGTGGTTCTCCTCATCTTTCATGTACGCCTTCTGAAGTCGGAGATGGTAAATGTGAATTTTCCCAGTGTAGCAACAGTCCAAGATGTTCATATAAGTGTCCAAGTGAGGGAAGCACGGGACATGAAATAGAAAGCTTTCATAACAAAGGATACGAAGAGGATGTACCAAGTGATAGCACAGCTGTCCTTAGTCCAGAGGTAAATGAAAACAGCTGAATGTTCTGAAGTGTCATGCAGTGCAACCTTTTGAGAAACTTTTTTTTTCCTAAACATCAGTGTACAGATACACGAACACTAATATCACAGCTCATTCATTCAAAAAAAGTTAGTTTGTCAGAAAATACCGAAACAGGATTTTATGGTCTTTCTTTATAGTTAGCTTTATGGCATTTTAACTTTCAGTCTCCAAGTAAGAGTGAATATTTTTTTTATATAAACAGTAGGTTGACCTGTATACACAAGTCTTGTAAAGTCACATTAATAAAGCCATGATATTGTTTTGGCACATTTATAGAATCATTGTGGGCTCTAATGTTAGACCTGTGTATGCAAGTAAGGGTTGTAATTCCTGTGTTCTTTGCTGCCATCTCACTGTGCTCACGGTCAGTAGCCAACTTTTAAAGCACTATAATATATTAACTTAAAAATATGTGTATGCCTGCACTGAAATAATGTAGTTCTATTTCATAATAAATATGTACATATTTTAACATGTGGAGCATAGGAGAAGAGATCATAACTGCAGCCTAATATAATCTGAGCTCTGTCTGATAGGCTCCTGGCTTTTGGCAGTATTGGCCAGGTAAAGTGTTTTGATTTCTTCTTGGCTGCTAGTCAGCCATCTCCTCAGGCTTTCAGTGTTTAATTACCTTGTTTATGAAATGAACAAAAAGATCAGTCAGTTCATATTGCTTAGAGAAAGCTATATGTTTCCATGATAGATTTAATAATAGAATACAATAAATAAATAAATAAATAAGCTGCTTTTTCTTCTTCTTCAGGATATGTCAGCTCAAGGATCATCTTCACAGCTTCCTAAACCTTTTGATCCTGAGCCAGTAGCTAAATATGGCACACTGGATGTGACTTTTGACTATGACTCACAGGAACAGAAGCTTTTGGTGACAGTGACAGCTGTCACAGACATTCCCACATACAGCAGGACAGGTGGAAGCTCGTGGCAAGTACACCTAGTTCTTCTCCCTATAAAGAAACAGAGAGCAAAAACCAGCATCCAGCGGGGACCATGCCCTGTCTTCACAGAGACATTCAAATTTAATCACGTTGAGTCTGAGATGATTGGGAATTATGCTGTTCGCTTTAGACTGTACAGCGTACGTCGCATGAAAAAAGAGAGGATTGTGGGAGAAAAGATTTTTTACTTAACAAAATTGAATCTTCAAGGGAAGATGTCAGTGCCAGTGATACTGGAACCTTCTTATAGTCTGTCTGTGAGTATTAAATGAGGCAGAATAAGAATACAGTGATATGCAGTGTCTTGAAATTTTATGCAATAGCGTGTGTATTTATAGAGTCATCACATGCACTCCATTTTTTTTCAACAGTCATAGAACTGTATTAGCACAATGGTGATTTCCTTATAGTTTCTGTAAGTACATTCATTTTCCACCTGCAAAACCTGCCCATATTTTTCCTTTTAATTGCTTAGAAATTTCCAGTCCATAAATAGAAATTTAATGATGACTATATGTATACATGCAAATACATATATAAGTATGTAACAGTTTAATCTTTACTCTGCTACCCACAGCATTTCAGTTAAAAAAAATATTTTAAAATCCCCCTATACTAGCAAGTGACCTCCATTTGTTGCAATTAAATCTTGGTGGCAATAGGTATTTTCTTTTCAAGAAAGAGAGATAGGAAAGAGAATTTTCAGAGCACAAAGCCATTTTCAATAGAACCTTGTAAATAATTAATTTCTGGTTCAGTCTCAAGTGAAAAATAGTGTGAAGAGTAGTTCAGACTGAAAAGGATTTTTGTTTGTTGAAAAGAACACTATCTATCTGACAACAAAAACTTCTTGTCCCCCAAAATAATTTAATAGTTTTTATAAAGCAAGGCAACAATAATTAGGGTAAATTTAGATATCAGTATCAAAACCTACAGTCAATCTCTGTATGGGCAGCGATCAGCATCTCCTATGTCTTTCTTTGTACGTTTTCAAGTGTGCTTTTGTGCAGAAAGAAAATGTTTGTGATGTTATGGTCATGGATTCCTAAACTAGGAGTGCTTGACTGATCTTTGCTTAAGAGCTGGATATGTGCTATATAATGGAATTCAGATGAAAGAGAAGGTGATTTAGCAAGGGTATCCTTATTTGGATGGATGTTGTATGTGTTTTGTGGGGGTTTTTTACCTATCTATAAAAGAAAAGAGGAGGAGAAAGGAAAGAGAGGAGAAGTTTTTTTCAGATGAAACAATGCTGTTCGTTTGTTCTGCATTTTCAAAAAAAGCTTAGGTTGATTGAAATCACATGTTCTGCACATGAGTCTTACAAAACCCAATAAAAATGCCATTGAAAATAACTGAAAATATATTAAACTTCATTCTCATGGAGGATCAATTGGCCATAGAACATCCTTTTTTATGATTCCTTAAGAAATATAAATGGATCTATTCCAAGGGTGAAGGTGTATGCTTACCCAGTGTGAACTTTGCTAATGCTGAGTTTGCTAGTTTCACAGCCAGTAAAAAAGCAGCCATGGAACAAAGCAATGAGTATGCTAAATGGACTTGCTACATTTCTGTGTGTTCTCAATATGTTCTGGAATAAAATTTACCAAAGCCAATGAAACAAGCCAATGGATAGGCCAGGCTTTTGATTGATTGGTATAACCCATATGTACGTTGGTTATTCTTCTGTGTTATATTCTTGAGATTCTGTAGCTAATCTCTTGCAGAAACAGGTTCCAGAATGCATCAAAGATAAGAAGATTGTTATTTATTTTTTGCGTTGGTAAGGGTTGCCGTATCTGCATTTTTACTTCCTCCTTATTTTTGAGGAGAAGGAATAAGAATAGGGAATATTGGTAGGAAGTGAAAGTATCTTCTGAAGTTTGTTGCTGTAATGGGGTTTATGGAGATTTATCATAGCCATACATGTTGCTGGAAAGAAACCTTCATAATCTTTATAGCTTGAATGAGGGTCTGTGGGTTTTTAGAACTCTGCAAATGAATTTTTAAACAACTGGAAATTCATTCACATCTGAGTTATAGGTACTTCTATATTATTATCTAGAGCCTATATAATTGTTTTTTTTCAGTGAGCAGATCTATTACAGAGTTTAACTTCCAGTTATTTTTCTAGATTGTCAAAATTTACTTTGGTTTTAGGATGTATTACTGGAAGTGGGGGGCATCCTGAGGCACATGAATTCAAGCTCATGTTATTGCAAACAGCCAGGTCATCTTTATCACAAATTTATAACTATTTTTGTTCTTACACCAGTATGGCCTTTAGCTTAATTAAATCTTGCCCTTCTCGGATATTTGGCTCTGGGTCTATTTATAGGCATTGTTGGTACTCCTTTTCAACTGTCTTTCTGCTAGAATAAACCAACAACAATCTTTATGTCCAACTAATCATAAATGCCAGGCAAGAGTTACTTAACAGGAGAAGGTAAGTGTTATTTCAGTTTGTAAAGATCCAGCTGTTCAGGGATATTTGAATTATAAAATCCGTGATAAGGTACATTGTAAATTCTGAAATACATGTGCCTTGTTCAGTTGTAGAGTGTTTTGTTGCTGCAAAATGTTTATATTTGACAGCTTTTTTACAAAGGATGTTTCTTGGACATATGACAGTTGCCCTATTTTTTCCCACTGCTTCTTGTTAAATGGATTTTGTATATTAAATATACCTTCTGTCACTGAACCTTCCTAATCCATTGAAACACCTATGCTAATCTCTTGCAGATCTCTACTTTTGTCTGTGTCTGATATTATATTTATGCATTTTATTAGCAAATTGCCTGCTTTCCAGTTGTATAAGAAGAATTCATATCCTGTGAAGTTCCATATTTTTTCAGAGATACATTAAAGCTGTGCAATGATTCTATGAAAAGGGAATCTGGTTAAAGGTAGACCAGTAAGATCAGTGCCTTTGAAACATAGTGGCATGCTCACATGAGTGGGCCTGCAGCTCTCTGGTGATCTCCAAAATGTGTATAAGTACATGTTTTGGTAAGTACATGATACTGCTGTGTTCCTTAAATAGATTTCACAGCTACACACGGCTTACAGTTTACATATATATTCACAAATGTGCTTCCTCACCCAAGATTTCACCCTGCCCCTCACCTTCCTACAGTGTATATAACTTCTTGCATTAGTAGCTCTTATCTGCAGTACTATTGCTGTTTGTCTTTAACAGTCCTGTGTTGCTTAAGTTCTCACACATAGACAGGGAATTCCTCCTCATGCAGTGTCCTCAGCCCCTTTATTTATCACATCCCTCCTTCCTTCCAAGTTCCGTGTGTTTGTGTGAAGAAGCAACAAAGAACTAACCAGAATGGAGTTGTCCCAGTGATGAGAGACTGTCCCTTTCAGATTTGATAGAAAATGGCCATTGCATCAAAAATTAGTAGCAGGGCTGTACATTGTGGTTTTGTCTGAACATTGTTTCCTTAGGAAGACCTTTGTTCACCCTTTTAGAGAATTTTTCCTTTTAGTCTACAATAGTAGACAAAATTTTATTCACCCTCCTTGGAGTTTAGAAGCCATTGTGATGTTGTTTATTTTTCTTCAAGAAGTCCCTGTGGACCTGTTTTTAGTTACTCTTCATTCTTCTTAAGCAAAGAAATTTTCCAGACAGTGAAAAACGGCCTCCAGTACAATGTGATTATAAAAAACATATAAACAGTTTATTGGGTGAAAAAAAGCTTTCAGAGTAGCATTTGCTCATTGAGAATTCTTGGCCACTGTAGAGTTCAGCTGTCAGGTTTTATGCAAATACTAATATTTTAGGTGTAATGGTAATTCTACTCCTGTATTCCTATGGCATGTTCTAGTCAGGATTGTATTTAGAAGTCTAAATACTAAAATTCATATATATAAACATACTTAATGAAAAAATGACTAAGACTTGTCTAGAGGGGAAAAAAAAGGCTCTAAAATATTTTGCTCATAGTATTTTGTGGAATAAAAACTCATAGATAAATGAATAAAAACAATATTCCACTTTTCTGACAGATTTTGAACAAGTTCACAGAAAGATTTCTGTGTTGTTTTTCATATTTCATGAGTATTTGTTACTAGGATTTTGTGTCTAAAAGTTTTTAAAATTATCACTTCTGCTGAACAAAACATTAGTTCTCTGCAGAAAGGGGAACGTTTTAAGTTTCCTCTATTTGTCTGCATTTAAATTACACCTTTGGCTTCCTTGCCACATTGCAAAAGGTCACCTAGTTGTTCCATAGACTTAATGGGCATGAAATTTGCACAGCAAACCCAGCCAGCAGTGAAGGCAATTGGAAATGAATGTACAATGGAACTTACAGCATTTACAAAAGTACTCTGTTTTTACATTGCAAAAGTCTACAAGCTTTTTATACAGCCATGAGCAAGGGGAGGAAAAGAGGCAACCAGCCTTTTATTATTGAATTCTGTTTTCTGAGATAAGTTGTATATCAGAAAGAAACATTCAGGTGCTAAAAGGTGTTAGATGTTTGTACTACCAATTTTGTTAAGAACATCTGACACAAAATGCAGACATTTAAACTGCACTCCTGATGAAGCTACGCTAACAGCTCCTACCCAGACTTGCTCTCACCTCCCACAGTCTTCACTCCCTGTTAAACTTGTAAGACCACAGAGATGTTACTGGTGGGACAGCTTCCAAGACCACAGACTTCCTTAGATGACAGCACTCTGTCCAGATGGAGTTACTCTCCATGCTCACTTAGGAGATCAATGCAAATAATTTCATTTGTCCTTTTCTCTCTTGATTACACTCTTATTGGGAAAAAAGAAAAAGATTCAGTGATCAAAGAGTAAACCTAATTTATAAGTTGTCAATCTAAGGACTAGTATTTGATTGCATAAACATTCACACAATTATTTCTCACACTGAACAAATCTATAACATTGAAGATTATAACGCATTTGTCAGTTAAACTATCTGCAATTAACCATTCACTGAGCTGCAATTTAACCTGCTAGTGGTACCTCTTCTGATTGTTTAGGTCATGTTTAATCTCGTGACCAGAAGATCACCAGGTGTCTGCAGTTGGAAGGGATCTGCTTCAGTTTTTAGAGCTATCATAAATACCACAAAGAAGGGTAAGAGGTTCAGATAAGCTGGATTCTCCTGAGGCCAGGTGACAGCTGATTAAACCCAACAGAAAGACAGGAGCTGTGAAAGATACAGCTCAATGTCAGACAATATGAGAGCTAAGCCTGAGAAAAGGCTAACACACTAAGACTAAAAGGATCCTCTATGATGAACAGAAATGTTTATCTGACACCAAATACAGGCTGCTTGAATATACAAAAGAAATGATTACCTGGAGATCCTCGAGTCTGAAATGAAGATCATTAATGAAGAACACTAATGCTATAGTGCAAAGCCCAGAACAATCAGCTAGTAAGCAAACCAGCAAATAAAATTTGAAGTTCCACAAATGTGTAACTTAAGAATTTGCAGACTAAGTAACTTCATCTGTTTGTGCAATGTCTCTGATTAGGATTTCCCACAATGGAAATAAATTAAGAAGAAAACAGTCCGCATGCTTTTGCTGAAGGGTGCTCAAAACTGCAGACAGAACTGTTTCTGATTTGTTTTCCTGTCCCCTTAAAAGACAGCAACAAAAGTGCGAAGATGTTTGTGTGTACACATACATGCAAACAAGAAAGCACTCAAATCTTAAGAACGTAAAATAGTTGGGAAACTCAGTATCTCAAAGGGAAAGAGAAATTTCACTTGGATTTTTAAAGAATATTACTTCACTGCAAGGGTCACTTGTGGAAGATTTAAGCAGCAGCTTGTAGTCTTCAAAGGTGGAAATTTCACGCTCAGTGACAACTTTGATAACCTTCTTTTGTAAGTCTCTACAAAGGCACTTCTGGGAAATTTACAGTATGTTTCTACAGTACTATTATTTTCCTTATTGCTCTTTAAAATTGCAGTCTAGGTTGGGAGATCATACTCATGCTACAGAGTATGGTAGTCTGAGAATCTCACAGATACCTCATGAAATTCTCAGTTTTCTAGCTTTATGTATTGATAAGCTTTTTCCATTTTATTTTTTTTAAGATGATCAAAACTAGATATACAATTCTAAACAATTTTTTTGTCACTGATGGACCACCTTTCTGAGGAAACAGGAGTATCGCTCAATAGGATTACTTCGATATATTCGAACAGCTGAGAGAGCTGAGGTGGTTTAGCCTGGAGAAGAGGAGGCTGAGAGGAGACCTCATTGCTCTCTATAACTACCTGAAAGGAGGTTGTAGAGAGGAGGGTGCTGGCCTCTCCTCCCAAGTGACAGGGGACAGGACGAGAGGGAATGGCCTCAAGCTCCGCCAGGGGAGGTTTAGGCTGGACGTCAGGAAAAAATTTTTCATGGAAAAGGTATTGGGCACTGGCACAGGCTGCCCAGGGAGGTGATTGATTCACTTTCCCTGGAGGTGTTTAAGGCATGGGTGGCCAAGGTGCTAAGGGGCATGGTTTAGTGTGTGATAGGAATGGTTGGACTGGATGATCTGGTGGGTCTCTTCCAACCTGGGTATTCTATGATTCTATAATTCTATGAAGGAGAAATGATGAGGAACAGAGGCAAGCATCTCTGCAAAAACATCCAAGTGTCTACTATAGCATGTAAGTGGGATTTAGCTGACAGAATTCAAAATCATGAAGCTCCCTTCTTTGACATTCCTGTTTTCAGGGTGGAGTTCTTCAGGTGGCTTCTTTCCCAGGATTTTTCTTGTTATTTTTTCAAAAGTATTTTAGCTTTGAAATGTTTTTTTTAAAAATATCTAGTGCTTAAGCCACTAATGAGGGATGTGGAGCCTCTAGTTTCAGTTTCCTCCTTCTTTTTAGCTCTCAAAGCAGAAAGATGGAATGGGCTCTGATCTGGAGCTTTTTTGGTGTTCTCATCACCTCAGGAAGCTTTTGCCTCAAAAATAGTAGCTTCAGGGTTTGGCATTGGGCTGGTGACTAAGAGAGGTTAATACTTTTATCTAAAATTCGGAGACCAGGATCCAGTTCTTTCTTTTGCGGACTACGATTCAAATTTCCTTCCCTAACCTCTCAGTTGTATTGGTATAGAAGTAGAAGAAAGTAATGTGAAAAAAATTTCTTTAGAAGATTAGTGGTATAACATTAACATTTAAAATACGAGAGATTTTGACAAGTAACATGCTGTAAATCAGATTTTAGTTGCTGAAGGATTGTCAGCGAGATTTCATCTTTCCTCTGTATATTTTGAAAATCCAAGAGAATCGGGAGTTCTTGTTCCATAGGCCTACAGAGGCATGATTTTCACCTGTACAGTGAGAAAAACGAACTTTTAACTGCCCTCAGAGCATGGCCGCTTTATTCCCTGTGATTAACTCCAGTTGGCTTAAGAGCAGAATTTATAAGCAGAACTTCAGGGTACAGAAAAATAACAGTAGGAGATGAATATGTAAGTAACAAATGCCCTATTTGCATGGATTTATGCTGAAGGAAGACAAATATATTATCATTGTTGCAAATAGAGGATTCTTTATGTTGTCTGAGAAAAAGATTATTGAAAATATTTCTTAGGAGTTCAGGTCTGAAATAATGCATCGTATGTGTGTATTCAATTCTGTTTGCAATAGGGAAAAAAGAACGTCCTTCTTTTGATTGCCAAGTTTGTACAAGAGGAACATGTGAAATACAAATACCACTTAATGGGAATTTTTTTATGATGTATTTATGAAAAAGTGATGTTTCTTACCTAGACATTTATGGAAAGAGGTCATCAAGGACAATAGTTTGGAGAATTAGTAATTAAGTTTTTGTATAACACACATTGTTCATATAATCTTGTGAAAATCGGGGATTCTTGTAAGTGTTGATCAGATAAAGTCCTGCTAGCTTTGTAATAAAGTACTCTCCTTTGGTGTATAAAATTGAAAAGGTGAAAATTTGTGATTTATTGTAGTAAGACAGACCCTTGAACTAAATATTTGGAATAGATTACCTCTTTTTTTCCTTGTGTTTACTGTTAATAATATATTTTTGTTATGGCTAAATTGACAAAAACAGATTATAAGTTTGGCCTTAATATCCTCAAGGCAATCTGAAGAGACAGCTCCTTGTACTATTGCCAGATTGTCAATACCTTGACAGTTCATCTAAGGTCTCAAATGCCTGCTGTTAAGATTTTACAGCAGTTCTTACTAGGCAAGTCTGGTACATCAATGACCTTGAAAGGCTTTTGCTGTTATGTAACCTTTGTCCTTTTTTCCCCTGCTTATTAAAAGACACAAAGTGTTTATAGAAGAAGAGAGGGAAAAGTTATAAAAATAAACCTACAGAGATAGGTTATTTGGAAGGAATAATAACTTTTGGTCTAAATATTACATTTCCCACAGTGAAGCTGCAGTATCAAAGAGAGATTGAATGCAAATCTGGAGACTAAAAGCATCTGGAAGCACTGTAATGTTGTCATGAGATGAAAACTTCATAGTTGCTAAGTATATATACATGTTATACCAATTAGCAGTTTCAGTTTCATTTTTTGTAATTGGCAGGTGATCATGAATCTTATATTTTGAGCAGGTAAAAATGTAACTTCGTTTCTTGCTTCTTTGTTGATGAGTTTGTTAGCACTCTTGAATTTTGACTATGTAAACAGAACCCCCACCCCTCCTAAACAGAGTCTTGAAAAACTGTTCTTTTCAGTTCTAGTGCTGCTTAGGGATTCCACATAATGTCAGGTTATTTTCCAACAGACATGATTATCACAAATACCTTACTTAAAACAATGAACGTATTTTGATAATGTGAACAATCAACTTGCTGGAGAAAATACTTCTGAGAAGACATCTAATAATACTCAATATCCCTTATGTTAATTTTGTTTTGTAATTAATAGGACAAGAGGGAATGGCCTTAAGTTGTGTCAGGGGAAGTTTAGATTGGACATTAGGAAAAATTTCTTCACAGAAAGGGTTATCAAGCACTGGAACAGGCTGCCCAGGGAGGTGGTTGAGTCACCATCCCTGGAGGTGTTTAAAACGCGTGTAGATTAGGTACTTGGGGATATGATTTAGTAGTGGACAGGTACAGCCTGAGTTGATGATCTCTAAGGTCTTTTCCAACCTTATGATTCTATGAAAAGTCTGTCTTCAGTTGTTCGTGTGAGCCCTGTTCATCTCAACTATCTCTTTACCTTCCCTGATTCCATTTCTTCTTCTCTCCTCAAAGGATCTTTCTGTTTTCTTTAAAAAGAAAACTGACAAAATACAACCTCACCTTCTGCTTTTTCTCATGTGTTGTACCTACTTGCCCCCAAATTCCCTGTTTTCTCTCTTATCATAGACACAGAACTTATAATTTAATTTACAGCATTTAACCTTGTTTTTACCCAGTAACATTAGTCTCTCTTCTAATCAACTTCACATCGCACCGCTTCATTTTTCTTCTTAATGTCTCACTTTCCTTTGTATTAGGATTTTTCAATTCATAACTGAAAAGCAGAGCATTTTTTTAGAATATGTTTGGATAAGCATGAAGCAAAATGGGCTGAAGTCTTTTTTGTATGTGAAAAGCAGTGTTTAGATTGGCGTTTTTTAGTAAATTTGATTACTTAATTGTAATACCTTTAAACTTCCGTCACTGAAACATTTTATAGAAAGGAGATTCGTAAGTTTATTATACACTAAGTGTTAAACAACATACTTTGGTTTGTTTCAAACCTGCTACATGTCTCAGAGCAAATTGCAAAATATTTTTGTTTAGAAAATAATGAAGCAAAACATTCAAGATAGACCCTCCCTCCAGATTTTCATCAAGGCTACATCTACCAGTTCTTTCTGTGCAACTCAACCACTTAGTTAGTTTCATCCTCTTATAGAACTGAAGCATCACCTTGGTCTTCTCATCCCACCATTTAGCTGGTGGTATCTTTTTTGCTGGCCTTGACAAATGCAGTTTTGTCCTTCTCACTTCCATTCAAAGGAATCATATTTCTAGCTATCCTTATGTAACTTTGTAATATCACACTTGTTAATTTTTTTGGTTGTTTCCCCCCTTCTCTCTTATATCACACAGAAGGTACTTTTCTTGCTTTTCCAGGTACTTCAGAACTCATTCCCTCTCAGTCATCACTCATTTACTATCTACTCTTTCTGGGTATCTAAACCTTACCCTGATACCCACTGTAGTCAGTTTAACTCTGTCATAAACTGATTTAAACTGAGTCCTTATTAGAAGACTTAACATCAGTAAACTGTACAAATAAGTCCCAATTAGGAAAAAGTGCTAGTGTCACCTTCTCCTAATACAGATGTCAAACCTCTTTGACAAGGGACTGTTCCCCAGCTGCTTACTTTGTGTTCTGTCTTTTTTGTACACACGTTCAGCATGATCACAATCAAATTTGAGAACTAAGCTTTGAATAGTATCAAGTTGACTGTGGTTAAATTCTAGGCCTAACAGAATAATAAGATGAATAAACACCGTACAGATAATATGTTATATTTTTAAAAGACCAGAAAACTTAAATAGGACTGGAGCTGAGCCTTTCAAGTGTGCAGTGTGTCCTGTGACTGCTGAATAAAGTCATCTTTCTTTTGAACTTTCCATTTTGTGTTCTATAGTTGAAACTAGGAATCAAAAGTTTCCTGTTATGTGAGTGCCAAGAACCAACGAATGAGTAATTCGTAGTTGTAATTCCTTTTCTGCAACTTGCAATTTGCAACCCATTTGAAATTTGTGCTTGGAATTGAATAAAGAACTTTTGGAGAAGTAACCAGAGATTTAAAATTCAAAATTTGTTGAGGTCCTCCTTTAGCAGTAAGAATACATTTGCTAACATCAGTGGATGTTTATTAATGAGGAAGTGTATTTCTACTTGAAACTTATGCCAGACTTCTTGGAAATGTTCTGTTGAGAAGAACTAGTTAAAATGTCAATACGAGGGTGGTATTGTAGCTTCATAATTTCATGTATGTATCATGTCTTCCATAATTTGAGATTTTGTTATGCATTCAGGCTTTATGTGTCAGATTAAGTTACTTGCTTTCAAAGTTAACTTTAATCTTGATGAGGATTTGCCCTATTTAAGTTTTAGGATCTTGGGCCTGTGTCAGTTGTTGCTGGAAATGATAGAGACATTTGGAATCTTGAAGAATCAACTTCACAAAATCATCATGACTCCTTGAAACAGTGCTGCCAGAGTCCCAAATGAATCAAGCCATATTTGAAAAATCTGTGGATCCAAGTTTTTGTTTTTTTTTTTTTTCAAAGAGTATCATAAAGGGGTATGTTGGTAATTCAAAACACTGTTCCCAGCTACAAAGCAAATTGCCCTGCCATTGACTAGATTCCATTCAGTTTCTCACTTTCAGTACCTGAAATCCTGAAATGAAAGTAGGAACAACGATGGTATGATTAGCATTAGTCATATTATTTTGTTCTTTTAAGACTGATAATGAGGGGTTAAAATTATAAAAATTAATGCAGAAGCTCCTGTCAAATATGTGACATGGTGAAAACACATGAGAGATCTGAATTTTTTGGAATCTTGTGGTGCAGAAATTAAAACATCACTTGCTGACCACTAGGATTCTTCCTTTCGCACCCAAGACAAAGGCTTTATTGCAATTCTGTATCCCTGGACCAATTAAATTCTTTGTAAACTAATTTATTCTAGACAGAATGCATTCTTCCATTTGCATGTGTTCTGTTATTTTGCTACTCATAAATTCTCAGTGTAGAGAATAACCTTTACAAAGGATGAATAAGAATTTCCTGCATTTTATTATCTTCACAGTTCCACTAGTGTTTTCCATTTCTGGAAAGTAAAAGATCCAAGGTTTAATGTTCTCAAAGATTCTGACAAATGGTATTATAGGTCTTGTCTTAGCAATTGAACCATAAAGGCTGCTCTTCATCTTCCGCTATTGTTTTTCATAAATTATGAAGCAACAGAAACAAAATTAAGAATTATTTTAATTCTAAACTGCTTTATTCTTTGTTATCTCTAACGTGCGAACTGAGTGTATGTTAAGGATGGATATTTCTTGAATGGAACTTCTGTTATTGTCAGTATATTGCTTTCCTAAATTTCTGTGGATTACTGTAAAAATGAACTTCCCAGTAACATCATTGCAAAAAAAAAACCAAACCAAAACCAAACAAACAAAAAAGCCCCAATAGAACTTTTTATCTTTTTTATAGGGTTGTGACTCTCAAATGAGCATGTCAGAAGTGTCCTGCAGTGGAAGTACCTCCTCTTGTCAGTCTCTGGTACATGGCTCAGCTCCAGAAATCCTCATTGGCCTCCTTTATAATGCTACAACTGGAAGATTATCGGCAGAAGTGATAAAAGGCAGCCACTTCAAAAACTTGGCAGCGAACAGACCACCCAGTGAGTGAAAATCTTTTTTCATCCTAATGCTTCTGCACTGGTAGGGCTCTCAGTAGCCAGGACTTCAGTCCTATCACTTAGTCTTACCCATTCAAAATGAAATAGAGCAATCGTCAACTAATCTGTTTCATTTTTTAATTTCTAGTCAGTTGGGAAATAGCAGAAATCTAAAATTCAAAATATTAATTATAAGTTGACAACACTGTTTTAATTTTTCATGATGACTGACTAATAAATTACCTTTATCATAATGATTAACTGCTAAATTACTAATGTTTTACATCACCGGGCAAGAATAAAAAGTTAGTGTTTAAAAAGCAAGTACATGCCAGCTAATATTGATATAAACACTCTGAGCAGTATTGTTCTTCCTAGATACTGCAGTCTTCAGTTGCTTATGTGTGTGTGTGCTTGTGGTAGTAGGATATGTAACTTGGGGATGTCTGTGAATACAAATGGAGAACTTTGGCATATTTACTGTGCAGAAGGAATATTCACCATCGGAAAGGACTTGAACTATATGTTCAAGCATTTGTTCAAAAACACATTTGTCTGAAATATCTGTGAACTTTATATACTTCTAAATTGGAGCCAGATGGAATGTCACACACACAGAATGCTTTTGCTGTCTCTAATTCTTTGGTATATCTTGAAAAAGTTCAGTAGTGATCTTTTTAAAAACGTTTTTGTTGGTTTTTAAATGATGCGCCTGATTAACATAACTTGTAGCCAGACACACCTACCTGTTCCTCTTAATTTTGTCTGGAGGCTCACGTTTTAGTCCCTCTTTCTACTTCTTAATCCCCAGTTGTATGGCATTAGCAGATTATCTGGCAATACTGGATTTTGTAGCAGGCTGCCAATACTTTATAAGTGGTTTGCACATCTCACTTTGTCTTCAGAGTTTAGGAAGTAAGCCAAACAACTTGAGACTGATGCTCTCCTCTTTCTCTCTTGACCCATGTTTTCTTCCATTCATTAATTACATTTGGCTCAACCTACTCTGCTTTGCTTTTTCTATACTTTTAACACTAATAGAGCCAGACTTTATTAATATGGCCAGAGAAGGAAAGTGAAAGAAGAATCTCCAATACTTTTATATATTTGGGTAGCTGCCCCAGAGTTACCTATTTGGAGACAAAGCATAGAAATAGATGGGGAAAAACCAAGAAGGCCCAAGGGTGTTGGGGTGGGAGAAGGAATGAACTGGGAAGAAGACCTGGAGAGAGGGGACCATGTACTTCCTGAAAGCAAGAACAATAGGTGACTTATGCTTGTCTGTCTGCAATCTTTAGAGAAAACCACGTTTTTCCTTAATATGTAGAATATACAAGTTAAGTGGAGGTTCAGTACTTGTTTTGAAGACAGGTATGTTCGTTCCCTGGTATACTAATTCCCAAAATGTCCTCTGTGGTCCCATGCTGTCTAGCTAACCGCTATGTGTGTCACTGGGGTCAAAAATCTGTTTCAGATTGCAAGAAAGCAGCATAGAAGGTAGCACATAGCCTCGTAATACCACATTATGTCTGTTCTTTCTGGATGGAAGATCTTATGTGTCACCTTTTGTCATCCCCTGTGAAGGACAGAGGGAAGGTTTTATATTATTCATAATAGCCCAGTTCTATTTAGGGAAATGCATGTTTGGATTTATGTTGTTTCTAGAAAGCTGGAAGCTGATTCACTTTCTGGGTCTGATAAGACCGTGCACAGAATGTTGTGGAATCCAGATTTTTCCTATGGGCTGTTTTGTTCTGCCCCTTTCCCCTTGGCAATGGTATCACCTTCTTGTAAACTCCTGGACCTGGGTGCATACCACTGCCTTTTCCCAACTCCCTGTCAAGTATATTGTGGACAATACCAGCCTCTCTCTGTGCCTTCATTTCTGCAAATGAAAACTAAAACATATGGATGATGAAATACTCTTTTCAAATTTGTTGTTTGGACCATTAGCGGTCCACAATCCTGAGAAGTGCTGTGAAGCACATGAACAGGTCAGTTTTAATTCAGGTACTATGATAGGAAGGGAAGCAATAACTCTTTCCTATGTGTGATCCTTTCTGTAGTCTAGGGGTGGTAAACATAGACAATTCTTGTGAAATATTTCTCCAGCAAAAACGGATTGAGTCCTACATTTCTGCTTCTAGGTAGTATATAGTCCTCCACTGCTTATTTATATCTTAAGTAGTAACTCATTTAGCACTCATTGAGTACAAGCAAATAGGCTAAATCCTGCAGGCAGTAACAGTTGATTTAGAATGTGTCTTAGTTTCTCTGTGTGAGTTACTATTTTGTCTGAGAAAAAGAGGCTGCTTAGTAACCTTTAAAATTTTGTTGAAACAGAGTATGAGCTTTTGCATATTACATGCATGTGTGTGTACGCATCCACACACATTAAATCCATAAATACATGGATTTTCACAAGTGAGATCTTTACATTTTAAATAGAGACCTGTTGTTGAATTTGAGATGTAAGCATCGCTCTCTTATTTTTAGAGATTAGATCAGTCATTCTTGTGCCCGAGTCCATCTCTGCTCAAGAACTAAAGTATTACAATTAAATATCTGTACCTATAAAAGCAAAGGGCAAAACCAGGTTAGTTTTCAGTGCAGTGATTTTTTTTTTTTTTTTATTGCTTTTAATATATGAAGAATAATTACTGTGTGCAGTTTTTCTTAATATGCTGGAGTTTGCATGAAAAAGCGTAAGGTTTGATTAAAAGGATACAGTGATTTTTACCCAATCTTCTCTAACGTAGTCATTTGCATGATTCTTTCTATGTTGAGCGTGCTTTAGAACCCAGTAGCTAGTAGTGCTAAGATAACCCATTACATAAGTGGTGTAATTTTTGTTGACGATTACACAAAAACTGCACAAAATTGTCATTTCATTGAATTTTACCCAACAGTCCTTTTGTTCAATCCTTTTTCTGATCTATGCTGCTAAGACTTTGTGTTCTTTCACTGCAGTGAATACTGTTTCCTCGTAATCTTTAACCTTTGATCCTCTCTCACCCAACTATTGACATCTGGTCATTATTTCTTTTACTGCTTTCCACCCCCTGTTGTCAGACGGACTGTTCTGTTGTCTAAAACACTTGATAGGTGGACAGGTTTATATAATCCGAGGTGAGTTCCTGTAGAAACTAATTGGATGTTGTCTTTTTCATGCAAAAGAAAACTTGCCAGCAGTAAAGCTATCCATGGCTGCCTACCGTATTGGTTTATAAAAGTATCTGTATTATTTCTGGCACTCTCTAATGCGAAAGTTGTGTTTGTCTCTGATTATGGATGTTGGGATTTCAGTGTACCTGCAAAGTGGAAACATTTAATATGTTTCTTTTTATATAAACTCCAATCTTTTAATAATATTATTTGTTAACATGATCTAACAGAAATAATGAATTAAATACTACATTGCTTTTAACAGTTTTATATTTCTTAAAATCAGCAAAATTCATGACATGTGCATCCTTCTGTAGGAGCATGGCTTGGTACTTCTAGTTAAATTAAAGGAGCTTTAAAAATAAGGGGATATACCCAAATACTAACACCTAGTGTGTGCTAACCCCATTTACTTCCATCAGCTTCTTAAATGAACTTCCTAAGAGCGCTGTACAAGCTATGTTTTAAACAACGATCTTGAATTATGCAAAAACCTATTTCCCTGAAAAAGTGTACTAAATGTATTCCTTCATGAATGTGAAAATCAAGAGGATTTTTTTGTATTGCGTAAACCTCCACCTTTGAATGCACTTTGCTACATTTTGGTCTTTAAAATATATAAAATTGAAAGTGAAAACCACATCCATGCAGAGGTTATTCTTAAGCATTTCATTCTGGCTGTTTTGATATCATCACCGCTTATAAACATTATTTTTTCTTTTCTTTAGTTGCCTTCATTCCACTTTGTTTATTCTTATTCTCTGAAAATTCAGTGGTATGCTTTACAGTGTTGTGGCTAGTCAGAGCTTGCTAAGTGTTAATGCAATTTGAGTTTATGTAGAACAAATAAGGGGGGTCAATGGGAAGAGGTTTATAAGGTATACCTTTAACTTAACTTAGATTTACATAGTACTGAAGTTAGTTAATTTGTTAGTGTTTGTAATATTTTGCTTACTTGTCATCTTTACATGTGTCTAAACTAAGCTGTGTTCAGTCAGCTTGGTAATACACCATGTCCTTGCATCTTGTAAATATCTCATTCTCAAAAACTTTTGTTCTAAGATATCTGACATTCCAAAATATTATTTATTTTGTAGATACATATGTTAAGTTAACACTGCTGAACTCGATGGGGCAAGAGATGTCCAAATGCAAAACGTCAGTCCGTCGAGGACAGCCAAATCCAGTATACAAAGAAACCTTCGTTTTCCAAGTGGCACTGTTTCAGCTTTCAGATGTGACGCTTATACTGTCTGTATATAATAAACGCAGCATGAAACGAAAAGAGATGATAGGGTGGATTTCCTTAGGCCTCAACAGCTCAGGAGAAGATGAACTCAATCACTGGAGTGAAATGAAAGAATCTAAAGGACAGCAAGTATGTAGATGGCATACTTTACTAGAATCGTAATGGACAGTACAAAGAACAGTCGTGGTTTTAAGGGAGTTTGGGCTCTCAGGATGATGATCATCCCTGGTCACAATCAACAGTTCTGTTGTGGAAGCGAAAAACAAATTGAGGTCAACATTCCATTGTAAAGAATGCACAACATGCAAAATGGCAGGACTTAATATATAGTCTTCACTTTGTGTCAGACACTTGCTTGGTGTCAGAGAAGTCTTGCTGTAGACAGATACGTTAGTGGTTCCTCCCCCATCTGCCTGATGCTGTATTTGTTTGGGTTTGTTTTGTGTTTTTCAATTCAGAAGCATTTTATGTAAGGTTCTCCAAATTGGTGTAAGCTCTTCCTTGTGTACTTTTGTACTGATCTAATACTGTAGCTTCTGACCTGCCTGCATTCAGATTAAAGGTCAATAATTTGCACTTTGAGAAAAAGTTAATGATCCACGGAGGAAAAAAAAAACATACAAAAAACCAAAAAATCCCCAACAACTCACTGGTGGAGAACACTTAGTAATATAGCAAATATTAATGTATTGTTGTTTTATGCTGAGTTTCTTTCCAGGAGTCTTAGTAATAGTAAGTTTTTGATTTTTTTTATATGCAGTTGGTTTGAAAAATACTAGCATTTGGGCATCAGGTGAACTTTGACATCAAACTAATGTTTCTTCAATCTGTGACAGGAACGAGCTCTATATATGGCATAAATCGGGTTTTTCCCTCTTGCCTGTAATTCTTCCTAATCCAAAGAGACCAGATCATTAGTTTGGTCCCTTCCAAATCTCCTTAGACAGGTTGTACTGTAAAACTATGTAACTTTCTGTTGAAAGCACTTCCTGTATTCATGTATTCCAATGTAGGAAGCTCATAGAGCATGACTTTACTAAAATATATTTTCATTAAACAAATTGATATGGATTTCATTAAAATGACAGCAGCTGGAAGTTAGATTGAAAGACTGTGAAGGAAGTGGCAGCAATTGAACTACTCTGGATGGATGTGAAATACTGTGAGTTTGGTTGAACTAGATATCTGTTTGAGTCTCTTCTGAGCTGTTTGAGGGATTACCACATGCTGTTTTGTTAAAAGCAGAGAGCAGACCAGGAGTTTTTACCTTTCTTCTTGGAGAAGAGAACATCAGTAAGTTATTTTTCTAGTGATTTGCCAGCAATTGAATGAATGTTCACACCCAAAATACAAGTTTGCTTTGCTTAATGCTCAAGTTGGGAAACACAACTTTATAACAACACAACTGAGAAGCTGCAGTATTACAAGAAAGTTTGTCTTCAGATAAACACTCCTGGCTTCCACCGAAGTTAGGGAAATAAAAGTGCTTCTGAGATTCCTGTTCGTCCCAAATACTTTAACTGGAATTTACTGACTGATGAATCTAATTCATATGACTGAAATTGTGGATATTTTTTAAAAGCTTCCCAATTCAAATATTGGTTTTGCCTGTAATTATTGAGTTTCATTTAATTGTCGCTGTATGGAAAGCAAGTGGTGTTTTTCTTATAAATTATGGTGATGTTTTACTAATATGAAACCTCATTGACTGTTGTAGCATTTGGTGGTAGAAGAGTGAAGTTTTGGATTTTGTTGAAAGAATTAGTGGCAACTTAGATCATTCTGATTAGGACAAATTATTTCCTCTTGAATTTCTTAACAATGCCTTTGAACAATCCTGGCTTTAGTGTATTCAGACAGTCAGGTATAGTGAGATTAGGGACTGTGATTATGCTGTAATAAAGATGTTTCATGTGGTTCTCAAATTCTGACAGTACTTAACAATTTTATTAAGTCCTTATTAAAGGATAGTATAATTCCACTTCTTGGTTTATTTGGTGCCTTTTGAGGGGTTTATTTGCACAGCCAGGCTTTCAGTTTTTATTATTTTAAAACATTATTACAGGCCTTTCTTTTTCTGATATTGTGCTGCTGCTTTGTTTACAAAAGTTTTATTTACTAAATATAAATAATGCAAAAAAATTCTCTAAATAGGAACGGTCTTGCAGTAATACAAGTGTCTTTTTCAGTCCTTTTTGTTGCTAAGTTTGTGAAATGTAACATTGAGTGTAGAATTTAGTAATATTCAACCTAATTTTTGTATGCATAAGGAAAATGCTTAGATTTTCCCAATCCTTTCAGCTTTCTCTACAATAGAAACACTAACTTAGAAGCAGTTCAAAAGCAACTTTTTCAAGGGATGAAGAATTATTTTTACTTATTCTGTTTGTGGATATTTGGATGCTCTTTCCTAAAGATGAAAGTTGTCTCTTGATGATTGCCTCTTTGTACAGGTTTTGCTTTATAAATTAATGTACAGTACTTAACAATAAGAACTAAACAAATTAGTTGCAGTGGTGGATATACTTAACATCACCGTTGAACAAATGAAGAAGTTAGTTTAGAAGGTGCAACAAATAACCACTTACAGAACCAAAATAAAACTAAACTATGTCATAACTTGGGTTTCTGTTTGTAGGATACATTGCTTCTGTTTTACATCTAACAGTTAAGATTTATAAGACACCGAGATCTTAATTTAGACACAGCAGAGATTTTACGTAGTCTGTGTTAGGCACATCTGGGAAACAGAATCTCTTTCTAGATCATGTGACTTTTCTCCAGGTTTCTGGGTACAGTCTGTACTATATGGAAGGGTGTTTAGCTTATGTGGTTTTACACTGTACAAAGACTGGGAACTGAATGTATAAAGAACAGAAATTATGTTTAATTCTGAGACAGTAGAATATGAATTTGCCATGCAAAACCAGTCACACCAATAATTGGATTTGCCTTGGGATTTTTAGGAATTACTTACAGTATCAATAGCTGTCATGTTGGTTTTTCTTCCTAGATCCCATTCTTATGAATTGTTTGTAGTTTTGTTTTTCTTATTGCTTTCTGCAAATTTATACTTTTGTATTTGAAATCTGCCTTTAGATACTTTTTTTTTTCAGAAACCCTGCATAAGGGCTTATACATACAGTGTGATTTTGTGCATTCAGCTAGGTCTTAAGCATGAAACAGAATTTCTAAAGAACAATGTATCAGAAACAAATTAGAGGCATTTGCGTTTCCCTCAGAGTTGTCTGCTTTCTTTTTCATAGCTTTTTGTTGTTCAAAATTGCAGGAAGTACTTGGAAGAGTTTGTAAAATTATTTTTCTGTATGCCAATATACCACGAAGAGATTATAGTTCTCAAATTGAATCTGTTTCCTGTCAGTGTAGCCTTAAATAACTGCAGAACAGTGACGTTCGTACAGATTCTATTCTTGAAAATATTGCATCCTTTCTGTCTATGATCTATTTGGCTTAATGTTTAGAACATTTCGCATAGGTCTTCTTAAAGTATTATAAGCATGAAAAGGTTGGTTAGTTCCTTTCTGTGGTGAGGGCAAGATTCTGAAGGGCAGTACAGGCAAACATAAAATCATTGAACAGAAGGATGAGAAGTTGTACACCATCTACAGGACATTGCTGTCTTGCACAAACGGGGAAGCAAGTTCTTCGAGTCAATTCTTTTTACCCATTCAGCCAGGTGGGCAGAATAAGCGTGCTGGTAAGATTCAAAGCTTGGTTCCTGTGGTGCTGCTTCATGCCCCTCATACTTAAGACATCCACATTGTAACCACACAGTGAGGTCTGACTGCAAAGGCCGAAGTTAGGAAAGGTGTAAGTTCTGTTGTTGGGGAAATATGACATAATTTCTAACTCAAAGTGAAATTCTCTAACCTCGTTAGTAAAATGAATTTCAAAATATGGTGAGTTCTTGGAGTACATATATATACACACACACACACGCACTTTTACAGGAGCTGAACATTGTTTATCAACTAAAAGAATATTTGAGCTGAAAAATTATTTTTATGGCATTTACTGTAGGAGATATTTTCATCAATAATTTTTTGCAGCCATTCCTAATGGCAGATGCAGTGCCAGCATGAATACCTTCCAATTTTTTCATACCTTTGGAGGGATTTCTTCTTGTTGTTTAAGATTTGTGTTTGTTTTACTGATTTATTATCTTTTTTCTCTAATGACTCCCCAGCAAATGGTCTGAGACCTTGAGAAATGGTCTGTGGCAGTCACTAGACGTTAGAAGTCAAGAGCACTCTGCACCTCTTACAGTAAGGTACTGATGCAAAATTTCTGTGACCTGTCCAATACCCCAAGATTTCCGAAATGCAAACATAAGTTTTAATATAGAAAAGCAGAAGAAGAAAACTTTTTTTTTTTGCAGGAGACATTTTAATGTAGGAATTGAATACAGATAACTCTTACACATACAAGTCCTAACAAAAAGACTGGTAAAATCAGAGAATGAGGTTTGAGGGGAAGCCTTTTGCCTGAGCTGTTCTGAATTGAAACTAACTCCAGAAAGCCCTTTTATTTAATTCAGTGTTGTTTAGCCCTTTACTTATTATTTACTGGAGGAAAAAGAGCTGTCTTGTTTAAAGCAGTCCTTAATATTAAGGCTTGTCACATGTAAGGCAGACTGACTTCCTCCTGAAGCTGAATTCTCAGTAAAAGCTAAACATTGATTTAATTCTCCCACTGATGTGCATGTGTTCCTGCCATTAACGTTAATGAGAGGAGCCCATGGGCACCAACAGGAAAACTGACTTGACCCCAAAAGTGTGAAGTGTAATAGGATCAGTAGGTTAGAGCAGTGATCATGGCACCACACCTGCAACCCAATGAAGAATGATTTCAGTTATGAATGGAAGTAAAAAGCAAATACCCAGAACACTCACAAACTTGTTATTTAATCATTATCTCTTGGTTTTGTTGTTTGTTTTTTTTTCATTTCCTCAGCTCCTGAAATATTTTTAAAACCTAATATTAAAAATGTTAAAGCAATCCCCAAACATATTTTTAACTGGAACATTCAGTGAAGTTTATTGTTAGAACAAGCTATCAGGAATGTTCTGTATTTTGGTCTGTTTAACTAAACTGCCAGATTTTGTAGTGCATCACAGCTGGATTTCAGACTATGTTCTGATGGTGGTTTTAGAGGAGAAAGTCATGGAAGCGTTTGCTTGTTAGTGAATCAATGCCTGATGAAGAGATGTCATCTGAGAGTGAGAGCATTAAAATAAGAGATGGCTGCATACTGTGGTAGCAACAGTTACTCAGATTCCACTCTTGGAACCATGTGGCTCTCAGAGTGCTGTACTCGGAGAAACTGTGATGTTTGAATTGCAGGAGTTTATACATTCGAAGTGGTACAGGTCAGTGTTGGCACTCTGTGGCTTCTAACCTAGTGTATTTTACAAATATAAACAGCATAGGTGGATAGTGTTTATTTCCTTATGGTGAGTAGGTACCACCTGGCTTACAGTGACATGGATTAGTTTAGCCTTAAGAACTTATCACTGCCGCTCCTTAAGTTCAAGCAGGGTTTCTTCCTTTCTGCAGACTATGCAGAATTCTTATGCACCCAATCTATCTGCTTATATTATGCCTACCTGAATATGGCACAATCATATTAATGCTAGCAAGCTTAGTTCATATGTAACGTGATGTGATGTAACGTCAATTGATCAGATAGCTGATGGATTAATTTTTTTCTGTGGAGGCTTCTGCTAGTATAATATGGAGATAAGATCCTTATGCAGAGGGTTGTGCCAGGAGTCAGGAGAGTGGGTAGTATTGCTCCTGTAGGAATGAAGACGAGGAAACAGCTGTGCCCAGAAAATGGGTGAGGCTAGCCTAATAGCAAGAAGAATTCATTCACTTCCTTAGAAGCATCTACTAATAGAGCTTGTATAAAGCCTCCAAAAGCTGCCTGTCTCCAAGATCCCTACTTGGGAGAGCAGAAGCAGTAATACCATACCACTGAAGGAATACCTCATGGACATTCAGGGATGTAATTAATGTCATTTTTTCTCTTATATCTGAGGACAGGAGTCTTGCCCATTGTATCATGTGGACATCTGCTGCATGCCGAGGGTCTAAAGTGGATTGCTTTATAACTTTTGGTTCATTTCTGAAGCTTGAATTTGAATGAATTTACAGAATTAACTAGAGGCATTATCGTAGCTTTGAGATGTAATCTCTAGACCATAGAGCATGCAAGGACCAGGTCTTAGAACAAGTTTTGATAGTAGATTTTCTAAATGGCTTATTATGACATTTTAAGAAAATTTCTAAGGAGTTGAATGTGTTAGAGAAGACAAAAAAGGAACTAGAGCAATGCTCTTTTCTTACTGTACAGCTAGTTTGCTCTCCTTTCCAGTAAACTACATGGTTCATTAGTGCTCAGTACTGTTTCATTTACGATAACTGTTTTTAATGTGATTTTCATGACAAGGTGTAATTAGTGAAACCTTTTATTCAATTTTTCCCTTTTGATTTTTGTAAGGAGGTCTTTCTCCTTATATTATATATATACTTTCTTACAGAGCTTTCTTACCTATTTTTATATAAGATGATTTAAAAACGTGAAATGAAATGCTCTATGAGCAAGCTTTATCACTGTTACACACTCTAAAGTGCTAATATAATTACTAAGGGCCTGAACCTACTGCCTTTTTACTCACTCAGGTCCTAGTTCAACCACGTCTTTCATGGTGTGTAGTACCTTTCCCTGAAAGCAATTCCATCTATTTCTCCAGGATAACTCCAAGAAAGGTACTAATAACATGAATAACAGTAGTAAAACTGAGCCTCCTCTCCATTTTAGCGGGACATCTGTCATGAGTAAAGGCTGCTGGCTCTGTCCCAAAATTGTAGTTATAGATTATAGTTCCCTTGTTCTTCAGTAATTTTGAACTTGTTTTCTGGTGACTATAAACTAACAGCTGATCTTAGTGAATACAAATATTAAATTGTGCTGTTATCAGCAAGATTATTAAAATGTGTTTCACATTTGAATTCATTCTTTCATTGGAATATAAGGAATTGGATTTGTGAAGCATTCTGTTGCATAGAGATAGCACACATTCACTGCATTTTTAAAAAGTATGAAATACACAGTATGTAGCATTTTCTTGCATACTTTTATATTGCCTGTATGCCACCGACACACTCGGTGCCTTCTTTCTTTTGTAGAAAACTAATATGTAGGGAAACTAAAGTTATGGTGTGTAAGTAATGTCACTGCAACTGAAGAGATACCTTAACCTGATAATTCCTAGTACAGGAGGTTTCAAATGGCAGTTCAGATTAACAGAATGCATTTATTTGAGTTTGACATTTTCCCTTTTCCTTCCTTGCCCACCTCCTTTCCAAGAAACCTCCCCATATGACTGTTTATTCTTAACTGATTCCTGTGTCTGATATAGGTCACATGGTGTTAACCAAAGAACCAAGTCTGTTTCTAATTCTTTGGACAAATAATGTTTGGACTTGCTGTTACATAAAGATGGAAATGATATAATCGATCTCTTTGAACAAATAAAAAATAAGCTTCTGTAAATGTGACTCACACCTGAGATTTCAAGATACCTCCTTTCTGACTGGTTGTGCGTTATTGTATCAGTAGCCAAGTGTTTGAATTGTATTTCTAAGTGCATTTTAATTGAAATCCCATCACAAGCAAAAGTATAAGTGAGTCAATGCTGTCAAATTAGCTTGTTTTATCCATTTTATACCTCTATCTGAAGTGAGCAATTTTGAGAACAGATTTGGCTTTTCTTTGTCTGAAGTCCTGATACTATATAATATTTGTCTAGTGTATACTGGTCTTACAGAAACAGACTCATGCTGCATTGTATGTACATTTCCTACCAGTATCCCTTCATTGTGTAATTTATGTAATATGATACAGTTTTCAACTACTGTTTCACCTTGAAATTCCTTAAATTTCAGTGCATGTATAGCCTTAAACATTTAATACACCAAGCACAGTTTTAAAGGGAGTAGGTTATATTTGAAAGTCTTGTTTGACACAGAAATCAGAGGATTATTTTTATATATCAGTTGAAGATTGTAGAAAATGGGTATATTGCAGTCATGTTATCAACCATGCTCCTAATTATATGCGTATTTTGAAAAGCATTTTTGCTGAAGCTTTTAGAGATGAAATATCAGTGCTCATTTTCTTTCCAGCATTTGATTTTTTTTTTCTAATACTTCCATTTCTTTACAGAACCTTGGAGCCCCTAAATAATGTCCATGACTGGTTTCACCCCTATTTTCAGACTTTCTTGAGCTTCTTTTGTTTCCTGCTACATTTTAAATTGAAAAGTAGTAATTAAAATTCTTAAATTTTTTTGACTGTTTTATGCAATTAATTAAAGTCTTTGGACTTTGAAACTGTCATTATAATCCAGATAAAGACATATGTTTCATGGTATTACGGTCCACAGCAGGTGAAAATGGCAATTCTGGCGATGAATGTGCAGATCTGCATATTGGGTGTCAGATTGTAAATCCCCAGAGGGATTTATAATTAAATGTCACATTGTATCTAGAGTATCTCCAATTGTGTGTTGTCAGATACCTGTTGGGGCTTTTTTCTTTATTATTGCCTAGCAAAATTCTACTTCTATCATTTTGTGCTACTACATATTAACCTTGAGGGTTTCCAGTGGGCAAGATTGTCAGTTCTCTTTTTTCATGAAAAGCCGGACTTTCAGCATACACATCCCATTACTATTCTGATTTTGAGGAGAGGCAGAATGACATCAGCTGTTTTTAGTTATGTTTACCTGTACAGCACAGGTAACTTTAACACCATGTTAGTTTGACTAAAACGTGCTGTAGTATATTTTAAAACCACTGATCTGTCACAACATTAAAATAGTCATTTTGCATACCTGAAGCTTTGCAGCTGTGGATTTGTGGTTTTGTTTGCTCTATTTGTATTGATTTCTATGTGAAATGTATTTTTGTCAGTTTGAGGACTAGAATGGGTATCCTTTGGTTATTTTGAAGTATTTTCTGTACAATGGAATCAGCTTTTTGCATGTAAACTTAATTGCTGGAAAAATATTTGAAAAAAAGGAAAAATCACTTTTAAAACCAGTTGTTGTCGCTTTCTTTTGGAATTCATTGCATCATAAACAAATGTAATAGACTTCGCTGTTTAGAAGATAGTAACACTTGGTCAACCATTTGAACTGCTGTCTGCATTAAAAGAGAAGAACAACTTATTTTGGCAAGCTAACTAATCCTAGCCTTAACACACTCTTTGGCTCCATTTCCAAATTTACAATATTTCCCCAATTCCCTTTCTGTTCCTCGCAGTCTTTGTTGATGTCACAAATCTTCTACTTAGAGAACTTTAAATTAACCAGCGTGATAATGTTCTGACAAATATGATGTGTATACTGGCAAATAAAGACACACTCAGGTTCTGCTTGGCTTTATACAGTTTTATTCTGGGGTCATCTGTTAATCTCTCTGCTTCTTTGTCACACATATATTTCTCATAGAAGATCTCATCTTACATATTTATGCTTAGCTTCCACTTTCTAAGGAATAAGTAGGCTGAAATAATTGATGTTTGATTTAAACATGAAAGAATATTTTCTGTAACAATTACAATTTTACTGTGACCTAGCTTAGATCTTCTATACTACCCTCTAATGATTTTTGTGGTACATATTAGAAAAAAGCTTTCTGGGCTTTCATGACAGCTGAGCTTTAGGTTGTGCCTGAATATATGTAAGTTTTAATACTTATTAGCATACATGAAAAAAAGAATTGTCACAACAATTAAAGCATTTTTTTCTTATCCTAAAGATAAGAATACTTAATTAAAAAAAAACTTGTATCATTTCTTCCCATTTCTGCAGATGAAAGGAGTGTAGACTTTCAGCAGATGAAAGTGGAGAGAGAAGTGCGTATCTTTGCTATATGATCGGGATCACCTGGGCCCACCTTTATCATCTGTGCAAATTGTAAGACTTCTACAAATAGGGACATGGTACTTGCTGCTGTTAAGGCTGTCATTTTCAAAAGGCTGTACACTTAAAAATAACTTGTCATTCCATATGGAAACTGGTACATACGCGATACTTGAGAAACTTTGAGAGGAGCACTTACATTGTGGCCATATTCTTTAGATGTCACAAGACATTTGATACCCTCGTCTTTCAGAAAAAAACTCCCACAAATGTTTTTCTCCAGATTATGAGAGATCTGTTAAAAAAGTGATAGTATGAATTATTAGATATTTGTTTTAAAAGTGAGGATTTATGAAGCTGTGAAAATTTGACAGAAGAAGTGAAATAGGTATGTTACCTTTATGGTGGATAGTTATTCACCAGTTATGAACAGCCATTTTCTACTCAAAGATCATCAAAAAATAGTGAATATACCTGTGAATCAAATTCAGCTTTCAGGTGCATGCAAGGCACCTTTCAATCACCCATGTTCCATGCTTGTAGCTGAGCAGAATTATATGTAGTGCTCATAGCTGTTAAATAGTTTGTTATGCAACAGTAATTGCTTCAGACCAGTACAGCCAACTTAGATCACTTCTATGCAGATACACTTTTACTTGTCAAATGTTTTCTCTGAATAGTTGTGTTCATGTGGCAAATTCCACACTAGATAGTATTTTAAATCCCTTTGAATTAACTAATTACTTGTTTCCAAAAACTCCTGTGGGTAAGGGCTATTTAGCATTTTTCCTGCTGAAATTTGTAGCATGCATTTTCTTTCTGTAGTATTTGTTTTTACAGTCCAGCAGTGCAGTTCTAATTTAGTATTTGATTCATATGAGATGTTTCATTTTACTTGTAAATTACTTCTCCCTAATTAATGAGGCCATTAATAAGGTATTTTGTTACCTCCTAATCATTTTGGGTAGCTACATTTCAGTACAGGGATTCTAAAAAACAAATTTGCTGTTGTATCAGCATTTGAATAGGAAGACTAAGAGGAAGCAAAAGATGCAGAAATGAAATAAACTTATCAAGTAGGATCATGTAACAAATCAGCTGGGCTTTAGATAAATGTTTTGTTATTGAATTCTAAAACTATTAGGTCTGTGTGTTCTCAGTGTAGTTTACACTGGTTTGTTTTCCACTTAATAAGAAGCCTTACGTTTCATCTTATTAATAATGAAAATTCTCTTGTCAAATTGTATAAGATAGTGTCAAACTAATGTGTATATTTTAGAGGCAGAAGAAAGTCATAGCCTTTCATATGGTTTCATTGCATTATGCAAAAATTATATTCTGCTTTTAATTTTGCTAGTGCAAAATATGGAAGCTTCAAATCATCTTTCATTCCTAGCTAAGAAAGTCCTGATTTCAAGAACTGAGATGAAGATAGTTCAATCTCTATACCCCACTATTTACAATTAAAGGTTAACTGAAAACAGAAATTCAGAATACCAGGCCAATGCAACTTTATAAATGTAAGGAATAAGAGTACAAAATCCAGTAATGACTCAATAATCAAATCTTAAGATATATTCTGTCACATCATTTCTTGTTGCAGTGGTTCAACAGCTGAGAAAGGCAGCAGGCTCAAACATGCCAAAGGAGACCAGATTTGTACCCCATTTGTTTATTGAAATACGCATTTTCCATGATATCATAGCATTTACATCTGCCTACACAGAGACCTAAAGTACCAATAGTCTAAAATGTCAGTCACACAAGCCTTTGCTAATTAATGTCTTCAACACAAAATGTCTGGCATTCTTAGGAAATTAGGAAAATATAGAACATAGAGATCATTCATACTTCTATTTTTAAAAAAAAAAAAAAAAAGCGGGGGGTGGGAAGGAATAGGAAAAGGCATTTAATCAGCTATTTTAAAAAGCTCCAGATTGGTCAGCTAGGCTAAAGATCATGAAAATGTAACTAGATCTAAGCATTAGTGGCAAGTCATCACACAAGCTTGTTGCAGGTATCTGAGACAGTGTAAAAGAGTTCAGAGCACACGAGCCAGGCCGATAGGCTAAGGAATAGCATTACCCACTCAGCCTTCACCATCTGTTATGCATGCAGCCAAGCTGACAGTTGGGATGAAGTCGTCCTCTGTTTCTTTATTTCCAACCACGTGGTTTTTTAGCTGAACTTCACAGAAGGCTTGCCAGTGAATACAAACTACTGTCATCGACAACACCGGTGTATACGTTGTAAAGTAGTAGCATTGATTAGTAAATGGCAATCAGGCTGTATCCACAATCTTCAGCAGACCTGTTAATAAAGCAGAGTGAGGATTGTGGTGGTATTTGTTGGCTTAAGCATAGGACTGGGAATTGAGAATAACCATTAATTCCATGTTTGATGCAGACTAGCTTTATAGCCTTAGCTGATGCACTTGGCCTTTATTGCCAGAATTCCCATTTTCTTCCCTGTCATTGATATATCCAGGCAATAAATTACATGCTATACTTTTAAAATAATCAGTAAAACCAATGCACATCTTTTCTTCTGTTGAAAAATAGTATGAAACACTCTCAAAAGCATGACCATATACAAATTTGTTGCATGTGGTACTACATTCAGAAGAATGCTTTTCTGCTTATGCTTAAACATTTTTGCAGATGATACTAAACTGGGAGAAAGTGTCGATCTGCTGGAAGGTAGGGAGGCTCTACAGAGGGGTCTGAACAGGCTAGGTTGATGGGCTGAGACCAATGGCATGAAGTTTAACAAGGCTAAGTGCAGAGTCCTGCACTTGGGACAACAGCCCCATGCAGAGCTACAGACTACGGGAAGAGTGGCTAGAAAGCTGCCTGACAGAGAAAGATTTGGGGGTGTTGATAGACAGCCAACTGAACATGAACCAGCAGTGTGCCCAGGTGGCCAAGGAAGCCAATGGCATCTTGGCTTGTATCAGAAACACTGTGGCCAGGAGGAGTAGGGAAGTGATTCTGCCCTTGTACTCAGCACTGGTGAGGCTGCATCTAAAATATTGTGTTCAGTTTTGAGCCCCTCGCTATCAGGAAACCATTGAGGTTCTGGAGCATGTCCAGAGAAGAGTGACAGAGCTGGTGAAGGGGCTGGAGAACAAGTCTTAGGAGGAGCAGCTGAGGGGTTGTCTCACCTCGAGAAGAGGAGGCTAAAGGGAGACCTTATTGCTCTCTACAACTACCTAAAAGGAGGTTGCAGAGAGGTGGGTGTTAGTCTCTTCTCCCAAATGACGGGTGATCGAACAAGACGGAATGGCCTGAAGCTGCATCAGGGGAAGTTTAGTTTGGACATTAGGAAAAATTTCTTCACAGAAAGGTTTATCAAGCACTGGAACAGGCTGCCTAAGTTGGTGGTTCGGTCATCATCCCTTGAGGTGTTTAAAAGGTGAGTAGGTGAGATGTTTGGGGATATGATTTATGATTTATGACAGGTATGGTTTGAGGTTATGATTTCAAAGGTATTTTCCAATGTAATGATTCTATGCCAAATATGTATGGTGAATACCTCAGTTATGCAGTCTTTTTGTGATTTTTGCTATCAGCAAGTCACTGGAGGATCAGGATAAATCCCAAGAAGATTTTAAAAACTATTCCTGTGGGTTCAGTGCCCCAACATGACTGAATTGGAGCCTAAATGAGTGCTAGAGCCAGCGCAAGGAGAGGAGTGGAAGTGCACAGCTGGACCAGAGCTGTCCTTTCCCTGGCAATCCACATTATGATGCTGAAACTATTACCTGAGAAAACTGTTATTAATACGGAGACATTTTATATTGCTGACTGTTGCCCATCAGGAATCTATCCAACCACTTCTCATCCTGTTCTGAAATAATCTTGTAAAGTTTGTTGGACGTGAAATTCATAGGGGCAGGCAGAAATTATTCTGAATACTTTTGCAACACCAGAAAGAGTCATTTTGATGGGATAGAAATTGCAACTTAGTTCTGGTGTAATGCATCCTTTCAAAAGAATTAGAAAATATATAACAATGTCATCAGTTAAAATTATGTACATTTAATGTGTTTGGTGGTGTTATTTTGGGGGTTCTCCTAAACCTCCAACAACACTTCCTCTCTTTTTTTTTTCCCCTCTTCCATCCCCATAGCAGTTGTTGTACAGCAGGACTTACTTCAAGGACGTAGGTTGTCCTTGTTATCTGACGCAAGACTTAGTGTAGAAGAATTGCCGCTGTCAGTGCTTGGACCCCAGGGAGCCCTTTGAGAAAGAGGGAGGTGGTGTGTGACATACATGGAAGCACCAGCACCACTAGGAAGCTAAGAGCTCACAATTGCTGATTGAAAGGTAGTTTGAAAGCAGGCATTTCCAGGATCTAAGGATGCTGGTACCCAAACCACCACACATCTTGCACAGATTTGCTCCTCCAGCTTCCTTCTTGGCTTTTCCATGGAATGGGGTGATCTGCCCTTAGGCAAGCCTTTCACTGGCAGAAATACCTCAAGGAACTGTTCTGCTCTGTGTGCATATCCCACCCTCTCTAATTATGCATAATATTTCACTGAAAGCTTTCTCAAAAGGTAGACATGCAGCATAAGACCTATTACATCAACAGCCTGAAATACAGAATACACTTAAACTGTAATTCTGGGCAATTGTAATTCTGGGCAATCCAAATTAAGCATTCCCAGTAAATGCTGCAATCAAAAGAACAAAGGCTGTAAAATGATTCAATGAATTTATAGTCCATGTAACCACTGGATGATAAACATTTCTGCCTTGTACAGAAATGTAATTTATGCGAGGGCTGGATCTGAAAACATGTTAATGCATCATGGTGGTCTGCAGTTAGATCTTCAGCCTTTGCTGGTATCCACTAACTCCATCTGTCAGTGGATTTCTCAGCAAGTTATGACACATGATCTTACCTGGTTTCTTTCTTGATACGGTGTGGAGCTATGCTTATCACTTTAATGTTTCCTTTTATAAGTGCATATAGAAACATTTAACAAACACTAATTGTTGTATATAGTCCTGTGTCAAGTCACTGTATTGATTTCCTTAACCAAACCCTGAAAGGAGCCAGTTTGAAGATGAAACCCGGAAGGCTCTTAGCAGTTCAAGTCACTGCTGCACACCAGTTTAAAGGAGGAGACAAATACATCAATCCTAAATTAATGGGAGAATTTTCAGGTAGACAGTAAGCAAGTTGGAATTTGGCCAAAGCCTTGAGGTTAAAGAACCAGATCTTGTGAAACTGGGGAATCCTTAATGAATGCAAACAATTGAGATCACAGTTTCGTCGCTTCTGCAAAGGACAGCAGAAAATGCTCATATTCCTCCAAAAATACTACGCTGCCTGTAGTCAGGCTGTGGCATTGAAAAAAAAAAAATACCACCTTCTGAAACACCAGAACCATTTTCTCATCAACAGAGGTCAAATGCAAATCACAATGTATTGACCTGTAGGAGGAGTAGCTAGCCTATGTATTTTAGTAACAACCCTTACATCAATACTGAGAAATGGCCACTAAACAACTAAAGGATCCTGAATTCAATTGAATTGAACTACATTGAATTCAAATAAGTTGGGTTGTTTTTTTTTTTATTGTCTCAAGTTCTTGCTGATTTGCAGAATAATTTCAAACAAGTTTATTAAGCTCTTCAGACAGACTGATCACGGTCTTTTTTCACACTTAGATATTTCCATATCCATCATTTCTTCTGTATTTTTTAGATATTTATTTCTGAATATAGCTAATGGTTAGAAAAAAAGAAACATGACTGAAGAGTCCTTGGCAGCAAAAAAATTAAGGAAAATTGATGCTTTACAGGTACTTAGAATTGCTTACCTTTTAAGTTCTTTAGGTGAAAAGAATTGTGTCAGCTTGCTGAAATGCAAAATGTAAGTTACTGTCTGCACTGAGGGCATTGTATTTTGTTATTTTAAACAACCTTTAGTGTGCAATATAATGCTTTATCAGCTGCGAGTCCCTTTAAAAGCACCAGCCTCTAAAATGCATATGAAGGTATTGACTTCAGAGATTAAAAAAAAACCAAACCAAAGCCAAATCCAAAACAAGTTAAACTTTATGTGAGTGCTTAAACCTTTCAATATGGAATCTGAAATGCTGATGCATTAAGCTGCCTTGCACCAGGCTGGCCCCAGAGCAGCAACGACAGATAACTAGCTTGGTCACTTTAATTCCTGAGAATGAGAGAAGAGCAATCCGTTAATTTAGATTATTTTAATGCTATCTGTTAAAGCTAAAATCTTGCTACGCTAGTAGAGATAATGCTTTGTTCCTTCTTTAACTATGCATTTACTTTTGCTTTTAACCTCATAGAGGGCGTGCACTTCCTAGTACTCAGATGCAGAAGGGCCTGACATTCCAAGTACCTGCAATTATTAAAAAACCTAATGTTTACAACTACGTGTGGAATTGCTGAAGTGGTACCAGGTGAATCAGACTTGGGCCAGCTGGTACCCTGCTTCAGAGTACAGTGGCCCTGAGAGAACCCCAATTCTAAAATCTGCATTCAAATTTAAGTATTTAATTTCAGGCTTTTATTAAAGTGATTACTTTATTTGTACAAGTTTACTTTCAAACATAATATGTGTTCTGTATCACCCAAATCAGATTTCAGGGGACAAAATCAACTATATTTAAAAAGACATACCTATGTAAACTGAGTAACAAAATTAATTTCAGTGCCCTGCCTGAGATTCCCTGTATTCCCCTAATGCTTTCCTCTCCAGCCTTCGTAGTTAGAAAAAATAGAGAGCAAAACCTGGATGAGTGGTTAATTCCTCCAAGATGACATGGACTTGGAATCCAACTAAATAATATTCTTGCTTTCATGTTTGATTTTTGGTTTGGATTGTTCAAGGATATTTATCCTCTCTTGGAATAATCTTGCTTTGGAATAATTTCAGACAACAAACACAGTCTACGGTTTAACTTACTGTGACCCACTCTGGCTCCCAGAATAATTTCTCCTACCAATTTATTTCTCAGTTGTTGGTTATGCCCTGCTGTTTTTTAACTCCTTTTGTGCCCCTTGGATTAGTAACTGCTGCCTAGGTATTTTTCTTGAGGACCTTTTATTTCTGATTTACTGTGCTCCTTTAAGTGAAGAAATTGCTCTCATTGCTATAAAGTAGTAGAATGCTGCTAATGCTTTTTGAGAGCAGAACCACACACAGGAGGCTCATATAATTTACTTTGTAATTGAATGGTACATTTCTCAGCATCCAGATAGCTGTTGGGATTTCTTTTTTTAAGATGATATATCATTCAGAGGTTAAAATGTATTCCTTTTAAAGACAACTGGGGTGTGTTTCCCTAGCTCATAATAATAAATTGCTTGAGCTGACTATCGCCAGGAAAAGTGCCCTTCCAGTTCTGTGTAATCCTCTGGTAACCTTGCGCAAACTTCTCCCGGGCTGTAGCAGAAAGTTGGCACCTTGCTTCTGGCTAGCCTCAAGTTAGGCTGGTGCTTCTCAGAGCTGTACCCTGTGATGGTGCTACAAGCTTGTTTTTGTCTTTGGACTGATTGGATCTTTCTTCTCAGGGCCAGGTTCTGCCAGCTTTATTCAGGCTGAGTAGTCCCACTCTGCTCAGTGAACCTATTCATGGTGTGAGGTGAGCTCGAGGAACAGTGGGAGCTGGGCTGGCACTGTCTGGTCCTTGGAAGCAGAGAGAGGTAAGTCTCTCCCTCCTGTGAAAAGCAGAAAGCCACATGTAACAGAGAGGGACAGCAAACAGGAATCCTCTGAGCAGAAGTAGACTTGGGAAGGAAACAAATCTTTAATTCATTATCATGGAGCAGCAGAGTAGCTGGAGCTAAAAAATATTTCAGAGAATTAACATGAGATCTAAATTTTATTTTAGAGTTCATATTGCAATTTCATTTCATTTTCATTGCAATGACAAAAATGAATCAACTGAATAATTGAACTGAAGCTAATCATTATTCCTTGATGGCTTGATACATGGACTGACAGCGAAGTTTTAAAATTCTGTCTTCTTTTAGCAAAAAAAAAAAAAAGGCACTGTTTAGCTCCGGAGTGTATGGTTGAGAGAGATTGGATGTACAGTGTCTCTGCTATTGCTGCTAGAGATGAAGGTGAAAATACATATAGGCACTGTGGGGTATAAATATACTCTACACAAAGTGAAAATGTAAAGGAATATACAAATGCTTCCCCATATCTTCCTCTTTCTGTTTTGTTTTTTTTTTTTTTTAAATTTACGGAATACTGTATTCCACTGAAATGACGAGTATTGCTGCACGGGTTTGCTTAAACTAAAGCCATGTCCCCAGCCATTATTCATATCAGTTAGAAAAATTCATAGGGCTTAGCCTGGGCATCTCTCCAGTCTCTGGAGTTTAGATATAGTTCAGGACATGCCATATGGATAAACAAGAGGTTTGACACAGCTGCGCAGTAGCTGCTCGGAGGTTTTGCTGCAGGCAAGCAGCAATGGCTTTGTGTAATTGCCATTGCACCAGATCCTACTCTTAAAATGCTGTCCCTCACACATATTGACACTATCCTCCTTTCTGGGCATTAGACATTATGCAGGTTTGTGACAGAGGAAAGTAAATCCTCTTCCTTAGTGCTGGGCCCAGCATTTGGTTATCTGCACTCCTTTTGTTGAAGCTGCCTCTGTGTGGAGGTGGGAGGGTAATTCCCTGCAGAGAGATGGGTTGCTCTACCTTGAATATACCTGTGTTTTCCCCTTCTCCCAACCCTTACCTGCTCCTTCTGCCGGAAGCATGCACATGAGACTCTGCCAGGAAACATGGTCCTTCCTGGTCGCCAAGAATGTCATCCACGTTGCACTGCACTATCCTAATAAATATCCCGTACTCGCAGCAGCAAAAGTACTCCTGCAAAATGAACGTTAATAAAGACCAACTTCAGTGACTAAGGAAGAACCACTTGTGTAGATCACAGAGCTGTGAGTCCCAGCCTTGATGAGGACACATGCCTCAAAACGGTTCACTAGATGAAAATTAATTCTCAGAATGACTTCAGGTTGCTGCTGTTCAAGAAAAAAGAATAATCACTTTCTATAACAAGAGCAAAATAATTGAATACAGATCTTAGCAGAATGCTACTGGTCCAAGCACATTGAAAATGTATATCTCTGCTTTTGCAACGATAATTTGTGCAGGGGAATGCTTTTCTTATAAATGCCTGTCATCTGATTACGTTAACTCTCTGATTACCTCAGCTGCTTTTGTCGCCTCAGTTTTGCCTGTACAAGATTTTTTCCCCTCACTCTCCTTCGTTGTGTAATTATTTTATATGATATAAGCACTCTATGTTATTTTTCCCTGGTTCCAAGAAATGACTTTTTACTTAACTATTAAATCAATAGGTTGGATTTAAAATGAAAATTGAGCTTAAAATGTTTTCTTATTTAAAAACTTAGTCTTTTTGGGTCTGCATTGGAAACTGAAACATAAATAAAGCCTTTCCAATTTTGATAAAATTGATCTTTTTGTTTGCTTGCTTTTATAGATCATAATGTTTAAGTCTGAAAACATGGACACCAACAAGGAGACTGAGAAATGAAAAAAGTCATGTTAGTAAGAGTCAATCTGAATGCTGTAAGTCTTAAAAAATAAACAAACCCAAAATTCAGTCAAATATGCAGTTCTACATTAAACTATGATATATCCTCTTAACACTGTAGTTTGTAACACTGCCCCAGAAAGCCTGTCTTTGGGGAGATGTCCAAAACACTCAGACGTGAACGACTAATCCACTCCTGCCAAAAGTGTCTCTTAGCAAATACAGGTCATTTGTGCTGCCTAGTTGCCTTTTGAGCTATGTCATGCCTAAAAAAATGAGTACTCAACAGCACTGGGGTCATAATTTTATAATCTTTATTTAGACATTTCTCTTTTTCCAATGTATTTTATGTGCATTGCAAGTATTTATTGTTGAAAGAAATCATTTTAAAGTGTATTTAAATCACCCCCCTGTGTTCCACAGAAAGGTGGGCTCTCTTCCTTTGAGTCCCTTCCTAGCCCCTCCATGCAGGCGTGCTGTGCTGTTGCATCTGGGAGACCTTTATCCTGTAAGTAAATTCACTCTTCCTAACCTTTACAAAAATCCATGAGAGTGATTCCCAGTACCTCTCATGGGGAAGGTGCTTCCTGCTGGTGCCTGCACCCAGATGTTAGGTCAGCACTGTTTCCCCTCATTTGGTCCTTGCAGAGTGCCAAAGTGCAGAAGCAGCAGTGCCCAGGCAGGATCAGATCCTGGCTGGCCTCGCACAGCTGTGACTGTGCTGGCTACTTCAGGGAGGTTTCTGGAAAACAGGAAAAGTTGAGCACTGTAACAGGCTGAGAAAGGGCATAGGCCAGTTCATCACAGTGATTTTTTACTCGTGGCTAACTAAGTGTTTATTATCATGTGCTAGTATAATGAATTCATTCTTAGTGATAGGTAATTTCTTTTTCTTTACGAAGTCCATAGATTACAGGATGAAAAGCCTGAGGAGTAGCAAAGCTCTGCTACCTTTTGCCTTTCTTCCCTCTTTCGACTCATGTTTCTGTTTCTCCCCCTCCTTGGCTTGGTGTTCATCCCTCTGCATCTCCTTTCCTGCAGCAGCTGTCACTTCCCAGCTGATCCCTCCTTCTTGTCACTAAAACAACCAGCCGTTCAATTATGAATATTAATATTCACCCACTTACATAGCAGTGAGTAGGGTCTGAGGAGCTCTACCTCCCAGCTTGCCATGCCACCCTGCCAGCAGATTCGGGAAGGCAACACCACATCAGTTTATCCTGGTTTTCTTCCCAACCCTGACAGCTGGTTATAACTGGTTGAGCAATGGCTAGAGTTCAGCACAATTCAGATGTCTCAGGCAGTCTATAATCCTACTTAGAGGTTCTGGAAGAAGTGTCTGTTGAGCACTTAGTGAATTATAGGCTTAAGAAAGTACCTGGCAATGCTGGAGACCTTTAACCAAATGCAAAACTTCTACTAATGCAGCCTTCAGTGTCTTAAGTAGGTACTTGGCTGCCAGTCGGTTTTGGGCATGCTGTAAAGGGACTTTCTAAAAAAAAACCTGACTCTGGACCAGCTTTCCCATTTGTTTCATCTCTTTTTGGAGTGGTTGAATAGGAATTTGCAAAGGAAATAAATAAGGGGACTAGCTTCTTTCACTTAAAAGGCTTGTCTAAGTCGAACCAAGCAACAAAGGAATTCAGTGTAAGGTTTGCAATTTTTTTGCTCTTGTCTAACCAGATTTACATCATCAAAAACAAAACAAACAAACAACCCCCCCCAAACCAACATGAGACAGTACGAGTATTTTAGAGTGTGTGCATTACAAGTGATACAAATATGCATTTATGATTCAAAATTTTAAACAGATGAGAAATAAATATGCAAAGTAGATTGTTCTGTTTGCAGATGGTAATCCTGCCACACTGATTTTGCTCAGCTGTCTGATTTTTCAGTGTCTGCATTCCTGGTTCCTGGGGTTCCTGATTAAGAAATAAAATATGAGTCACGGTGCATGGTTACCTTCTGCAAATCTGAAAGGATAACTCAGTGACTGAAAACAGATTATTAGAGGTTGATCCAGCCTTGCTGAATTCAACACAATGTCAGGGGATTGGGGGGAAAAAGAAGTCCCTTCCCTGCTCTGCCCCTCATTTTTACAGCTGCAGGATAAAGGTCCCTGACAGCTTTTGTCAGTTGGCTTGCAGTAAATCAGCTGCCCAGCCCCGATCAACTGGGGGTCTCTACAGACAGGGACGTGAGCAGGCAGCACATTGCTTGGCAAGGTGAGGCGCATCCCTTTCCCTCCTTCTCCCAAGGATGACTCAGTCAGTTATTAAAAATTTCCAGCTCCCAGCTAAAAATGGCATCAGAAACAGTGCCCCAGAGGGAAGGGGGGAGACACGAGAAATGGGTTCTGTTCCTGCCTCTGCTTCCTAACACACACACAGGCATGCAGCGCTGATGTGCAGCTCATCTGGGAAAAGTTCATTTTGCAATAAGAGGGGTAAGTATTCTGCTAAATGCTTTTGCAAAGACTGGATCCAATTTTCGGAGCCTGTTGCCAATATTTGTGAGTCACTTCCTTGGAATCCTACCTTTGGTGTTTATTTCCCTTAGAAGGAAACTTGTAAAAGAATAATAATAGCTCTTATTCTTCGTGGAAAGTAGCACACAGCAAAGTGGGAGACAACTCACTCTTTGTTCCAAAACACTTTATTGTTTGTTTTGTTTATTTTCTTCAGCAGACAAAAAGTGAAGAAGGCATATAATTAACCCCATAAACCATCTAATTTACAGTGCCAGTGACATGCATGTGCTGTTGCACTGGAGTGAAAGTTAAGTGGGGAAACAGTTTTAATTGGTACCTCTTTTAACAGAACGAATGGTGAAAACTGCCTTGTGATTTGGGAAGTCTCCTTATGGAACAGAAGGGCTTTGCTTTCACAGCCCTGCCTGGCTCCTGGGAGACCTTTTTCTCTCTGACTTCAGTCCCAATAGCAACATCTAGCACCTACTCAGTGTCAAAACCCATTGCAAAGGTTAACTAATCAGGAACACTGTCACTTATAGTTTGCAGCAACAGGGGCACCTTTTACCCGCAGGATACTGAAGTGTTTTGCAAACTAAACTTTCCCTGAGCTAAGTGGATCCTGGATGGAGCTTTATATTTTAGCAGGGCCGTGCAGCCACCAGTGGCGTGGAGACAGACAGCATATAAGACATTTTGGCTCCGAACACTGGAAAAAATATGCTTACTGAAATAAATACCATGGGGCTTTATTGTTCTCCTAGAGCAGGCAGGCGAAGCAGCCTTCAGAAGATAGCTACAGTAAATTTGATGCTACCTTTTCTCATATCTGCCAGTGCCTTGTGGCAAAAAGAATATTTTACAAATCTGCTTATATGTTCTATATTCACATAAATCCTAGTGCAAACTGTAATTGTTAGAACCACTGCTTCAGAGTTCATTACATACAGGCTACCAAGAGTACTGACAGTTGAGAAATAAGAGGAAACTTATTTTCTGTCAGTACAGAAACCTCCTCTAGTTCTGCTTCACAGAGACCAGAAGCAAGAGAAAGCAAAGCAAATGCAAAAGAACGTTTTCTTTTTTCATTTTTCTTTCTCTGAAAAAAAATGCTTGCTAAGAAAATCAGGGGAACCTAACAAACTGGGACAGAGTAACTCCAAGAAGCGTTTCTGGGAAGAATACAACTGAAAAGTATGAAAAGAAAAAAAAATAGGACGTGGGAATTAAGAAAGTTAGAGAAATATTTGCCTGGAATTCTGTCTTGAGAGAGAGATACTCAAGCTTCTTGAGTTGTATAATCTAAATTAGGACAGAAGTAAAGTGAAGATACCTTGAAATACTTTCATGGAAGGATGTAGCTTAACACAGAAATCAGTTTCTGATGTCAAGTTAATTCCTTTTCCACCAAACAATATGTCCAGTTTTAAAAAAAAGAAGAGGAAAAAAAAAGAAAGCAAAATGACAAAGAACATTCCTTGACATTCCCTGAAGTAAGGGCCAAGATATACAGGGGAAAATACGAGACTTGGCAGATCTATAGTTTTTCTATACCTCCAAAAGATGAAGAGCTGAATTGGCCCTGTTGGCACACAGACCTGTTGTTCTACCTGCCTAGTTATTTCAGCCAGGCTTAACCCTTTCACTTCACCCCTGCATCATCCTTATGCAAGATGGTGTTATATGTCTCTGATATGAATCACAGAATCACTAGGTTGGAAAAGACCCACTGGATCATTGAGTCCAACCATTCCTATCAATCACTAAACCATGTCCCTGAGCACCTCATCCACCCATCCTTTAAACACCTCCAGGGAAGGTGACTCAACCACCCCCCTGGGCAGCCTGTTCCAGTGCTCAATGACCTTTTCCATGAGAAATTTTTTACTGATGTCCAGCCTGAACCTCCCTGGTGGAGCTTGAGGCCATTCCCTCTTGTCCTGTGTCTTGTCACTTGGGAGAAGAGGCCAGCTCCCTCCTCTCCACAACCTCCTTTCAGGTAGTTGTAGAGAGCAATGAGGTCTCCCCTATGCCTCCTCTTCTCCAGACTAAACAACCCCAGCTCTCTCAGCTGTTCCTCATAAGACTTATTCTCCAGCCCCTTCACCAGCTTTGTCGCTCTTCTCTGGACATGCTCCAGAGCCTCAACACCCTTCTTGTGGTGAGGGGCAGTTGAAAGAACAGAAAATCATCATTACCCAGGGCCCACACTATCTCACTGCCACCTGTTCTCATTCCCTTCTTCCCTCTGCCTCTTCCGTGCAGTCTCCAGCTTGTGGCTCAGCATCTCCCTCAGCACATACCAGGGACCACTCTACACTGGCAAAATGAGATACTGCCATTCTTTGCAGCTACTTTATATCAATGAGAGATGAAGGAGATCTCTCTGTCTGCTCTTGACCCATGGTTTCTCTCTTGGAAGTAAAATTTTCAGTTTAAATCCAGCCTGGCCAATTCCAGACACTCTTTCTCTTCTCGCAGGCTTGCTGCTCACCTTGCCTGCAGAGCCCTAAGCAACGCAGTGATCGTAACTGGGCAGCCCCAGCGTGCTGCAATTCAGTGTCCCCGGTGTTTCTAGTGCTTCATTCATAACACTACTACACCATATACATCTACCCAGTCAATAAACACTTTAATCGAGGCCCTCCTTATTTCCCATCTCTGTTTGTAACTTCCTCCTCCTTGAACTTGTGATATATCAGCCAGTTTGATCTATTTTAACACAAGTTCCCAACATCCTCTTCCCTGTCCACTGCTGTGGTCAGAGCCAATCTGCCTCCTGCCTTTCCCCCTTGTTTGCCTCCATCTAGTCTTTTATTTTATTTTCACATGCTAGGTTGTCACAGCCCCGCCTTAGCTGTCATCGCTCCATCATTGTTTGTACAGTTTGGCTCTGCTCTCTTCACCAGTAATACTGGTGTCATTGTGCATTTATTTGCTGCTCCCAGGGGAGCCTTTATGCCCTCTTCCATGATGCTGTTGCCCAAAGGATGTCCTACCTCCCTCAGCTGAGTTGGTGATACCTAACTTTGTCGCAGAAACCATAAAGTGTAGATAGTTAACAATGAGGTTATGCTGGAATTGTTTACGTGTGATATAGTGATATATGGGTTTTGTTGTTTTTTAGTGTATGTACAATATCTGGATATGTGACTGTGTGTTTGCCCTTCCTCTCTGTGGCTGTCACTTGCTTTCTCAGACTAGGGGGTCCTGCATAGCCTGCATGCAGTGCTCATGAAGTAGAATTTCTGATTGCTTCTGTAGTGCAAATTTTAGATAGCACCAGAAAAGCAATGACTACCAAAAATGACAGCAATTTTATTTTCTAAGTCCAGATGTTAACAATAGTATAGCACAGTTAAGAAATGCCATTCTCTCCTCAAGGCAGGTTGTTAGGCAATGGAAACACTCCAGAATATATGACAAATGCTGAAGTAGTTGAGTATAAACCCAGGAGTAAAGAAAGGAATAGTCGTGTTAAGTCTATCTTCATGTCTTAATTGATCTTGGTGAGACCTGCAGCATTATTGTCACAGGCATTTTATATTTAAGTTTGGGTTTTTAGATGCATTCTGGAACTGTATAAAGAGCCCTTTTCACTGATGTGGCATCAGGCTTGTTATAATGTGAATGGCATCATTACAGTTCTCTCATTAACATCATAATGGCTCTGAAGGAACAGTGAGTGCAAACCCCAGCAAATGGAGTAGCAGTAGCAATGTATAGTAGTCTTACTCTGTAAAACTGCAGATGGAAAAAGTTTGACATTTTAACCTTCACGCTGCTGTAGATGCCACGGTGTGTCCTTGCACTGCATGCATTTGGCTGACAAAATGGAAAAATTGTGGCAGCCTAAGGATGGAGGGCTGGGTTCAATAAAAAACTGTGCCTAGCTTCCATGCCACTGAAGCCCACACAAGGCTCCCAAATGGATTTTTCAAAATTGAATCCAGCCCTAAGTGTCAAACTTTTGCTGTAATTTTATATAGTAAATGTATTGTATGCTCAAATGTACATCTTTCATCCTCTATTTCCAGTGGTGTTAATGGAAATGTAACAATGCGTGTGCTGTTCTGGAAAGCCTCATTGAAACAAATGGGATTTTGGATGAAATCCCTCCATTGCATATGATAATGTAATATAAATGGGTTGGGCTTACGGCTGGAGGACGATGAGGTCTGGTTCTATTTCTGGCTCTGACGCTGAGTTGCTGCATGACTTCTGGCAAGATACTCGGGAGTGGTTTTTGCCACCCTTAACGGGGAGAAACGGTAAGTTGGCTCTTCAGGAGCAACACCAGACGTCCCATTTAAGGAGCTAGGTCCGGTAGTGCTTTTTCAGCAACTCGTAACCCAGGCTTTCAGTTTTGCCATGTCCAGCTTCACCTTTGAGAAGGTTGACTTTTCCTATGTACTCTCAGCTCCTTTCCCACTCATTTACAGCATCTGGAAAGCAGAGCTTCTGAAAATCAAACGAGAACAAATAGCATAGCTAGAGTCACAAGCCCTTTGTTAAATTAACAGAGTGGTTCTCAGCTTCTGTGCACTGAAGCAGTTCCTTTGCTACAAAATGGGGCTTATTTTGTAGCTTACTGCCACCTATACAGCTTCATAACACATGCTGAGACATCTACAAACTTGGTTTGGAGCTTTGGTTTTCTGGTTGTTGGGTTTTTTTCCTCCTAAGGAAGCTCTATTATTTATGCCTTGTTTTCATACAATTTGGAGACATGGAAAATGTGCATGGACAGTAACTGTTTATAGAAATTAACTGGCCTGTCCCTATTAATTTTGCATGTTGTAAATAGCAGAAGCAGTTCATTTACTGGCTGTCCAAAGAGCTCAGTTTTTCAAGATAAATCAGCAGCACTCTGTGCAGAAGGAATCCTAACCCTTCCTTCCTTCCTTCTTTCCTTCCTTCTTTCCTTCCTTCCTCCCTCCCTTCCTCCCTTCCTCCCTCCCTTCCTCCCTTCCTTCCTCCCTTCCTTCCTCCCTTCCTCCCTTCCTCCCTCCCTTCCTTCCTCCCTTCCTTCCTTCCTCCCTTCCTCTTCCTTCCTTCCTTCCTTCCTTCCTTCCTTCCTTCCTTCCTTCCTTCCTTCCTTCCTTCCTTCCTTCCTTCCTTCCTTCCTTCCTTCCTTCCTTCCTTCCTTCCTTCCTTCCTTCCTTCCTTCCTTCCTTCCTTCCTCCCTTCCTTCCTCCCTCCCTTCCTCCCTCCCTTCCTCCCTCCCTTCCTTCCTCCCTTCCTTCCTCCCTTCCTTCCTCCCTTCCTTCCTCCCTTCCTTCCTCCCTTCCTTCCTTCCTTCCTCCCTTCCTTCCTCCCTTCCTTCCTCCTTCCTTCCCTTCCTTCCTCCCTTCCTTCCTCCCTCCTTCCTTCCTCCCTCCCTTCCCTCCCTCCCTTCCTCCCTCCTTCCTCCCTTCCCTTCCTCCCTTCCTTCCTCCCTTCCTTCCTCCCTCCTTCCTTCCTTCCTTCCTTCCCTTCCTTCCTCCCTTCCTTCCTCCCTTCCTTCCTCCCTTCCTTCCTCCCTCCCTTCCTCCCTTCCCTTCCTCCCTTCCTCTCCTCCCTTCCTTCCTCCCTTCCTTCCTCCCTTCCTTCCTCCCTTCCTTCCTCCCTTCCTTCCTCCCTTCCTTCCTTCCTTCCTTCCTCCCTTCCTTCCTCCCTCCCTTCCTCCCTTCCTTCCTCCCTCCCTTCCTCCCTTCCTTCCTCCCTTCCTTCCTTCCTTCCTTCCTTCCTTCCTCCCTTCCTTCCTCCCTTCCTTCCTCCCCTCCCTTCCTCCCTCCCTTCCTCCCTTCCTTCCTCCCTTCCTTCCTCCCTTCCTTCCTCCTTTCCTTCCTTCCTTCCTTCCTTCCTTCCTTCCTTCCTTCCTTCCTTCCTTCCTTCCTTCCTTCCTTCCTTCCTTCCTTCCTTCCTTCCTTCCTTCCTTCCTTCCTTCCTTCCTTCCTTCCTTCCTTCCTTCCTTCCTTCTCCCTTCCTTCCTCCCTTTTTCTGTTTAAGCACAGAAAGACCTATTTGTGATGAAATATGGTAAAAGAAAAAAAAAGCACAGTTGAAATCTCCAATTCCCATTAAAAAATCCATAAAGGGATGCTGAATTCATTATGAGCAAAGAAATCTTGACTTTCCCAAGGCAGCAGTGAGTTTCTTCCAACTCTTATTCTCTGAGGACAAACACTGAGTGTTGACATCATGCCAACATCAAAGAATGATGTCTCCTTGTGAGTGATTTCTCAGTGCAGATTAATAAGAAGAGTCTATGGGTGCTTCCTAATGACTATGCAATCTTTTCAGCCGCAAAATATATGACTTTTTAGCTGGTTCTTGCGCTATTTTTTGGCTCTGCTCTTAAGCGAGCAGACAGACCTACTTGTTTTGACCAGTCTACTCATGTGTCAGTACTCAGCTGGTTACAAAAGATGTGGGGAATAAATAATATTATATTGCCTGTGTCGGGGATAACTTCCAATGGGCCAGTCTAGTGGCTTTCCATCCCCCTTGTCATCGTTTCTTTGCCTGGGAAAAGCAAGATGGCATTAACGTGCCTACGAGAGGGCCACATGCAGTGCATGACTGATAAACCGATTCCGAGGGAGGGGCTTGGGCACCCGCCGCAATCGCAGTGAAGTCTGGTGGCCTTTTGCGGGCAAACCGCTGAGAATTTCAACTGACTTCAGGGGACAAAACAAAAGGGAATGGCCTCAAGCTCCGCCAGGGGGAGGTTTAGGCTGGACATCAGGAAAAAAATTCTTCACTGAAAGGGTCATTGGGCACTGGAACAGGCTGCCCAGGGAGGTGGTTGAGTCGCCTTCCCTGGAGGTGTTTAAGGCACGGGTGGGCGAGGTGCTGAGGGGCGTGGGTTAGTGTTTGATGGGAATGGTTGGACACGATGATCTGGTGGGTCTCTTCCAACCTGGTGATTCTATGATTTTACGATTCCCATTTTTCTGCCTCGGCGAGGAGCGTGGGGCATTCCCCCCCCCCCCCCCCCCCCGCATGCATCTGCGGAACAGAAAGTCAGCACGCGCTGGAATCCCGGCTCTTAGTAGAGTAGCGTCCTTGTGCGGTTCTCCCGGGATCGACACAAACAACGGGCAGATGCGGATGATTTGTTTTTCCTCCCTCTTCTGCCGCGGTTTATTCCCCCTGCTCTTCGAATCATAGAATCGCTAGGTTGGAAAGGACGAGAGCGCTCAGCTGCTGACACAAACAAGCCCCGAAATGCCACCTGCCCACCTGCAGCCCCTCCCTCGGGAAGGCTGCGCCGAGGGGAAACTACCGCGGGTTTCTTAGAGAGAGGAGGAGGAGGAGGAGGAAGGAGAGGGAGGGGCCGGGCCGCGTCTGGGCGCATTGTTCCGCGCTCCTCCGCCAAGAAGTAGGTGACTATGAACTCATCCCTCGCCCCTCGCAGAAAGTTTGTTCCCTCCCCTCCCGTGGCGGCAGGAGGCAGCTCCCAGCCCGGCGCTGGCCCCGGAGTCCCGGCTCCTGCTTAATATTCCGCCCGCTCCGCCGATGTTGTGCTTGGCTCCGGTGGGACCGCGACTCACGGCTTGAAACCGGAGCCAATTTTCTGTCTCGGTCTCTCGCAGTGTTTTGACTGGAGGCAGATCCAGTTCAGCCCGATCGGGGCTAGTGGAAACAACTACCTAAGTCTCTCTCGCTGGCTCGGCTCGTTGGGGAGGGGAAGAAAGAAGAAGAAGAAGAAGAAGAAAGGAACGCGATCCCCCGGCTGCCGGGCTGCGCTCACACACACGCACGCACGCACAGACAGACACACAGACAGACGCACAGACAGACACAGCCTCGCACGCCCGTCGGTGCCGCCCCAGCCGGGAAATGGGAAGCGACTGAGCGGATCCGAGCCGGTGCGTGAGACCCCGGGCACCCCGCGCCCTTTGTGGGAGGGGGGGCCGGGCGTTTATTCCCGAAGGAAATAGAAGGGAAAACAAACGCGAGGAATTTCTTCCTCGGGCGCCCAGGGAGACGGGCGACTCGCCGTCGCGGGGGGTGTTGGAAAAGACGGGGAGATAAAGCGCTTCGGGCTGTGATCGAGTAGCGGGCAGGTGCTACTCCGAAGACCCCTCCCCGAGACGCTCCCCCTCTGCAACGCACACGCGTGTCTTTTTTTTTTTTCTTTTTTCTTTTTTTTTTTATCTCCTTTCCCGCGGGGGGGGGGTGGCTTTGGGGCCAAGGGGCTGTCTCAGCGCGCTCCTTCGCTTGCAGGCGCCGCGATGACCCTGGTGCTGCCCGTGCAGCGGCTCGGCCGCCCCATCGCCGCCGAGGGAGCCGCCGAGCTCGCCGCCTACCGCGCCCTCTGGGAGCCGCCCTGCTGCGGCCCCGCCGGGCCCCCCGCCGCAGGTAGGCACCGCGGGGCCCCGCGGCCGGGGCGGGCGGGCAGGGACGCGGCCGTGAGGGCACCGAGGCGACGTTCCCCCGAGGGTTGGGGGTTGGGTTCGTCCCCGAGGGGGGCTGCAGGTGTCGCGTGGGAGCAGGCGGCGGGGGTTCTCCCGCGGCAGGAGGGGGGAACGAGAGGGGTTTTGTTTGGAGAACCTCCGGCCAACCGCGTGTCATTTGTCACATCTGATTTATTACCCGCAGGATCACGTTACAGGGGAATTTCAAATCCCGGAACGACATCCAAGATCACATACTTTAAAAGGAAATATGTGGAAGAAGAGGATTTTCATCCACCGCTCGGCAGCTGTGCGCATAAAGTATGTTTTCTAACAGTCATTATTTTTACTCGGGGTTTCGGATGCTTAGTAACACTCGATTGACCCATTTCCAGAAGGCTGAAATACTCCGCTGAAATTAGAATGATCCAGCTGTTTGCTCAGATAATTGTCGCTCGCTCACCTTATTCCTGGAGAAGAGGAGGCAGAGGGGAGACCTCATTGCTCTCTACAACTACCTGAAAGGAGGTTGCGGAGAGGAGGGAGCTGGGCTCTTCTCCCAAGTGACAGGGGACTGGACGAGACGGAATGGCCTCAAGCTCTGCCAGGGGAGGTTTAGGCTGGACATTAGGAAAAAATTTTTCATGGAAAGGTTCATTGGGCACTGGCAGAGGCTGCCCAGGAGAGTGGTTGATTCACCTTCCCTGGAGGTGTTTAAGGGACAGGTGGACGAGGTGCTGAGGGACATGGTTTAGTGTTTGATAGGAATGGTTGGACTCGATGATCCAATGGGTCTTTTCCAACCTGGTGATTCTGTGATTCTGTTCTATGATTCTGATTGTTTCGTTGTCGTTGAATTGCTTAAGAAGCAAAGGCTTTTCCTCAGTTACAACAGCTGTAAATGGAAACGCTGAGAATAACTTCCTTTTTTGGATTATTTTGTTACTAGATAGTTTATGTCGTGTTTACAGAAACAGCTCTGTAACAGCCTTTGAACAGAAGGAACAAAGAACATAAATAAAAAGGGCCCACGATTCCCACTTCATTCAAAACTTTTTCCAGGGGAGAAAATACTAATAGGTTCCATGTACTCCAAATGCATTACAGATCCTCTAGAAAAACAGAAGGATTTGGAAAGTGAGTAGAAGCTCCTTCAATATTTAATCCTGTTTATTTAAAAGCTAATAACTCCAACAGAACAGATTAGTAAATCAAAGAATATTTTTTAAATCACAGCTGTCAAGGGAGGGATTAGATCAAACCTTTCCTAGGCCAGTGAATACAAAAATTGAAATCTGACTTCTTAAAGAGAGATTTTATGCTCTTGTTCGCTAAGGGCTCAGTTCACTACGGGATTGAATGCCTGGAGGCGTGCGCTTAAGGTTAGCTCATGCCTTGAGACCCCATCCTTGCCTTGCTGGATCGTAACTGGCCCACGGCAGTCCAATGCTACCCAGGTAACGTTGGCAACAGAGAAGACATAATATGATTAAAACATGGCTTATGGGAGGCAATAGTACCACAAGAGCCCCAGAGACAGAAAGATCAAGATGCAGAGCAAATTTATACATTGTCTTTACCTGCATCGCAGAAGCAGCCCTCTGAGGTGTGAGGACAAGTGAGTGCCTCATCCCCACCACCGACACTGGATGGGAAGCTCTGCCCAGTGGGATCCTGTTTCTCTAGAGGCATTTCTGCAGAGGAGAAGCAAGCAGTAACACTGAGCTCACTTCCCAAGGACCTTGGAGTAGCCAAATAAATTTTCAGCTACAAATAGCGTTGGCTTAAAGTACGTACCTGACTGGGAAGGTGAAAAACTGTCCCGCCATTAGTCCCAGAAGGTGTCTGGTCTGCTGCCAGAGCAATGAATAATTAGCACCGAGGGTACTGAAAAATGTGCTCTGGTTGATGAGCCTGTCTCCCACATGTCACATTGGTCTCTGGTTTCAGCCAGTTTTTTTCTTGGCTAGATTACTGGATTTTTGTATCAGTGATTGCTTTCCTTGCAAAGAGGGGGAATAGTTACTTATCCCTCTCTATTAGCATAAAAGCCTATTGCAGAAGCATTGGTAAGATAGACTTGTCCCAGGCAGCGTCTTTCACTGTCACAGAGGTGTATCATGTCAGAAACCTTGGGTCACCAGTTTCTTCTGTTGAGCACAAATGTGATTTGTACTTTGCAACACTTAACTCTGGGGAAGGGAGGACGCCCACCAGATTGCTTTGAATTTCTTACCACTGCTGCCCAGTAAAGAGAGAGTTATGTTCTGAGACGGCTGTTGGCAAGCATTTGTAGTAGAAAGCCTTTGACAGCTTGCTCCTACTGGTGGCGCTCCAGGACACATCTCCATGAGGATCATAGTTCAAGGCTTACTGGTTTGCTCCAGGCTTTTGTGGCTTCACTGACTGTTGCTGCAGCAGGTAGAAAGGGCACAAATTAACTTATAAGCTTAATATAATCTAAAATGAGACATTTTATTATAGAAAATTACTCATTCTAACGAAGAAGAGCTTCAGCTGTGAACTCACATGAAAGCATGGCCAATTTTCATTTTTACGAGGCACTGCGCTGCTTCTAAGCACTGCAGACAGGACCAGGCTGTGGAAAAAGCTAGAGGGCTGAGGAGAGCTGAATGAATGTGAAAAGCAGCTGTGCTTTAAGCTTTTTCAGTCCTCATAGCTACGACTTCCACTCTACAAAAATGCTGTAACCATGTGGGAAAGGGAATGATCAAGCCACAGATGGGGGGGGGGGATTTAGAGCAGTCCCTCTTTGTGCTGTGCTGCCCTCCTCTTACGCAAATCAAATTCTTACTAAAAATGAAAATTAGTTAATACTGCTTACAGTAGCATGTATTGCCCCTCTCTTATTTGGATTCCCAGGGTAGCGATTACAGCACAGAATCCGGGGCCTCCTGGGGGCAGTAACCTGCTCATGCTGCCAGTGCTGAGAAAGGGAGTCCTGGAAGGACCATGGAAGGGAGAACAAATCTGTGGATGTTGAGCCAGGATTTCTGCAAATCCCTATCCTGTCTTTGTTTCCTGACCTTGTCCCTGTCTATCTGTGTTCCCACAGGTCCTGTAGAGCACAGGGTGTAGTACACAGGCCAACAGCTGCTCTCCAGATGCTGTGATGCTTTGAGAAGAGTTTCTCCCTGCCTCCCTCTCTGCATGCACTTTTGTGCACGAGAGCATTATAGGAAGCTTGGCAAATTGAGACCTCCTTGCTGGAGGGCCTCTTCCACTGGCACTGGATGAAATGCTCCAACACTTGCTGCGTGAGGCGATGGCTGCTGGCTGCGTCTCACAAACCTTGAGGCTGCAGGAGGGGACCTTCACTTGGCTTTAGAGCTTTGTAGAAGCCCCGTGGGGGATGATGGAATTGGGTCCATTTATATCAAAAAATCCCAGCCATCACTGGAGCAAAACTGCATAACAGTTTTATGTTTTAACCCCAAATGCAAGTAAAGAGCCAGATCTGTGAGTCTGGATTTTGTTCTCCCTTCCTGGATTTGTGCCATGCAATTGCCTCAGCAACTTACCTCCTAAACCTGAGTGAGTGCTGTAGCCAAGAAAAAGCAGGTCCCCACCTACATGCATGTGCAAAACAAAAAGACAGTTTTAGGTGCCTCAGAAAGAGAATGAGAGAAATGGTGGCACAGGGGGTATACTTTGCTTCATTTTCTTTCTCCTTGCCTGGAACAAACCCGTTTGCCTTCAGTTCCATGTGTTGTGTCTTTTGCATTTTCAGACAATCTCCGTGTTTGAGGAGCGGGCCCATATTCTTTACATGTCTTTGGAAAAGCTGAAATTCATTGATGATCCTGAAGTCTACCTGCGAAGATCCGTCCTCATCAACAATCTAATGAAGAGAATCCATGGAGAAATCATTATGCAGAATAACTGGTGCTTCTCTGCCTGCTCCTTCAATGGCACCTCGCCACAAGAGTGGTTTGTGCCTCAGGACTGTCCATACAGAAAACGCCTTCGGATGGCGAAGGAAGAGTATGAGAAGCTCCACACGTGCTGTTTCTATCAAGAGTGTGGCAGTCACTATTTAAATCTACCCTACTCTGTTAGTACTAGTACAGAAAATACTTCCTCCTCTTCCTCCTCTCCCATTTCTTTGCCAAGCTGTTCCCAGCAGGTGGATTATGACATTGGCAGCGGCCCTTCTTATAGGAGTGATGACCAGATACCTGCTAATGAAATATTTGTCACTAACGCTAGGTCTCACATTAATCAAGAAAAGGCAAAATATAATGACGACAAAGGAGGTAACGAACCTGAGCAAGAGAACGTCGCCCTAAACTGTGAACCTGTAAGAGGCACCCAGGCTCTTGAATGTAAAGGCAGATTTTATGACTGTTTTGAGACTGGATGTAATGACAAGAGCAACATAAGTGAATCTTGGAAAAAATCCTTAAGGAAAAAGGAATCTTTACCAAGTAATAAAATGTGCTGCAGCAAAGGAAGTAAAATATGAGGCATCTTTCTTGCTCTCTTGAAGCATGTGCAGCATGTTTGTTCGTCTATCAAATTTTTATTTTGAATTGATTTTTTTATAGTTTTCTACAAATGATACAATCATGCCACAAATGTTACATGTAGTTTTAAATGACTGGAGAGTGGATTGCGTAAAGTATCTCTATAATGTGCATCAATGGGCTATTTATAAATATGGAGACTTCATAAAGAACACAGTTGCGTTGCTGCTTAGCACTATAGTCTGTGCAGCTATGGAGTAGCTTTCATTACTGAAAATACCGATCAGCCAGATGGGGAAACCATATTGTTTTCTATACCCCTGCCCCCAAGAAGTCTGCCATTAATTAAGAAGAACTTCCATTATGTTTACCAAGGAATTAGAAGTCTGGTAAACAAATTGATGCTACCAGCAAGGGTGATGTGCTCCTTGTAACTCAGTGTTTGCTCTGACAAAGGACTGTCTACATGGACTGGGAATAAACCATCCTTACATTTTGTACTGATACTCTTGAATTCCTGGATTCAGTGTCTTGTTCAACTGACAAAATAGGACATAGCATAAAGAAATAACCTGTCTCTGGAATCTTAATCAGAAACACAACATGCAGCTCAAGTACATGCATGTTTTCACCTCGGCTGTAAGAACTAATGAGGCTTGTTGTTATACAGGACAGGTTTTCTTTTGGTGCCTTACTTTTTGTCTTAATTTTTGCCAGCGTGAAAATTAAGTATAGATCAGTGATACAGCAGGGATTTAACCTAAGCAGAGAGAAAAAAAAACAAAAAACGAAAAACCCAAACCACAGGGTGGATCAATATTATTAGAAACCTTTAACCTTTGAAGTACTGAGTTCAACTTCCTATTCAAACATCTCTGTTCTTCCTTTTTGATGCTCAATTGCTTTTTGATTTGCCATCCTTAGGAAGGGATTTAAGAAACAATAGAGAGATGTCTCTTGTAAACAAGCATTTGGATGCTTGAGTGTTTCTATGGCAACTGTCTGTTGCTGGGGCTCTTTTTTTTCCTTCTTCATATAATGAAGTTCATGAACCAGTGGCATGTTTTATACTATATTCTGTTTCACATAATTTCTCTTTTTTAGATTGCAAAAGCATGCGGGAGTTTTTCTATGACTTTTGCAGTTGATTTAAAAAAGACAAGGAAAGAAAGCAAAAAGCACAAAAGTAATCAATGATGTGGCGATAACCGTGATTTTATCTGAATGAATGTAAGGAGTTTAATCTAAAAAAAAAAACATTTTGGAGAAATGAGCTGAGATTTCAGTGGCTAAGGACAACTTTTAGTCATGCCAAGGTAGACTGTTTGCAAAAGTGTGCTGTTTAAAATGCCTAGAAGACATTATTATGTGAGGGTTGGACCCAGAGTATTGTGAGTCTTAGATCCACCAAATTTATAAGTTCCCACAGTCCCCATAACAACTGACAGGATGTACCTGGCTAAATAGCGACATCCAAGCTACAGCTGACTTGTAATAGCTGCCTGTTGCCACAGCATCATGCATCCAAGTGACATCTTCTCCACTTGGTTCTTACCCAGAGGATGAAATTCACCTCTGTGCTGGAGGAGTGGCCGGCTTGGTGCAGGGCATGAGGGTCCTTGGGGGAACATCACCGTATGCTTTCCCCAGCTTGGCAGTGGAGTCAGCCAGGTCTCTGGGTCAGAAACCTCCCACTCAGAGTGTCATGGGTTCAGCCTGAGTCCTCCGGGGCCATGATTATTTTGGGATAGTGTGCACACTCCACAGTCACATTTGCAGGCTGAGCAGTTTTCATGACTAAGCCCAGTGGCCACAGGAAAAAGCTCCCGCGAGGCACAGTGACCACAAAGAGAGGACATAATCCAATGATAACCTTTATGCGGTCAGGTGAGTTGGAACTGACAAGTTTGTAAGGGTTGTCATTGTGAAGAATGACAAATAAAGTATAAATCCCACCTGATTTCTCCAAGACAGAAGCTTTTTATTAATAATAATAATATTAAATATAGATCTCATTCATACAGTGTATGAGTAGGATCATCATTTAGACATTTGTCCACAAGGACCAATTTTTTAAAGAAAACTGATTTTTCTTGTGTTATACCCGGATAGTCTAGTAATGTCTGCTCTTTTCCAATATTTGATAAACACTTGATGTTTAAGCTTAAATACTAGATGCTTGTATACTAATGTGTTGTTGTAGTAAAGTGAAATTTCCTTGATATATATTTATTAAATTGACCAAAATTCATTTTAATTTTACCTCTCCAATGGCTACTGGGTCCTTTTCCCCCGTGTTCCCCTTCCTCATCCAAGGAAATGCCATTTAATCAAACTACTCCTTGCTGAAGAGGTTCAGCTGCAGTTGACTGCCCATCTCAAGTTGAGTCTGGGACAAAGCTCAGCCTTTTCAGGGTTTCAGAAAGATTTAGCACAGGCTGGGGGTGCACTGAGAAGCAACAGATTTCTTTGCATGGTCAGCCAAGGATAACGCCTACCGAAATGCTGCCCACGCCACAAATCAGCTAACACTTTTGGGAGGGCTGAAAGCTTTTCAATCCCAAGGGGTTCCTTGGGTTTCAAGAGCAAACCTGCACATAAAACCATTGCAGAGCTTACTGAGGTGAATTTGCACCAGCTGAAGTGGTGGTCAGCAGAACCCTCTGTACACTCTAGCCTTTCCAGCAGCTTCTGCAGATCCAGGTACACCTAAAAATTAACCTCTTACAGCTATGGAGAGTCATATTGAGTGTCATCAGGGTCTGTAAGGCATGAAATGTCATTTAATTTATGAAGGCTGGCCCAAGGAGAAGTGGTCTTTTCTTCCTTTCTCTGTACCCTGCTTCACAAAATAATGGCTAATACTGAAAGTAGGTGTGTTGGATTTGAGAGGCCACTGGGTTAACCTGTTTCCTTCAGAAGAGACAGAGGTATTTCATGTTAGAAAGGGGAGTTGGAAACACCCTTCTCCAATTGCCAGAAATGCAATAGACAAGATCTCCAACCTGGGCTAGGCTGAATAGATTTCATGGTTTAAATTTGGTTTGATTTATGGCATGTAGAGAGTGTAAGCCTGATAGGACCTTTCCCCATTGCACATTCCAGTACTAAGGGCATTTTGCTAGTATGACAAATTTTCAATAAATAGTTCTCTGAAATTATACTAATGCCTTTCATCCCACATGTAATTGCTGAATGAATGCACGTGAACCTGATCCTGGTCTACCTGCCTGGAAGAAGTGTATAGAAGAGCTTCTCCTTAGGGAGATTGTTATACTCTATCATAAGACACTTTGCTCCTAGAGTGTAACGTTTTAAAGTACCGTGCCTTTCAGCAAGCTAATCCCTGCTTGTAATGGTACTTCAATAATACATAGGAAACAGCAGCAGAAAAAGATGTTTCTGTTGTCAGTTCTATTTTATTGTCACTAAGAAATGTCATTTTATCTTCAGGATTGCTTTCCACCAGGTAATATGTTTTCCTTGGAAATACATAGTTCATTTGAGTTGAAAAAACTATGTTCCTTTTTCAAAACATGTGGCAAAATCACATTGTGCTTTGTAGATACTTAATACTTTTGGTAAAACTTTACTATTTTTACTGGATTAGCTAAACTGTTGAAACGGCTTAGCACGGTTACTTAAGCATCCCCAGCACTCAAATACCCTCAGCTGGCACCAATTTGCAATGCCAGCGCAGCAGCTGGCTCCCACAGAGAAAACAAATGCAGGGTGAGCCACAGATAACAGCTATAGCCAGAGGTGTAGCAAATGCAATTGCTGCTTACTCAAGCCAAAAACCTTGATAAAAGAAGTTTCTTAAGTTTTATCACAAAATGAGCTAGCCAGTCACATCAGAGAAAGGCTTAAACCGCTGTGAGGTAAAGGATTTCATCTGGCATTTTATTTGGCGAATGTAACTCTTTATGTAGAAGCCTCCCAAAAGGGACCTAACCTTTTTTCATTGCCCGTCCCTTGCTTTGGAACCTTGGAGAAATGGGCAGCTCTCACTTTCTGGAAGTAACCTTTTGGGCTTCTCAGTACTGGTCTGAGTTTTTCTGCAGCTGCACGAAGCGCCCCAGAGGATTTTCCTGGCAGGGTGTGCAGAGCCTGCTACAAAATCGCAGCCAGGGAAGTGCTGCAAAGGATCTTGCTGGAAATGTTAGGAGATCTGAATCTTCCCCAAGGCATCCCATGTAACAGCCAAGCCGCTCAGTCACAACTACTTGGAATACACAGTAATTTCCTGTGTTTTTTCAATCTCACTTTAACTTCTCTGACAGATGGGGGAAGATGACTAAACCGAGGGAGTTTACAAAAGTTCGTTTTGTGGTGTTTGCAAACTGTCTCTGTGAGGTCCATCTTCTCTAATATAAACACAGCCGTGGCAGGGTGCCGAGTGCCTTTGCAGCAGAGCAGTTAATCCTGCTCCGTTTAAGGCTGCTAATGTGAGGTATACCCAGCCGACAGGGTCTGCGTTGGGGAGCTGAATGCAATCCAGCCCTGGGACTGGAAGTACTAGGATGAGACCTTCACTCCTCTCCACAAAGAGCATGAAACAAAGCAGCTGTGGCTGTGAGACTGGGCTGAATTTACCATTTGGGGTCAGTGCCCTTCCATGTCAGGTGGCCTGGGGTCAGGTGTGGAAGGTTAGGTTAAACACCAGGGGAGTAATCATGTGAAAGCAGTTGCCTTTGGGGCTGTAGTTGGCCTGTTGTTGCTCTCCCTAGTCTTTAAGACATGGTAAAGAAGCAAATGCTCTCTGGGGAAAGTGGAATTTCAGTTCCTTAGCTTTGCAAAAGTGGTTCAGACTGCAAGGTATGCAAATCTTTCTCACCAGATCCAGCTGAAAAGCCAGGTAGGCAAGTATGTTAACTTCTTTTAATCTGTCTTCATGTTTCCCTCTGAGGAATGCAGAGAGTGTGAGGAGAGGTCACAGGTGGGTGGTCTGTGTACACTCAGAAGTATGCATGCTGAGTAAAAAAAAGACCAAGCCAAAGAAAGTCCCAAACCAGGAAGATACCAAACTGGAATAATAACTTCTTTTTCATGGCTAGTTATTCTTCTCAAAGAATAGAGCATGATTCTCCAAGGTACTGCAGAGAGCATCTAACCTGTCATACTGGGACTGCAGAAAGGAGGGGAATGGTTTGTCAACTCAAGGTTGCTCCATGCAGCGCTACCTCCTGCTGTGGCACTTTCTCTGTGGAATACCCTGCCAAGCTCACCTTCCCGTACCATGGGCTTTGTCTGTCTCCTGAAACAACTTAAAGCTCTGGCCATTGCAAAGGAAGGTGTTGGGGTGGCAGGGGTCAGTGGCTGTGCCTCCTCCATGAGGAAATGGCCCCTAGATATTGTTGCTGCACGTCTCCAGCAAGTTCAGAGGGAACCCCATAACATTGCTTTCACTGTTCACTCACCACCTTATATTTCTAATATAGCATTTTCACTTGTTAACTATAACTGGTGGCAAATGCTCCCTGGCGGTTTGCTGGTTGATGTTTGAGAGACTTTTTGCAGCTGGGTGACTAGTGATCAGATTCTTGGCTGGCATCAGATGATGCTGGGTTGTTGATTTTTGGAGAAGTCGTGCCTGGTCTTATCAGCTTACCGCCTTCTCCTTTGGTTATTGTTGGTTTTGTCTTCACCACTAGCACCATCCTTCCCGCTTCATGTTCTTAGTCAGAACAAGTTTCAAATGGCAATCCCCCTCCTTCACCCCATAAAAGTGGGACCAGCTACTCTGTATTTCTCCATTAGAGAAAACCTCTGCCAGTGGGAGTTGGGAGTTGAGCAGCAAATTATTTTCAAATCGAGTTTTATTCCCAGGCTCCAAAATAATTTGTGTCTCTCAGTATATGTATGAAATCTGTGCTCTATTCCTTCATGAGCCCTAAAAGCCCTTGTAATTTTTTTTTTTTTACCTTTATCCATTGCTCTGTCACTATGTACTTATTTCTGTGAGCAAGCCACACTTACTGGCTACATTCTATAAGCCGTACAGCTGCCGTGGGGCCATTTAGTCCTTTCAATAAAGTAGCATGGCTTTGGCTCAAAATGCAATTGCCCTTTCTATTTCAAATTGTCAGACAGTGCATATACGTGCAGTGTTACTACCCTGTGAAGTGTAATGTACTTTCAATGTTGTGTTTTCCCCAAATTTATCTTCTGTGAGTCTGAACAAGTATGACCAAAGCGACCTGCATGTCTCAATTTCTGTGAGTATTGTCATTTTTATTATCCTGAAAATATAGTTTGGCTAATTTTAAATGTTGAGCAGCCTATGTGCTACCTGCAGAGGCTGAATGCATATTATTCCTTATTTGACCCCTTTCTCTGTGTGACAGATTGAATTTTGTTTTACCAGGAGACTAATTAGTGTAATAGTGGCAAATTTTGTTTTGTGTTTGCTATGAGAAGTAAGGCGCAGAGTCTTAATGTAATCCTGAAATGTACAGAATTACTCCAATAGAAAAACTTTAAAATAACCTGTATAGTCATCAAAATTATGATGAAAATCTTAAAATATGCATACGGCATAAGCTGCTGTCGGATCATTTTCCTTATTCTGGATGCAGGCTGAGATGAGGATTTTTATTGTATGAATTTATCTACCCATTGGAAGAGCATGTTTGCTAATTCTGAGGCTTAAAGATGACAGCATAACGTCAGCTTTTGAGGTATTTTGCTAGTGACCATTATAAATAAGGCATTCAGCTAATGAGCTTGCTCCATGTTCCCAGTGGTCTTCTGAGCCTCTCAAGCTGCCAATGGCCCCCAGTAGTGCCTTCCCAGCTGCCAAAGCTCCTTTTTCCTTTTGAATATTTCCATGTGCTATCAATAAAATATCTTTCCAAGCTCTAGAAACACAGGGACAAGTCAAGCTCTCTTTTAACTGAATATCAACATAAATAATAGAAAGGCAGCCAGACTGATAATTTTATTCTTTTCATTTTGAATATATGAAACCTTTTTTAATTTTTATTATTTGAGAACTTAATTTCAATTTAAATAATGCAATCATAGTGTTTTCTGTCTGTCATGAATCTGACACTAGCTCACAAACAATCCTTAGTGATCACGTAGTGCTACCCTGGTGGATGCCAAAATCAGAACCTCTGAGGTTTAACTGGATGTTTTCCCACACTGCTTCATTTTTTGCCTTTGCTCAGAAGTGCTGGGAAGATGCATGTGGAGGGGGAGGGGACCCAAGAGAAAAATGTAAATCATGGCAACCTGACTGTCTAGAGGGTATCACTGTTTAGTTCCTAGCTCATGTCCCCAGCGGCAATGAAGCTGCAATATTAAATTGTTTCATTTCACCTCTCAGCTCACTTTGCAGGTGCCAGAAGAGACACGGCCCCAGCCCCTTGAGCACAGAGGTAAGGGACCTTGCAGCCTAGACGTTTTGTTCCCCTTTGATAGGTTGGGCTGGCACTCATTGCAGGAGCAGCTGGGAAGAAATAATTTGCATAACAAAGAGCTATATTATAGTATTGCATTGTGCATTTCGAGCCTTTGGATACCTTGACACATTCGGTCGCATGTTACATAAATCTGAAATCCAGGTAGAACTGGAAAAACACAAAATAAAATTAAAATAAATAGAATGACACCCTTAAGGTTAAAACAATTTGATTACTCTAATTGCAAATACAGGAATCCTCAGTGTTTTGAGCACAGCCATGCTGCAAGTGCAGTCATCTAAACCCAGGTGCTGGTGGCCATCGACGTGGCTGCACGGCACACATGGCAAAGAAACACGGTTTTCCCCTGCTGGCAGAAGGGTCCAAGGCAGGACGTAGGGTAAATTCTTCCTGGAGTACTGGAGCTGATGGACTGGGATCCTTGGGGCACATGGGCTTGGGACACGGGCCAGGAGCCAGATGGCCCCAGCCTCCCTGGCAGCTGCTTTCTGCCCCTCTCTGCACAGAGGTGGAAGGGCTGTGCATGGGCTGTGGGTGTCCAAGGAGAAGGCTGTTGATGCTAACAATGTTTTGCTCTGGTTTTGTAGTTGGCCGAAAACAGAGCTGTACTGTGGGGGCACTGGCAATTTGTGCTGGTTTTATTGCAACAAGACATTACAAACCCCTTGGAAAGCTCCTCTCCCTGTCTAGGTGCTTTCCCCTGGGCACTCCCAAGCATGGCGCAGTCGGTTCCTGCCTCGCTTGCAGCAAAGCTGCCCCACACGCCTGCTCCTGCCCTGCAGCAGAGGCTGAACAGAGCCTGCTGTGGCCAGTGGGGATTGCAAAACCTGTGCTCCCTTCCCTGGCTCATGTGAAATAAGCTGCTTTGTGCTGCGTATGTGTACTGTGCCTACCTGCGGTCTGCCTGCCCTCTCGCAGCAGCATACCTGCTTCCTCTCGTTCTATCCCTCTTTTGTCTGTTTTGTTGGCTGAGGAAAATCATCCACCCCAGGAGTTAGAAGAAACATAGAGAATGAAGTAAAAGGAGCAAAAATATCCCAGGGAAGGTTTTTCAGAGCTGATCCTCCCCTGGGTCTGCTGTCTGTCAGACGCGCTCGCAGCACGGAGCTGAATCATGCTGTCAGAAAGAGGGATTTAAAATCTAACCCTCATATGCAACTCTTTCTCTTGCTCTTTAGGACTGAGAGTCCCTAGCAGGGCAGAAGCATAAATCCCAGCTTAGGAGGGTGGCTCTGTCAGCCCTGCAGGCAGTCTGTATTGCAGCAGGGAGCTGTGTAAATTCTGTCATCCATGGTGGTGGCAATTTCCACAAAACCTGAATATACCTCACCTCAAATATTTGTACTCAGCACAACCTCATCAAGTAGGGAGATGCATGTTGAGCAAAGAGCAGAGCAAATCCTACAGCTCCATCCTGACTGTGCATGGGATAGCAAGGCTGCTGAGCCTCTACAGAGATAACTTGCGGTAAGAGCCAGAGGTAGGTTTTGAGGAAGGACAAAACCAGGGCAACACAATAACACATGATGGTTCTTAAATGGTTGTGGTAGATTTAGGAAGCCATAACTTTCAAGAGATTACTAAAAACACAAAGTTGTTTATGCTTGATGCCTCTGGTAGTTATAATAAAATTTATCAGAGAAACATATTTGTCAAAACTAATGAGACATTTTACATTTAAAACACGCTGACATTGTGTTGCGTTTTGCTTTACAAGTAATGTCTAAAACAAGAGTTATTGCTGAAAGATTTGTGAGGAAAAATTACATAGATCTATTCTTTTGTTTACTTTGTGCACTTGACAGCCCCTGAACACAGTCAGGTTCTCTGCTTTGCCTGTACAGTTTGTCAGTCTGTTTTCTGACATTTGTTTGAGCCTTTCACATAGCAGCAGAGAAGGTGGATCTAGTTTTTATAAGGAAAATATGTCCACGAACACACAAAGGGTGCCAATGGATTCAGCAGTAGGGAGTGTCATTGGGTGATGCTTTATATTCATTCATTTCAGGGAGAAAAAAAGATTTAAACAGGCTGCTTCTTTTTACAGCAGCGAATGCTTCTTTGCAGCCTGAAAGCATAAAAACCCACACAAGAGCACTGATGAAATTTTAAAAAGCAAGAGCTGAAAAGGCAAGAACCTTAGGTAAGCTCCTGCAGGTTTGGGAGCATTGGGCAGGGCCAGTGTCACAGTGCTTTAATCCAGTCCTCACAGTGCACAGTAGGAGACATTGGGAGAGACTCCTCTTGCAGTTTGCCCCATGTGTGAAAAATCCCTTTCTTAGGATCTGCAATGGCATTTACACTGTATCTTGCAAAGACACCATCAGGTCTGTTCTCTCAGAGCCTGTTTCTAACACTGCTTTAGAAAATAGGTCATTCCTTTCCGTAAGAACCATATGGCTTCATCAACTGTATCCAATGTCCATTTTCTACAGCCCACAGTGCTTACATGGAAAAACAGGCTCTACGACTTCTTTCATCCTAATTTCACTCTTTCGTAAGAAGTGTGGTTAATTTAAGCAAAGCATGCCAGACATAGCAGAGGACGAGCACATAATTTGCTCTGGTACACCTCCAGTGAGACCAGTAATCCAGCACAGACCCCTGGGCAAGGCTCATCACAGGAAATCAGCTGGGCTAGATACCATAGTGGTGCACGCATGGAGTCATTATTTCCTCCTCCTCACAGAACTGGACTGAGGAAACATAAATTGAGCAGGATTGAGAAGGTTTGAGGGTTAGTGAGCATGGTTGGCTGCTACTGCTTGCCAGACCCATTGTACTTCCTTCAGGGCAGAGGTACAACGCACAGCTCTGTAAGACGTAAGTTTCCCCCAAGAGAGAGGAGGAGATTAGAAAGATCAGAAAGCTCTGTGTGTGGGCTTTCTCTAGGTGTATTTGTATGCAGCCATGAAGAATAGCAAATATTTGGAAATGTTTGGTGACAGGCAGATTTGCACAGTGTGAAGCACCTCCAACCCTGGCCCTGCATGGCACTAAGTGGTTTTCTCCAACTGTCCTGGGTCCTGACTCCAATGGGGCATGAAGATTCCACTTGAAATATCTGCTTCTGTTTGAGAGGGACTTACTGAGAAAAAACAGCCGCTTCAGGGCTCTCGATTGATTGTCTGGAAAAGAGCTGCATTCTTCTTGAGGCTTCTAGAAACACCGCTACATGGAACCCAAAGGTAGCTGGTCTGACAGGAAGATGCATCTTGGGCACATCCCTCCACTGTAGGTGGCTGCATGGGTCAGCCTTCCTGCCCTGCTCTACTCCTGAAGTCTGATGCTCAGAGGCTGTTGGGGGGACATGGCCACATCACCTCCTATGCCTTTGAACCTGGGAATCTGGAGGCAATTTGGTGGTGTCTGAACTATAGACCCAACATTTTTTTTTATTTCAACTGTTTTATTTTTTAAATTTTCCTTCTTCCTTCTTTGCATGAACACTGCTTTGACTCATTCTTTCAAACTCCACACCGTTGGACAAGAACTGCTTCCTGACTCTCTTCTTTGAAGCAGAAGAGAAACACTTCCATAATTTCCCTAGCCAATGCCTAGATATGAAAGAAGTCTGCCTTGGTGGATGCCCCAGTCCTGCTTTGAGGAATCACTTAGAGCTGTTCCTGTTTTGACAGAGCTCACTTACCTCTCACTAACTGCTGTAATCTCTGAAGAGTGCAGTTCAGGTTGTTAATATGAGTACCTTTATAAAGCATTTCCATATGCAAATTCCCAGTCTGAACTTTGCTACAACACATTCTGTATTGCTGGAATATATTTTCTGCACTCACACACTCACATTCACCTTTTTTTTTTTTATCCTCTGTGCACTATGCCCTCACCTCTCTGCTCCAAGCTTTCTGCAACCTGGAAGTTGTAAGCGTGAGTCTAATTTCACCCTTCAGTAAGCAGGGAATTCAGAAAATTTAGAAGCGCTGGGATCAACACCAGTCACTCGCATTTATGACAGCTCTCAGAGTTAAAATTGTGAGTGTAGCCATGTAGCTGCTACATTGCCATTTGCTCTGAACAGGAACTTGAAACTTCTCTGAAGTCGGCTGCCTGCAGGCAGCAGTGGTAGGTTCTGGCGTGCCGGAGGGAGGCTGGGTGCAGCTTGTTGGAGAACATGCACATGTGCACACATATTCACTGGGCTGTTTCCTGGAGCCATGGCCTTGTTCTGTCTTGTCTCTGGGCTCTTTAAAGCAAGGGTCATTAAGACTGTTCTCTCTGGCATTCGTTCATCCCACATCCTTCTCCATATTAGACAATGTCTACCTTACAATGTCTGATCCTGTTCCAGCAGAAAATATTCCATTAACGTGACTTGAAGAGAGGAATGTATTTTTCACAGCCTCAGTCTGTGAGGTTAATTGTAGCGTGCTGCTTTGTGCATTATAACTGAATCAAGCTTCATTTCATTGGCACCAGCTGTATCAGTTCATGCATAAACCCAGGATATAGAGATAAAAAAACGTATGGATCCAAATCAGAGCAGGAACTGACCTGAAGCTATCCACCGGGCCTCAGGTCAAGCCTGCATCTATCTCCTGTAGTACTAAAGCTGTCAAAAACAATTATCTTGATAAAACCTTTCTTGTATCTTTACATTTCATTAACTGGTGGGTCCTGCTCTCTGTCATGCTGGCACCTCATGAAGGTGCCAGCAAGGAGCAGGAAATGACATGATGAGTCAAACCACAGAAATTCAATGTCATCTGTCCAAAGAAAGACTAGATTGGTTTAATGGAGGTTGGAAAGGGCACAGCATACATGGAGGTATGCTATTTATTCTCTGCTGATCTTTAGCATGGGAAGGGAGGGAAAGCAGAAAAATAGTTGTGAGTTTACAAAGTGACAGAAGGGCAGAAAACAGCAACACAAAGACACCAGTTGGAAAAAGGACTATTTAAAATGCCTCTTGGCTATGGAATGGCGCAAGGTGAAACTAAATATGAAATAAATATCACCAAGATCTACTTGAGTGTGAACAGCCTCCAGCAAAAAACTGGGAGACTTTGCTTGAGCCACTCAGAACTAGCCTGAACAAGGTGCTGGGAGAGATACACTACAGAGAACAACTCTGCAACTGCCATAGGGCTGCAATGATCTAATAGTTCTTTCCCACCTTTAATCTCTGTGATCCTGCAGTTAATCATCACTTATTCATTGTGAAATCTCTGCATAAACCGTTTGTTAAGTTTCTATATACCTAGTGAAATTTTATATTATCTAGAAAGGGCAAGCCTAGGAGTTTTAATCCAAAATTAAGCCAGCAGTGGGCTTGGAGCCATGATTTCTCAGGCAGAGATTTGGATTCAGGTCCAAATTTTGTAGCTCTACAATGGGCAGATCTGAAGAGCAGCTTCTTTGTTTTTGCATTATGCCACTATAGAAGCTGCTGCCAAGAGTTATAGGTGGTGAATCAGAGACAGATTCTTTTTCCAGGGCAGTGACAGTGAATAGCAATTTCAAATGGTATTGGACCTCTTGAATGTATGGGTGTGAACGGAAGCTACTTTCTCCTTATCCTATTTTCCCCTTACATCTTTCCCCATAATTTCTGTACAAGTACAGAGGGAGGGTCTTCAGTGTGATGTAGACAGAGGTGGCCAGAAAAAGTCCACACCATCTGCATGATAAAGCTGCCTCCCTGGAGTTAAAGGAACTGCTTCTTCCAATTTGTGAGCTGTGAAGCATTGAGGAACAGGGGCTGCTGGGATCCAGAAATTTGGTTTTGTTAATCTAAAAGATGATTATAGACCTGTCAGCAGCCCTCTGGCCCTAGGTAGGCTTGCACAGCAATTGCTTCTGCAATTACTTCTACATCACTCTGCTCGTTATAGACTTTAAGGATAGCCTGGAAATAATGTTGAGGTTTGGGCTAACGAGTTCCCAAGCAATGAACCGTCATATAAGCTGTGACCTGTTGCTCTTCCACAGCTGTGGAGCTGATGCAAAGGAAAGCAAATGATACCAGTGCCCTCCACCTTGATCGAAGGCTTGTTGCTGGATGTTGTCCATAAAGTAGAGAACGAGGTGATGGCAAAAGGGCTACCAGCAGCAGACTGGAAGGACGCAGAGAGGGGAGAGAGATTCAGTATAACAGGGTCGTGAACTGAAACATTTATATGAAATTTGCTACCTTCCTCCACTGACTCCAGTCATGTACAAGTAGCTCCTTATTAGAGTTTCTAGATCCCTCCTTTGTTTCACCACTAGTTTCACATCACTTTTCATTTGGTTTTCTTTAAGCTAGTCTCCTCCATAATAGTGCTTTTCCATATGTATGGATCAGTCACAGAAGCAGAGAGGCCTGCCCTGTTCTTACCTTAACCACAACTTTCTGAACATTTTTTTATTAATAATTCCCTTTTCCTTGCTATGTTACAGGAGGGTCCTGACAAACAAATTGGGTACTTCTGACTTCCCTTGCAAACTTAATGTTCTATGCTCACTATAAACAGCACAGATAAAAGAAGTCAGTTTTTTAATGACTTGATACTTCTCGCAATGAATATGCAGTCTATGGTTCAAGAATGCACTAATGTCTTGAGGATTTTTGCATCCAGATTATGCATATTAGCAGTACGAGTATTTCCTATGTATGAACAGATGAGCTTCATATAGGACTTGTGCTGTTTGAGCATGGGAAACAGGTGAAGCTGGAGGAACTGGAAGGAAGCAGTTTGGCTTGCAAAAAGTTTTACTCTGTCATTCTGAGTTTGGATGTTGCTTCTTTTCACACAGAAACAACTTCATGATCTAAAGTTTGCAATGGTTGGACTTGATGATCCGGTGGGTCTCTTCCAGCCTGGTTATTCTATGATTCTATATGTGAGTTCATTTTCTTCCCAATGTTGCTTTTGGGGTGCAAAAGGGAGTCTTGGAGGAGCTGAGGCAGTTGGGTCTTGGGAAACAGTGCAGTGCCATTGTTACTCCCCAGCTCCTGGCTCATTCTTGGTGGTTCTGGGAGGAAGAAGCAGCAGTTAGTTATTCAGGAACTGTGTCAGGAAAGGAACTAAATATCACTCTGCAGTTTCTGTGGATCAGCTGATAAAAGGCTAGAAAGAAGTTCTGCAAGAAAGAAGAAAGGAAAAAAAGTTAGAGTTTTGCCTTACTCAGCCTTAATGATGGCCCAGAACACTTACTGGGGAGGCCAGACAACCCTTAAAAAAAAACCAGTTCCGTTATGCCTGGAAATAGAGTTAGTTGAGATCAGTAATAAAGCAGCATTTGTACAAGTTGGAAGGATGCTGCAACATGCCAGGGTATTTTGCTAGTAGCGCCTTTCAGGGCTGTGTTATGGCAAGTTACATTTTGCCTGGGCTAAGTCCAGGGATGATCTTCCTTTCACATTTTTTCTGTTTCTATTAATAAATTTTCTGCTACATTCAGGAGCAGAGACAGTTTATGTGCTTGCCTGGCATTCTTAAGCAGTAGAGTTGGAAGTCAGGCTAAAGGAATTCTAGGTAGAAAGGGGAGAGGAGTGTGTTAACATAGTAGTGCTGCATCTGCCAATAGGTACACCGGTTAGCAAAAGTTATGAGCTAAACTCCCTCCCCAATATTTTGTACTAGCTTTCTTAGTGGATTCAAAGAAGGATGTCTGAACCATCTTTCCAGTTATGCTGAAAACATCTTTCTAGTCATATTCTAGATTGCCAGTTTGTGCTTTTCCTGATTTCTTTCATGGTTCTTCCCTTCAGTGGGCTTTTCCTGGACTGCTTCGGGAAAGATCTTGTCCTATTTAAGAATATTCTCCCTGGGAAGGAGGCAGGGATAGGCTCACCCTTGCACATTAACTTCCAAACCCACAGATTCAACCTCATAATGAGTGCATGTTGAAGTGGAGCTCTGTGTCCAGGGAAATCCTCAGATAATGTCCCAATTCACTAGGAAGCATCATGAGCACCAGGTTTGCACAGCAGTGTCTGGCTAAGTCTATGCACTCGTTGTCCTACTCTCTCTTCTTTCTCTCTTGTGGCTGGTCAAATTTATGATTGTGGTGGGTTGACCACTGCCAGCTGCCCACCCAGCCACCTTCTCACTCCCCCTCCTCAACTGGCTGGGGGAGAAAATCACGTGAAAAAAAACTTGTGGGTCAAGATTAAGACAAGAAGATTAGTTGTCAGTTACTTACTGGCAAGAGATACTCGACTTGGGGAAAATTAATTTATTGCCTATTAAAATAGATTGGATAGTGAAAGGGAAATAATCACGACAAAACTACACCTTGCCTTCTTCCTGTTTTTTCAGACACAACTTCCTTCCCACCTCCTCTACCTTTTCCACCACTCAGAGAATGCACGGGGTGGGGAACAGTAGTTACAGTCAGTCCACAACAGTTCCTCTCTGCTGCTCCTTCCTCCTCACTCCATTCCCCAAGTCCAACACGGGTCCTCTCCATGAACTGCAGTCCTTCATGAACTTCATGAGGTTAAGGTTTTGCTCTCTTAGTGGTGATGTGTTGTGGGTGGCTCAGGGTGCCTGCTGCTGCCTCCAGCAGGTGCTGTTGAGGGAGCTATGGATGGACAGAAGAAGCAAGGTGTATGGATGTGCTCCGGGGCAGACACTGCTGAGCAGGACTCATGGTGAGGGCAGCTGGTGGTCTGGTAACAGGGTGTCTCTGGAGAACTGGGAAGGATGTTGAGGAGGGGGGCACTAGTGACTTGAACCCTGAGCTGCAGCTCCCTTGTGATATGAGCACTGCTGCATGGAGTACACAGCGATGGAGTATACAGCACTGTCTGCTACACCATGGCAAAATCATAACTGTGGCCTCAGAGTACCTCAGTCCTGAATTTATTCTTTCCACTTTTTAGGCTTCATTACAGACTGGGAGCCTTTGTTCCTTGTGTGCATGGCCAGGGTCAGAAGTCTTCTTCCTTTAGATGTCACAACTTGCCACCAAGTAACTCCCTCTCTTGCACTCGCTGTTGGCCAAGCATGTCCCACACTGTTGTGCCCTATGGAAGGATGACCCTCACTGGAGATTTCTCAGAGCTGAGATGAAGGAGATGAAGGTGTTTTTTCCCCCCAGGCTGAAAAATGGGAGCAAGAGAGACATTCTTGATCAGAAGTATTTCAGGGAAATACAAGGAGGAGGTATATGCACTGAAGGAAAGCTGGGACTGAGGCTTTTTGGATTTCCTGAAGCTGTGGGATGCGGGAAGCACTGTGGGTGACAGACTTGGATGGAGGTGAGGAAACAGCCTGATGCGCTGTGGGCATTGGCCCAGGAGTGTTGGCTGCCCTTTTGTGAGAAGCAGTCCTCCCCTGCGCTGGGCTGCCACAGGTGAAGTGTGTTTCAGCTACCAAACCCAGCAAAGGTTGCACCAAGCACTGACAGCTTTGCAGGACTGATACCATCATTTCCACACCTATGGGCCCTGGCAATCTTCTGTTGCTTGTTTGTAGCCCAGTGCAGCCTGACCAGCAGAGCTGGGAGCTTCCAGCCTTGTGCTGGGCTGTCTTGGGTGCCTGTGCAGCCTGCGGTTAGTGTGCACATCCAGGCAATGCTGCTTTCCCAGCTGCAGGGGCTAAAATTACTAACTACTCACCAGCGTGTCTTCTGACTGTGTTCTGTGTAAGAAACCCAGAGCTTTAGCTCTCTTTCTTTCTAATCAAGAATTCATCAAGACGACTGTAGTTGAGTACGGTTTAAAGTAACATGCTAATATGGGCTCCTGTTGAAGTTTTAGCTTGCAGATGGTTGCGCTTTGAAACAGATACCGGCATGAACCAAACTCCTAGATCCAAATACCTCACAGCGTTTAGATCCAAATCCTGTGTGTTCAGAAGACTTCTATTTAATCATTGGCAAACCAGAATGTTAAATGGCATCAAAGTGTGGCCATGAGCTAAAGATTTTGTCGGTGAGGTTTAACCTTTGCAGTTTCAGAGACAAAGCTTTGCATAGAGGAGAAATTCTAGGGAAAATGTAAATAACACATGTCTGGAGGATTAGCTGTCTCTTGTCCAGAAATGCCACACCTTGTAATTAAAGAAGAGGCTATTAGTATGTGACATAGGAATGCAGAGGGTGTGGACCATCTCAGATGTACAGGCTATCAAGTTTATGAAAGAGACTAAATGCTGTTTAGTGTTACAAAGGTGGCAAGACCTTTGTTTAGCATTGCCCAAAAAAATCTGGCAAGCCTATGATGGGAAAACACTTTGCAAGTAAGATCTTGATAGAAAAAGAACCTGTAGGCAAAATTCAGCAGGGAAACTCCAGTAGCTTTTGAAATGACTGCTTTCTTCAGGCACTGCAACAGGATAATGCTCTATAGGCTGAATGTATGTGTGTGTGCAAGTTGCCTACCATGAACTGAAATTTGATTGAATATTCTAATTTAACTTTACAAGTATCCATTAAGATAAAAGTAGGTGAATGAACTTAAATGCCAAAATAATTGCAACAAAAGCATTTCAGTGTGTGAAAAACGGTATCTGTGATGAAGATCTGAATGTAAGCACAGGGCTGGGGAAATAATTTGGGCATATCCTTTCCAGTGAGTTGCTATACCTCAGGATATTTATAGCTTTGCAGAATAATGAATATTAACATGTGTCATCTCATATCCAAAGTGTCATGTTAAAAAAGGGATTTGAACTCCAGAGATTAATGCAGTGAAAATTATGACAGCGTTCGGGTCAATGAAAGAAAGGCTTTGAGTTAACCATAAAAGGCACAAAACGGGTCCAAAGTAAAAAAAGCTTTTTCTTTTTTTTCCAGACCAGCATAGTGACTGTGTGCTTTACATCATTGTGTCCACATCTCAGATCCGGGTAAGTCTGCTTTCAAGACTCATCTATGGGTCAGTCATAAGACCTGTCACTAAAACTAGTAAGTTGTGCCATGGGTTTGGTACTCATGAATGGGCTAGAGAAGAGAATTGAATCGAATGCACTAACAAGGTACTAGAAAATAATCAGAGATCTACCCTTGTGAGCTGTGCTTACTAGAAGTTTCCACCAGGTCCCCAGCAATGAAGGCAATCTAAAGAGATTTGATTGTCAGACTCTCCTGACTGGTGAATACGCTCTCCTTTTTATTCTTTTACATGGGCAAAAGTTTCACTTTACTGAAAGAATTGCAGAAATCCCCTCCTCTCAAGGCAATTGGACTTTTAATGGGATAAAGAAACATTAGCTACAGTGCCCTGAGTGAAGGGGGAAGCAGCTGATTCAGATATCTGGAGTCCGGAGGGCACCATTATAATTCAAAGCTTGACCTCCAGTTGGATGGGGTTTCCTTTCCATGCTAGAACTGGATTTGGTTGTGTCATTATAGACACACCATTGTGAGGCCAGATTTTGCCCAGCTGCTACACGGGTATACAAAGAGCTGAGAAAGCTGCAGGGAGCCTCTTCGTTGTATGTTTCTGGACAGCAGCCAACCTACCATCAAAGGTTGCTCATTCCTTGAAAAAGCACAGAGCTTGCTCCATCCCCCACTAAAGGTATCTGAAAAGAGATGGGAAGGGTATTTCCAGTGTCCCAGATTGAGAGACAGAGTATACAAGGTGGGCTAGAGAGAGAAGTCTGCATTGACAGAGAAGATAAGCAATGCCTGAATGGGAGGGTACAGAAAACCATCTTTCAGGGACAATATATAGGGCATGATAGAGCTTGTAATGGGTAAGCTGTCATCAAATTTGTAGTAATCTTTAGCAGAGTGTTTCAGTATGCCTCTGATTGATTTTTTTTTTAACATGCATTTCCAAAAACTTCTGAAACTCATCTATATGCTCACCTGCCTCTGACCAGCATAATTCTTTGTGTGTGTGCGTTAGCTTGCATCAAATACAGCCTAATTCTTATGTATAAATTCCATGGGAAAATCCAGGAATGACTGCATAACTGATTTGGTATGGCACTGGGCTTTAATTGTTTTCAGATTTCAGTTTTCAAGGCCAAGAAATCAAAACCCTAAATAGTGTTTCGTTTCTATCCCCTTGCAAACTGAGTCTCTGTGGAATGCACAACTGTAGCACTCACTGCTGTATATAGAAAAGCACTTTCAGTGTCCTGCAGATGTCTACTCAGTAGCTTCCATATGGTAAATTACTTGTTATTGGACCAGACTCTGTTCGTGCTTGTGCAATTCTGTTGCAGTTGGCGAGGAGGTAAGGCAATCACAGCTCAGTCTGGCCTGTTGGGTCAAATAAACTCTCTGCACACCAAAGTAGGGGTTTCAAGCTGAATAATGGTGCTGGAACAATTTCCAGCTCTCACTCACACTAGTGCAACCCCACCTCTCAGAGGACTTGAAAGGCTTATGAGTTTGGTAATAGGTTAAGTGTTCTCTGCCACCTGAGCACTGAACTAGGGTGGAAACTCATGGATATTCCTGGCACCTGAGAAGCCTTTATTGGGCCAATGCAATAAACTGGTGGTCTTAGTGAGGTGAAGGATCAGATAATTATAGAAACAGAATCTTTTTCCAGAAACTGTTCTGCTTGTCGAGGCTGAAATATTTTGGCAGGGCCAGCTTCCTCAGTGTCTCTCAAGCTCTGTATTTTTTGTGGCTTAAGAGAACACTGCATTCACTCAGGGTTTTAAGCCACCAAACTCCATTCTGTTTTCTATTTATAATATTTTTCCATCTTGGGTTTTTTTTCTGTGACTTCTGTGTTTATGTCTGAAACAAAGACCAAAATTCAAATTTAGACTCTGCAACCAAGTCTTGCCAATATTGGTGTCTGCACAGCTTGGCTCCATGCCCACTTGGTTTTGTGCTGGTGGCACTACGAAATCAGGAGGATATCTTTTGTGATGATGTTGAGTGATGGCTGGAAATTGTTTCTCACATTCAGAACCTCATTTTGAGACATTTTTGATGCAAATGTGCTGTCTTCAGGTGAGTTACACCTGCCTAGTCCAAGTCAGGTCCAACCTAAGAAATGCAAACTCAGTGAGAGCCCACCTGATCATACCCTAATCTTTAAAGATCCCTCTTCTTATTTAATCAAAAACTTTGCAGTAAGTAAAATTTTTGTACAATTATAAAAGCTGAATTTGACCTTAAGTTTTCAGTTAGGTACTGCACTTAAATAAGAGTTCAAACAAGACAAAACTGGATAGGTAAGGCAGAAATTCCTAACTTGGCTGGTTTTGCAATAGACAGCAAGGACCCATAAATAAGAAGGTTTGTTTTTTTGGCTACTTTGTTTTGGTTTGCAAATTGCAAATCATATTTGTAGCTCAGCTAATTTGGAAATGGCAGGAAACTCCAGTCTAGTTGTGAGGAGACACTTGCCATCTGCAGTCTAGCAGCACTTGCCAGCTATGTGTTTGGGACACAGCAGTCTAGGCAAAAGTGGTATCATCTGACCTTCATATATCTATTTTTTCAGTATATGGTGTTGTAAGGGTGTCAACAGATCAGATCTCAAACATCGTACATTTTGAAACAAATAAATTACAGCACTACTCTAATGGCTGGTTTTGTTTTTCTGACCTACTTAATTAAGAAAGTGTCTAAAAATGGAAATGCTGTTTAGCTTAATGCAAAGACAGAGCTGGCTTCCCTCCCCCCCAACATCTGTGTCCAGAAAGGAAGAAAAATCCTGTTTTGACTGGCCTTCCTCCATCAGTCTTTTTAATTTTTTTTTATTTCTTGTCTAAAGCAAAGTAAGTTACATAAACATTCCACCTCGTTCCATAAATTGGCTGCAGTTTCTGAACAATAGAGTTACTGTGAAGAGAAGAAAACCACAGACACACCCCACAACTGTTGGTCACACAGCCAAAGAGAACTAAAGACGCATTCTTTGAAAGTACCAAAAAGGAAATCCATGGTCTTAAGGCAAGACCTTTTATGTTATGTTTGGAAATGTTTCTCATTTCTCTCTTTCTTCCCCCACCCCCTGCTTCTTTAGCTTTCTTAGTTCAATATGTTGGAGGGAGTGAAATGGCTCTAGACAGAACTTTATTCTTTGTCAAGATGTGTTGATAGTATTTGTCAGTACTCACTAACCTGAGACTGAATAGTGAAAGAAAACTGAAAAGTGGGATTTTAGAAAGAGGAAAGAAAACATGTTACTAATAATGCCTTTGAGGCTTTCTCAGTATAAAAAACACTTCACTTGACAGAAGAGGGAGACTAAGACAGAAAACTCTGTTTAAAGCTGACAATTCTCGGTTGTAAAAGTAAAGTCCCTATAAAAATAATTCTTCACCTCTCTGAAGCATCTCAACATGCTTGCCAAATGCTGTTCACACCCATTGCAGCCTGTGTTCCCCAGCTGGGCAAGCTGATGCACCAGGAGGTTAGATGGTCCTGTCAGACACGATACAGCAATAAATGCACCCTGAATTACTCCCCACTGCTGTATCCACCAGTCTGAACAGCCTTCTAAACACAGAATACCAAGTGGTTTGGCACTGTCTGTCAATATTCCCTCTTGGAGGCTCTGGGATTATGATCTCAATGAATGCAAGGTTGCCACTGATCTTACTGGGAGTTAAGCAAGTGTAAAGTCAGCAGAATCCTGCAGGCTGCAGGAATGCACAACAAAGCGATGCCTATAAATCAGCAACAAGGTGTCTACTCACCTCCTGCTTTACTGGCATGTGCTGTGGGTAAAACGGCAGCTCTGCACGCAGCTGTAAAACCCAGCTGTTCTCTAGCTAGTAAGAGGGCATAACGGAGTTCGTTGGCTTGTCTTTGCAGCAGCCCACGCTCAGATCTCCCATCGGCAGACCTTGCCAGGCTCAAGCAGCCACCCCACTCTCCTGATGGCTGCCAGGGCTCCCTGCGGCACGCCAGCCCTGCTGTCGCAGCCCTCTGCACCAAGGGCACTTGCCTTCGCTAGCCCATCTCTCACTCCAGAGCAAGTTGGAAGCCACATTCTAATTAGCTGCAGAGAGAGGGCCTGCTTTTCTGAGTGCATCTCTGTATATGTTATTGAACATATTTTATTCAGGAAAGTAGCAGAAGTGAGCAAATGTTATGCTGTGTAAGGAAGAAAACAATGAAAATAGCTGTTCTGTCAAGGTACCAGTAAGAAAGCACATTCAGTTTTCTTCAAATAAAATTTGAATGCAAGGCAATGAAGAAAAAGCTTCTGAAAACTGAAGATTAGTTTCTAGAACCTCAGATGGTACTCTGCAATTTTATTCTGTATTTATAACTTGCAGTATTTTGTGTCATGACAGCACTGAAACTTTAGTCAGGATTGGGTCCCTCTACCAAACAGAGTGTGCATGAGCTGCTTCCCAGCCTCCAGTTTAAGAGAGAACACAAACAAAGGAGGATAAACCTAAGGAATTATAGTAACTTGTGTGTTATTAAACCCAGATATACACAGCAGTTAATCTGGTTATAGACCCTGCAGTGCCTGGTAGGTGCAGTATGCAGCACGTGGACTGAAAAAGGTTAATTTTTTTCTTTCCGCCTGCCAAATCATTTCTCCACTCCACCCTTGGTGTCCAGCTTTCCAATCCCTGAGTCAGTGTCTGAAGTCAAAACAACCGGCTGGGCCTCACTGAACCTTTCACTGTGGGAAAGCTCGGCTCAAAATGGCTGCATTGTTTCTCTGTAATCTTATCCTCAGTGTTTAATATCCTCAGCAATTCACAGAATTTTCAGGACTGTGTTTTTTTGCCCTGTGGGAAATGCTGACCTAAATGGTGTGAAGTTTTTCCTTTTATGTTATAAGGGAAAATATTATGAAAAAGTAAACTATCCATTTACTATCTCCATTGATATATTTTGCCTACCACTTTTGAGCAGAAAGCTGCAGGATTAAACTACGTACACCTTTTTTTTTCAGATTAAGTCCTTAAACAGAATCTGTTGACCTGCTAAGATGAAAGACATGACACTGGAAATGTACAGGTCATAAACATTGTGTCATAGTAACATCTACTAATGCAGAATAGTTGGTCCCAAGATTTTCAAACTGCCTTACGAAATCACTCACGTGCAAAGCATGTGGTGTCTATTAATTTCTGAAGAACCTTATACAGGGAAAAAAAGGAAAAAGGAAAAAATAAAAATACACGAGTAAGAGTAGGATTACAGAGCACAGGAACAATCTGAGCACAAGAAGACACTTATAAATTTGAGGAATGTTGTGTTGTAGCAACACTTACAAAATTTTTAATGTTCAGGTGCAGCAAACAAAGGCCATGTTTTAAAAAACAAACAAACAAACCAACACAGGAGGATCTACAAAAGTAAAGCAATAGAGAATGAGGCACTTCCACACAAGCAGTGTGTTACATTTTGAAGGTTGGGAAGGAAGCTCTCCGAGTATTTGCTGTGTGTCAGGCAAACAAGTGGGCCTTCCACTGAAAAGCCTGTTTTAGTGGTGCTAGCTAGTCTCATGGGGACTCTTGCTGGAGGAGGTGTCAAAGCAGGTCTTGTGGGCTGAACCCAGCTTTGGCAAGGAAAACCCAAGGAGAATCCTGTTAGTACAGTCTTATTCTCAGCTGTTTTTGCTTGAAGTCCCCAATTCTACTGTTTTTCCTCAGACAAAAGCATATTCTTTTTAAACCTTACTAACTTATACAGCAACAAAACATGATGTATTTTTCCAGTAAAACATTTCAGGTGACAAGCACAACCCAACTGGCAGTCTGAAGAAACTGCCTCCCAAAAAGGTTGGTGAATATGTGCAAACATGAGCTGTTTTTCTAAAGGCACTTGCCAGAGCCCTTCCGACACACTAAGCTTAGAAAAATATTTGGCATAAAGCCCTTCTCCCAGAATTTCTCCGTTTGTAGACAGTGGAAAATGCCTTCTTTTCATGTATTCAGATCAGGGCCAATGTATAAGCAAAGCTTTCTATCTTAAGTTCAGCAATGGCTGGCAAACACACCCACTCCTTTAGCTATTACTCACAATGAAATTGTTTGTTTAGTTGGACCCTTTTAGCCTCCTAGCTTCTCCTTTGAGATAACAGGATATTTTCTAGGGGAGTAGCAGTAGGATGGATGAGAACTTTTGTCTCTTTTCTTTACCCTGTGGGGTGTATGTTCCCCTGCACATCCAACTTGCTGGTCCCTCTGTGACATAGAACTTGCAGCATTCCATAACAGACATCATATACCTCTGCATAAAAAACATATACTACGTACCGTGAACAAGTTCAAAGACTGGGAATGAGGATTTCTAAAAGCCAAGCACACTTTAAAGAATCATGGAGATGAGGAAAGAAATGAACTAAGGTTATTCTTGTGCCATCTGGTTATATTCTTGGATGTCTTCGTTCCTTCCCATCCTTCGCATCTGGCTTGCAGGTCTTTATGTAGGCTTCCTGTTAAATTTCATCAGTTACCTATTATACACTATATTACACTATGTGGGTTTTTCCTGTCTTGCCACATATGAATTTATTAAGTAAGCGTGGTACAAATTCTAAAGCAGGTCGATGTCCAGAGTAAGCTGGTGAGTAGGTCAGTAAAGCAACCCAAGTCCATATGAAGGCTTCTTCAACAATGATTTCCAGGCATAGCTACACTCAGTTCTGAACTACAACAGACTTGGTTTTTACAACTCCTTCTTAAAAAACATGGTGTTGGTCTCTATTAGAAGCCATGGACCCAGCATATGAACTCTCAGATTAGACTGAGACTAGGTAAAACCCAGATAATATCTGTGACTTTTTGCTAGTTTAATCTCATACTAGTCACATTTAAGTTATTACAGAACTTATGGTGAAAAACAGGCAGGCAGCAGCATACTTTAATGTAGGCAAATCCTACAAACTTGTCCCATGAACATAATTTCTGGGTAACAGCAGAAATAATTACTCAAAATCAGAGTTATTGCTGTGTGCTCTGACTGATAGTAATTTAATGGAAAGTGGGTGGCTTTTTTTCCCTTTAACTTGTGGCTGATAATGAAATGCAAGTTGTCTTCCTAAAGGGTCTCTCCATAGCTCTGTAGAGCCATAAAGGGCTACGAGAAACAGTCTTTCCTTCCTTCTGATTTACACCTGCCTATCATTTCTGGCAGCTGTTAGTCTCATTTGCTCCTAAAATCTTACAAGGATGGGAATTGCACAGACTCCTTTGTTAACCAGTGCCAGTACTAAGCTATCTCTTTAGCAACTGCCTGCTCCCCACTGTTCTGAAACAGGTTTGGCTCTTCAATTTGCTCAGTCTCCAGACATAGCAGGACACTAGTGACTCATCTTAAAGCATGCAGATAATACGTGCTTTTCAAGGAAGAACAGATTTGGATGAACAATCTGTAAAACTGATGTTTCTTCCTTTTGCAATTAAACTGCTTGGCCAAAAAGAAGATATTAACTTTGCTTTCCTGTTAAAAAAAACTGTTCAGGAACTCCGTGGGAACTGGTCCCACCCAGCTCATGGTGACCAGCTGGTTGTCAAGACTCTTAGTTCTCCATGGGCCAACTTATTGTTTATACCCTTGCAACTGTCCTCCCTTGTGTGCTTGTGCTCTCTTAAACATGGGTTGCAACCAAACTGCATGCTTCATCCCTCCCATGCACTTGGGCTGAATGTGGGGCTCTCCCCAGCTGCAGGGCCAACCGTGCTTCTCCTAAGGGTGTGTGGACCTTGGGTAGGTATAGACGGGATAGCCCTCCCAAACAAAATTCTTTGCAATTTAGAACAGAAATATAAAATAGGGCATAACAAGAAAAGCAGCAAAAATAAAGAGAAGCTCTATGTGCCTGTAATACTGTCTAGTAACAAACAGGGACTGGCTGTTTCACAGGGTTCGGTTGGGGTCTGTGTTTCTCATCTGTTTCCCACAGTAGTTCCCTGTCAACTACCAGATCCTTAAAAAGAAAGTCACTTCTGTCTCTTTGTTTCAATGTCAGAGGCCCTGGTTATATCCTGAGTGTGGATATGTGGATTTTCGGCTTCTAAAAAAACTCAAAAAAAACAAACCCCAAACTTTTCCAGAAATTAAACCACCACAACTAAAGGATGTCTGGATTTTTATATATTTTTTAATATGGTCTATATACGTGGATTCTTACGCGACCGTACCTTGAAAATATTTTCCTTTTGTAAACTTACTGGTTTTTATATGGAAATCCAAAAGTCTCAACAGGCTAAAATTCACTCAGATATTGTGTCACAAATGGCTAAAGTAAAATTCAAGTTCCTGCAAAATATCATTTTCCCTGGAGTCTTCTCTGTCACCGGCAGTTAAATAAGTAATAGACAAAACAGGTGCTTCAAATAAGCTTGTCTAGGGGTTCTCTCCACAGGCCGTGTGAAATACAATGGGCTTGGGAATTTCATGTTAATTCCTTTTAGAAAAAGCATTATAGAACGGCAGGACACTTAGCAAAGTAGGAACTTCCCTAACTGCAAAGGCACTCTGAGATATCTCCCAGAGACACTGAAAATCGCAGGAGGGAGAGAGAGAGAGTAGTATAGTTGGTGGTAATGAACCGACTGACGTGTGTGCCCAGTGGCCCCCAGCAGAATCATCCTCAGGGCCATACAGGTGGGCTGTTGCAATGACATTTCAGTCATGGCTGTTGTAACTCAGTGTAGTGCACGGGGTGGCCCGCAGAAATGTGTATGAGGAGCCTGGATGTCATTGCTTGCAGGCTGCAGCAGAAATGGCAGGGGCACATTGGGCTGCTTGATGTTACTCCTGGCCCTACCAGCCCCCCGCCAGGATAGTTGCTAACAGAGGGGATGGAGAGAAGGGATCTGGCATCCTTTTGGAGCACTGTTTCCTCTTGCATTGCTGCCCATGGCTGTGGTAGGAATTAAAGAGCCAGGCTGCATTTGGCAGCGCCTAGAGGGGATGGTGTAGCAAGAGGGCCCCATGGAAGCATCCTAGAGCGCGACTGCCCGAGAGGGCCATGCCATGCTGAGGGTGGGGGCAGTCTCTCTGAAGACTGGAATGGAGAAATGAGAGAGGAAGGAAAAAGGAAATCGGGAGAATCTAGGCTAAGAGAGTGTCGCCTGTGAAAATGGGCCATATAATGAGAAAGGAGGGAGTCCCTTTTACTGAACAAGCAGCTGGGAAGAGGTTGTCATGAAAGAGAGTAAATCCAAACCAGAGATCTGGCTGGCAAACGTTGATCCTCCTCAGAGATCTTGTCTTTTCTCTCTGCAGACTCGAGCACTGACGAGCCATTTCTGTTTTTCTGGAGATCAGGAGAATGTACAGTATTTGCAGGGAGAGAGACCTCTAGAAACAATTATGGTGGTGTGTGTTTGTTCATTTGGTTTTCCCAATGGGGTTACAGTTTCCATAGTTATGTATTCCATTTAGGGTTTATGATCTATGGCAGTTGTACAGTTTCAGTCCATCAGAATTTTATTCAAAAAACAGATGATACTTAATCTTAATGGACATGTTAAAAACCCTAGAAGTATTTTTCCCACTATATCCTAAACTGACATTTCAATGCATATATGTATACTGAGTATCCTGCCATGCATATGTTTTCCCATTTCTTCATGCGTATCCAGATAATAGGCTGTGATAGCATGTTCTGGTAATATACTGGAATAATAAAAACACTTCTTTTTCTTTCTTAGAAAGAAACACACTCCATTCACACAGATGTTGAGAGCTCCTTTAATACAGCTGGTCCTTTCAGGCATTCATCTAACAATATCATCAGTTCTTGGATGACGTTCCTTCCAGGCAAGCTACACGCTTGCCTTTCTAAATGTAAAGCTTGCTCAGTGAACACAGTCTCTGGTAGGAATCCATCAGTCAGCAAGTTTGTTAAAGGTGTGATGTTATCTGCAGTTCAGATCCATGATTTTCCACATGCTGCAGTACTGTACAAGAAAAGCAAAGTAGTAGGGGAAGCATGCGTGTTAGGGAGGATGATAGCATGGCAGAAAACTTCCTGATTCTTATACAAGTGGGAATTCCTTCTGATAACATGGGATTACAGTGGATTTGCAGCCAGGACATTGGGTTTTACTAAGTCAGTGCATCAAAGCTTTTTCTCCCCATTGTCTGCTGGCTCAGTGATGTTTGCATGCTTCATTTCAGATGAACGGTTGGAAGTCGGTGTGGGACATTGCCTGCCAAATCTTGTAAAGTGACAGTGACTGCAAGGCACGGGGCTATATGAAAGGGACAATATGCACAGTCTTTTTGTGCTGTGGAGTAGAGAGTGGCTGCAAGGGGAGAGCAGAGACCCAGGAGGTACAGCATGTGTGTGCAGGGTCCAGCATGTGTGTGCAGGGTCCAGTTCATACTGCTGTGTTTGGAGATCTATCTGTACCACAAGACCTCATATTAAAGCATGGACAGCTTATATTTGCATGGCATAGTGCTCTGACTTACTCGTCCACCATCATCCAGAAGGGATTTGTGTCTAGAGATCACCCAGTCTTTGACTCAGTCTGCCTAGAATTTATGGTGAGATCATCACCATCAACTCTGTACAAGGAGCTCCCTGCACCTTTTTGTTCTCTGCTTCCCAGGACAGAATAATCCTTTATGTCCCGTTGCTTAAGTCTGGAAAGTTAAACTAAATTCACAGTACAAAATGACATTATTGCTAAGTTGTGCTTTAATTTCAGAGCTGTCCAAAAACTTAGCTTTAGGGGGCTAAATAGTGAGTATGTGTCCAGGAGAGCAGGGAGCTAAAGGTCACTGGTGCAGATGCACATTCGCTTTGACTCTATAAGAGAATTAATTAAAATTCACACAGGCAAAAAAGTGAAAGATTGAAATGGTGAATGAAGCCAGACTGAAAGGCAATTGCACATTTTATCGTGTTTGGTGAAAATCCAGTTGAGTAAAAGATGGGCCATGTTCCCTTTGAACCTGAGAACTGCTGTAAGTGAGTTGGACTGGAGATTTGCCTGTTAGTGTCTTGTGCCTGATATGAGCTAAGTACGGAGCCCCAGGTAAAAGGTTTAAGTACTAGAGAAGTATACGGTCTTGTTTCTCTCAGTGTACTCTTCCAGTTTCTGGAATTCTGCATCTAGGGATTTCTTCAGGCAGAGGTTGTATGTACATCTCCATGCTGAATAGGTTTTCACAGAATTTTGCAAGTCTTTAAGTCCCTTCATTTACAGAGCTGTCTTTGCCCTTGAGGAAGGAACTCAAAAAGGCTGTAGAAATACAAACAACAAGTGCACCAAGAGCTGGTACTTAGCAGCTCTTTGTTATGGAAATGAGTTTTGTTTTTTTTGGTGTTACTCATGACTCCTACAGATGCAAGGAGAGAAGTGGGCCTCTTTGGTATATTAACAGGCAATGCCTGCACAGGCAACAAATCTTCAGATTTAGCATATGCTGTCAGAAGCTATTAGCCTCCACCTGTTAACCATACATTTTTTTCAGAAACTCAATTAAAATGTAAAGCTCCTGAAGATTGCATAGGTGTCTGTAATGGACATGAAATGAGGGTGAAGTGCACTTTGCACCATTTCCTAAATGGCAGCTTTTAGTACTTCTTCTGACCAAGGGTTCAATGGAAGCAAAAATCTTCAAAGCAAACACTTCATATGAGTATTCAGGGTATTGGGTATGCACATACAAGACATCTTAGCGTAAGTATATCTGCTTAGTCCCTTTATCCTTACTAAAGGAAGGGACTCTAACCAATTTATTGGAATAGTCAAATAATTCCATCAAGGAAAATATAAGAAGCAACATTTTATATTCCTTAGTTATGCTATGTTTCCTGTTGGTTGCATTTTATATATAATTCTGCATATGCTCAGAAAAAGAAAAAAAAAATCAGATAAACCTACATACATCCTAAAGCCCCTTTGCTCCCCTCTGCTATGGGTCTTTTCCAGATCATAAACTCTTCAGGTGACTCTTAAGGACTGCTTGTACACTGTCATTATCACAGTACAGTGATAATCACTGTATAATTCACTGTGCTTGCTCTTGCCAAATTCACAGACACGTCCTTTGAAATCAGATTTTACTGGGAACTGATCACACAAATCCTCAGCCTCTGTATTCGCATAAGTACTGTGCATGTTTGAAGTGCAACGTGGTCCTTTATAGAAAAACAGAATTTTCAGATGAAATGTAATGCTATGATCTAAGGATAGAGACTCACTCTTCCTGTAAAACATAAAAAATTGGTAATATCTTCTCTTTGGTAATCCTTTCTCAGAAAAACTAAGCCGTTCAATAAATCTCAGTGGTCATGGATGGAAATCCACCAGTTGCATCACTGTTTGTTGACCTTTCCAAAGTATTACATTTAATTAGACTTTCATTAGTACAACTGTACACAAATGAGACAAGTCACCTCTTTTCCATGTTTGCACTGATCTGGTTCTCAGCCTCTTTTAGCCTTGACTAGATCTTCACTTTAAAGGGCACGTTTGTGCTTCAGTCTGCAGCATGTTGTGAAAATACCTGAACTGCACAGTAGATTCATCCTCAGATTTCTGAAGCTAACCTTGAGTTTGTTGAGGGTATCCCATACCTTTGTTCACCTAAGACCTAGGCTAAAGTGTAGGTCAAAACCAAGGCTATAGTATTGGAGCCTTTGAAGATCTCAGAAGCCACAACAAACACTTAAGACTGACAGGAATCAGCTGTGCCATGACAAATACTGTAATGCTGAGGGGGTAAGGACAAATCCACACATGGATATGATGTCTCTGTGGGGGTGGGAATTACACGCTAATTTTCAGAAGATCCCAGTGTTATGTTTCTGTACCTTGATGAAATAATGAAAGTTTGATGTAATGCGTCTGATTAGATTTTTCAACAGTTAAGTGTGCTCTCATTTGATACCCTGATGGAGAGATTTTTGGAGGGGAGGGGTTGAGCCCTATGAAACCTCAAAGCACTTTCTTTCCACTGTAGGCAGCCCAGTTAAGCTTTTATTAAACTCAGCTTTTTCTGATTTTGTAATTTACCTCCAGACATTTGCTTTTGCTCCAAACACAATCTTAGCTGTAGATGTTTGTCTGTGTTTGTGGTGTGGGTTGTTTCATTGCTTCTTGTTGATGGATTTTCCTTTACTACTGTCAGGTATCAATTAAATATTTGATCTTTCTTTGGCTATAAAATAGCTTGCTAATCATCTGACTAAAGCTCTTGAATTCAGGACTTAATTGTGGTTTACTGGTGGAAAATATATGTATTTAGATACATTGAAAGTAATGTGTTCCTATTATAACTTTTGTTTACATACAATGATCCATAAGCAGTATAAGTTTTCTGGCATTGAAGACAAACTTAGCTGAAGTTAATTCACTTCAGTATTATTTCTTAATCCACCAGAATATGCTTCCATTTTCCTGGAAAAAGCCCTTTTCAAGTTGGTTATTCAAAATGTATCAAGTGACAAACTGCAGATAGCAAACTGAGCATTTGTTCAAGCTCATGCTTATTACAGCAGTGTTCTGGAAAGTGTTTGTGCTTAGGCTTTCAATAAACTCCCTCTAGAGATCAATTACCATGATTTGTCTAGTTACTATGGATAAGAGGTTTTAGGGGGGTGGTTGTTGAAATGTTTTGTTAAACTGAAAGAGGCTTGAATGCTTTTATTCAGGCAGAATAAAAAGAGAATAGGAAGCAGAACGCAGTCTCTCTAAGGAAAAATAATAATTGAAATAGTTTTAGTAAAAGGGCTTTGCAACATTATCAGGTCTTTTTGGACATTTTTGTCGGCGTGTCTTAGGCTTGTTCACAGGTAGCCCAGAATTTAGGTCAGCAGGAGGAGACATGTAGGAAGGAGGATAAGCACTGATAAGTTAATACTCTTGACAAAGTTTTCTCACTATAAGATTTCAATATAATCAAGAACAGTTTAGCATTTGAGGAAAAGCACCATGAAATGAAGTAATGGAATTAGCTTTTATGTTTGTCCAGGAACCTAAACCACATTTCCTGTCACAACTGTATATTATTAATACAAGGCATCTGCTGCCCTAAAATGTGCACAAATATCATATGTCTGGTTTAAATCATTTATTTTTGACGTTTGTGGTGAAACACTAAAGCAAGATGCTGCCTCAACCCATCATAAAATAGAGTAGGATTTGGAATACAGCAAGTTTTCAGCATGATCTCACAGACAGATAATATAATTCTGTTAATTTAGCAGCCAGGACTATTGCTGCCTGCATTTTCATGTCTTGCTTCCTTCCCTCTCATTTTGTATTCTGTGATTGCAGGAATTAGTTTGCAGTCACAGAGGGAAACAAGCATCTTGAAATTCTCACTCAGTTTCCCAGCCCCCTGTCCTTTAGAACTGGCAGTAGAAAGTTGTTTGTTTTCGGATTTTGCAGGAGGGGTGGGTCAGAGTGAGGCAACAGTCATCTTCTCTCACCCTGTAACCAGCCTCTGCAGGCTTAAGGCAAAGGGCCCAAAGTCTGATAAAATGGGATCACCTCAGGAATATAATGCCTGGAATATAAGTTCCCAAGGGACTAATGCCCTACCCAGACATTTTTCCATATTAATACCAGCTATGAAAAAAAATCTATTACAGCATTTTTTACAGATTACTTCAATATGTACCAAGGATGACAGAGGCTTCTCTGGGAGCCAAACAAGCCTGGAAGTCTGGCACTGAGTCCTGGACTGTGAACCAGGACGAGACTCAGAAATTCCTGTGTAGTTTCCCCAGCCCTTTCCCAAAGGCCTGCCTGGAAGGGCTCTGGATAGTGTCATAGGTGTCTGAGCTGCTTGTACCACGTTACCCTCATCAGTGTGATGGACAATGGGAGAAGGTATCTGAAATCTCACCTCATTTACTCTAGGTGACTTGCCGGAGGCCTGTAAGACTGACATAAACTTTGCACGGATGTAGCTGTAAGTCACAATGACATGAGAACCCTGATCTGGAGATCAGTTCGGCTGGACGATGGATCTGCTGGTTTCCAAACCTCAGCAATTTGTTTTATGCCATGTCTTCTTCCTCTTGCGCCCATGCTGCCAGTGATGCTTGACCACCTTAGCCTTGGTCTTTGCTCTGTCCCTTCTCCTGAACAGCTCCCCCCATCCCCACAGATTGCACCCTGAAAAAAGAAAAATCACCTCAGCACTTTAAAGGATTTGGTCTTAATGAAGGAGAACATACTGAAGAAAAATAGCGTGAAGAGCCCCTCCTCTGCTTTCTTCATTATTGTAACCATGTCTTTTTTTCATGCTTGGTCTGTTGTGATCCTTTGGCCTTGTTATGTCTAATTTAGTGATCCTAAAATTAAAAGATAAAATGGATAGCTAGTTCATATTTGTGGTGCTCTGCAGTTTTACACCAGCTGCGCATCTGAATTTGTGTGTTGAAAACGCTTTTACAGACTATTCAGGTATTATTTCATGTGTAGAGGGAGTAACTTGTCTATCCAGCCAGACCGCTGGTTTGAACCATGAATGTCTTGGTTGTAAAATATTTATGATATCCGTAACCTAATAGCAAAAGGAGGATTTTAATAAACTATTTCTTAGAAGCAGATCTATGGATCTGAAAGCCAGGCTGGGTGTTTTAGGGTTCACACATCTACTGGGATAAAGATCATGCAAGTAGAGTTAATTAATAATTTCCTTGGTTGGAGAACAAAAACCAAATCCTGCTCTCCCATGTTCAGATTGTAAAAAGAGTTTGGAGTTTACTCTCTAATGGGACTAATTATTCTTTATGTTTCACCCATCACATTATAATCATCTTCAGAGAAAAGAAAGAATAAATGTTCTCATTAAATTCTGAAACAGGCATTTTTTTCTGACAAGTTACTCTTTCTTTGAGAAGGCTAATATCTGATGATGGAAATCATAAAGAATAAATAAAAAAAGCTTTGTAGAGAATTATTTACTTAAAATTACACTGTCAAAGAGCTTTTCGTAATCATTTTTTAAAAATCACAATGTTTGTCATGAAAACACTATTGAAATTGCAATCTGCTTACTCACCTGGTGGCATTTTCATGTTCTTACTTAATGAACACACTCTGTGTTTTGTTATTGTAAGGCTGTCTGGGAGAGCTGGGCTGGTAGCAGTGACTCTTTCCTCAAAGACAGAAGCCTCAATTGAGCAAATCAGTCCTATTCAACAAACCACTCAGGCATGCTCTCAAGTTCCATTAATGTGAATGATTTTCTGACCTGGAGACTAAAGGGGCCCTAGCAGCCACACAAGGCTTCGCTCTTATTCTTTGCAGTAGGACCAGATGTTTTGGGTACAGTGTGTGTACTGGCATGAAACTGGATAAGAATGCCCTCTTCAGTGGCTGCGTACACACAATTCCAATTTCCCTGTGAGAGCAGCGTGTGTTGATATCCAAGGGAGAACAAACTACTGAGTGAACGAGTTGCCTCTCAGAGAGGACAGAGAGCAGTTTAACACCTTCAAAATCAAATTGTTTTGGTATTACACCAAATCAAAAGTGAACTCCCTTATGAAAGTAGACATAGTTGGATGAGACTCCTTTGGACCATTATGAACCTGGACTTTTTCCCTTGAAGAGTAATTTCATTGTTCCTGGAAGTCCGTCATAAAAGTGTGCTTAATGAAACACACCTCTTGGCTGCCAGGTGAAGAAATAACTTTTCCTTAGTTAAGGAGTGTCTGTCCAACTGAAGAGAAGCATAAGGAGTGTCTGTCCAACTGAAGAGAAGCATCTCCACTCTTAGATTTTTTTTCCATTTATGAAACAGTGCAACTAGGACCTGTATAATGTTCCTACCTGGATATGTGAAGAGAAACTTCCCTTCTATACCCAGGAAAACCTTGTCTTAGCTGAGAAGTAATAAATTTGGAAAAGTGAAGTCTGAAGTAGGGAATGGTTATGTACTTCTATTTGCCTGTCAGAGTGTTACTAAGGGACAGAAAATAAGCCAAAGAAGTTCATACCAAATTTTGGTGGTACTGTGCTTGTAGGCTTTTAACAGTTTTATGAAAGCAGTAGTAAGACTAAATGGTACTTGTACCACTTTGGCTGAAGTCCCCTGAACAACACGTCAATGTTTTAAACATGCCTCACTGTCCTGCTGCAGTTGGCTCCTGATTTCTGCTCTCCCTCAGCTGCAGGACTTCTCAGTAGCTCATTCTACTCCTGGCCTCAGAGATTATCTCTGTGGGTATGAGGTCTGGATCCATGGACTGCTGCCATGTCCACTGTGATTTGTTTTGTGCTACAGCTGCTGTTATCCATCAAAACTGATTCATTGCTTTTCCTTTTGATCTACATCCTTTTTCAGACTGACTTACTCAATCTAATTGCCTAATAGCTGTACTATCTAGTTTAAATGAAGTATTAGAGGCTCTGGCACTTTGAGATTCTCTGATTCAGACACTTGAATTGCTACACGGACAACATGGGCTGTCAGCCAACTCCTAAAAGAATGTTAGAAAAGAGCTGCATTGCCTTGGGAAAGTGGCATTATCCTGTCCCAATTTTTAAAACTACATTGCACCTATTCTGTGTGCTGTTAACAAAAAATATGCTGAGGATCATACCAAAGAAATATGTATCCCTTAGCTAAGTCCACATGATATTTTTTTTTAACACACAAGTTCAGACATGGTTTTCAAGCATGATGAAGAGAAAACAATGTCTTGTTTGTGTGGGTGTGTGCAGTGTCAAGCAGGCGAGGTTTAAGTGACTGCAGATTTTTGAATGGGAATCAAAAAAGGTCATTTGGAACCAGACAACGTTTGCTCCTGCACAGTTTGTGACTAAACATCTGGGATTCCGAGAGGAAACTAGAGAAAGGTGTTAGCATGATAGTAAACAGGATTTTGCTGGTTTCTTCCACAGAAAGAGAAATACCAAGAATTAAAATGGTAATAGAGTAGAAAATTATGAAAATTTGTGCTCTGTGCACTTAAGCTACTTCCAACAATTATGATGTTCTTGTTTTTTTCCACTCAGAGCCTCAAAAATCAACTAGTTCCAATGAAAAAGAAAAGATGCTGATGTTATACAGTAGCAGAAAACAAACCAATTTTTTGAAAATTACTGTTGAAAAGTATTCCTCGCTAATAGGTCACATTTATCCTCCTTGAAACATTGTGCAAATTTTTAAATTCTTCTGAGGCTGTAGTGAATGTTTTTCATCTTTGCAATAATGTTTTGAGGAATTACAGACAGCAGGCATCTCAGAAGGGTACCTAAGTATCCTCCTGATGCAGTTTTTTGTGTAATATCATTCTTCTCTACCTATTTTCTCCCCTCTTCAGAAAATACAAAAAAAAATTACTTGCTTTCAAGCTATAACAACTTAGTTATTTCTTCATTTATGCCCTTCAAGAAGGTATATAGCATACCTACAGTTATTTCATCTGCCTCTTTTTTGTTGATTCCTCCCGTTTCAGAAAATAGACCTAAATGAGAGTAGCTATTGATGTGAAGAATACTGATGCATTATTTTAACATATTTATTCCCCGTAAATATTCATTAGTTTAAAAGGAATGCTTTTCTAAAAGTACTTCCCATCACATTCTTTAAACACAATTATCCAAATGACTACTCCAAGAGCAGGCACTGCCCAAGCATTAATAACCCAGCAACAGAGGGCTTCTTGGCTTTCTTACTAGAGTCATTCTCCCAGCTTCTCTCAGTTTGGGAAAGCAAACGTGCCTTGTGCTCTGAAGGATGATAAAAGTCAGACTATTATTTGCAATAGATAGTCTTTAGAGGGGAAGCATGAAGTATTGTTCTGAGCACAAGACAAAAACTTCAACTCCTAGTCCCAGCTCTGATTGATTCTCTCTTTGGGTAAATCACTTGATCTCTTCCCCTCAGTTTCTTTAGCTATAAAATGGTGGTAATAGCACTTTGTTTTCCTGACCAGTTTTACAAGACATTGGAAAATTAATGCTTGGATGATTAAAAAAAGTGCATTTAAAATGTGAGACTTAATACAAACAGCTCATAAGAAGGGTGTTCTGCACCCTGTTATAAAGTAGTCAAGACAGATTAAATTCTTAAGTCATACCACAGGACCTACAACTGTGTTTTTAGAGAAATCCACAATGCCATTTCCTTAGAAATAGCTATAGAAAGTGGAAACCAAAAATGCTCCCCACTGTTTCCTTGTGGCAAGAATGTTGCAATAGAGATGGTGAAGAGAGATATTGTTCAGAATATTTCACTCAATATGACCAGAGTGTTTCAGCTGAAAACAAACTGACAACTCAGTGGAGAGTAGTATTGGGCACACAGTTGCCTCTGAGTGTAGGTCAGCAGCAGTCCTGCAGCTCAAGTGCCTTTGTTTTGTGTTGCAAAGTAGCCGAAGATCAAGCGGCCGCAAGCCTGGAGCAGAAACAAAGCAGACCTATGTGAGTAGCAAAAAAATGGCATCAGAAGGCAGAGATTTCTCAGAGACCACACTTCAAAACAAAAAGCAATTACAACCGTGAGTGGAATGGAAGATCCTTGCTTTCTAGCCTTGTTCTCTGTGTATGCACTGCAACTCTGAATTATAAGGCTAGTTGGGCCAGGTGTATTATCTGACCCTTCCTCTATAAAATACCTTCTGGAGAAAAAGCTTTGAACAGTCAGTTGAATGATGGGCTAATTCCAAAGAAGAACTAGCATAGAAAACAGAAATTGTGTAAGCAGGAGGTACCTAACACTGCCACTTAAAAACACCTAGTGCCAGTGGTAATGAAACGCTCTAACATTTCCCTGTTTGACCCAAAATATCAGGCATCTGGAACTCTGCTTTATTTCTTGTGCAGACTCACTGTGTCCCAGGGAGTGCTGTGAAAATTTGTAGTGTCTCTGAGTTTGGTGACCGTCGCTCTGTGCTCCCCAAAAGGTGCTAGGAGTGCCTTGCCCCAGCAGCCAGAGCAGGTCCTGCTCCCCACACATCACCACTTTCTATTTAAAATACTAATCCTTAGGCCCCTTTGGCACAACCTAAAGCTCAGAGCAAACCACAGGATGTGAGAGTGACAGATCTTGTATTCTCTTCGATGTCATTTTCCACCTGTCTCTGTAAGTGAAGCAAGTTCATGAAAGTGATGTGGAGGGGAAAGAGCTCTCCTCTTTTCCATGGAAGGGCTATCCACCTAACAAAAAAACCAATGCAGGATACCTGCAGCCAAAAAGAGCATAGTGCAAGTGTCGTGCTGTACCTAGTGTCTGGGACACTGGGGAAGGAAAGGATTTTTCTGGTTTTCAGTATTCCATACAATTGTCTTTGTGTTTTGCATTAAATCTCCATTAACTTAACTGTGTAAACCGCTGTCCAGAGAAGACGACTCCCAGTTGTCTCCTCCAGGCAGCCTAGAGGACAACACGTCTTGTAGGGCTTGCATTATTTGCTTGGGCTGGTCCATACTTAGTTCATTTTCTACATCAAGGTTCTGTTTTAAAAAGCTGAATCATCTCCTTCTCCAGTAAAAAGCTATGAACTTGGACTAAAAGTAGGAAGATTCTGGCAGTTCATAGTGGATGTGAGGTTTGAAATCTATTCCAAATCTACAGTAGTCAACAAAGACATTGTGCACTAAAAGCAGCACCTTGTCCTGAGACAGCAATGTGATGTATTTGTAAATCATGTTGCAGTCATAAGCCACAGTTGGCAGTGACCCACTTTTTTATTGTACACAATGTTACGCAGTGCTGGTTGCAGAGCAAAATTCTGGCATTTCAAATAGCTGTAAATATTTATAAGTTAAATGCAATTTTTGCTAATATTTTAGCACCATTATATGAAGAGATTATCCACAAAGAGTGAAAAGTTGCTGGCATTTTACACAGGGACCAAGTGAACTTTGGATTTTTTTTTACTACGGAAATGCAGCATCTCAAGAAAAATCTAAAAAATGCTTCAGTATGACAGAGCACTTCTTGTTGTTTATATACATTTATGGCCGTTACATAAACACAGAAGCAAAACAGAAGATGTCTGCATCCTAAAGTTTATGACTTGAAAGCCCATCCTGTAGTACTAACTACCCTCTCTTCAAGGAAAGGTGAAACATAAAATGGAGACAAATTAGGGGGAAGTCAATGGACAAAACAAGAAAGTTCTCAGATAAAACATACAAAAGCATTTTTTCTGACACATTCATTGAAGAAAGCTCCTCCTGACTAGTAATATAATGTTAGCTTGGTTCTTAATATGTCATTCAAGCACTCAGGTAGGAGACCAGCTATAAGCTTTTATTTACAATACAATGTGGAGGCAGGTGCAGGCTGGTCTGAGTGTGCATATACATAAAGGAAAAGAACCCCTGCAAATCCTAAGGCCACAAATGCACCAGGTAGCCAAGGAGCATATGTGGCTGTGACTATAAATATACTTACATTGACTTTAGTATTCTCTGACTTTTTAATATCTGTATTGTGGTAGAGCTTAGAAGGAACAATTAATAATTAAAGCATCATTGATCAGGCCCCACACAGTCATGGAACAAAAAGACAGTCCCAAAAGAGAGGCAAATAAGGGAAATATTCTAATTGCTCATGGAGCTAAGATGTAGCAAAATCCATTCATAAAGGAGATCAGGATGTATCCAATCCATTTAGAAATATTTGTAAGAAATAATATTTCTGCTGGAAAGGTCACATAAAAGACTGAGGTTTATATCTTTTCTGATTGCTATAAGGAAGAAATTTGAGTCCTCTGCTGGTTCTGTCTGGGTGGGGCTGTATTGGCTCCATTTGTAATGTCATGAAGAGTCAGCTCCACTGAGTCCCCTTAGGTTCACAGACCTTAAAAAGAGAATGGAAAAACATTCTGCCAAACAGAAATAATAAACCTGGAATGTATTCCCAATCTGTCACAAAGGTATGGCAAACAATAGGAAGTAAAGGACAAATCACTAAAATACATGTGGTTGTGGTACCTGACATGGTCTTTCACTATCTGTTCATATAGCAGTGTGATGTGAAGAGATGCAGAGTTTAGAAGAATTCCCTAAGTAGGGAGGGAGAGAAAGCACTGTGTCTGAATATTTTTTGTCAATTATCATATAGCAATCTGAGATGTATTTTTTTGCAACATTTATTCCGTTCACTGAACTGATTAAAAAGCCAGTGTTTTCAGGAATATAGCTAGGGATTAAATATAGACATGCACAGATAGCAGTAATTTCTTATGCCACTGAAAAAGATGTGTATAATGTGGTATGATAGAATGAAATTTGCATCTGATGTAAAAACCTCAGTATAACTAAATTTAAAACATCTTTTGGATCACTTACATTTTTCAGCTACTTGCCCGGTTCGAGGTCAGGTGGGTGTCTTGCCACCATTTGTAATAATGTAAATTATAATTGAGTAAACTAGCTATGATCTTACCTTTTTTTTCCTGAATTTGATTCCAATATTACTTAAAAATGGTAATAAAAGTAAGACATTAAGTACAGATTTTTTTTTAAGAATCCCTTCTCCATATTTGGACTGGACCATCCATTCTGCCCAAGGATGGTGGAGATACTACAATAATGAGGTGTTTAAGTACTCCAGCAGTATATTATCCACTTTCTCACTAGGAAATACGGGAAATTTAAAAAAATGTGGCTAAGGTAAGTAGGAGTTGACTCACCATGACCTTAACTCCCATCATTTCACAGGAAAAGCTACACAAGTTCTAAGTAGTATTGTTGGAAAAAGAAAACAAAAACTAAACCTCAAACTTTTGTTTTTAATAGCTGAAAGCATGATTAACCAAGACTCAGACAGGATCAAGGTAGCACAGTTGAAAATCACCCCAGCTACAGTAATTATATATATTTGAGTGGACTCAACATATATGGTAACAGAAAGGCTCTGTGACTTTGCTTACAATACTGCTTTTGTTGTAGGGAAGAATGAATAGTCAGTAAAGAAATCCATTAAAAGGCTCTGACCAGGAGCCATCGTTTTCAGGGATTTAGTTAAGCAAAGTAGATAGTATATTGACAAGGAAGCCTCCAATATTTGCAGCATGAGTACAACAGTGAGCTACTTAGTTACAATACTGTATTAATCTACTGTATTTTTTTCCAGAAGTAATTTTATGAATCCCCAGTCAGAAGCATGATGGTAATTTTCCAGCCTCAGAGCATGAAACAAGTTCTCAAAGATGCAAAGGATTCATTAAAAGGAAGCCAGGAAAATTATTACATCTGCATGCACAGCAATACTGACTTTGCAATTGCAAGGGTCTCTTTATAAACACATCAGTGTGCGATTTCTAAAGAGTGAATGGAAACAAGAGGCTTGGTTCAATGCCATGAGATATCAACCTGTGAGGGAAAGCTCTAGGGCACTTCTTGTAATTCCCAGGGGGATTTATATTCAGAAAAGCAATGAGAAGCCCTGTGCTTTAGCCTGCCTAAGAGCTCTTCTGCTGGATTCATAAATACTCATTTTGACTTCTTCACTGCATGTGAAACAAATGACAAATGTAAAAAAAAAAGGGGTTTCCTCAAAAGTGCAAGCTTTCGTTGACTTTCCCAGCTGCAGAATGTCTCAGCTGCCCACATCATCGTCTTTTATGCCCCTGCCCTGCCTTGTTCTCATGGCCATGACAAGGCCCTAGAAACGAAGAGTTCTGTAATGAGCTCATCTCAGAAGAACTTGCACAGAAAGGCAATAGTAAGGGCCCTTTTAAAAGGCCTTCTCTCCCTCTGTCCTCCTTGATTCTAGAAGTGTTTGCTTAAGTTTCTGGTGATCCCATTTCTAGCTGATCACATAAGAAAGGGAGGCTCTTACTAAATGGCATTTGAACTTCACAGTCAAAACCCAATGCTTCCAACACAGATGCTATATCAGCTACAGAGGAAATGGAAAAAAAAAAAGCGGACATGAACTGCTAGAGGTGAACTTTCTTCTGGTGATGCTTGAACTAATCTGCAAGAGGCTGACACTGCACTTTCCACTGTTCATCAAGGCCATGGTGGGGACTAGATGCCTTTCTGCTGGCTCTTAGTAGCAAAGTCAGACATGGACCTCTTTGGCAGGCATTGCCTCTTCACTCTGTAGCCACTATGTCTGTGAGTTAGAGTGGTGCAAACATTCAAGCAGAAATGATGCTCCAAATTTGTCCCAGAGAAACACCTCCACCATCTTATATCATCATTCTGCCCAAGGTGGATTGCTTTTTTTGACCTCAGTGAAACCTGCTGCACATGTACACAGCATCACACCACTTTCTTCCCAAAAGGTCAGATGCCTTGAAGAGGCTGCAAGGCCTGTGCAGCTGCTGGGACACAGGGTAAATGTTTAAGAAACTTTACCTCCTTTCTGATGAAATGAGAAGTGGGACTCCCTGCTGCTGCTTTCCTAGGGTTGTTCCCCTTGGGTTCCTCCACTGAGTGACTGTAGCAGGAGCAGAACTCGATTTTTATTTGTGCCATCAAAACTGGTGAGGGCTGTGTCGATATGTAGGTGTTCGTGTCTGCAATGTTCAGTAGCATAGTTCATGGCTACTCTTATAAAGTTATTCTCTGAGATTCTTGTCATGGTTCATTGTATAAAATTATTTAAATAAAGGTGAAAAAGAAAAATCAGTCCATGCAGAGAGATCTTCCAGTTGGGACCATTGTCAGAGTTTATCAGTGTTCCTTCTCCATTGGGTTGGCAGTGACTTTTGTGGAAAGGTAGCTGCTCCCTTGGTCACAGGGGATGCTTATGCTTCTGTATGTCACCACGTAAATAATAGCAAAGACGTTCTTTTCAGTATAGCCTGCTGTAAAAGCTGTAACTTGTTATACCTCTTCCCTTTCTGAAGCTTCAGTGCGTGCATACTGTCTGTGCTATGCAGCCATCTAGAGGACCTGCCGCTTGCACTGACTTCACGCTGTTAACCACAAAACTTCAGGAAAATACAAGCTCTGCTGACCCTTAGTGGCCATAACTTGGTTGCTGGTGCTGTGGGAATGTTTTTACAAATTCAGTGCTGCTCTTCTGGAGCTGTCATGCAAGTGTTATCACATTTTTTTGGGGTAGGGAAGTGCTGTCAGCAAAGAAAATTAGCTGGGTGTCATAAAGGAGGATGTGCACGGTCTCGAGATTTTATGGCAGTTCCCCAGAGAAGATGCAATCTCTTGCATCTAGGGGCTACCAAAATGGGCACCGTAAACTGAAGGTGAATCATGCCCATGCACACAGAGAGAGAAAGAAAAAATGGAAGCAAAAGGCAAAGTAATTAGAGACTATCATGTGGCTCTGACAAAGGCGATTCTTGGAGACACCAGGATCTGGTTCAGATAGGGAAGTCGTAATCCCTTGTACTGGTGAGACTTGATTTGGAATATCAGAGACAAGCCTGGCTTTCAAGGATCAAGAAACAGGAATTTGAATACACAAAGAAGGCCTCAAGGTGATTGAGGGGAACTGAAAACCTGCTTTAAAAGAGAAACTTAAAAATCCAGAAGATGGCATCCAAAAATATATGAAACATTTCCCCCATTAAAAAAAACAAACAAACAGGTCCCTGATGTCAACAAGAGATGGGGATAAAAGTCACATGATGTGAGACCAGATGAGCATAAATTGCCCGGACATTTTGGCCTCGAAGTTCAATGTGGTTTTAACACTTAGAGCAGTGAGGTTCATTAGCTGCTTCCGAATTGCCAGGAGGAGGGAACCTTTCCTAAAATGCAGGCTGATCCATTAGAAGACTGTCTACACCAGCCCTTCCAACCCCATATTCCTGCTTTGGTGGTGTTCTTCAGACCTAATAATTTCTCAGATTATGCTGTGATCACTGTAAAAACAGAGACCCTGCACTAGTGGACATAGCACAAGTGTACTGGAGAAAAAAAAATCCTTTGAGAGGCTGTTGCAGACATCCTTTTGGTCTGGATACAATCCTTCACTTTAGCTTTAATTTGCATGACATCTCTTAGAACAACTTTTAAGAGACTGATATGCTGAAGAAGACGTCTGTATTTTCACTCTTCCTTGCAGCATTTAATTGTCTCTCAGTGCCATCCCTGTGGCTTGGCCACCTCTGGTAAAACACTGAAGCTGGCACACTTTTCTCAGGACACCTTTATGCAAGTAAGACTCTCTTATGATCCCTCAGCTGCAAGGATGCCTGCATCCACAGTCATGTTGTGATAAACGCTACAGAAAAACCGACCACAGTTTTAACTTCTTACCTAAATGGATCATACATTTGATATAAGCCAACTGTCAGGTTTGTAGTGGATCTAAGCAGACCTGCACTGCATATTTCATAGAATCATAAAATGGTTTGGGCTGGAAGGGACCTTAAAAATCATCTAGTTCCAATGCCCCTGCCATGGGCAGAGACACTTTCCACTAGATCAGGTTGCTCAAAGTCACATCCAATCTGGCCTTGAACACCTTCTGGGACGGGACATCCACGGCCTCTCTGGGCATACTGTCCCTGTGCTTCACCAACCTCACAGTAAAAAAATTTCTTCCTAATAGGTAATCCAAATCTGCCCTCTTTCACCTTGAAACCATCACCCCTCATCCTATCACTACACTCCTTGATAAAGAGCCCCTCCTCAGCTTTCTTGTAGGTCCCTTTCAGGTACCAGAAGGCTGCTCTAAGGTCTTCTCTTCTCTAGGCTGAACAATCCCATCTTTCTCAGCCTGTCCTCATATGGGAGGTTTTCCAGCCCTTGGATCATCTTCGTGGCCCTCCTCTGGACTGACTCCAAGAGACCCATGGCCTTCCTGTACTGAGAACTCTAGAACTGGATGCAGTACTCCAGGTGAGATCTCACGAGAGCAGAGTAGAGGGAGAATCCCTCAGCCTGCTGGTCACACTTCTGATGCAGCACAAGGTTGCAGTTAGAAAGAATGTGAATCAGACTATATCTAATTAAGCCAGATAATAAGGACTAGTGCAATGGTAAGAGAAAGAAGAACCAGCTAGGACCAGATGCAAACTTGAAGAGGTGCCCAAGGAGTCTAAGAGCATGCACAGGAGATGAAAAGTACAGCTGTGAGGAAGATCTACGGCCTTCTTCCAGAGACCCCTGAAGAAGACCCCCCAGAGGGCAAAGCACGTGTGCCAAGGGGAGGGAACTCATGTAAATAAATTCCAGGAACTGATTATAATAGACACTCCTGTTCCAGGAAAAGTGATGAATACGTATGCTTTTGACATCTCTCTCCTCTGCTTGAAACTGCTGAATAGGGCTGCTGCTTTGTTGAGCCACAGGGTGGAAAGGAGCGAGAAGGTCTGGAGGTCTGGTGGCCACTCCACATCGGTGGCCCCATCAGAGCCCATGTGTGCAGCAAGGAGGAGTCAGGAAGAATGAGCTAGCCATTATGTGTCCGCCACTCATTTTTCTATCAAAATGACCAAACTGGCCCCTGGTCACTCCCTCCCGCATATCAACACAGGTGTGCAGGGTTACACCATAGCCACAGAACATGGAATCAGAGGTGATCATGAAAACAGAAGTATTAATAAGATTTATGAATAGAAACCAATATATGTTGTACTTGGATGACTTATGGATGTGGAAACCATGAGTTTTGTATGTTGGAAATGGCTTGATGTACGACCCTGGAGTTTTTCAGAACTCTACACGCTGGTGGCGCTTGCACCAGCAGAGAGGACAAAGCAGCCCACTGTGTCCCCTACCAGCAGCATCACTGGCCAAAGTTAAAGAAAATAAGGAGCTGGGCTGACTGGTATCCTGGATGTTATCACTCCAGAAGGGACTGTAAAAGGATGAGAGAAGCAGGTCATAATTGGAGCTCCCTCTCAGCTGGTCTGAGACCCTCACTGACGTCAACATAACAAAATGGATCCGATTCCTCTGAGCACTGGAGTGTCTGCAAAAACCTCACCTGCAGCAACCTTGTGGAAACATCTAAAAAGACTATATCACTGAACTCCAGACAGAATCATAGAATCACAGAATCATATAATAGGTTGGAAAAGACCCACAGGATCATTGAGTCCAACCATTCCTATGTGCCACTAAACCATGTCCCTGAGCATCTTGTCCACCTGTCTTTTAAACACCTCAGGGATAGTGACTCCACCATCACCCTGGGCAGCCTGTTCCAGTGTCCAATGACCCTTTCTGTGAAAAATTTCTTTCTGATATCTAGTCTAAACCTCCCCTCGTGCAGTTTGAGGCCACTCCCTCTTGTCTTGTCACCCTGGAGGTGTTTAAGGTGAGGGTGGATGAGGTACTTAGGGGCATGATTTAGGGATTGGTGGGAATGGTTGGACTCTATGATCTGGTGGGTCTCTTCCAACCTGGTTAATCTGTGATTCTGTGATTGGGAGAAGAGCTCAGCTCCCTCCTCTTTATAATCTCCTTACAGGTAGTTGTAGAGAGCAATAAGGTCTCCCCTCAGCCTCCTCTTCTCCAGGCTAAACAACCCCAGCTCCCTCAGATGCTCCTCATAAGACTTGTTCTCCAGCCCCTTCACGAGCTTCATTGCTCTTCTCTGGACTCGCTCCAGAGCCTCAACATCCTTCTTGTGGTGAGGGGCCTAGAAATGAACAAAGGATTCAAGGAGCGGTCTCACCAGTGCCGAGTACAGAGGGAGAAGAATCTCCCTGGACCTGCTGGTTACGCCGTTTCTGATACAAGCCAAGATGCCATTGGCCTTCTTGGCCACCTGGGCACACTGCTGGCTCGTGTTCAGTCGCTGTCAACCAACACCCCCAGGTCCTTCTCCTCCAGGCAGCTTTCCAGCCAGGCTTCTCCTAGTCTGTAGCTGCACAGGGTTGTTGTGCCCCAAGTGCAGGACCCGGCATTTGGCCTTGTTGGACCTCGTGAACACCCGCCTGAAGCAGACTTTTTTCTAGCGATGCTCTAACTGATCCGCAAGAGGTTGGCATCCAGCTGGGCACCGGCTGCCTTCCCGCCGGCCGGCAGGAGCGAAGACTGACGCAGCCCCTTACCCCTCCTCCTCCTCCTCCTCCTCCTCCTTCCCACCCTCCCGGCAGGTGCCGGCGGCGGCCGCCGGGGGGCGCGCAGGAGCGAGGAGCGCGCGGCGTCCCGCCCCGCCCCGCCCCTAGCGCGCGCCGCCCCGCTCCGCCCCCGAAGCGCGCGCGCGCCCCATCCGTGTTCCGCGGGGGAATGTGAACCGTGTCCCTCTACCCCCCCCCCCCCCCCCCAACTCTACTCTTGTCTCTCTCCCCTCAGGGTCGGCCGTGGGGAAGCGGGTCCCGGTGCGATGCTGCTGCCGGGGTGGGAGATGCTCCTCTATGGGCTCCTCAGCGTGGGCTCGCACCTCTACGCTTTCTACGAAGCGCACCGGGTGTCTCGGAGTAAGTCTGCGGCGCCGGGTGCGCTTTGCTCCTGCGCCGCTTCCCGCCCGCGCCTGGCCAGGCTGCTCGGCTGGAGTTGTCCCCTCCGTGTCGCTTTCTGCTTTGCTCTTCCCGGCTGCAGGCAGCCCCGTACAAGGAAGCAGGAGCCGTGTGCCAGCTGGACGGGGAGCTTTGTCCCAGGGTTTTTCTGCCTCAGCTGCTGGGAAAGCCCTTGCCAGTGGTTCAGGAAGGGTTTGGACAATGCCCTCAGACACCTGGTGTGAGCTTTGGAGTTGTCTTTAGGTAGGGATGGGAGTTGGGCTTGATGATCTTTGATGGCCCCTTCCAAGTGCCCTGGCACTTGGCTGTCAGGGACCTGATGAGGGAAACCTCTGAAGCTCATCTGCTCAGAGGGAGGAAGTTCAGGAAAGTTGGGTCTGAGTTGTGCATTTTCCTGGCTAGTTTTGAGCCCTCTCATCTGTAGCCCCTTGGAGATGGGTGGTTCAGCAGCACCTGTGCCTCCTGATGGTTTATGCCAGAGTCTGAACCGGGGGAGGCCCCAGGACTGTTAACACTGAAGCTGGCACACTCTTCCCAGGACACCTTTAAGCAAGTGATACTGTCTTACGATCACTCAACCACAAGGATGCCTGCATCCACAGTCAGGTCATGGTAAATGCTACAGAAACACCGACCTGGGATGTCTGTGTAGCTTTGGGATCAGATGCTCTCCAAACACGTGCCTGTTCCTTGTGTAACATTTTGGTAGCTGTTACAGTGGCTTGGTTTTGGTTAAGTGGGGCTGTGTAGTGCAGAGTAGTGCAATTTAAATACAATTTGCAGGTAAAAAGAAGCTGTGTTCTGGCACATCGTTATTTTAAGGGAAATTAAAGTAGTGTTATATAGTAAGTGTAGCTAGAGAGGCTCATTAGGGAAATGTGTACTACATCTTGTTAGACTTTAATCACAAGGTGTTGTATGTTAATGACTCGAGGTGGCTCTTAAAAGTGCTTAGGACAGGAGTGCCAGTAAGGCATTTGCAGGGCAGTGAAGGAAGTGCTGGGTAGGTGGGTACACGGCTGTGCAGCAGGTCTTCTGTGGAGGCTGCATGGGAAGGGGCTCTGGAGGTGCCTTCTCTGAGTGGCTTTGTACTAGTCACTGCCACATCTGTGTGTCCCTTCTACTCTGATGGGACACCAGGCAGTGTGAAAGGGAAAACAATGATTAGTGGAGGTCCTGCATGATAAAAGGTTGATCGCTACCTGTTACTGCTGCTGTCGCAAGGGGGAATCTGGGCATAGGTTCTGGGCACTTAAGTGGCTTTGCCTTTGCTGAGGGCAGATCTGTAGCCGGTTGGGCAGTTCACCTGCTGAGCGGTGACATGGTGACGTGCCCTTCTCTGTCTTCAAGCATTCCCACTGCCACAGGCAATGCAGGAACATGTTGGTCTTGAGCAGCAAAGGCTGCCTTCCTGATTCTGTCTATTCTGGCTGCTGTGTCCTTAAAAAAGATTTGCTCTTCTCTGCAGAGTATGAAGCTGCAATGGACAGAAAGTTTGGGCTGGAACCAGGAACTCTCTTTCAGGGCCTTAAAAAGGTAGGATGTATGACCGATACCATCACCTTTTATTTTGTGGCAGTATGCTAATGTCATGTCTCCATGCTCACCTGAGCTTCCGATTTAGTTTCTGAAAAGGTTTGTAGCAACTTTGCAGATTTGGATTTTCATAGTTAATTTTAGTCCGTTTCTAAAGAGGAGGGACTTGTCAGATGTGTCTAGATGTAAGAAGCATAACCAAAGTTTTGTTTCTTTTATTGATCCCTGGCCTAAGCATTTTTCCTTTGCTGTATCACTTAATAGCTTCTGTTTTACTGTATGGCCTTAAAAGCTTAAAAGCTGTGATCACCCTTAATATTTCCTGCAGCCTTTTTCCTGTCACTAGGTAGTTTGGATAATGCTTATCATCAGCGAGTGTGTGTTTCCCTCTTAGTTGGTTTGTAGTCCAGCATAGAGAACAGATCTTTGAGGCATAAGGACTTAAAGAAATATGATTGGTCTTAAAAAGAACCCCAACACTAGCACCCCTCTACCCTGAACCAAAAACCAAGCAACCTCTCCCCTCACCTTGCTTGCTTTTGACCTTGCATCTTTTTGAAGAAGCACAGCTAATATTGAGGATGGCTTGCACAAAACCAGAAACGTACATCTACGGAAGTATTTTGGTGTTCAGGCCTGCCCTTACTGCTGGTAAAGGGACCCTTGACATATGCTTTCAGGAAAGCTGTAAAGTGTTTGTGGAGATGAACTTTTAATGGGGGCTCTATATGGCAACCAGCTGATCCCTCTTACCTAATTTAGATGAAAACCTCATGCTACAGGAACCTCTAGTTGACCTGACTTTGTCTGGTCCCACCTAGGCTTTGTTGAAATGGAGTGAAACTTCCAGCAAGGTGCCTTTTCACCCAAGCTCTGTTTTCCAAGGCAGAGCAGGAGTTGCTCTCGGAGTCTCTCAGGAGAGGGGCATGTGTAAGGAAGACAGTGCTCTGCTTCTCTGTTGCCCCTTTGAAGCACTTTCTGAGAAGTGTTTTCTGCTGACAGAAGTTGCTAAAAAGAAAAATTTGGGGCTAAACTTTGTATGACTTAAGTATAATCCAAAATGGTTTTGTGTTTTTTTCTAAAGGAAAAAAACCACAAACCCAACCAACCTAAAATGAGAAGGATTAGGGCAAGCAGGGATGTGAATTTGCTGGGTTTGAAGAGATTGTCAGGAACAGTAGTACCAGGCTAATTTATGTTTTCCCAAGAAGCTGCCTGATAGGGAACCAAAGCAAGGATGAGTTGGACTGGGAAGCCCTGAGAAGTGGGACCTTTGTTCCAGGCTGCATCTCTGTGTAGCCACCAGCCTGTTTGTTCCCTGTATCTCAGGGAGGAAGTGTGTACGTATGTCTCCCTGCCCACTTTGTGGTTAAAGTCCCATGGTGTCCATAGGGAACAGTAGCGATTGCTGCTTGGTCAAGTTCAGTGCTAGTATGGGGTTTAGGAGTCACGATGCCATCTAAAACTTTTTCTGAATTTCACACCGTTGGAAGTCAAAATGGAGCTGTTGCAGCTCACCACTGTAAGTGATCAGACTGTGTTGCTGAAAAGAAATGTTCCCCAGGTTTTGAGTTCTGTGGTGTTGGGTAACGAACCTGCTGTGTTAAGGAGATGTTTCCTTGTCCTGTAAGAGCATGCTTTTATAGCTAGATATACATACTGATTTGTTCTCTTGATGCCCCAGGACCCCATGGACTTTGAGTGGAACTACTGGGTTGAATGGGGAAGGGAACGTATACTGTGGCTTCTGGCCGGTCACCTGCTGGTATCGCAAGTGTCTAGGCTCTTGGTGGAGAAGGTATGTATGTGTTTTCTTTGCAGCAGGGAGTTTTTGTGGATTTCTGCTTACTCTGGGTATGGAAAACTTGGCACTGAGGCTACTGAGTGTGGGAAATCCCATTCTGTGGGTTGAGTTGTTTGAGTGGGTCTGTACTGACACACAGGTGAGAGCAAGTATATGAGTTGCCTTAGAGTGCTTTGTTGCAAACCATTAACCGGTGACATTTGACCTCCACACAAAAGAGGTTAGTTATTCCCTTCCAAGATTGAATTGATGACTGTTTGGGTTTTGGCATGACTGATAAATGATTGCATGATTGTGGGAGGTGACTGGCACCTGCTCATTTGGGGAAGGAAAGGAGGAAGTTACATTCTCCCCCAGACCAGGAGGGCACTGGATTTCACAGAGGCTGCTACAGAAACACCTTCCCTTCCAATTTTATGGATACAGTTGTGTTCCCCTGTGTTATTTTGTATGTATTCTTAACTTTGACTGTTTGTTTCTACTGTATGCTTTGTGTAGAACAGCACAGCTATTGAGTGTTTGGGGGTTTTTTGGGTTTTTTTTTTGGTTTTTTTGCTTTAGAAATGATCAAACTAAAAATGGTTCTTTTTCTTTTCCTAACAGTATAAACCATGGTGCTTGATGGTTTATGGAATGGCTGCCTGCTTGTTGTTACTGGGAATCAAGGGCTTTGCTGTCATTTTGTTACATGCAACTATTTCGTTTGCTGTGGCTCAGTTTCAGCTGTCACTCCTGACGTGGTTGTGCTCCCTTATTCTGCTGTCCACTTTACGTATACCGGCTGTGGAAGATGCCAAGGTAACGTGAGAAGGAGTAACTAAGCATCTGATTAATTATGGTGGTCTTCATCATTATGGCAGCTACCTTTTTGACAGCGCTCTCCCTTTGGTTGATGTAAGCAGAGATTGATATGAAAAGCCATAGGAAGTAGAACTACAGTGGCTTATGCTGGAGCTTCTCTAGTTAGAAGAATCTTATTTCTCAGTTGTGCTGGCTGATGGATTGTGATGGAAGTATGTACCTTAACGTGTAAGTGATATTCTGTAGAGCTGGAGTATGATAATACTTTACTAGTGTTCTTGTTCGTTGGAGCTGTAATTGTACGAACTTAAGGTGCTAGTTTTTGGGTTCATATCCAGGAATTGCTTAGTCAAGCCTGACCACGTGGCCCTACCTTGCGTACTGTGTGCGGTTTTGGGCACCACAGTATAAACAGGATATAAAGCTACTGGGGTGCCCAGAAGAGAGCCACGAAGTTGATGAAGGGTTTAAAAGCAAAGGTGTATGAGGAGTGGCTAAGTCACTAGGTCTGTTCAGCCTGGAGGAGACTGAGGGAAGAACTCATGTAAACTCATTGCAGTTTACAGTTTCCTCACAAAGGGAAGAGGAGCAGGCACTGATCTCTCCTCTCTGGTGACCAATGATAGGACCCGAGGGAATGGCAGGGAGATGTGCCAAGGGAGGTTTAGGTTGGATATGAAGAAAAGTTTCTTCACCTAGGGGGTGGTGGAGCACTGGAACAGACTCCTCAGGGAAGTAGTCAGGGCGCCAAACCTGACAACATTGAAGAAGCATTTGGAAAATGCCCTCAGACACATGATGTGAATGTTGGGGTTGGCCTGTGCAGGGACAGGAGTTGGAAGAGACCCATAAGGTTCACAGAGTACTGCTCAGGACATTCTGTGATTCTGTGACTGTACTTTATTGGTGACTGCAAGCTTCTGCATGGAAAGGAGAACTATTTCTCTAACACCAGACAAATTGCTTGCTCGCAGCTGGCTGGTGCAAGCTCAGTTTTGCTCTTTCTTTAATGGTTTTTAATTAGTAACACAAATCTTGGAGAAACTGCTGCTCAGTTGGGAGGTGTCCTCGTTGCATTTACTTGGACTAAGGGGAAAAACTAGGCATCTGTTATAAGGCTTGTTGTCTTGATGTTCAGGGGCGGGCATGGAGGAGAGATGAGTGGGTAGGGTTTCGTCATATGGTGTAGTCAGATTTGTACCACACTGAGAGGAGGAAAGGGCCCATGGTAGTACAAATGTAATCAGTAGAGCTATGTTTGCTGATACTTGCAAATTTTTTGTGATGATATATTTTTGTTGTTGGAAACAGGTGTGACAGGGAGTTTCAAAACCCAATATAGGCTCAGTAGAGTCTTTCCAGCTTTGGGCTTTCTCAGAAGTGACTGATTCTCTTCAGATCTGAACTGCAGCATTGGTGTTGGCTCTAGCAGTTCCTCAGCTGTCAGTAGCACTGCCAGTTGGTTTGGACATTGTATTACTGGCCCAAACCTTGGGGACATAATGGTGTTCCTGTAAGAAAAGCTCGCCTGCTGCCATTGTTCTTAACAACTTACTATATTTCTGAAATCAAGCTATTGTCTCTTTGCCCATTGCAGTAGCTCTGGAGGCTCTTTCTCTGTCAACAGGCAGTGTTCATTCATGCGTTAAGTAGTGCTCTTTACTTCAAATATTTATTCCAGCTGCTGTTCTCTTGAATTATCTCATGCTGCTGGTGACCCTGAAAGGTAGGATCTGAGTGGGCATCTCTGTCCCACCATACAGAAAACACAGCACTGCACCATCGTGATCTGGCTTTTTGTCTTGCAGAGAAAGTGGTATGACACTGAAAACGAGTATTATCTGCTGCTCTTCACTGTATCTGTCCGCTGCCTCTTCTGCATTAGCTTCAGCCTGGAGTACTGCTGGCACAGACCTGCCCAGAAGTCATCCCACTCATTCCTATGGATGCTGGCATATGTGTTTTATTATCCCACATTCCATAATGGGCCTCTTATGAACTTTGGTGAATTCAGTAAGCAGGTAACAGTGCTACTAAGATCACAACAGTTACAGATTTTCAGGGCATCTGTGTCTCAGGTGAATTGTGTGAAAAACTTCCCACTAGACCAGGCTGCTCAAGGCCCCATCCAACCTGGCCTTGAACACTTCCAGGAATGGGACATCCACAGCTTCCCTGGGCTTTATAAATAGATTTGGCTTTATGAAAGCAAAAATTGAGATTCTGGTGGACCTCTTAGTGACAAGTCCTATGCTCATTTGTCTTCAGTAGCTTTGGAAGATGCAAGGATGAATGTTGTTATCCTGGGCTGGATGTTGTAGGAAAAGTCCGTGTAGACTTGCATAGAAACTGAGGTGGTGTTTTTATTTTTTTTTTTAGCTTCTGAAGTATGTTGAATTCCACCTATATTCCTGTACCTCTAGCAGAGGGAGATGATTTTTTTTTTCCAATGAGCATTTCAGAAGGAGCACAAGACTCCAAGTTGACAGCAGCTTAGGGATAGCTGATAGTAAAAATTGTCTGGGAGGGTCTTCCATTGGATCTGAGCTAGCATGATACTCAGCAAAGACAACTGGCATTTTTGGTGTTGAGGAGAAAAAGCAAGATTGAGAATGGGATGACTGTATTTACAGTGAGTTCTCATTTAAATATGCACAGACCTGTTTGATTAAAGCCATAAAGAAGATGGAACAAATTGAACTGCATTAATGTGCTTCTTGTTTTGCTGGTGTTTGCTGAAGTGTGTTGTCAGAGGTCTTGCCTGAACAGAGGATACTGCTTTGACAGCTGAGGTTGGAGAAGGGTTTTGCAGTTAGCAGTGCCCAACACTTGATTCAAAGTGCACAGATAAAGATTGTGTTTCTTGCTGCTATCAGAAAAGGCCATCTGTAGAACCCCTTAACCGAGGCTGAGGCTGAGATGAGGGCTTCTCTGAGCCCACTGGAAAGCAGAAGTCTTGGAGATGGAGACAGAGAAACTGCTATATGGCCCAAAGAGTCTAGTATCAATCCTGGTGATTGGCATCAGTTGTAGTTTAACCCAGCTGGCAGCTAGGCACCACACAGCTGCTTGCCCACCTCCCCTCAGTGGGATGGGGGAGAAAATTTGAAGGATAAGAGTAAGAACTCATGGGCTGAGATAAAGAGAGTTTGATAGGTAAACAAAAAGCTGCACATGCGAGCAAAGCAGAACAAGGACTTAATTCACTACTTCTTGTAAGTAGGCAGAAGTTCAGCCATCTCCAGGAAAGCAGGACTCCATCATGCATAATATTTACTTGTGAAGACAAAATGCCATCACTCCGAATGTTCCCTCTGTACTGTCTCATATCTGGATTCTATTCAGGTTGATGATACTTCTTCTACAGCACTTTGTTGCAGTGTACATTCATGTTTGGATTCTTGATAATTTTTACAGTTTACTGAGAATGGAGAGACCAATCTCATGCAAGAATATGTCAGGAGTTTCCAAATGGTGTAGTTAAATGGTCCTCTTAGTAATAGTAATGAATAGCAAATTAAATTTTTAAAAAAAAGTTGTCAGGATGAGTATTTGACTAAACCAGTCAGTTATGTCCCATATAACATCTTTGTATTTCTTCTTTAGATGAGGAGACAAGAAGCCTTCAGTTTGAAGACCAATCTTAGCATCTTAATAGTGGGCATAATTCGTATTTTCTTTTGGTGGTGCCTGGCTGAGTTGATGATTCATCTCATGTATATCCATGCTCTCTACAGCAGTGCTCTGCCTTTGGAAGCTGCATCATACTGGGCCTTGGGTGAGTGTAGAAACAACAGCAGAAATCTTACTTCTTCCCCCACCTCAGTCTATTTCTCTTATGTCCATTTGTAGGTACTTAGGAATAGTATATTATGAACAGTCAGTGTCAGAAAGGTGATCTGCAGACTCTTAATATGATATGTAGGTCCTCTAAGAAGCTTACAGTTGAACTTACTGAGCTGTCTCCTAAATTAAAGAATATTATGTGGGGATTTTTTCAATCTAAAGTGTGTGTCTAAACTTTGGTTTAAAGTGATTTTCCTCTCAGGATATGGAAGCGGACACTTAAAACAAAAAAATGAGCTTGTTCCATGTAAGGATCATGGAGGGAAGAAGTTAAGAATTAGTGTTTCTCATCCTTTGTTAATCTTCTGTGTTTGTAGTTTGTATTCATGTTGAAAGATGTAAAATGACAGTACTCGTGAAAAGAACAGAGGGAGAAATTACAAACAAGGTGGCCTGAAAGCAGCAGTTAGTGCCTCTCAGCTCTGTTTTCCTGCTTGACTTTTGCCAACTCCCAGCTCCTTGGTATTTCATTTAAATGCCTGACTGGAGCGGGAGCGGGGAATGAGTGCTAATGAATGCAGCATAAAACAGCAAGAGCTTTGGGTGCTGATGCGCAGGCAGATGTAGGCTAACCCATAAGCTACTGGTATATGTGGTTAGTTTGATTTTTCCACTGTCCTATGTGTATCACTAGGTAGGAGGAATGAAAGCAGACAAACCTAGGCCTTAATATTGAGTTCTGAAAAATCTTTGCTGATTTCTGAATTGAAGGAGATACCTTTTGCTGTACCTGCAAGAAACAGGAATTGACACACACACACTGGTGTGGTCCTTTCAAGCATTCATTAGAAGTCACGTATGATGAACAATATGTGTTGAAGGGCACTTATGCATTGGACTCTGAACAGTAGAGGGCAATATGCGTGCTCCATGTCTATGTATATATGCATTTCAATATATTCAACATCTTTATTGGTGACACAGACAGTGGGATTGAGTGCACTGTCAGCAATTTTGCTGATGACACCAAGCACAGTGGTGTGCTTGACATGCTGAAGGACCTGCACCAGCTTGAGAAGTGAACCTCAAAGTTAAACAAGGTCCAGCACATGGGTTGGGGCAATCACAAGCACAAATACTGGCTGAGTGGAGAATGGATTGAGAGCAGCCCTGGGTGTGTTGGTGGTTAAAGCAGCTCAATGCGTAATGAAATGAAGATGCATCGTGTTTCTTGCATGATGTGCTTTTTCAGTGACTAGAGGAAGGAGTAACAGAATTGAGTTGTCACTTTGGCATTAATTCAAATTAAAGTAGCAGATTTTAGTGGGTGGTTACCCCTGGCAAGAGGACAGGACAGCTCAGCCCAGCACAATGTATGTGGGATTGCTAGCAGTGGCTGCAGAGCTCTGTTCACGTGACAGCTTGTGCCAAGTTGACTTGGCGCTGTGGTAGTTGTATGTTCAAATGAAAGCTTCCCCCAGTGTGAGGTATAGCCTCCTGCTGTGGTCAATGCCAAACTAAGAGGGTCTTAGTATGTCCAGTCTGGGGCTACTGTTAGGGAAGAAATGTCCTGTTGTGAAGAAAATGCTGTAGCCTACTGTGTAGAGCTTCTCAGTAATCATGCTCTTGTTGACTGATTAATGGAGAGGGGAAACTCCTGATGCATCTTATGATTGTTGGCATTATTGCCAATAAGATAAATCTGTAGTTACCTGCTCCACTGTGCAGCTGTATTCTATCATGGAGGTTTTAATTTGAGGGAACCTCTGGAAAAATTTAATTTTTTTTTTCTGTAGGAGAAGAGGCATATAAAAAAATGAGAGGGTAAATGAACCATGTAGCCTCATATTTTGAATTCAATGATATGGCCCCAGATTCTGAACTGTTTTTAAAATGTCTGTTACCTGTTAGACTTCTGCCACGTTTCAGTAACCCTTTTGAAATATGACTGTGTATTTCTCTGAGATGTGTTCTAGTTGGATCTGCTCTTGTACTTGACAGATACAAGCATCTATTTGGTTGGTGCAAAAACAGTTACTGTTTTTGTAATTGTAAATTGTGATGCGTATTCTTGATTAAACTTTTATTTAACTATGTTTAGGAAGTATATAATTTTAAAGTGCGAAATTTGCTCTACTTTTGCTAAGGGTTTTGTTTTCACTGTTTATTCTTTTTTATATTATGCTGTCAAACTAAAAATGGGAGGGAAAAAGCGAACTTGAGCGATTTTGTTGTATAAAGGACTGTATCAGTCAAGCATTTGGCCAAGGGACTCTCAAATCAACGTGCAGCTTGACATTGGTTCTAAAAATTTCATAACAGAGACAAGCCTTGAATATGAGGGTTGCAGACATCCTTTTGCGACAAAATCTGATTGAGGGCCAGTATTGAAGCGAACACATGCAAAACAATGAAAGGTTGCTCAGGAACTAAAAGTTGACTGTTCAATAGTGGTTAGACATTTGCACCCAACTGCAAAATCATAAAACTTTGATAAATGAGTGCCACATAAGCCAAATGAAAATTAAAAAAATTGCCATTACGAAGTGTGCTCTGTGCTTCTTTTGAGCAACAAAACCAATCAATTTCTTGATCGCATTGTGACATGTGACAAAAAATGGATTCTATATGACGACCAATGGTGTTTGGTGCAGTGGCTGGACTAAGGTGAGGTACCAAAACACTTCACCAAACTGAAGCATCAAGAAAGGGTTATGGTCACCGTTTGGTGGTCAGCAAGGGGAAATGATCCACTACAACTTCTTGAATCCTGGTGGAACCATCATAGCAGAGGAGTATTGCCAGGAAATCAACAAAATGTACTATGAACTGCAACGTTTAGATCAACTATTGGTCAATCAGAAAGGACCAATTCTTTTTCAAGACAATGCCTGACTGCATGTCTTGCAAATGACATGGCAGAAGCTGCATGAGCTGGGCTGTCAAGATCTACTTCACCCAGCTGACTCACCGTACTTTCTCCCGCTGATTACCTGATTACCATATTTTCAAGCATCTTGACAACTTCCTGCAAGAGATATTTTCCACAACCAAGGAGCCCCTCAAAATACCTTTGAAGAATTCATCAGTTTCAGGACTCCAGAATTCTATGCTACTGGAATAAATAGACTTGCTTTGTGTTGGCAAAAATGCATAGATTCTGAAGGTTATTTTGATTAATAAAATTTATTATAAGATGAGATATACTGCTTAAAGTTGGTAGTTAAAAATGACTATTATTTTTTGCACCAACCTAACTCTATGTTAATGCCATAGAGTCAGTGTAGTTGTGAAAAGGGTAAAGTTTGTGCTGCTGCTCTTGTAATAAAATTGCCTGCTAAGTTACAGTTCTTGACTAGGAGTTTTGGGGATGGTTTATAGACATAAAAATACCAAATGCAGTTTATAGTACTTGGATCCAAACCTTTTGTCACAGTGTTTTGAGAATATGAAAACAAACATAAAAAATCATAATTCTGTTAACGTTCTAATTATCCTTGACATAAAGCTCTATGAAACTTATGAAATGCAGTTTTGCAGTAAATTTAAGGAATGTAAAGATTTGAAGGTCTATAAATTTATTTTTAAAGTGCAGTGAGTCCAGAGGAGGGTCATGAAGATGATCCGAGGCTTGGAACACCTCCTGTATGAGGACAGGCTGAGAGTTGGGGTTCTTCAGCCTAGAGAAGAGAAGGCTCTAGGGAGATCTTAAAGCAGCTGTTTGGTACTTAAAGGGGGCCTACAAGAAAGCTGGGGAGGGGCTCTTTATCAGGGAGTGTAGTGATAGGGTGAGGGGTAATGGTTTTTAGCTGAAAGAGGACAGATTTAGATTATATTAGGGAGAAAATTTTCATGATGAGGGTGGTGAGGCACTGGAACAGTTAGTTTACCCAGAGAAGTTGTGGGTGTCTCATCCCTGAAGATGTTCAAGGCCAGGTTGGATGAGGCTTTGAGCAACCTGATGTAGTGGAAGGTGCCCCAGCCCATGGCAGGAAAGTTGAAACTGGATGATCTTTAAGGTCCCTTCCAACCTAAACCATTCTAGGTTTCTGTGTTAGTAATAGTAGTATATTGTTGTGTAACCTAAAACTTGTATATTATAACTTTATATTTGAGAACTCTGAATCTTTCATCATTGTATGTGAAATGAAATATTTTTATTTTGGGGTCTCAAGAAGGTGGCAGTCTGTGTTTCTAAATCTGTCTTTCCAGCATGCACAGCCAAAGGATTTTTACTTTCCCAGCGCACAGGCAGCTGTGATCTTTCTAATTGGTTTGTGTGGGTTGTCAGCATTCAGCTCTCCAATGGAATTTGTCAGAAAAGAAATGAGAAACTGAATGATATGGGAATTAAAGCAGGAAGTTGGCTCTATAGATGGTTTAGCAGTAATCTAATGCATGGCTAATTGGCTAGTATCCAAATTGTGCTTCTTATTGTTTTCCTCTGGGGAAGAATGTTATTGAGTACTAGATGACTGCTTCCCTGAAGGAAAATGCCATCAGCTTTATGTCTAGGTATTCTAATATCAAATTTTATCTTGTATGGCACCGTTATTTCTTGTATCGTGTGTGAGGATCATGATATTTAAAACTAAAAATGTTGGATTGTAGCAGCAAAATGTTGGCCATGTGTAGGCCAGCAGGAGTTTTGCAGTTTGTTATTTGTGTCAGAATTTCACCCTAATTTTACATATTAGATGAATGTTTAGTGTTTAACTTTTGGTCATCATCCATAATACAACAATTAGCAGAATGCAGAAGGGATGCTTTGCCAAAGAAAATGGCAGATTGTTTAGATGTTCAAGGAGTCAGATTGAAAACTTTGGCTCCAAGGACAGCATACTGGAAGGTTTTAAAATTCCGTTAAATATCTGAAGTAATCTTGTCAAATCACAAGTTAGTTAATATTAGTGAGGGAAAGCAAAACACTGGAAAGGAAGGAGAGATTGCAATCACATTTTATAATATCCTTTCTCACTCTTCCAAATCATAATAATTTTACTTTTTCTCCTTTGGGATTAGTTTTACTGATGTTGGCTGTCAGTCAGATGGAGAAGTACACCAAAGTCAGTGGAACTTTCAGGAGGAGGGAACTCTCACCAGTTTCTGTAAAGATGTTAACTTCTGCTCCTTAGTGATTTTTCTTCTCATAGTTATTACTCGTGTGAGTAATAACTCTGAATAGTCAGTATGATTTTCATCTCATCTGTGGAAGATGCTGCATTTCATGTCATAGCCTGAGGTAAAGCTGTGAGCAAAGACAGTGCCAAAATTTCTCCTTTGGAAATCAGACAGGTAAAGCACCTTCAGGAGGCCTTTTTCCTATAAATTTGGAAATTGAAATGTGCCTTAAGCACTATGCTAAGTGAAGTCCTAGACTTCGATGCCTTGGTAGTAGCAGGAAGGATCTTGTGGGGGTGCTTGGGGTGACACAAATAATCTGACAGTATGTGCAATAAGGTGCCAAGGTAACCATTGCTTGTAACGGTTCTGGAGAAATAAGTGAAAAGTGGTTGGTTGGGGTGTTTTTCCGAAGAAAAAATTTATTGTCCCTGTGATAAATGTTCATAATTTGTATTGCCATGTTCTGATTTTTAACTCAACATAAGTCAGTGTTTGTTTTTCATAGCGGTCCAAAGATTTTTGCAAATGGAATGCTTACTTACGCCTTCATATTGTCATGATGGTACTATTTTATATGTGCTTAAAGTCATGGTCTTATGTGCTTGTGTGCCCTAGAGCTGTTGCAACATTAGGTATTGCATATCCTAATAATTTATGATGTTTGTATGGTTGTATGGAAGTAATCAGTATTAACAGATTTTAGGTGTTTTTCAGGGCTTAAGGTATGATTTTTCACCTTTTATTTTTTTTCTTTTAGGTGGCCTGGCTTTAGCTCAGGTATTATTTTTTTATGTGAAGTACCTGGTTCTCTATGGTGTTCCTGCCCTTCTCCTTCAAATGGATGGACTCAAACCTCCAGCTCTGCCTTGCTGTGTGAGCCTGATGTACAGTTTCACTAAAATGTGGAGGTTAGTCTACTGCTTTTCAGACAGTTTAGTACTGATTTATGGAAATCAATGTTTAAGAACATGCGTGTATGTGTTCATGTTTCCTTTCATGTCCTCACATTTTTTCTCTCCCACCCCCATGATTCATCTTCTGTGCTTTCTAAATGTACTCCAGCTTGGTTACTTTTCACACTGCAGCAAAAGGTAGGGGCAAGTGTCCCTTTCAGCTATTTCTTCCTCTGAATTATTACAATTAGACTCAGCCTACTTAGTTTCACTAACATAGCAATTATCTTTTTCAGGTATCTACTAAATGGTTCATTTTTCAGTCCTGGTCTAAACCCTACATTTCAGCTATTTATCCTCCCAGGGAAGGAAAAGAAATCACAGAAAAACCAGGTTGGAAGAGACCCACTGGATCGTCAACTCCAACCATTCCCACCAATCCCTAAATCATGCTCCTAAGTACCTCATCCACCCTAACCTTAAACACCTCCAGGGACGGCGACTCAACCACCTCCCTTGGCAGACCGTTCCAATGCCTAACCACTCTCTCCATGAAGAACTTTTTCCTAATCTCAAGCCTAAATCTCCCCTGGCGGAGCTTGAGGCCATTCCCTCTTGTCCTGTCCCCTGTCACTTGGGAGAAGAGGCCAGCACCCTCCTCTCCGCAACCTCCCTTCAGGTAGTTGTAGAGAGTAATAAGGTCTCCCCTCAGCCTCCTCTTCTCCAGGCTAAACAACCCCAGCTCTCTCAGCCGCTCCTCATAAGATTTGTTCTCCAGCCCCTTCACCAGCTTTGTTGCTCTTCTCTGGACTCGCCCCAGAGCCACAACATCCTTCTTGTGGTGAGGGGCCCAGAACTGTACACAGGACTCGAGGTGCGGTCTCACCAGTGCTGAGTACAGAGGGAGAATAACCTCCCTGGACCTGCTGGTCACGCCGTTTCTGATACAAGCCAAGATGCCATTGGCCTTCTTGGCCACCTGGGCACACTGCTGGCTCATGTTCAGTCAGCTGTCAACCAACACCCCAGGTCCTTCTCCTCCTGGCAGCTTTCTAGCCAGGCTTCTCCTAGTTTGTACCTCTGCTTAGGGTTGTTGTGCCCCAAGTGCAGGACCCGGCATTTGGCCTCGTTAAACCTCATGCCGCTAGTCTCAGCCCAGCAGTCCAGCCTGTTCAGGTCCCTTTGCAGAGCCTCCCGACCCTCCAGCAGATCCACACTTCCACCCAGATTGGTGTCATCTGCAAACCTGCTAAGGGAGGATTCAATGCCTTCATCCAGGTCGTTGATAAAGACATTGAACAGGACTGGACCCAGGACTGAGCCCTGGGGAACCCCACTTGTCACTGGCCTCCAGCTGGATTTAACTCCATTTCCCACCACCCTCTGGGCCCGGTCATTCAACCAGTTTTTCACCCAGGAGAGTGTGCACCCATCCAGGCCAGAGGCCGACAGTTTCCGAAGCAGAATGCTATGAGAAACTGTATCAAAGGCTTTACTGAAGTCCAGGAAGATACATCCACAGCCTTTCCCTCGTCCAAGAGTTTAGTTACTCAGTCATAGAAGGTGATCAGATTACTCTGGCAAGACCTGCCTTTCATGAACCCGTGTTGACTGGGCCTGATCACCCGGTTCTCTTGCAAGTGCTTCTTGATAGCACTCAAGATCACCTGCTCCATGACTTTCCCCGGTACCGAGGTCAGGCTGACAGGCCTGTAGTTCCCTGGATCCTCCTTGCACCCCTTCTTATAGATGGGCATGACATCAGCCAGCCTCCAGTCCAGCTGAACCTCCCCAGTCCTCCAGGACTGTTGGAAGATGATGGAAAGAGGTTTGGCCGGCACATCCACCAGTTCCCTCAAAACTCTTCGGTGGACTCCATCCGGCCCCATAGACTTGTGGACGTCTAGCTGGGCAAGCAAGTCCCTAACCACCTCCTCTTGGACCTTGGGAATCTCATACTTCTCTTCCAACCCTTGGGGTTGTGCACAGAGGGAACAATTTTCCTTACTGTTAAAGACTGAGGCAAAGTAGGCATTGAGCACTTCAGCCTTGTCTTCGTCCCCTGTTACTGTTGTTCCCTCTGCATCTACTAGGGACTGGAGATTCTCCCTAGCCCTCCTTTTGCTGTTGATGTATTTGTAGAAAGACTTTTTGTTGTCTTACACAGTCTTGGCCAATCGCATTTCTAGTTGGGCTTTAGCCCTCCTGACTTTTTCCCTGCACGTTCTCGCTTCCTCCCTATAGTCCACCCAGGATGCCTGCCCCTTCCTCCAGAGGTCGTAGACCTTCCTCTTCCTATTGATGTCTCTTAGGACCCCCCTACTCAACCATGCTGGTTTCTTACCCCGCCGGCTTTCCGGAACTCGGGGACGGCTTTCTCCTGAGCTGCTAGGAGTTCCTTCTTGAAGAGCACCCAGCCCTCATGGACACCTTTGCCTTTAAGGAGCACCTCCCATGGGACTTTTCCAACCAGCCTTCTGAACAGCCCAAAGTCTGCTCTCTGAAAGTTGAGGGCGACTGTTCTGCTAACCTCCTTCTTCATTTTACCCTGCACTGAGAACTCTATCATTTCATGATCGCTTTGCCTCAAGCGTCCTCCAACCTTCACATCCCCCACCAGTCCTTCTCTGTTCACCAACAGCAGGTCCAGGAGGGCACCGTCCCTTGTCGGTTCGCTCACCAGCTGTGTGAGGAAGTTGTCTTCCACACACTCCAGGAACCTCCGGGACTGCTTCCTTTCTGCTGTATTATACTCCCAGCCTATATCTGGGAAATTGAAGTCTCCCACAAGGACTAGAGGTAGCGATTTTGAGACTACACTCAGTTGTCTGTAGAAGAGCTCATCAGCTGCTTCTTCTTGGCTGGGTGGTCTATAGCAGACTCCCATCACAATACCTTCCTGCCCATGGGCTCCTCTGATTTTCACCCACAGGCACTCAGTCCCATCTTGACCGTAGTCCAGTTCAAGGGTATCAAAGCCCTCTCTAACATAGAGGGCTACCCCGCCTCCTCTTCTGCCCTTCCTGTCCTTCCTGAAGAGTTTATACCCCACCATGGGTACACTCCAGTCGTACGAGTCATCCCACCACGTCTCCGCAATGGCAACGACATCGTAGTCTCCTTGCCCTACCACAGCTTCCAGCTCCTCCTTCTTATTTCCCATGCTGTGTGCATTAGTGTAAATGCACTTCAGCTGGGCAGGTGTAGCTACAGCCTTTATAATAGGGCTTCTCCCCAACTGAGCAGTCCTTTACTTAACTAAGGCCACAGTGCCAGTTTGCTGCCTACCATCCTCAGATGCACTCACCCCCTCTTGCTTAGTGGTGATATACTAGCAGGCGTTGCCAGCACACCATCCCTTTGCCATTGAAGTCTCACCTCCAGTCTCACTCCCATCCTGCCTGGTCCCCATCCCCTCCCCCCTCACATCTAGTTTAAAGCTCGATTTATGAGCTTAACTAGATTTTTGGTGAGGGCTTTTGTCCCTCTAGGAGACAAGCGTGTCCCGTCCCTGGTAAGAAAGCCTGGGGGTGCATGGGCCTCCCCATGATTAAAGAACCCAAAGCCCGTCTTCTCACACCAGTCCCTAAGCCATTCATTAACCCGTTTCTTACTCCTTGATAAATTACTGTTATGAGGAACGCTGTAGTTGTAACACTTCAATATGTAGCTATGCAGTGTAGTCTTCCAGCACATTAAAAATACTATGAAAAATGAATTTGTTTATAGTGTAGGATGAATTTCTCAATTGGTATAGTATTTCACAAAAAAAGTCTAAGTTTTGAATCTTACATTTGCTTTAAACCAGTTTTCACTGAAGTGTTTTTCCTGAAAATTGTTTCCCAGGTGGATTCTGCTTGCTGTTTAGCCTGTGTGTCACAGCGGATTCACTTGACTTCTCCCCTCCCTTGTTTTCCTCTGCACTGCGTCTCTAGTTTCCCAGTATCTGGGACACTGTGCCCTAGACTTACCTAAAATGATTTGGATTTGTCAACTTTTTAGTGCAGAGATTTCTTATATTGTGTTAGTGCAGAGCCTAGCACAATGGTGCTTACCATGTTTGGTCTTGGACTGCTTTGCAACATGAGTTATGCTTTTTCGTTTTAGTCATATGGGCCTGCTATTATCAGAGCTTTATTGGACAAGATTTTAATTTTGGTTTTGGCTTCGAGCTCGTTATAACAAGAAGGCTTTATAGTAGTTGGCAGCTGTAGATATTTAGTATTCAAAGAATGCAGCAGAAATGAAGTGCAGAAAACAGATGAACTGTTAAAAACTATTTGAGCTACTAGCAAATACCTAGGTTTAAATTCTCTTCCAGAGTTTGAACTGAACTTATGACCTACAGAGGTAATATAGAAATGTGTGTTTTTTCCCAGGCACTCTCCAGAGGGCAGCATCTCTTAGCCTGCTGGCCCTTGTAAGCAGGCTTGCAAACATCAGTGTTTTTTATCTCCTCTCCCATTTCTTTTCCTGGGTGATCTATATATTGCTCTGGAGGTGTCAAATGAAACCGAACTTTAGCACAAATAGTAAAGACACTGTGATATCAGCTAGTTGTAACAGACAATGAAAAGATACTCTGCCAACTTGTGTGGTATGTCTCTGTAAAAACACCAGGTGGTCTTAAAAAAAATATAACAAAAGAAAATTGAGACTAATGTCTGAGCAGAAAACTTAGTTATTTTATACAGAAGAAGAAAGGGAGCTGTTGATATTTACTGTTTGCCCAAGAATTTCATTCATTTATGTATCAAACATTCACTGCCAGAAAAAACAGTTTCTGTACAGCTGATTTGATTTCTTGCTTTCAAAGATGTGTGGGTAGTTATGGCTGCGAGTGAATTATGGGTCAGTCTCAATTATCTAAGAAATCTCACTTAGCTTTCCCTCTGAATCCCTGAATTATGACACCCTTATGCCTTTACAGTTAAACTCTTCAATCACTACTGCCCAAAGGCTTTGCAGTCTTTTTATGTGTTTTGATGTGTTACATAGGAATGTCAGTGTTAGATGTGGGAATAGCCTTTGTTTCTAAACTGTGTGACTGTCTGAACAAGAGTGGGAGTGTGGAAATGATCAGTCTAGCATAAAAGCTAGCAAAAAATGGTGAAAGCAAATAGCTTGTGCTCTGAAGCCTTATGAACAGGGATACTGTTACCATAAAGTGCTAAATAATTTTTTTGTAGTTTGTGACAATGTGGACTTTTAAGTGAATGTTCTAAACAACTTTATCAGAGTGGGTCAAATTTATGCATAGTGCCTGGTTTTAAGCTGTTAGAGCGAGGAGATTTGTGCCAGACTCTGTTTTCATTAAATGATAGTCTAGTAAAGCTTGTTGAAGGCTCCTTAGGCCAGTTTGGGAAATGGAGTGGGGTGGAATGAGCCAGATGACATGGAGTGCCCCATTGTTACCTGCTGACATCGGGGAGGCTGCTTGGGAAAAAATGCTTGTCTGTGCTAGGCTCACTCTTAGCCTTCTGGCTGGTGTCTGCTTTAGGGTACTTTCAGAAATGAGGTATTATGCTAGCTAGGCTTCTGGAAGACCCAGACTGGTTTTGCATGATAAATTTATTACTATTTAAAAGCTTGATTATAGCTGTGAAAAGGAGATTGTGAGCTCCCAGTTATTATTCCTTCTAGACAGGGCAGCAGTTCAGTGACACACCACTTAGTTTTTAACAGGTACTTTACCTTGTTGTGAGAAATTGAACTATCTTATGTTACCAAGGTTAGAAGCAAGGTCATGAATTGTGTGAGAGCAGCCAGTATTGTTGGAAGCTTGTAATAGGTGCTTTTAAAGAGCTGGTCAAGGCTGATGTTTGCCCAATAGCTTTTCAGGTGGTGGTGAATTGAGTGCTGCAAATGGGAAGAGTGCTGCTGCTAAATCTTGCAAATTATTTCAGTATGGAAAAATATTCTAGTAATAAGTAGTAAGCATGTGGAAAGTAGAGAAACAATACATAGCACATAACTAAATCCTGTATCAACTTTGGCACATCAGTGAATGACTTTGGTGATATGTTCCACAAAGAAAGTTGTCAGTTTGTAAACTAGGACAACACTTAGTGCAGGTGCTGTTCATGGAAATAAAACATGTTGCTATTTTTGTTTCCACCCCGTGTTTGAATGTGACGAGTGCTCTTCTGCAAAGATGTTGGACACATTGATCAGATGTGTTTTGGCATGCTGAGGGAACAGCATGGCATAAGAAACCAGTTATCTCTAGTCATGGACTGTTATAAGGTGTGCAGAAACACAGTTCCTCTTCTCTGCCTTCCTGTCTTGTAATTTGCATATTCCTGAGCATCTCCTCCAAAACAATTCAGAAACAAGTGTGGTGTTAGCCACAGCAAGGCTTGAGGTTCTTCAGGAAAGCAGCAAGAAATAGTATTTGAAAGGTAGATTTCTCAGGGAATAGAATTGTATACAGACTGAAGAAAATGGATTTTAAGAAACGCTGCTAGATAAAAATAAAACAATGCAGTGATGGAGAAAAAATTGGCTGTTTTCAACTGCCATGGTTTGTTTCAGGTCCTGCCTTGTATTTAACACCCTGATTCCTGACCAGGAGTCGTCTGATGTTTTAATAAGTCAACAGCCCTCCCCCTACTTTCTTGCAAGCTAATGTTTGGACTGTGGGGACTACATTTTGCATGTACAGACACATACACACTTTTATATGAACACAGTGAGTTTATCCCACAGATGTTTTGGTGACAAAAGCTTGATGTCCAGATTGGAGATGGTGACAAGTGGTGTCCCTCAGGGATCCACATTGGAACCAGTGCTGTTAAGTGTCTTCATCAGCGTTATAGACAGCAAGATCAAGTGCATCCTCAGCAAGCCTGTAGATGACACCAAGCTGAGTGGTGCAGTAGTCACAGTGGAAGGACGGGATGTCATCCAGGGGGAGCTGGACAAGCTGGAGAAGTGGGCCTCTGTGAACCTTAGGAGGTTCAACAAGGTCGTACGCCTGGGTCAGGGCAATCTGTGGTTTCAAACCAGGATGGGGAATGACATGATTGAGAGCAACCCTGCAAAGAAGGACTTGGGTGTGCTGATTGATGAGAAGCTTGGAAGGCCAACCATATCCTGGGCTGCATCAAAAGCAGCATGGCCAGGTGATTCTACCCCTCCACCCTGCTCTTGTGAGATCTCACCTGGAGTACTGTGTCCAGTTCTGGAATCCTCAACATAAGAGGAATATGGAACTATTGGAACAGATCCAGAGGAGGGCTGCAAAGATGATCAGAAGGCTGGAGCATCTCTGCTATGAGGACAGGCTGAGAGTGTTTGGGTTGTTCAGCCTAGAAAAGGAAAGGCTCCAAGGAGACCTTTATAGTGACCTTCCAGTACCTGAAGGGGATCTACAAGAGAGCTGGGGAGGGACTTCTTACAAGTGTATGTAGTGATAGGACGAGGGGAATAGTTATAAACTGGAGAGGGACAGATTTAGTCTAGGCATTAGGAAGAAATTCTTCACCATGAGGGTGGTGAGGCAGGTTGCCCAGGGAAGTTGCGGATGCCCCATCCCTGGAGGTGTTCAAGGCCAGGTTAGGTGGGGCCTTGGAAGGCCTGTTCTAGAGGGAGATGCCCCTGCTTGTGGCAGGGGGGTTGGAACTGGATGGGATTTAATGTCCCAACCCAGCACATTCTATGATTCATTCTATGACATCCAAAACTAGCATCTGGGTTGCTAATTCAAAATAATTATCTGCAATTCAGTCTGATTTACTCGCCTCTTTATTGCAAAAACATTGCTTGCCTTGTATAAGGAAGGTGGTCTATATGCAAGGTCTGAGTGAATTGCTCCAGATTACGGATTCGAATTTTGCTGTGTGCTTATCAGATTCTTGACTATAACCATGCCATAGAAAATGGATCTACAAATGAAAATTGTAATCTCTTTTGCATATCTTTCTTCTTCATCCTGATACTTTTTGTCTGCCTTCACTATTCCTGAAACCTTATCCTCTCTGGAAACAGTTCATTCTGTATGCCTATTGGAAAGGACCAGACACGGTATTTTCCCATTCTTTCAGATTCTTTTCTGGGAAAAGACAAGTCTAATACTGATGCTATGTGTGAGTATGAGCACAAGGGACCACTGTGACCACATGCAGTAATTTTGGAATGATGAAAAGCAAGCAAAATCTTACCATCTCTTGTTTCTGGCTTAAACACTTTATAGTATTTATGCAGTGAGGACTGGAATAGATTTCTAAACAAAGAAAATAGACTTAAATAGTTACTTTTTCGTCATGCATTTCCACCTGTGCTTCTCAGTGTCTCAGCCCAGTTTATCATATAGTTCTTTTCTTTGAGATGCTGATTCTTGTAATAAATAATTTGGGGAATTAACTTACGAAATATATCAAGATGAGTAAGCTGCTGAAAGGCTTTATCATTGTAAGGGGAATTTAAATAAGATCAGAAATGGTATTTCGGGCAATGTGTGATTTGGGAAGCTTGCCTTCTTAATTTTCCAAATAGCTAATGTCTAGCACAAGTTAACACAAACATAATTGTCCAGCTATAACTTTGCTACAGCCCTGTATATTCAGGATGACATCCCTGCCTCTGGGCTCAGAAAAATGTGCCTTTACAAGTTCAGGGCCTTGTACCATAACAAGCGCCCATGGAAGGCTGCTCTTTTGCTGTGGCGTTTTTGGATAAGTTGATGGATGGTCTGAAATTTGAGATAGATTTCTTTTCTCCCTAAATTTATCCTTCCTATGAGCTGAATTCTCTGAGAGGCTCTGTATCAGGGGGAGTAGTAATAGGATGAGGATTAATGTTTTAAGCTGAAAATGGCAGATTTAGAATAGATATTAGGAAGACATGTTTTACTCTGAGGGTGGTGAGGCACTGGCACAGGTTGCCGAGGAAATTTGTGGCTGCCCCATCCCTGGAGGTGTTCAAGGCCAGGTTGGATGGGGCCTTGGGCAGCTTGATCTAGTGGGACGTGTCCCTGCCTGTTGCAGGGGAATTGGAACTGGATGATCTTTAAAGTCCCTTCCAACCTAAAACATTCTATGTTTCTATGTTTCTGTGTTTGTAATAATAGTAAATTTTGCAAGCTGTCATTTGAAGGTAATTGCAGGGGCAAAAAGAAAAATGCTAAATGATGGATCATAAGCTCTTTCCCATGGCAGGTATACTCAGGAGTTAGTTATGTTATGAATCCTTGAAAAATTTGCATGAGGAAGGAGAGGCAGGCAATGAAAAGAAACTCTGTGTCTCCTTGGCAGTTTAAATAAGGGATTCAGCATGAATCACCCACACCCTAGTAGAAATTTGAATGGTGCGTACAGATTTGTGGCTCAGACCTGCTGTCCACCTTGTTGTGGAAGGGGTTGCAGTGGCAGCAATAGCTTCTTCCAAAGCTCCAGGAGGACCTTCACTGGGATTCTGTGCCTGTGGATCAGAGCAGGGATGCTAAGCCAAGCCTACCTGTACTATGAGCTGACAATCTCATTTTACGTGCTATAGATGACCTAACAGTCAGCTTCAAGAAGATGAGATATTTTGAGGTAATTTGTATCAGTCCTGTAGTTCTAGACAGCTGCATTTTTGAAAGCTGTCTACTCCCTGCCTCATATAGGACTTACCCAGCAGCTGGAACTTTGCGACAAGAAAAGGAAGGACAGGTTTATTGCATAATTTCCTTTTCCTCTAGAGATGAGGAGTGTCATCTCTAGTATATTTTTAGTCTTTGATGTTTTCAGAGAAGAAGTTGTCCAGTGTGTTTTAGACAGTGTATCAGGTAATACAATATGTCTTTTAATGATTTCTTCTCACTATTTTTAATCTCAAATGTTAATGCTATAGCTTTTCTGTTTAAAAATCAAAAGGCACCTTTCCCCCATTCTGTATTTTTAGAGAGGATCACTTAAATATGAAAAGAGATTATTTAAAAGGATAGTTGGATTAAATAGAATTGCACCTACAGTGTTGAAATGGCCTAGTGATCATGAGTAAGGAGAAATTGTACTGAAATCTTAAGAACAGAAAAAATCAGTATTGCCAAAGTGTGCAGAATTCCGAATGCATCAATGTCCATAATCTACATTTAAGCCTCCTTTTGCTAACATTAACACTCTGAAGTCGTAAGATCTGGTTTGTGTGTGTCCTGTCTGGACAAATACACTGAATCGAATCTCAGATCAGTAGTAAAAATAACTTGCATAAGAACAGTTCCATCATGGAAAGCTTGTACTTGTGTATGTTTATGGATAATGTGCTTTAAAAAGCTTAAAGAATCTTAGTTTTCATTCTTTGGAAGCTTTTTACATGGTCTTTGAAGATGTTGGATTAGAGTCTCTTTTAGGGCTCTTTTCATTCTGTTGGTATGAAGGACCAGGGTTGAATGTAATGCATGTCACTGTGTATGTCCTTGCCACCTACAACTCCAGTGGTAGCTCTAAGCAGTATTCTCCTGTGTGAGATACACAGCTGCTGCAGAGTAGGATGGATGATCTCTTGAAGAGGAGCACCTTCTTAGAAAGGCCATGGAGTTACACATAACCCTTAAATGTTACACCTGCACACCAATATCAAAATACTTAAGCTGCCTGCCCCATTTAATTGCAAAATTAGTGCACATTTTTTAGTAGTAGAATAACTTGTTTCTAAGTTGAAAAATAACACAGAATCACACGGAATCACAGAATAACCAGGTTGGAAGAGACCCACTGGATCGTCGACTCCAACCATTCCCACCAATCCCTAAATCATGCTCCTAAGTACCTCATCCACCCTAACCTTAAACACCTCCAGGGACGGCGACTCAACCACCTCCCTTGGCAGACCATTCCAATGCCTAACCACCCTCTCCGTGAAGAATTTATCCTAATCTCAAGCCTAAATCTCCCCTGGTGGAGCTTGAGGCCATTCCCTCTCATCCTGTCCCCTGTCACTTGGGAGAAGAGGCCAGCACCCTCCTCTCTACAACCTCCCTTCAGGTAGTTGTAGAGAGCAATAAGGTCTCCCCTCAGCCTCCTCTTCTCCAGGCTAAACAACCCCAGCTCTCTTAGTCGCTCCTCATAAGATTTGTTCTCCAGCCCCTTCACCAGCTTTGTTGCCCTTCTCTGGACTCGCTCCAGAGCCACAACATCCTTCTTGTGGTGAGGGGCCCAGAACTGAACACAGGACTCGAGGTGCGGTCTCACCAGTGCCGAGTCCAGAGGGAGAATAACCTCCCTGGACCTGCTGGTCACGCCGTTTCTTATACAAGCCAAGATGCCATTGGCCTTCTTGGCCACCTGGGCACACTGCTGGCTCATGTTCAGTCACTGTCAACCAACACCCCCAGGTCCTTCTCCTCCTGGCAGCTTTCCAGCCAGGCTTCTCCTAGTTTGTACCTCTGCTTAGGGTTGTTGTGCCCCAAACTTTTACTTACTTACTGCTTGCATTTTTCTTTAATTGTTGTGATGCTTAAAGCTGAGCATTGATCTGTGACACTGTTTTTGGCTAGCATGTCACCTGAATGTACGAAAGGCACATCAGTTCTGGACTGGTTAGTCATTCTGCACTGATAGAGAGAAAATATATAACTGCTTTTGACATTGGCCAAATTAGTGTGTGCTACAATTTTTATCTACTGTACGGCTTAATTTACTGGTTATATTAAAGCTTTAAAAGACTTCTTAAATATCTTCAGTAGAGTAAAATCTATTATTTGTCTCTTTGGGATGTAAAAAGAGGCAATAACAAAGCGCTCTAATCCTTCTTGGGTCTAAATTGCATAATTACTGAAATTTATTTGTGTAGTGACTGTTTTGTTACTGTAATTTAAAATTGCTGGGCTTTTTTAACAAACAAATGAAGCCCGCCTGCTGCTAGTCACCCGTGAAGCCCTGCATGAGCTCTGCATAGATACAAACTGTTATTGCTGCTCACATTTGGCAAACAGCACTTTCTACTCACAGCCACTGTAGAAAATGACTAATGGTTACTAATAAACTTGATTGTTCTGTTTGCAATAAGCATAGTGATCTCATAGTAATTGGACAATCATGCTGCACTGTGCAACTCTTACTTGAGGAAAACTGAAGGAGAACTTACCCTATGGGAGTTTGCCACTAAGGGCATTAGGTTTCATCCATTCTCTGTGAGCTACTACGGGCTTTGGAAGAATTAGGGAAGGTATAAAATTAAAGTAATATTTCTTCTGAAGGGTTCTAGGAGAAATTATTGGAATACAAATAAGATCTGGTCTTTTTAAGAAAGTGTCTGCTGAACTGTATTGCCAAGACCGAGTGTGAGGGATATGTGAGAAACTGAACTGGTTTCTTGCCTTAAAGCCTCCTCAGTAAGCAGACCTCTATGTAATCTTACATTAACACTGGCAATGACGGATGCCTGCTTAAAGTTCTGCTTGTTTCTCAGGCCAGGAAGTTAGTGGTGTGGGGGGAACTTGCTGCCTAGAATCATTACAACTTTCCTCAGGCTTTCTGATATACAAGTTGTTTGTTTAAATTGACATGAAACAACAAAAAATATTATATCATTGATCCAATTTGTAGCCTAGATGCCAACAGCAGTTTGAAGTCCTTCTTATGTGGTCCACAAAAGAACTTTTTCCTTGTGGCCGTCTTACTGTAGGTTATTTTTGCTATTCGGTTCTCCAGCCTGAGCTCCTGGCTAATAACTGGAACTCCACAGGTGAAGCTTTGATACTCTTATTGGTATATTCTACTCAGACGTGAAGGTGTTTGTAACAAAATGTATACCAAAGTGGACTGAAACCTGCATTATACAGGCTGTTCAGTGTCAGTCTGGGTATTTGAAATTGATGAGGGTTTTCCTGCTGATTCTGACTGGGTCAGAATTTAATTGTAGATTCCCACCATTCTTATAGGTATGAGAAGCTCTAGCTTCTCCCTGTGATGCCATACAGGAAGCACTTTGCAAGTAAAATGTCCAGGGTTTGCTCTGTTCAACCTTAAAGTTGTTACGTATTTACAAAGTACTCTTTTGTAAAGTAAGGTGAATGTTTACATATTGGATATATTGATGCTGAAAAGCTGTACAGCACTGAGCAGGAATTCTGGATGGAGGCATCCAGCACAGGCTGAACACAATGGCAGCTTTGGCTATTCTCATAATGGTGGAAACCAAAAGGCGACTTGGTACTGCTGAATCATACTAGGAAGAAACAGAACAGGAATTTGAAATGTTTTATCTAAGCATGAAGTGTTAAAATTTCAGTATGTCCTTAAGCAAGTGTCAGAGAATATGATAAAGATATCTTCATGTATATACAAGTCCTGCCTATTATTACTGTAAGAAGAAATTGCTTGTCAAAGTTATGATATAAAAGCATTTGACAGTCTTCATATTTTTTCTTTCAAATACCATTGGTTTTCTTTTTTACTCTTAGTTGCATTTTTACACTGAGATGAAAGAAAGCTGCTACTTCCAACTTTGCTGCATTGCAGATGGCTAAAACGTAAAATCAAAGCTTGCAAACAAATGACAGTCCATCAAAACTTGCAGTCTGGGCTTAAGCATAAGATCTTAAGCTTAAGAACTTGATGTTTAAAAGAACATTGAATTCACTTACACAGGAATTTTGTTATTGGATTGAAGCTGGATTTGTTTAATTGTATGTTGCATGGTAAGGACTCCTTTGATTTTGAATAAGAAATCATAGGATTTGTTATTATTTATCTTGAAGAAATGCCAGAACAGCTGTATATATGTATTTTTTCCGAATTCCAATACCTCCTTATGGGCAGACTAAAATCTTTGTTTGGGTATGATTCACCAAGTATCTGGCACTAATTGAAAGGCTGAAGTGAAAAATGAGAGCTGCAGGAACATACGTGTAGGTGGCAAAAGAATGCTCAGAAAATGTTGCAGTGTGACTTCTGAGGCTCAGTGTCCAAAAGTACCTTCCAAGTTTGGGTAGCATAAATCCAAAGAAGTTGTTGGATTGGATTAGATTTCATTTTTCTGGATTATCTGCCTCATCATTCACCTTGCCGTCTTCATTTTAAAAAAACTAGTACCACTAAGCTGTCTGGGCTTTTCAGTTGAATATTTTCAGTTTGCCTGCTATATTTATACAGTAAAATATCTCCTGTGACAATTTAATTGTTGCTTTCCTATTAACTTGTGCATCTGCTTTCTAAATAGTGCATCCTAGCACCATGGCAGTTAATTATTTAGGAGGAAGTATGCTGATGGTCACTGAAGAGGCAAGCTTTGCGTGAAAGTGTAGGATTCAAGTGAACTTGCAGAAGACAATATGTCTGAATCTTTGCAACCTATAGACAGGCAGAAATGTCTTAAAAATATGGATGGCTTTCCCAGATCTATCTTTAATACTGAAGATGATGATGAGTCATTTGGCAGCAGTCACTACTTGAAAATACTTATTGTATGTGGTAGGTAAATCCTCTCTAAGGGATTTGCTTTAGCAAAGATTTATAGTTCATCAGAACATTAAATAATAGAAATTAGCAAAGTGTATATACAGGTTTTGTATCTGCTTTCCCTGTGGTAATCTTATTCTTCAGGTAAGACTAAGACTAAAGCCAACTGTATCCTGGGCTGCATCAAAAGGAGAATGGCCAGCAGGTTAAGGGAGGTGATTCTGCCCCTCTGTTCCTTTCTTGTGAGACCTCATTGGGAGTACTGTGTCCAGTTCTGGAATCCTGAACATAAGAATATGGAACTGTTGGAACAGGTCAAGAGGAGGGCTATGAAGATGATCAGAGGTCTGGAGCACCTTCCATACGAGGACAAGCAGAGAGAGTTGTAGTTGTTCAGCCTGGAGAAGGGGAGGCTTTGGGGAGGGACTGTTCACCAAGGCTTGTAGAGATAGGATGAGGGAGAACAGGTATAAACTGGAGAGGGGCAGATTTAGGCATGGCATAAGGAAGAATTTCTTCACTATGGGTGGTGAGGCACCAGCACAGGTTGCCCAGGGAACTTGTGGATGTCCCATCCATGGAAGTATTCAGAGCTGTGTTGGATGAGGCCTTGGGCAGCCTGATCTGGTGAGACGTGTCCCTGCCCGTGGCTGAGTGTTTGAAACTGGATCATCTTTAAGGTCCCTTCCAACCCAAACTATGATTCTGTGATTCTGTGTTTCAGACTTATGTTGCACCCTAGGCATTCGTGGTGTAAGACATTGCTTGAGAAAGAGAGGTGGTGAAGCAACTTAAGAGCATTGTGTCAGTGAAAGCAGCTGTCACTTAATGACCTCTCAGTCTCTGATGCAAAATGTTCTCATGCTGGAGAGGCTCTTAGTCAGTAGCTCACTGGAAAAATGCCATTTTTATTTGCAAAGACGGCTAATGGTAGTGCTGGTCTTGCAAACACTGTTCTATGGTTAAATAGGATGGGCTCTTCTGAGGATACATGATTGAATTACACTTTCTAATGTCAAGTTAGGCAAATTTGTAAAAGGAAGGGCCATAAACCTTTGTTGAAATATCACAGCACCTACAGTGCTTCTTCTAAGAGATGGTGAATACCTGCAGAGTACAGAGTACTGAAGCTGTAGTGAATAATAAGCCATTTGTTGGATTTCACCATTGTAAATGGCAACAAGTCTCAGTAATTTGAAGGGACTTAAGTCCAGTTATTGTACTGTTTGCTACAGTGAAATGTGGGATAGCACTTCTGCTTGAACTCCTTTCCTGCTTGTAGAAATTACGCCATTCCTTTCTGCATTCAAGTGTTCATTTTCCAACAGGAATATGACTATTTTTAAGGTGCCTGGGATATTTGTATAAAATACAGCTCCTGGGTACACAGTATCACATTTACCTGTTTCCATCTATATTGCTGATTTTGAATTCTTGGCAAATGGCAAACTTTCCAACTACATCCATCCCCCTGAAGGTAGAGCCCAAAGTTAAAATCATGCCACTATCCCTCTGTATGCAGCTAGTGCAATTTTAGCTGTTGCAAAAATGGTTTATTATTCCTTGACAGAACTGGCACAGACACACAAATGTTCTTAGTTCTTAAATAAAAATACTGACATTTTTGAGAACACAGGTGATTCTGGTACAGGATCTCCAGAATTATGAAGTGTTTCTCTTGTGAGTGATGGATTTTTTTTTGTCTGTTGAAAAATGTGCAGAATATACCTCATACTAGCCATAGAAACTCTCTTTATGTACAGAAAAGATTGTGCTTCTCTGTGAATTTCCCCACATAATATGTTATATCTTATAACATGATTATGAAATGGAGATTAAATATTTACCCTTTATTTTCTGCTGACTTGTCAAGGTTTTTCCCTGTTCAAGGACTGCTATTCATATTTTGATGACCTAGATTTCGCCCATTATTTGTAAAATAATAATATATTGCTGTTGACATTTTAGCAGTCTGGAGAATTTACATGGCAAATAATTTTTTCATTCTTATTGCTGTTGATATAATTGTCTTTGTTTTAATTAAAATCTAAAATAACCTTTCAGAAAATTGTGCTCATTATAGGATTTTAAAAATACTTGTGAAACTTCTAGGTAACTGAGGCACCTTAACTTGCAAGGGCTACCGGATAAATGCTGTATTTTGCTGTAAAGCTCAGGATTGAATAAGCTCTATGAACTTGATTATAAATTATGTTCCAATATCAATTAAGTATGTGTGCGCTTTGTAGGTAGTAGATAATCGTGTCCATGTGCATGTGGCAGGTATAGTTGAGTTAATTGAGGTGGAGGGGGCACCCTGTCGTGCCTGATAGGTAGATTACTGTGAAATCTTAATTAAAAATGAAATGTGATTACTTGTTTTCTTTTTGTTTCATTTAATATAGTTGCTTATTCCACTCCCAAGTTACACTCTGATCACTGCTATATAAACTCTTTACCCCTTGTTAACTTTTCCATCTCATGATGAAGAGATTAATTATGTCTACCAGCTCTGTTTCTATTACTACTTCATTGTGTTTTCACTAATTTTCACTTCACTTTTAGACTTAAATGCAGTATGTATTTAAATACAAACAAGCAGAATGATTGGAAGTATCTGTGGTAGTGTTTTATCAAAACCAGCTTCTGATAATCCTAGCTAATTAATATTTTTGCCTTGCCCAGTGTCTCTGTTCATTATCCTAGGTTTTAAAAAGCGTATGTACCCAATATCCATAGCCTTAAGTAATGCAACTTTTCCTCCCATTTACAATTTGAGATTGTCCAGCCTAGTTGGTTTTGCTTTTGGATGCTATCCTGAGGTGATTTAAGACCTAGATGCACAGACTGATGCTAATATATGTAATTCTGTTAGTCATAGTGTCACATCTTTAAACAACTGCATACTGTTGTGAATTCAGGGTCTTTGGTAGTCATTTGAAACATCGGCTTGATTCTCCTGAGCTGACTGAGGTATGGATGAAATAAAGGGAAAGAAACACTGATGCTAATATCCAGTGGATGTTTAAGTGCTGAAGTTTTCAGGCATGATTCTTGTAATTTAGTATGATCTAATTTGTTCTTACTGTCAAAAGTCCTTGAAGTTATTTTCCTCACCAACACTCTTGCAAGGCCCACTTCTCAGTAGATTCTGTGTATTTGAAGGGAGACAGAAGGGGGTTCCTTGATTATTCTGGATCATGGAGAGAATTCATGGCAATCCCTTGCATTTTAGTGCAGAACAGGGCAGAATAGGGGGAAGAAAGGATTCCACAGTAGTTTTTTTAATAGAGGATCTACCCACATATATGACAGAAAACATGCAGGCTTACTGGTAATCAGGATGCTTTAAAAATTATTTGCAGTTACAGAGTATGAACAATTAATGCTTCATGAGAGGTAGACCACTCTAAATATTGCTGCTCTATTGAAGAAATACTCAAACAAGGAATTTGTGAGCTTTTTAACATGAATCTAAATCTTGCCATATGATGATCATCTTAAATTTCATGTCATTACAGAAAGGAAATTGCATATAACGCTATAGCTTCCATTTTATCAATTCCAGTAACTTTAATCTTTGATGTTACTGATTGTTTCAAAATACAATGTTTGTAGGATACTCATCAAAGTTTTATATTTTGTGACATAACTAATATATGGTGAATCTTTTTGTTACAGAAGTTTTGATGTTGGGCTACATCGCTTTCTAGTCAGGTAAGCTAATGTTTTTTTATTGCAATTCCATAGTAGAAAGGGTTTCTGTTATAGTAGAGATAGCCATGTAAAATCAATACTGGTGCATATTTTCTATTGCAAGAGCCTATTTTGTCTTCCATTTATATATTAGTTTGAAAAACGTTTAACTATTTAGCTTGGATATCAATCCAATGCAGGCTCCAAAGAACCTCATCAAGGATCATTCAGGAAAATTTTGACTCAGGAAATTTCAGTGACAGTGTTGTACTCGTTCCTGAGGAAATCTCTGTTTTAATTCTTCTTCAGAAAAACTATTTAAAAGCTTTTTCCACAGAAACTCAAGTGCCTCTTTACCCTCTAATAAGAGCCTGAATTTTATAGAAAATTGTGACTGTGGAGGAAAGTTTTATTTTTTCAATAGAAAACTTGACTGATTCGATTTACAAGGTGAATTCTGCTCTCAACATGAATAAGAAAGTGGACTGATTTTTGTGTGGTTTGCTGATATTTGGAGGAACTGGTGATTAAAGCAAGATACTTAACAAGAAAAGGGAAGTTAATGCATTTGAGTGCTACACTGAGGAACTGTTTTTGCTGTTTGGACATCTTCTGTATGAGCTAAATCACATATGTTCACTAAGTATGCGTTTGCATTCATTTTTAACCTATTGCTATCTACTAATCTTTACAAAGAAGTGCAATGCATACCATGAAAGATTGTTTGCCACAGTCTTCAGTCCCTTACGAAATTAATTCTATCAGTTATTTAATCTCACTAGATTATTGCAATATCTATCCATGAAGAATGAACCCAGTATGTGAGCCAGAGGATGCTGTTTGTGTCCCACCATAAGGATCAGCTGACCTTAGGCTTCTTTTGATTTGGCCTTGCTACTGAACTCATTATTTTAGGCTGTTTTGTCATATTTCCTGGATAAAGACTCTGTGAAGACTTCACTCTCACAAGTCCTTGAGGCCTTAATGCAGAGGTTTTCAGCACCGATTCACAGACTGCCAGAGCTCTAACAGATTGATTGCTCCTGATTATTTTTCACTCCTCTGGTTACTCACTTGAAGCATGTTATTTTGTAATGTTTTCTGAACCCTGCTAATAGCTCTTGACCGTAGCTCGTACAAGAAGCACAAAGCTCCAGACAGAATGATAAATGCCTAGAAGCATTTCTCTGCCTTAAGCTCAGCATCACTTGTAAGTGTTCTTTTCACTTTGTCCTGTAAAGATTTGGCTTCTCCTCTAGATTACCAGTACCATGGTAAAATGCAGGAAAAGAAAATAATTCTTTGTTCAAGATCTGAGTGCCAATTGGACAATAATACAAAGGGTATATCTTAAAGGGAAGGATACTAGGTAGTATCATATTGAACACCATGCTTTTGTGGTTTAAAATAAATACAAAAAAACCCCATGAGAGATCTGAGATCACACATAGCCTGTGTCACAGGGAAAATCAGGTTTGTTTCAAGGTTGCACAGGAAAACACTCATCCTGACATAATATTTGAGCAGTTGGATTTGTAACATTAGGGTTATTTTACATATTTTTATGTATGTAGCAGGACAGCTTTTAACATAAAACTGTCTTCACTAAAGCCACAGTGTCAATATTGCTGAAGATATATGCATTTAATTGTGTAGATATAGTTTTTAGACCAAATGTATTTAAGTTCTGGCATCAGTTCTACAAAATTAGTTACATCTTGTCTATATTTTCACCAGAAGAATGATTTTTTAATTTTTTTCTTTAAAGGAATCATGTAAGAAATGGAAATAATCATATAAGAAATGGTTTTAAAATGTGCTACTGTTGTAAACGGAATACAGTGCACAAGGTGGTCTCCTGGGAATGTGAGCAACTACTTCACCAAGAACAGAGTATGATAATCATTGATGTACTAAGTTTGAGCCTCTGATTAATATTTCTGCCACAAAGTATGCTTTTACTTGCTTCATATGAAGAACGTAATAGGATAATTTTCTCTTACACTGCATTGGTTTACATCTTGTGGAAATGCAGTATTTGAGTTTTATGCTCATGCAGTCCCTGGACTGCAAAAACCCATTTGAATGAGTTTTTGAATGACAATTTGAATGAGTTGAATGTTGCCTTTGACTAACGTGTTACTTTTTCAAAGCCCACTATGGGTTCTATGCAGCGTGGTGTTCTTAGGTAGCTTTAATACTTTGTTCTCTGTCACTTAGCTCTCTTAACTTGAGGAGCCACGAGTACTTTCTCTGTAACTGTACTGCTAAGAAGGAAATAATGTTCACTTCTTTAACAGCAGTATGAGTTTTAGTTACTAAAAAAAAAATTCCTTTGTTTAGTGGATGACTTTCAGACTAGGAAACAGGACTTAGTATTACATCTCTGCTGTTGGTCTGCCATGTGACCTTTGGAAAGTTACAGCTGTTGTTGGTTTTGCCTATTTAGACAGTCTCTGCTCCTGAGAACCTGCAGATCATAGTCTGTGTTCATATAATATTGTTACAGTTTAGCCCTGGCCTGGCTTGATTGGCAGCTAAATGTGAGTAGTTGTGATCCTAGTTCCTCTCTACCTTCCCCTTCCTCCACCCTGGGAAACAGGAGGGGGAAATGAGAGAAAGATTTGTGGATTGGAAACTAAAACAGCTTTAATAAAACAATAATAATAATAAGGAACATACTATTAATAAGAAAATAATAAAATATATACAAATACATGAAATTGACCCTCCCTTAGTGGCAGGAGGGAGCTGGACTCAGGAACTGGATTCAGGAGCACATGGATCCAGGATCAGATGCAAAAAGACAGATGAGGTCCATATTGGCTGCCAGCCATAAGAGAGCTTGATCCTTGTGACCCCTCACTTTTATACAGAGTATGACATATATGGGAGGGAATTTTGCGTCGGTCAGTTTTGGGTCATCTGTTCTGTTCTGTCCACTCCTCCCTGCAGGTGCCACCCTTCTTCATACATTTCACTTACAGCATTCTGCCAACTTGAGGATGGCCTTGGCTTCTAAAGGAATAAGTAGAAGCAATGGCCTTTCTGCATACCAGTGCTCCCTGTTATCACTTCTGGAGAGGAAAACTGTCTGAGAAACAGTTAACTTTCAGAATATGAAGTTATTTAGATGAGACTTAGCTGAAAATTTGGAAAACTGTTTCTACTTTAGCTCAAAACAGAACAAGTATCTGTCATTGAAGATATTCTTCACAGTTTTGGTTTCTATGTGTGAAATACAAACAAACCAGAGTTTCGGGAAGCATTGAAAATCTATGAATTAAGATTTGAAATGTTCAAGAGATACTGTATTGTTTTAAACATAAGGATGCCACCCTGCAGAGGTGCAGGGAACCAAGTGACAATTTCAAATATAAAATGAGGCCAACAAAAGTAAAACCAGTCTCTGCTAAAAGGACAATCTGTACCTAATTACTTATTAAAATGCCATTTGAAGGGGCTTAGAACTGTGCATGGCCTGGCATACGTAATGTCTTGTCTGGGATATACAATGGCTTGCCCAAGTGAAGCATGACACTAAGTATGGCAGAGAATTACAGCCACACATTTTCTTCTCTGTTCTTAGCAAAAAATAAATTTAGAATAATTTCTGTCCATCTAGCTTTGGCTTGAACTATGCTTCTAATATGGTACTTAAGATAGCTCATTAATGTTTAAAAATCCAATATTTAAAATGTATTTCTTATTGAAAAGTGGGCAGAACTAGGCTGTGGGACTAGATTTCTAATCTCTCTACTTGCATGTGGTAGCATTGTGGAACTCTACTGCTTGTAAAGGTAAAGCAAAATCAAGTATGTCAGGGTCTGGACCTTGAACATTTTAGTGTTTGACGCAGGAATTCTGGAAATTCATGGGGTGACACTGGGTTTTGGTAATACTCATTAAAAATGTACTATCATACTTAGAATTTGCCCACTGTTTTCACACTGATATAAAAGAAAGTGTTACTTCTTTTAAGAACAGCAAAATTATTAACCAATGTTATTTAAATCACACAAGTACTATACAAACATAGTATTTTTTTTTTCTTCATCATCACTACAAGGAATATGATGCTGTTTTCTAAATTCTGAGAGTGGAGCAATGGGTGTATTTTCAGAGTTCAAAATGCATAAAAATAGCCTTTGGAGTCGCAGCTGAGAGGGGAAAGAGCAAGAGAGAAGCTGTTTGCTCACTGAAGCTATTTTAACCAGGCACTTCTTCCAGTGCTTGAGGACAGGGCATTGGATGAAATAGAATCGGGAACGTATGAGAATATTTACTGTCCTGATGCCAAACACTACTTCCTTTAGGAAAGCACTGATCAGGACAGCAGAGAAGAATGACAGTTCCTGCAGGCATAATCCTTTTGAAAAATCTCCACGCTTTCAGCACTGCTGAAAAAGTGTGAATCATAGTCATTCCAGACAGATCTGGCTTTGAAAAGAGCTGCAGGACCATTGCACCCCCAGTGTTTCCCAAAGGTGTCCATCTGTTAACAGCACTTGCAGCTCACCCCATGGTTTGAAATGACTCTAGCTTTTTTAGAGTTTTATATTATTTAGTTTTAGCTTATTGCTTGTTGCAAAGTTCCTCCAAATACAAAACTTGAAAACCATCTAAATCTGGTTTTCTTAGGTGAAAGACGGCATAGTTTAGCTTTGAGATCAAAATTTAGTATGTCTTGCCACGTTTACTGAATTTAGTTAGTAACAGGGCACCTCCATGTAAAAGCAGAATGGTCCCATGGTGAAAGAGGGATTAGGGTTCTAAATAAGGTATGCACATGAAAGAAGATAAGAAAAAGTCTGTTCATCAGCTGTCTTAACTCCTAGTCTTATACTCTGTGGATTATTTCCATGCTACCCAAAAGAAAAAGAGAATAATGATGTCAATGAACTATCTGAAAACTGATTTGTTAAGTGAGGGTTTTTTTTTTTTACAGTCAGATTTTTTTCCCTTGTTCCACTGAGGTCAGTTCTTGTGCAGTCAACCTCTTTCTAAAGAGCTGACACCTGCTCCCATAATACATCCCAACTCTTCACTTCAGATGGTGAGAAGTCACTATCTAGGTGTAACCCCTGTTGGAAGTATAGAAGAATTTAATTGTTTAACAATATTCAAGCCATCTCAAGCTGAAGAGATACATGCCTCTGCTTAAAAAAACCAAGCAATTCTTGCTATCATTGTTTGTTAAAAAACAAACCAACAACCAACCACAAACAAACAAAACTAACCAAAAAATATCCAAAACAGCACTAAAACCCCAAACACCTGAGCCGTCCCCTTTTCTCTAACACACCCAGGTCTTAGAAAGTCAATGTCTGATTAAACAGTCCCTTTCACTTTGTATTACATCCCTCCACTGACTCCATTGCTAGGTAAGATCAGAGGTGGTTTTGGGCTCCAACAGCAAGATATAGATTCCCTGCTTGGGTGCCACATGGGATGCAGCATAAAGCATGGCTCTCATTTAGGAAGTGAAATACCAATGCTAATGCTATACAGTTTCTGTAGCTGCTTTGAATGTGGCTGCCTGTAAAATGCTACTGATGTTCTTTTATACTGTAGCTGGCTTAGGCAACTTGCTTCTCTTGCAACAGTATTGATAGAGGTATTTGCATAGCTACCTCTGTCTTTGAAATAGCTAGATATAAAGTCCTGCAAGGATGTGTCCTTTGTTATCTGCTCTGTCAATAGGTTTGGCTTTTTGCTTCACTCTTTGTTCTGGTCATCTAGTCATCCTAACTGCTTGCACAAGAATACACGCCCAAACTGTTTTCTGGAGCAAAAAAAAAATCATCTTCTTGAGAACAAAAATCTGAGTGTGATTCTGGAGATTGTTCATGCCACAGCACCTTTCCAGTAGGTGGTGTGGATGCAGGTACACTGACTTTGTCTTTCTGCACCCATTCCCTAGTACCTTCCATTTACTTTTCAGGTCATGCTTTTAGTCAGCAATAACATTAGTCTTCTGGAGTGAAAAAAGGCCACAGTGCTGCCCTCACCTTCCTTCAGGCACCTTAAGAAAAAAATAATTTACTAAGGTACAATTTCTGCATTCTGTGGATTTGGTCAATCTATTCCAATGACATTAATCCTAATTAATTTTGCCAAATCTTTACACTGCTTTACCTGGGAGTCCTGAATGACTGGTTGAAGCAGATGTATTTAACTATTTCATAGCAAGTTTCTCTTTTTAGTGTTCCCTGTGGTATGTCTATGACAATTTTATGTCTCAGTCTTGCATCAGTGCTGACATAAAAGTGCTGTGTTAAGCAGCAATGTATCTGGATGAAGGAAAACAATTTCTATCTTGCTATAATCATCAAAGTAACACACAGGATAAAATCTGCCAAAGATGCAAGGGTTACACTGCATATTTCCGCTTGAATTTACTGATACACTTCCTGGGGAAGGGTCCAGTGATGCTGCTACTTAGTTTGTCACATGCAGGTGGGACCACTGTCTGTAGTTTATGTGCAACTGCTGTACTTGCATTCTCTTTTGGGACCTTCCTGCCTCCAATCCCTAGCCTCTAAAGCAAAGCCTAGTAGGACACGAGGCTATAGCAAGTATTCACCAGTCTTGACTTCCCTGGATCACTGTACTCTTCAGGAGCAGTGCAGATAAATAAAGTCAGTGGAAGCAGCAGGAGCAGTGTTTTCAGCCAAGGGTGTCCAGCTTTGAAATGTGTTTTTAGAGCAGATTAACACAGGAAGAGGATGTTTCCAAGTTATGTTACCAAAATATCCTTTTGGACAAAGAAGCCTCACTGTAACAATACTTCCTGGTCAGGGAGCTAGGGGGAACAAAAGGTGATGCTTGCCATCTTTTGTATGTCTTGGGATGGAGGTAAAATGTGTGGGAGACATCCCTTGCAGAGACTTATTTGAAATTTTAATAGAATTAAGTTAGTACATTAAAAACCCAAGAATGAAGTCTTATTGCTAATGAAAGCAATTGTAGTAATTACTGGATGTGGGTGAATGCCTTTATGTCTGACTTATAAGTAAGTGGGTTTAAGGTTAAAGTGCTTATTTTATTATTGTGAAGATGCGGTGGTATCAGCTTAATAATTACTTCTTATTCAACTTTACTTTCAGTATGATGCCTTTAGGCAAAATCTGCAAAAAAAATTTTTAAAGTTCCAAAATATAGATGAGAACAGCAATCAGTCTCTCCATAGAGACCCCTGCAGGGAGGACTGAAAGTTATAGCTCTTTTTATAAACTATTGCAATTGCATCCAGCCACATTGCAGACTCCTGTGAGCTCCGATTCTAGACCTGCTGGAAGCTGTGCAGTGTTTGCTGATGTGAGCAATATTTGAAGGGGTCAGCACCATTCTAGTTGTGTGCCTGTTGAAAGCAGTGATAGCACTGAAGTGGTATTTAAAAGCAAACAAACAAATTGGACAGTGCTTGTAAGCTTCTAAAATGTTCCCAACCGCAAGATCCAGCCTTACTGCTGTTGAAATGCATAGCTGAGCTCCTGTGGGTTGCAGTGGTGCAATGTGTTCTGCTGTGTGTGTGCTGAGTCTGCGTATGAACTGTACAAGTGACTGTGATGTATAAAAGCAGTTTCGGTCTCTTGGCTACAGTGGGACAGTGTCCAAAAACCTGAAATTCATTTACAAAAAAGCTTGATGAGACAGTAATGAAGAATGATGCTAAATTGCTTCAGAGCAACTGCAGTCTCTCAAACGTTGTCCTGGAATAAAACTTTGTTTTAATAGAGAAAACAATCTGTTGTTAACATAATTCATTAGCATCGAGCATGTTGCAAAAATAAGGCTGGGTTTTGTATATACAAAACTGAATCTTTATGTAAATGTTATGTAAATGTAACATTTCATTTAAACTGTCAGAGTATGAAAGTTGGGGTTAACAAGGTACAGATCGCACCCTGTTTATGTGTTGCAACTGTGAATTAAAACCATTTGTTATTTTTGTTGCAGTGTGTTTGAGTTACTATCTATGAGCAAGAAATATGCCATTTGTAGAACACAGAGTATTTCGAGATTCAGTTCAGGCCACTTAGGTAATTTTAATGAGTAGTTTAAGGGAATTAGATCAAAGGTTGTATTTCAGTGTAATAGAAGCAAGCATGTGCCCACTAGTCTTGAACCACCTGAGACTGAAAGGACTCTGAATTTATTCGTGGTGAAGTCCGTGGAAATATTTATCTATATATTTATTTATTTATATAATGGAAACATTTTTGTCTCTGACTTTGACTATTAAACTGCAGGATTTGGCTGGATTTTACGCGTGATTTCATTCTGAGGGGCTCTGCATCTTTCATAATTGAGGCAATCTGTATTTCAGAGTTGCAAAACTGAATATATAAAAAGTTACTTACATTTTAAAATATGATTTATGTAGTGCTTTCCTTTCCACCAAGCACTTGTACTTAAACCTAAGTAGATGTATGAAGATTTTAACCTAGAATATAAATTTAGAGATTTCTGCTCAACTTTTTTTTTCTTTTTGTGTAATTGTTTTGTCTTTCTCACATTTAGTGTTGTCTTTTTTTTTCTCTTCCATGTGTTATGACCCATATTTGTACTTTGGCATGCTAAAAGGCATGGTTATAATTTCCATATAGTAGGATGCAGTGGGTATAAACTTCAGTGTCAAAATTATTTTATATTTTACGTTTCAGAATTGTATTGGAAAGCTGTGTGCGATTTTTATGCCATGTTCTTCTAGACATAAGAACTTTTCCTTTTTAAGCAGTGCTTTCTCTATTATGGCTTCCTCTGCATAGCAAATGCTGCAGGGAATGAAATGGGAGTCCACAAGGCTGCCTTTGTGTTTCTTTGGAAGATGGTCTCATTCTAGCAAATGTGCATGCTAGAAGATATGGTCTATTATGCAACCTCCGCTTCTGTGCCTTCTCTTCCTAAAAGTATGAGTTCAGACAGCAGGTAGGTCATTTGGGACTCCAGGAGCAGCTGCTCCGAATAACTTATCTAGGTTGACACAGTGGAACATGGAATGACTCTCTTTGTCACAATGGGCTTGTGTGTGTTTCTCTTCCTCGGCTACCTTAACATGTGGAGCATTCTGGGGACTGAAGTGTTCTGAATCCTCTCCTGAAGATCATAGCTCTATGATTTATCTTTGAGCTCGGAGTCAGCTTGCTTGACTTTGCCTGAGTCCAGAGTATTTTTAAGGCAGTTTGTAATATAGCATGTCAAAACAACAACCCCTTAACTTTATTCTGAAGCTGGAACTTACAAAGTTTTGTCAGATCATCACGCCTTCAGTAACACATCTTATAACGTACTATCCAGTAGATAGCATTACTGCTTATTTTATGCCACTGCAGTAGCAAGCGTCAGTTATGATCAGATCAATACCCCAGTGACCTGTGTGCTTGTTAGTCCACAGCCTGCTTCCCATGCTTGTCCCTGACTGCTTAAGTTGCCATACGCAGGCCTGACTCTAGGTGCTCTGAATAGTCCAGGGCAGTTTATAGAATTAAGGACGTCTGTGAATTTAAACACCTACCTTACAGCAAGGTGCAAAGAGTAGGCATGTGAAATAGATCCAAAAGAGGGGAGGAAAGGATGAAGGCAGGAGGCTTGATAACTCATGTCTTGTTATCCACAGATCAGGTGCTTTGAGGGTTTCAGTGTGGAGGAGAAAATACTTTGAGACACCTGAGTGATGTCATTAGACCTTGATATCTGTATATCTGTCTACAGCAGTATTGATTTTGGTAGTAAAGCCTGAGTAGAGGACCTGACTGCAGTTACTTGCAGCATTGATGGCAGTGTTAGTGTGTTTAGAGCCGTAAGCAAAATACCTGGGAGCAGGTAGAGTAGACTGTTAAAAGTGCTGCCGGTGTGGGATGGGAGGCATTTTAGTGAATGTCAGATTGAATAAGATACCCTATTGAAAGCCATATGCTCTCTGGATTGATTCCTAAATGGCCAGTAGAGTTACTTAGTGCAAGTCACAGGGCACTGGTGTTATAGAAAACTCTGAGATCCATCTGAGAATATGGACACTGTTCTGGGTGACTAGTGGTACTGTGATGTAAAGTGAAATCCTAGCTTGACTGGGGAAATTTAAGTGTGGTCTGAATTTTACCCTGAGGATCTCCATGTTTTTTCTTTTCATAGCTGAAGCAGGATAGTGATCATCCTTTGTAAACTTCTTTGAGATCTGTGGATTAAGAATGCTATATAAGAGCTCAACGTTGATATTTAGTATAAGCTCTTTATGTAACACCAAGAACAGATGATAAAGCAGTACAGGATGTAACTATTTGATGTGGAATTGTTCTATCGCAGATATAAATTTAGGGTGGAGAAGAAGAATATGCTGTGGGGTTTTTTTGTGTTCTGTATACGCTCTTAATTGCATTTAGTTGGACAGATTATAATGTAAACAGGGAACCATAGTAAAGAAAAGGTAAGGAAAAATCAGTAAATCATGTGTAAATTATGTCAGTCAACATCTTTGCAAATATATGTTGTTTTTGATGTGCAGTTTAAGGATAAACACTCCTTCCCTAGCCCCTGAATTAGCCCATGTGAATGAAGATCTTGTGCAGACTTCCTTCTTAAAGGTCACAAATAAATAATTGGATAGAACTCATGTGTTTGAAAGAATAAGGGATCAAAACCTGCAAACTTCTATTTATCTTGCGGTCTGAAATAAGAGAGGAAAGTAACATGCTGTAGGCTTTCTAGTATATCCAAAAAATGTAATTGCAGTATCTCCATGCACTGCTGAAAAACTAGCGAAGGTCATGGAAACCAAAGGATAATACTTTTTATCAGCTGTTCACACAGTTCTTGTTTGCTTTTTCCTGGAGAAGGTTTAGCATTTTCTTGCAAGCAGTGTAGCTGGACACTTGAAAAGTAACTCCACTTTCTATCCAGCCTCTGGTTTTCTGTTCTATGTGAATAGCAAAATTCATTTGCTTGCCTGAGTTATGTGATATCCCAAACTTGAAATGTGTTAAATGAAGCAGAATTCCACCTTGACTAATGTAAAGACAGTCAGGGTGTATAAGTATTGCTCTGCTATTTTTTTGTGAATACTGATATTATATAATGAACATCATCTAGCTATAAGTATAAAGGCATTCCATGCGTTAGTGCTTTTCAGAGGCAGTTCTGGTAGATTTAGAGATTATTTCAAAATATATCTAGCATTTCAGTACAATGAATTGCTTTTCAAATCTGGATTAGACTATTGCTCTGAAAATATTAAATGTTAGACATTTACAACTTGCTAGTGAGGCAGAGTAGTTTTAAATACTGACCTTATTTTTTTGATCAGTGGTAGCGAGCTAAGATTAGAAAGTAAACCTCCGTAGTGTTTTGAGTTGGTAATCTCATATATATATATGTGTATATATGTAGATGGAAAAGGAGACCCAAAACAGGCCATGAGTAGCTCAAGTAAATTTTCTCCTTTGAATGCCCTCCGAGTGTAGCAGCAACTCAGCATCAAATCTTGTTCAAGAGTAACCTAAGTTGATCCTGCCGTGGAGGAGAGATTAACTGACCTCTGCAGGGTTCACAGATTGTCTTAAAGAATAATAAATGTGTTCACTGGTAGAAATTTTTCCAAACACATAGCAGCAGTGAAATGCAGAAGTTTGCCTGTAGGATTGTGTACAGGGCAATCACATTCAAGCTGCACAGCAGTTTCCAGGGCTATTTTTTGGCTAGGACAAAGCAGGGAAAACATTGCTGCTTAAAAAAATATGTCTCTGTTGGTCTTTGTGTGATATTTGTGTAGACTGTACTATATTACTTGAGTCGCCACCCCTGGAGGTATTTAGGAGATGTGTAGATCTGGTGCTTAGGGACTTGGTTTAGTGGTAGACTTGATAGAATTAGGTTTACAGTTGGACTCAATGATCTTAAGGGTCTTTTCCAACCTCAGTGGATTCCATGATTCTACTTACCACCTTGTACTGAAATTGGTACTACAGGACCACTGTCAGTATTGGAGTTGGCTGTCTTGGGTTATTTGTGTTTCATTGCTAGAGAATGACTATTGACACACAGGACCTAATGCTGTATGCCACCTCTAGCTGACTGAAGTTCGTATCCAAATACCAAGGACTCCAGAATGCCTCTAGACTTTCCTGCACTGGGGACTCCTTATAGAACTTCTTGGCTTTTGAGTGCAAGTCTGGAGTCTTCAAAGCACTAGTGGTATCACAGAGTTACTTGTCATTCCTCCCCAAAACAATAAGAAGCCCAGCTAAAATAGAAGTTTCCAGGGAATCAAAATAAAAATGACCTGATTTAGATGACATTTTTGCTGAAAAGTGCTGTTATACAGAATTAACCTTTCATTTAGGGTGATGACTCAACATAAGAGGAACTTCTTTTGCATTAGAAGTAAATGATTAAAACTGCAGCTGTTGAAATGGATAGGGTTTGAGAGCAGCCTTTGGTAGTTAGTTTTAGCTGATAGCCAGGCAAGAGCTTTTAGCAAGTGAGATGCCTGCAATTTTATCATTGGTCTTAAGGCAAGGGGTTGTCTTCTACTGAAAATAAATTACGGATGAAATATTAGTAAGTGAACTTGAGTCAAGGGCTTCCTCTGCACATAGAATAAGTTTGGGTTGGAAGGGACCTTTCAGGGTCATCTAGTCCAACCCTGCTGCTGTGAACAGGGACTTCTTCAACTAGATCAAGATGCTCAGAGGAACATACCTTGAATGCTCCCAGGGATGGGGCATCTGTCACCTCTCTGGGCATACCTGTTGCAGTGTTTCACCACTCTCATTGTAAAAAATTTCTCCTTTTTATTTAATCTAAACCTACCCTCTTTTAGTTTAAAACCATTACCCCTTGTCCTATTGCAACAGGCCTTGCTAAAATGCCTGTCCCCATCTTTCTTATAAGCCCCTTTTAAGTACTGAAAGGCTGCATTTGAGTCTACCTGGAGCCTTCTCTTCTCCAGGCTGAACAACCCCAACTCTTTCAGCCTTTCTTCACAGGAGAGGTATTCCATCCCTCCGATTATTTTGGGGGGCCCACCTCTGCACCCACTCCAAAAAGTCTGTGCCTTTCTTGCAGTGTGAGCTCTAGAACTGGACACAGAGCTCCTGGTAAAGTCTCATGAGAGTGGAGTAGAGAGGCAGAATCACCTCCCTCGACCTGCCAGCCCACGTTTCTTTCAATGTGGCCCAGTATACAGTTGGCTTTTGAGGCTGCAAGTGTACATTGTTAGCTCATGTTCAGCTTTTCATCCACCAGTACCCCCAAGCCCTTCTTGGCAGGACTGCTCTCAATCTCTTCACCCCCCAGCATCCTCAGTAAGGGTTTGTCCTACATAATGTACTTGATAGCACCAGCAACTAGTAGATGTCAGTGTATCTTTTGGAGCTTCATCAGACAGTCAGCTGTTGAAACAGACATGACATATGGTGAGAGCTTTCTGTTTTCTGCAGTGTAGATCTTAATAAATATTTCATTTGCTCTTGTTTATACTGTCTTGTAGTTTTTAAACTATGTCAACAACAAAATGGAGATGGTTAACAAAGTAACCATGGAAACCTGCTTTATTCTCTTTTTCTCCCTCTCTTTGTGGAAATGTTTTTTGATGATATTTATGGTTACTTTCCCTCACTGTGATTTGAACTGAACCAACAAAATAATCCATAAAAATTCTGTTTTAAGTTCCTGATTATCTAGTCATAACCAATAGACCAATATTTGTGTGATCAATGTAAAAAGAGAGGTTGCATTCATGCTTTTTATTTGGGGTAGCACTGCAAGGATAAAGTGGTACCAAATAACTGTATACGATGTAGTAGCAGGCCATGACTGGAAAAAATACATTTCTGCATTTCTGATAGCATCTTCAAGTTTGCAATGATATTTTTTTCATTGCAAAATGCTGGAATGGAAAAACAGACAAGCAATCACTTGAATTTTTTAACAACATTTCAAATTTGTGAGTGCTAACTTTTGTAAGATCAAAATTATTGCACCTTTTGAGGGGGACATTCTTAAAATGGAGACAGTGCCTCCACTTTGAAAAAAGGAACATGACTTGAAGTCTTTTTTAGCTCCTGAGATTTTGGGAGACCTTCTGTTGGAGATCATGGTAAGTATAAGTACAACTGTGTTAGGACAGAGAAGAGCTCACCCTGTCCGAGTACCCTGTCTTTGCTAGCAGTCAGCAGTGAGCACCTAGTGATGAAGTGTGTACAGCCAGGTCAAACCTTGTCAGTATACTGTCTTCAACAATTTATGTTTCATGAGCGTCTCAAGTCAGGAGCAGCATCTTCATGCGTGGTGGTTTGTAGCATGCACTGGCTTTTGGACTTTGTGGGTTTAGATTGGAATTACCACCAAGCAAGTGAAATCCCTCTGAGAGGGTGGCTACCTGAAGCACTTTGATCTTTTTGAACTCATGTAGTAGGAAACACGCTCTCTTGGCACTTAGTATTACTTAGCAGTTTTAAAATGGTAGTGTTGTTTACTTTTTTGTTTATATAGTTTATTGACAATATACAGAGGTGCTTCACAGAGCTGATCATCCCTGAATCTACAGAACTGACAAAAAGTAATGTGAAAGGAAATAATGTTTCATGTTTAGGAATAATTAGATTTTAGTGTTAGAAGTGCCAGAAGAAAGAAGATCAATATTAGGTGTAATTTACCTGTCTAATGAAACCTTTCTTCCTTACAAAGTAGCTATTGCGAATACAAAATACATATTTTACAAAACCTGAGACAATTTTAAGAAACACCTGAGTCTATTAAAATTTGATGACAATGCTTCAGATTTGTATTTTAATTCTGGACTATTACTTCAAGATGATTCTCGGGGTATTGATAGTAATTAAGCTTAAACTCAGCAGAATCACAGAATCACTAGGTTGGAAAAGACCCACAGGATCATTGAGTCCAACCATTCCTATCAATTTCCCTCTCGCACTCCCTGATAGTCCTCGGTCTAGTTACATCGTCCCTCAGCTGTGCCAACCAAGCGGAGTTCCCCCACGCAAGCACAGTTTCCACAGGTGAAGTCAGTACCTGTGGTGTGAGTCAGTGTGGGAGGGGGACACCGCTTGCAGCCCACGGTCTGGGTAGCTATATGCACCCACTGAGGCTCTGTCTGGATGGCTATGTCCATCCTGCCTGCTGCAGCACCTGGAAAAGGTTTAATTTTCTGCCAAGTGGCCACCATGGTCCGTGGTCCCTTGCGGCAAGCCTCCAGCCCCTCTCTGCGCCCTCCCTGCTCTCCCTGCCCACTCGAACTGCCGCTCAAACTGCCCTGTTACACTAATGTGCCCTGCATCTGCTTGCCACACTCCTGTTTGCTGTGCTCCAGGTTGGTGTGCAAGGAAAGGGTTATTGATCTTTAATTTTTGTCAAGTGAACAGTCTTTCAGTAATCTAAAATGAAATTTTATTTCTTGGACTAACTTAGTGATTCGATACAATGAAACATCTATTACCTGGAGGTTTTTACTGTCCCTTGATTTCTGTAACTTAGAGTTGGAGAATAACTTCTTAGTGGTCCTCCAGTAGTCTGGAGCTTTCCTTTGTTGTTAATTACAGTGCTGGTTGTGCTGCATTCAGTCTGGTTTTAAAAATCTGTTGTCAGGATTTCCATCACTTTTTATCCCTGCTTTTATGGGCAACAGTACTAGATCATTGAGTTGCCCAACTTTGCAAGATTTTCCCTGTCTTCTTTGACTCCTGGTTCCAGAACTTAAAATGTGTTGATGTTTTGAACAGTCTGATCAGAGTTTTGTACTACTCAAGAGTAGTGTTAAAGGAGCAAAAGTTATAATGAATAATTTTGCAACTTCTTACTCAAGGTTTGGCTTCATGTTTTGGTTTGTGGTACTGCAGGGCATTCTGTCTTACACTAGTGTCCAGTTGTCTGCAGGAGTTGTTATAGAGGGTAGGAATTAAGTCCTGACTTCAAGTAATGAATTTGTATAGAATCCTTCAGTATGTCACTTCTATATAAAAAATAGCCTAAATTGGGACAAAGTGTTGAATACACCAGGCGGAAACTGTTCCTGAAGGCCAATCTTCTGTTATTTGTACACTGGCCTGTAGATCAAGCTTTTTCTTCTGGTTTTTGGTTCTCAAAAATGATTAGTGGTAATGTTAGCATAGGTCTAACTCAGTGAAACATTGTGATTGAATTTACTATGTTGGAGTTTCACAACTGAAATTGAAGAAGAGTTACAGCACTTGCCAACAAAACTGCAGATGTGGTACAATCATAGAATCATAGAATCACCGTGTTGGAAAAGACCTCTTAGATCATCGTATCTAACCATTCCTATCTGCTACTAAACTGTGTCCCTGTGTAGCTCGTCTACCCGTCTTTTAAATACCTCCAGGGATGGTGACTCAACCACCTCCCTGGGCAGCCTGTTCCAGTGCCTGATGAATCTTTCTGTGAAAATTTTTTTCCTGATACACAGTCTGAACCTCCCCTGGCGGACCTTGGGGACATTCCCCCTTGTCCTATCACCTGTCACTTGGGAGAAGAGGCCAGCAGCTTCCTCTCTACAACCTCCTTTCAGGTTTCCCCTCAGCTTCCTCTTCTCAAGACTAAACAACCCCAGTTCCCTCAGCCACTCCTTATAAGACCTGTTCTCCAGCCCCTTCACCAGCTTTGTTGCTCTTCTCTGGACTCGCTCCAGAGCCTCAACATCCTTCTTGTGCTGAGGGGCCCAGAACTGAACACAGGACTCAAGGTGCGGTCTCACCAGTGCCAAGTACAGAGGGAGAATAACCTCCCTGGACCTGCTGGTCACGCCATTTCTGATACAAGCCAAGATGCCATTGGCCTTCTTGGCCACCTGGGCACACTGCTGGCTCATGTTCAGTCACTGTCAACCAACACCCCCAGGTCCTTCTCCTCCAGGCAGCTTTCCAGCCAGACTTCTCCTAGTCTGTAGCACTGCACAGGGTTGTTGTGCCCCAAGTGCAGGACCCGGCATTTGGCCTCATTAAACCTCATGCCACTTGTCTCAGCCCAGCAGTCCAGCCTGTTCAGATCCCTTTGCAGAGCCTCCCTACCCTCCAGCAGATCAACATTTCCTCCCAGCTGAGTATGGTCTGCAAACTTACTAAAGGTGCACTCGATGCCTTCATCCAGGTCATTGATAAAGACATTGAACAGGGCTGGACTCAGCACAGAGCCTTGGGGAACCCCACTTGTAACTGGCCTCCAGCTGGATTTAACTCCATTTCCCACCACTCTCTGGGCCCGGTCATTCAACCAGTTTTCCACCCAGGAGAGTGTGCGCCTGTCCAGGTCAGAGGCCGACAGTTTCCAAAGCAGAATGCTGTGAGAAACTGTGTCAAAGGCTTTCCCTGGCACCGAGGTCAGACTGACAGGCCTGTAGTTCCCTGGATCCTCCCTGCGACCCTTCTTGTAGATGGGCACAACATCAGCCAGCCTCCAGTCCAGTGGAATTTCCCGTGTCTTCCAGGACTGTTGGAAGATGATGGAAAGGGGTTTGGCCAGCACATCCGCCAGCTCCTTCAATACCCTTGGGTGGATCCCATCCGGCCCCATAGATTTGTGGATGTCTAATTGGCCAAGCAAGTCCCTAACCACCTCCTCTGGGATCATGGGAGGTTTGTTATGCTTCTCTAACTCCTGGGTGTGTACGCACAGGGAACGACTTTTCTTACTCGTAAAGGCTGAGCATTGCAGTCATGTAACTGCACACAGGCTTCTGGGTCCTCCTTTTTGTTCCACATGGTGGCTGTGTTAGTGCAGAGATGTTTCAGAGAGCTATCTTTGCATGCTGAGACCCCGGGACAGGCTAGAGAGCTTTCCCCATAAGAACATTCCACGTTGTTGCTGTCTTTTGAATGAAACGCACTGTGAATTATACAGAGACATACTTTGGTAGCCCAGAAAAAAATTGCAGAAGTGTTTTAAGCCAATATCCTTTGTTGGACACGTCTATTTTTCCTACACTTTGATTTAGTTTTAATTTGTGATTGACTTTAAAAGAGATATGGGGTTCTTTCTGAGTGTGATCAATTTTGTACTAGCCCTTGGAAAATAATATTAAAGAAGAAAGCTCCCAAATTACTCTGTTTAGATGTACATTAAATGATGAACGCAGCTTCCTCTGTTTTATTGGTTTACTTTGGTCGCATTTTCATAGATCAGTGTGATTTTTCTATTTTTGACAGATATCTAATTAACATTTTTTTTACTACAAAGAAACAAAAGGAAGCTCTAAAGAGAGCTTCTTTGTTTGCATTCCTTTATATGTTCTAAACTAGTTTGTGATCTGCCTCTGTTAATTTGTTCTGGGTTTAATATCATTCCATCTATGCTTTTTTTTTGAGTTGTTGCTACTAAATGAAGAGGTATCAATGAAATATTTATAGATGAGCACCTGGTAACTGGTTTTGCAGTGCCTGATTCTACTAACTTCATAAGAAATCTCAGGTTAGAAAAGTTATTAGTTGCAGCCTGCAAGGAGGGTAGCACTAGTGTGGCAGTGTCAATGATTTTCAATTCCTGATAGGAATGAGTAATACATAGTGTCAATCACTAGATTTAGAAAATGAAGGAACTATAAGGGGGGGTAAACAGAGGACAATAGCACAGTTTTATTGGTTGTCTTGTATGTAGCACTGGCAATATGGTGAGGGATATGGTTTAGTGAGGTACGGTGAGGTGCTGAGCGGTACGGTTTAGTAGTGGACTGGTACAGTTGGACTTGATAATCTCAAAGGTCTTTTCCAACCACATGATTTTATGATTCTAATACAGATATTTTAGAAAAATCATGGAACTATAAAACGGTTTCGTTTAGAAGTGACCTTCCAGTTCCAAGCCCCCTGCCATGGGCAGGGACACCTTCCACTAGATCACCTTGCTCAAAGCCTCATCCAGCCTGGCCTTGAACACCTCCAGGGATGGGGCATCCTCACCACCCTCACAGTAAAAAAAAAAAATTGTTCCTAACATGTAACCGAGTTCTGCCCTCTATCAGCTTAAAGCTGTTACTCCTCATCCTATAACCACTTCCTGATCAAGAGTCCCTCCCGAGCCCTCCTCTAGCCCCCTTTAAGTACTGAAAGCCTGCACTCAGGTCTCCCAGAGCCTTGTCTTCTCTTGGCTAAACAAGCCCAACTCTCAGCCTGTCCTCATATGGGAGGTGCTCCAGCCCTCTGATCATCTCTGTAGCCCTCCTCTGGACTCAGTCTAGCAGATCCATGCCCTTCTTGTGCTGAGGACTCCAGAAATGGATGCAGTACTCTAGGTGAGGTCTCTTAAGAGTGGAGTAGAGCAGCAGAATCACTTCCCTTGACCTGCTGGCCATGCTTCTTTTGACACAGCCCAGGATATGATTGGCTTTCTGGGCTGCAAGTGCACATTGTCAGGTCATGTTGAGCTTATCTACTAACACTCCCAAGTCCTTCTCCTCAGAACTGCTCTTAATCCAATCTCTGTCTAGCTTGTACTTGTGCTTGGGATTGTCCCGACGCAGGAACTTACGCTTAGCCTTGGTAAACTTTATGAGGTTCTCACAGGCTCACCTCTCAAGTCTGTCCAGGTCCCTCTGGATGCCATCCCTTCCCTCCAGTATGTTGAGTGTGCCACACAGGTTGTTGTCATCTGCAAACTTACTGTACTGACTTACACTGGTCCCAGTGCTGCCCCCTAAGGAACACTGCTCATCGCCAATCTCCACTTGGACATTGAGCCATTGACCACAATTCTTTTAAGTGTGGCCATCCAGCCAATTCCTTATCTACTGAGACATCCATCTACCAAATCCACACCTCTCCATTTTAGAGACAGGAATGTCATAGAATCATAGAATGACCAGGTTGGAAGAGACCCACCGGATCATCGAGTCCAACCATTCCTATCAAATTCCTATGTCATGTGAGGCCGTGTCAAATGCTTTGCATGAGTGCAGTTAAACTATGTCAGTTATTCTTCCCTTATCCACCTATGCTGTCACCCTATCACAGAAGGCCATCAAATTAGTCACTTCCTTATTTTCCATGTGCCTCAGCAGAGTTTCCAAGAGGATCTGCTTCATGATATTGCTGGGAACAGAGGTGAGATTGTCTGACCTGTAGTTCCCTGGGTCTTCCTTTTTTAAAAATGGGAGTTATGTTTCCCTTTTTCCAGTCAGTGGGATAGTGGTTTACCAGTTTCATCCACCAGTTCCCTCGTGACTTGTGGATGCATTTAATCAGGTTCCATGGACTTGAGTACCTTCAGGTTCCTTAAATGGTCTTGCCCCTGGTCATCTCCTACAGTGGGGGGGTTCTTCATTCTCCCAGTCTTCATTCTCCCTTTGCCTTTTGTGACTTGGGTAGTGTGGCTTGAGCGCTTGGTGGTGAAGACATTGTGACTAAAGATAATTCGTAGTTTTTCATCTTTGTAGAACCATTCCTGTCTCATAACTGACGTAACTGGAATCCTGCTGTTTTTAAGATCACTGTATGCCATATGTAGGGACATAAGTATTGTTTCTCCTTGTTTCTGCACATTTACCTGTACACGTTCAGTGTGCAGCACACAGCCCTGGCTCTGCTGAAATGCCCAAGCAGGGGGAAAGATACTGTTTAGTGGCTGTAACCGTTTCCTAAATACTAGTAGTGCTTTACTGATTTAATCTGAAATGTGAAGCCACACTGTTTAGACTTCTCAAATCAGAGGGGAAAAAAAGAATATGTTCCTATTGTGCAAGTTGTCTGAGACAAAACTTTGTCTCTTTGTTGTGTATGTGCTTGTTTCCCTTTGATTTTCTTGTATGCGTGGTAATGTTGCCGATATTTAAGGTATTTGAAAGTGAAGGTAAAAGCCTTGACTAATCCCATCTGCCTGAAGGCACTTTTATAATTCCGTTGTATCTGCCCCATCACTGATTTGAGACAGATACCACTAGAGGATGGTTTTTTGCTCCATTGCAATAGATTGAAGGAAAGGAGGAAATCAGACTGTTTACTTCTGTTATAAACACAAATGCCTCAGAAGACGTGATCTAAAGACAGCTAGTGCTTACAAGAGCAACGGGCTCTTCACAGAAACTGTAGCCACAAAATAAAAAATTGGCTGAAAATTGCTGTTGTTTGCTTTTTGTAGTCTCTTACCCACTCTGCCAAAGGGTAAATGATAACACTGGGCACTGGAGAAGTGATTCCTCTGTATTCAGGGGAAGACTGAAACAATGGGAAGCAGAAGATGGTGTGTGGAACGAGTTCTGACAGCATGGCAGGCCAGGCAGCTTGGCAGCAGATGGCGTTAAAATGTCAAAGTATTAAAATATACATGTCAAGAATAGGATTGGGCATGTTAGAGGTAATTATTCCACAGAAAAGTGATATTTCTGTGAAACAGATTCTGAGAGGATTTAGTATGGTTGCTGCTGTAATTAGCTATGTTAGGCTTATTCCCTTGTCTTTCAGTCATCGCAGGAGACCGCTATAACAATTTTAGTTAACAGACTCTCAATTATTTAAATAAAGACAGAAATGAATGAATCTTCCAATCCTGCCCTTCTCATCTGAGAAAGGAAAACCTCCTTTGCTTGGAAAAAGTGTCCAGAACATCTCTTTCCAAGTTAAGCAAGAGCTGCTTTTCCTTTTGATCATTTTAGGTAAGAGTACTCTTCCTCAGCTGATGTCCAGCATCTTTGCACATTTGCTGTTATAGCAAGGCCATCATTTTCCTGGTCTTTAAAGATAAAAACTCCACTTCCTAAGAATGTTGTTCATATATTTTGCTGTCAATACTTTGCCAACGACTGGATTCTGCAATCTTGGTAAATTATACTGGCTGGCCAGTAAGGCACTATGTTAATAGAGAAGTGCATTGCTTTTGTCTTAAAAACTCAGCTGTGTGCTGAGTACTAGCTGTTTGTGTTCCTGGATGCATATTTACATATTGAAACTGATGTGTCTACTGAAAGTTGTAGTAATAGTTGTCTGTGTGTGACGTTAAGTGTACTCTGTAATATTTTGCCTATAAATGCAATATCTGCTCTACTTAGTTGCTTATATGCGTTCCTTTTTCTAACACAACACAATGAATCTAAAATTGGGTTTTGGCTGTGAATTCTCATTTCAAATAGGTGTCATGAGATAGCTTTGTGTTAGGATCACTTAGCCCTGTTGTCTAGTTTTCAGCCGTCTGAGATTTTAGTCATCCGTCCTCCTGGTGCATAATTCACTCTGCATATGACGATGGCTCTTTAGACCATCTTGTGTGTCTACCCTTGTTTTGGGCCAGAATTCCTATTTGACAAGGTTGGTGCGCTGACCTGTGTAACTATCTTCTGCACAAAGAAACGGGAAAGGCTAATGCAGTCTCCTTGTCCCTATGCTCCCAGCTACTGTGGATAGTCCAAGAGAATTGTAAAGGATTCATAAGTTGATACAGGAATCTTTCTACAGCCAAGTCTTGTACACTTGGTTATTTATTAGAAGGATCTCAATCCATTAATTATTTGTTACATTGGTTATGTAAAACCTCTAATTGTATCCTAAATAAGGTAGCTTCTAAGCACATTACTGCATTAGGCTGTGTTGTTATACTTTAACTCAATATTCATACCGGTCACTTTTATGAACTATATAAGGTCTGACACAAAAAAGCTGAAACTAACCCTATAGCTTGGCAACCAAGAGTGAGAGGGGAGAGACAAAAAGGTAATTATAGAACATGTTCTAACTTGTAACAGTGAGACGAGGCTCAGCTGTATCGCTTCACTCAGTATGAGTGGACGTGTGTTCAAGTACAGATGTTTTCTTAATCTCATTTGGAAAATGTCAGTGTGTGCCAGCTCACAATGCTTTGTCTGTGACGCTGTTTTTAGCTAATAACAGCAGCACTGTGCTTGAGCACCCACCCTAATGGCCACACCTGGCTTCCTCTTCCCAAATATCAAGTCAGCGCTCAAAAGAACCCATTTTTGTCAACAGAAGATGTGAAAGCAAAAGCAATGGAGATCCTCAATGGCCTTTCAGAAAATGATCTGCAGAATTGCTTTGAATGTTGACAGCAGCATAGTATGCAGCTGTGTGTAAATTCAAAATGGAACTTGTTTGAAGGTGATTTTAGTTTATTTTTTTACTTTGTAAAACAAAAGAGTTACAGTGAGTGTGTGACATGGGGGGTTTTGTGTCAGACCTCCTATACATAACTGAAGCTGAGTGTGAAACTTTCATTGCCTTTCAGTTTCTTTACAGTTGTTTGTCTTAAATTATCTGGGATGTCCTCCAGTGACCAATTTTCCATTGGTCATCTCTATGCCCTCTTCTTTTTTGCCCAACAACTTGCACAAAAAGGGCAGTCCAATCACTACAGTGCAGTAGCCACCCTGAGAAAAGATGAAGAAATTCATAACATGCTTTTGCCTGTTCCCTAGGTATTTACACTGAATTCAAGTTTAGTTTGCTCTGGCTTGGCCCTTGAGTTTTTTATGGGATATCTGTCTTTAAGGCAAAGGACATTTTAAATGTGACTGTGTTATGAAGCACGTTTGTAAAATTGTTATAAGTTTTGCTCTAAGTATCTTTCCCCTGCTTAGACCTAAAAAAACCCCCACCTGCGTATGTATACTGTAAATGCCGATACCTATTAAGTACCTTAACCAGATTTAGGAATTATAGGTTCAATATAAAATAAGTTCATCTACTTTTTGATGTGTTTACATAAAACAAATATCTGAAATTCTTGATGTTGAAATAGGTAGGCTGTTTTCACTTAGACACTAGTTCCATAAAATTGTTCCAATCATATTTTTCTGGTATAACACTAAAATTTTCTAATGTCTTATTTGCACTGTGTACATCTAATGAATAGAATTCCAGAAAATGAAATGCAGTATGTTTTGATTGTGCGAAAAAATAGCATCACACCATGTTTAAATGTTATGTGATAGAGAATTGTAGGCATCCCAGCATTATCATCTTATGCCTCCTTGCTGTCAATCACAAATCTTACCTGAGATTTTTCACAGGTTTTGAAACTTTTTGCCAAAAAGATGAAAACTGCTCGTGAAAATTACTGATAATTGCCAAAAAATACATTTTTTGTATCATTGTACCTGAGCTTACTTTTCTGTTGCTGTGCAATCTCTCTTAAAGTTATTTCTGTAGCTTGTGTTCTTCTGGTAGCCATTCTCTTTCTGCCTTTTAAATCAATTTTAATTTCTTACCATAACCTTTTACATTGACGGCACCTAAGGGTTTGGAATTTTCAGGGTGATTGATAAATATATTTTGTCTCTTTTTTAAAACATTTATTCATGTTATCTTTGCCTTTCTCTTTTTCTCATTCTCAGTCAATTGTTTGAGGTTTTTTTCCTAGCCTTTATCACTTCTGCCACGCTTAGCTGAAGGGGCAAAACCATAAGCTAGCCTGCTTAGTGCTGTGATGCCCTTATCTAGCCACTGTCTCAAAATAGTTGATGATGATAAAAAATCCTAACAAGGATGACCAGTAATTTCAGCTAATTACAGTGTCTGTTTCCTGTCAATCAGGCCTACTCTTCATTCTCCAGTCTTTTTTTCTTACTTTCCAAAAGTCTGTCTCATTAACGCCTGCGTGGGTAGCTGACCAGACATAGCACTGATGAACAATGTATGTGGCATTGTGGCTATCTTAGAAGTGTTTTGTTTTGTGTTTCCATGACATTCTGTGGGAAATATTCCTGTGTCTTGATGAATATTTCAAGATTTCTCTGAAGATGTCTGTGTTGACCAATGTATATACATCCAGTGTATACGGCAACACTGTAAATGTAAACTAAGCTCCGTATGGTTCGTAAAGGTTGTTCACTGTTACTCAAGGCAATGGCTTGTTTGGGTAGGATAGAAGGGGCAAGCTCTGCTCATTTTGTGGTGCTTCATATATTTCTCTCCCTCCTCTCCATGCCTCCAGGTTAAGTGTTTTAGATCCAGTTGCAAATTATGAACAATTAATTGGCTTTACTCCTGGAGGGGTGACTTTGAGGATGGTTCTTATTATCCCTGCAACAGATTGATTTAGGTTGTTTACAGTGTCCTTGTCATTGCTTTTTTTCACCTGGTGACATAGTATGTTTGTAGGCTGTCATTATGCAATGTTTCATATCTATAGATGGCATTCCTATTTTCATACATAGTTACAGAATTATAATGGATAATATAATAAGCAGTTTCCTCCTATGGTGCAATCAAGTATTAGCTCATACAACTCAAATATCAGGGGAGGACAGGACAGGATTTGGAATGGGATTCTAGGGCAACACTGCTTGATTTTGTACGGGTGGGTTTTTTTTTAAATGATTGCACTGTGCAGATAGTCTCTAGCTTAGCTATACCAGCAGATGATGCAATGTGCCCTTGAAATGATATTGTTCTGTTAAGACAGCGCTCCATCCTTTATAACTTTAATTACTGAGAAACTTCTATTGTTCCTAGATAGTGCCACAGTCGAATGGTTGGGTCAGCACTGAATACTGAATTTTTTTACTACTGTGAGCTGTTACAAACACATGAAAGCTAATCTGCATTCTCTATAGTCTTGTTCTACTAAGTATTAATCAAGTTCAATGTATGGGCTCTTTGGGGTTCACAGGCCCAAAAGATTTAATTGTAGAGATCTAGAAGGTAGACCGTGGTGAGTAATCTTAATCTTCAAAAGTAATAAGGCCTCCTATCTGCAGGTTAAAGATGATCTTTTCAGGGGTTTATTCTGTCTGTGATTTGTAGTGAGCACCTACCCAAACTAAGTGCCATGATATCTCTTTTTAGTAAGCAGGGCAGGATTATCAAACTTTGCTTATTTCATTTCCAAATGCACTAGAAAAATATATGCAGTCTCCTTTCATTCCAAACTGCTATGCTATCACGTATTTTTCCCTCTGTGGTGAGTGAATAAAGCAAAGTAGGGTGGGTTTATGGGTTTGGTTTTTTTCTTCTTAATACACTACCGGAATGTATTCAGATACAGTAGTGATGGGGGTAGGATAAGCATTTTTAGAGAACAAGCATGCATGTGGTTTGACAAGAACAGACTGTTTCAAATAAAATACAGCACACTTACCAGTGCCTGAAAATTACTTTGGAACAAACAGAAATCTCTTGAATATTGTTTTAAATAAACATACTATCCTGGATCACACTTGACATGCAAAGAATACAATATGTTAAGAAGACATTCAATGTACCTTGTCTGACTGAAATGAGTAGGAAGAATGGAATCTGCATTTTTAACCATTACAGTTATGACAAATCTTATTTTGCTTACCTTTTATCTGACTTAATATGGATCTCCATGTATGTAAACAGTGAAGGGGAAGCTTCACTGGACCCTGTTGAGAGACTGTGAGCGAGCTGAACCCTTTTAGATAAGATTGCATATTTTAAAGGTATTTACCTATGCAGTTTAAGAGTGATTGCAACATAATAATTTCTCTACCTTGAAAGCAGCTCCCTTCCCATGTATGCAGAAGGGAAGAATATCAAAAAGCCATGAGAAACTTATTCAAAATAATTTTTGGCATCAGAATCACAGAATCACAGAATAACCAGGTTGGAAGAGACCCACTGGATCATTGAGTCCAACCATTCCTATCAAACACTAAACATCACTACAGGGTTCATACATAAGCTGAAGTGTCAAGAGAATAAAGGACTATCAGCTGTGTTTTTCTTGTATGATCTTTCAGCCATAAAGAGATACATATTCATACATTGATAATAATGACACCTTATACTTAAATCACTTTATAATTTCCAGGTGCTGCACACATATTAATTAGTGTCTCGCCTTACTTCCAGTCAGCTCATTCTCACTGAGTCAGAACACATTACTCCTCAGTATGCAGTGTTTCAGTGTAATCAACTTTCAGCTTGCAAACAGTCTAAAATCTGTTCTTTCTAGTGTATAAGCAGTTCTTAAGACGTATGCATAGCAAGGTCACTTGCATTTGAATAATTATGTTATAATTTAAAAACATAATTGCCATCTGGGCAGTAAAACCATTTCCATCATTATCAGTCAAATGGCAAATTTCTAAGACACATAATTTTTGTTTCTTATTCCTTCTTCAGCTCTGCTTTATTTTTCATCAGTTGAGTCTTGTCTTTTTAGTTGCATAGGAAGAAAAAGATGCTGAAAAGGAACAAAAGTATGGTGTTCTTTTCTCTTCTGCAGTTCATTTCCATGCAGACTTGTTTTTGTGATTTTTTTTCTACATTGTTGCAAACTTGGTGATGAGAGCAAGAAATAGGGTGCTTACAAATGGTGCCAACACAGGTAGATCCTTATCTGTGTTTGCTTTGAGGCACATGTATTCAGTCACTTAGCTATTCAATGAAGCTGATCCCAATGCAATGTGTTATAGTAGGGGTTAAAACTTTCAGTCTATGTAAAATTGTTTGGGGAACTTGTTTAGTCTTTTTTTTGTCTGTGATTAATATCTGAATCATAGTAACTTAAGAAAGCCTATAATTTGGAGGTGAAAATGTTGAGAGATTATTTTCGTATTATGATACAGCTCTTGATCATGTTGGACAACTTGAATATTTTGCGTACTAGGTTGTCCTTTGCCAGCAGCAAACTTAAATATGCAATACTGATTCATGCCTACCTTTGAACTGGTCAACTGCTATCAGTAAAACATTTCCTTCTTTCCTCTTAGCCCTTTTTCTTTCTCACACATGCTTGCTAGCTGGGGTGATGCAGGCCTTTCTGTACTCCTTAATACTCTAATAAGACCAGCATAGCATTACCTGGCAGTAAGCTATTGTGTTCCTCAGAAGTGGAACCAAGTTACCATTGTAAAATCCTGCCCAAAGCTTGAGATATGGTGAGTGTTCAGCCAGGGATGGTGGATATTGTGTTGAGGATGACAGAGCTGCACTGTGGAAGTCAGGACACTGTCCCAGTTTCTGACCTCTTCAAGAGGCAGAGATGGGATTATTGAATACTTTGCACTACATGCTGGATCAGTCTGTGATTTATATTTGGTGACTTGTAATCCTAAGGGAGTTTGAGTTTTGAGAGAATCCTCTGGGCATAGTAACTAAGAGACAGATTTGGAGCATGGAAAATGTTGGAAAAATAGTATGTCTTTGCAGTCCAGGAGCGTGTGAGAAATAGAAAAAAGTGGTGAGTGTTAGTTACTACTCATGTGAAAAGAGGGTGAATATAAAAATGGAAAGCTTCTATTATCACTTTGAGAGGTTTGTGTTCTACATGTTATTTAAGTGCATGCCTGATGTTAGCATGTGCGTACTGTTCCAGTTAAGCAAGACAGTTAGATTTATGCCTAACATGAGATCAGTAGAGTTTAAATATGCCATTGCTATGCAATTATATCACTTATCTTGTTCTTTCACGTAATGACTTTCAGAGCCAGTAAGAGTAGAGCAGTGTTTGTACTGTAATGATTTTGTCTGAACTGGCAAAATGTTAAATCTCATTAGCATTATCAGCTAGAAAATTCTGAAACATGGACAGGACAGGCTTATCTTTCATGTCAAGCACTCTATACAGCCTGCTGCCTGGAATTGGGCACTGTCTGCAGTCAGTCTTCCTCAATCTGACATGACTGCATGGTATCATTGATTCTTGCAGGACTGTACAGAAAAGGTACTTGCATTCCAGAAAAAAAGGTGCTTTGGTGCTTTATTTCTTTCTGTAAGGAATGCAGAGAAAGAACATTCATCATTACTGAATCTCAATGATAAGATTAGAAGTGGTACTGAACTAGTACTGGAATGTTGATTTTTAGTATTGCACTTTAACTAAAACAGGATTGGAGTGGATCATTTGCTGTTAATAGATTAGTAACCAGGTGATGCGGCTCATTTCTATACCTTGTTTGCACATAGCACAAAAAAACCCAAGAGGGAGGAATCAAGCCTGCATGTTGTAAGACTTTCCTGCCTCTTTTCCAGCAGACTAACATAAAATTGTCCTGTCACCTGCCACTTGGGAGAAGAGGCCAGCTCCCTCCTCTCTACAAACTCCTTTCAGGTAGTTGTAGAGAGCAATAAGGTCTCCCCTCAGCCTTCTCTTCTTAAGGCTCAACAATCTCTGTTCCCCTAGCCGCTCCTTGTAAGACCCAGGTCCTTTTTTTCCAGGCAGCTTTCTAGCCAGACTTCCCCTAGTCTGTAGCTGCATAGGGTTGTTGTGCCCCAAGTGCAGGATCCAGCACTTGGCCTTGTTAAACTTCATGCCACTGGTCTCAGCCCAGTGGTCCAGCCTGTTCAGATCCCTTTGCAGAGCCTCCCTACCCTCCAGCAGATCCACACTTCCACTCAGCTTAGTGCCATCCACAAACTTGCTAAGGGTGCATTCAATGCCTTCATCCAGGTCATTGATAAAGACATTGAACAGGGCTGGACCCGGCACTGAGCCCTGAGGAACATCACTTGTAAGTGGCTGCAGCTTTAAAGGGATGTTGGAGCTTGCTTAAATGATCAGTCACAGAATACTAGGTTGGAAGGGACCTCAAGGTCATCTGGTTCAACCTTTCTTGGCAAAAGCATGATCTATACAAGATGGCCCGTGACCTTGTTCCACGAAACTGTAGTAAGCTTGTGATCAGCTCCTTTGACTTTGACCTTACTGCTTTCTCATCAAGACGGGCAGGAGCAGAAGAGTCATTAACCGTTGAGATCGCACTTGCGCTTTCTGGCTTAGAGGAGATGTGGTGAGGGAGCAGGGAAACAATGGCTGTCCAAGAGGGTTTACCTCAGAAGGCTATGTCTTACCCTCAGCTTATCCCATAAAGGCACAGAAAAGTGTCAGATTCAGAGAACAGTGTCTGTTTTCTTTAAATAAAAGTTAAGCTTAATACTGACATCTCACAGCTTAGCTGCAAAGTTAGTACTGTGCATGTGTTCTCAAAAGGCCCTAACCAGCAGGCTTGATGGGTAATGACTAGAGTTTAGTTTGCACTATGTTTTCTTGATGGTTTCTCCACCTTATGGAGATAATTACTTCTTAGTCAATATGCAAGTTAAAATATTGTTAGACCACAGTAGCATAGTAAGAATTTTCATACAGAAGTGCTTAGAAGATTAACATCGGACTGCCAGGTCATAATTCTATTCTGCCTATTCTGCCCAACATGTAAGACAAAAAAAATCATCATATCTTGTATGCAGTATCACATTTTTATAATAAAGAATTCTTGATGTAGGAAACAATGTTTTCTTTACATTACAGTGGAAATTCTTTAATGCTTACATTCCAGAACTTGAACAGGTTGAAATAACATTCAGGTTGGGAGAAGTTTACTCTGTTAAATCTAATCTACAGGCTAAGTTAGTAATGAAATATTTTTTTTCTCTTAAAATAGCAATGAGTTGTAGCATCATATCTGTAACTATGGGAAGGTCAAGAAACCTTCCTGATTCTTCAGCCCTCAAATTTTGAAAAGGTTTTGATTTGGCTCATTTTAGGGGTAGAGCAGAGGAGGCTTAGTGCAAAAGATACCAGGCAATGAAAATTAGCACAGAACTCAAATCCCTTTCCATCTGAAACTGGTGAAAAAAGTCTTGCTGGCAAGAAAAGAAAATGTAGCCTAGCCTTTTCTCTTAGGAGCAAATAAACTGATATTTGTTATCACTGTCTGAGAAATCCAGTGCTCACCTTGTAATATTTTGGTGTGTATGCAACAAAAAAACATTTGCACTTTCTTGTTTTAGGAATAACCTAGCATTCTGAACTAATGTTTTGGGTACCTGGTGAAATATTCATAGCCATCAATCGTCATTCATGTTTTTAGCCAGCAGTTTTATCCTGTAACTGTCTCTACCCTAGTGAATCTGCTCTAAATTGTCACATTACTGTATTTAATTTCTTCTCAACAGCGTTAATGTGTACAATGTAGAACGGAGACAGAGATAGAATTGTCTTTTTAAAACAGGTGATAATGAATAGAGGATGGAGTGGGCTGCTGTTGTGGGACAGAGAGCTCTTTATAGAAAAAGGTGAGAAACACGAAGAAGGCTAGCATCACTAATAATAAAATGGGTGAGCAAGTGAAAATGAGAAAGTATCATTTCATGGCCACTCAGCTTCACATTAATTCCCACTGAACATCAGTAAACAGTACTGTAGAGATGGATCATTGTTAAACAAACGATTTGCAATGTAAATGGTAGATGTTCTAGGATATCATCAACACGTTTGACCCCAGACAATTATATTTGACTTTTTGATATGCATGAATTCTGTCCATATGGTTATTTGCTGTCGCTCTATGAGCTCATAATTGAAAATAATGAATTTTAGGTTAAAGTCAGGGAAAGTAGGAGAGGACTCCTTAACCTGGCTGAGCATCTCTAGTCTACTTCAGGGCAAATAGTCAAATCACTGGGAGCTTGCACCTCAAATTCAGGTTCCTTTTCATTGCCTCTTAGCTTTTGGTCTCAGTCAGTAGCTGATGAATGCCTAGTAGCCATGTAAATGCCATACCCCTGCACCCATCCTTCTGAACTTTCAAAGCTAAACCATAGCTGTCTTACCATGATATTCCTCAGCTTCCTATTTAGACTTTAACTGACAGGTTTAGTTTGAGTTGAGGTTTTATAGGGAAAATGTGCCAGTTTGGTGTTGCTTTTTGTGTTTAACTCTTTGAAGCTACATACTATTTCTTAGCTCGTTAACTCTGAGTACTAAGGATGGTGTGAGCGCAAGCTGTGGTGTTGTAGTCTGTTCCAAAGCACCAGAACAGATTGATGTTATGCAGTTTCCAGGCTGCATAGGGTATTTTGCTCCTGCTTAGTCCCCCCCAGCTTTTGAAGAAAGAACGGGAGTTTGTTTGATTTTAACAGTTTGTTGAAATCTCAAGAAGCAGAAAACAGGAAAAACAATCACTGGTCACCCAGTGTGTAAACCAGGTGGTTTCCTGAGTACCTTTCAGAGAATTTAATGAAGACACACCGACTGGAATGCTGCTGACAGTCTTAACAGTCTTTAACCTGTTTGCTACCTTTTCAGGCCTACATTTATACTTCCCAGTTAAAACCAGTTTCATATATTCATTTTCTTGGGCATTTTTCTGAGAAATCATTCTTTTATCAGTCATCATTTGTTCTCTTTTTCTAACAGACTACCCTTAGACAACTGGACAGATAAACAGCTAAATGTTGTAGGAGGATTTGTGGTACATTTTCTACTTACCTTTCTGTGATAGCCTGACAGACCTTTTTTCCTGACAGACTTTTACTGCTTCTTTTTCCTCGAGTGTGCACCATTTTTGTCCCCCATTTCTTTCTCCTTCTTACATATAGATTTCTGGCTGTAGCTACAGCATTTGTTGCTTGATTATTACCTTTGCATTGGGATAATTTGCTGGTGTATACTTAAAACTTATTGGTTTGTTTTGCTCTGGTCCCTTGACACTGCTGATTTCCCAGTAACTGACATTTCCCACTTAAATTTCTATCTGGATCGGACCACATTCCCCACTGGTGTTAGGAGTGTGTGTCTATGCTTTCTTTACAAATGAGAAAAAAAATGAGATCATCTTTATTTAGGGGTGCTGCTTCAAGAAATGTAAATATTTTGCTTCACTGTGCTTAATTAAATTTTATATCCATTCTCATCTAATGTTAGGCAACATTGATTAGGGCTGTACTCTACATCACATGACATTTAACTCTGCTTGAAGGGTTTTTGAAGGGATTTTGACTAGAGAGTGTATAAAAGTTCTTCAGTGTGGAAGGTGATATACAAACTTAATTTAAGTCATCCCAGCTTTGCCTAGAGATCTGAATGCCTTCAATGTATTTTATAGTCTATTCCCAGAACTGCAGATAGTATTTGTCGGAGAAATATGGACTCAGGAGACTGAATTACTCATTTTGGAGTAATGTCAGAATTCTTACTCTTCAAAATTTGTGCACATGCAGCTTGGAGAAGTAGATAATGTTACACAATGTTTAAGCAGATACATTGATGTTAATCAAATTTCCTGCAATATTTAAGCAATATCTCTTCTATATGTTTGCTTTTCATTAATTATATGCCCTTGCTTTTTTTCAAAGAGGCATTTGAAGTACATTTTACTGATGTTGGTTTATAATCTGAAGGTTATAATGCTTATCAAGTCATCACTGACTTTATAACTTTGGATCTTGAACATTATTCTAATCTCACAAAAATTTGTATTTCTGCTATATCCCAGTGAAAGTCTTTTGACACTTCGGCTTCTGCTTGTCTATAGAACTATACAGCCCAGTGAGGGAAGGGTACTGCATGGCTTGATGAAACGGCTGTGTGGTCTGTGGATACTAATAAAGCCCTTTGACATGCATGTGGACAAAGTGATGTGTAAATGCCAATAATCATCAGACTTTCCACAAATGGATCAATAAAGATTGTTTCATCTTTTTCATTACCTAGCAAATTGCTGAGGGCTGTTTAACTTTATGACCTTTTATCATATTTTATAATTAATTATGAAATTACAAAATATTATATATTAATAATTAATTGTATATTAATTTAAAATATTTTACTAATAAAAATAATATAGGTTCTATTGCAATGACTACATTGCATGCACTTCTTTGGCAGAGATGTGCTGAAAAAGGTAGCTGTTAAATGCACAGTGATGAGTGTATTTTAAATATCTGAATTCACAGATGCAGATGGATCTGCATTTTGTCTGATGTACCTGGCATACTAAGATTAGCAGGATGGCTAAAGAGCTCATGCTTACACCTATGGAATTTAAAGTGGCTTTCTAAGGGGGGGTGGAAAATGTAGCCCTTTATTCTTGGTATTGTCAAAGCAACAAATGACATATACTTAACAGTTTTTCACAAACTGAACAACAAATAGTTCAGTGTGTGCAGTCACACACAGAGGAATATTTGGCTTCTGTTGCTTTAGCTGTAGTTTTAAACTACTGTAAAATATGCTGTTATGAATGCACACTTATGATGAAAGGGGAGATGGCAAGGGAAGAGATTTGCTGCAAAAGGTTTATTTGTGTGGGAAAATTATGCCCATGCAACTTCTGGTGCCTATATGCAGAGCTCTGAATTTTGAGGTGGGCCCTTCAGTCTAAGTCAGAAGTAGAGAAAATGAGGGGAAAAAGTACATTTTGTTCATGGTGTTGCTTATGCACTTTGTCTAGATTCTTTAGGGCACAGTGAGCAGTTCCTGGTGCAGAAAGTAGAACTGGGATCTCTGCATCTCTCTGGGTAATGCTTTAGCCACAGACTTGTTTTATCTTGCATATTCACTCTTTGAATCTTATTTTCTTTTCTGCCTGGTGGCAGCCTAGTAACAGACAGCTGGAGCACTCCTCTGGGAGACAAGATATGTCGGTCTCCTTGGCAAAGAGCCTGACCTCTACTATTTTATAAGCAAAGAGTGACAGTGCTATTAATAGATCCCTCCTCCAGCCAGGTTTTCAAAGGAATATAGCCTGATTGATGTGCTGCTGAGCTTAGATATTATCAGCCCATGGTAGGTGTATTGTGAGTATCAGGAATGAATTGGGCCCCTGGGGAGAGTTAAGTTCAGAACAGCTTCAGGGAGCTCTGCAACCTCTGCATGAGAGAAGGCATCTGCTTCATGGCTCCATCAGCCATCTGGGACACAGCCCCCATCCCGCCCAGCAGCTAAGCTGTAAGCACTTAACTCCAGGCTGTTTTGGCAAACCTACAGGCTCCAGCTGTCAGCAAAAAAGTTGGAGCCCTGGTTTAGACTTAGTCACTTAACCAGTCTTTAGGCCCTTTGGTCATCTGCAATCAAAGATAGCTGACTGGTAGTTTTGCGTTTGACTGCTAACAGGTGGTAGTAGGCAGGGTTTCTTTCCTAGATGCAGCTGGGAGAAAGCTAAATATAGCAGTCCATGAGTAATGAAACTTTTTCTACTGAAAAGACATATTGTGATTTAAATTAAAATTTTATTTTAAGTAAATTAATCTCTCTGAAAACATGAGCTTCCATGGAAGAGTGAATTCAAAATTATTTGTTCAGTATTTCTGAATTGTCTTCCCTTTGACACATGGACCTGACTTGGCTCATATCAGGCCCAGTCAACACGGGTTCATGAAAGGCAGGTCTTGCCAAACTAACTTGATCTCCTTCTATGACCGAGTGACTAGACTCTTGGATGAGGGAAAGGCTGTGGATGTATCTTCTTGCACTTTAGTAAAGCCTTTGACACAGTTTCTCACAGCATTCTGCTATGGAAACTGTCGGCCTCTGGCCTGGACAGGCGCACACTCTCCTGGGTGGAAAACTGGTTGGCTGGCCGGGCCCAGAGAGTGGTGGGAAATGGAGTTAAATCCAGCTGGAGGCCAGTGACAAGTGGGGTTCCCCAGGGCTCAGTGCTGGGTCCAGCCCTGTTCAATGTCTTTATCAACGACCTGGATGATGGCATCGAGTGCTCCTTTAGCAAGTTTGCAGACGACACTAAGCTGGGTGGAAGTGTGGATCTGCTGGAGGGTCGGGAGGCTCTGCAAAGGGACCTGAACAGGCTGGACTGCTGGGCAGAGACCAACGGCATGAGGTTTAATGAGGCCAAATGCTCTTGGTGCACAACAACCCTGTGCAGCTACAGACTAGGGGAAGTCTGTCTAGAAAGCTGCCTGGAGGAGAGGGACCTGGGGGTGTTGGTCAATAGCCAACTGAACATGAGCCAGCAGTGTGCCCAGGTGGCCAAAAAGGCCAATGGCATCTTGGCTTGTATCAGAAATGGCGTGACCAGCAGGTCCAGGGAGGTTATTCTCCCTCTGTACTCGGCACTGGTGAGACCACATTTCGAATCCTGTGTTCAGTTCTGGGCCCTTCACCACAAGAAGGATGTTGAGGCTCTGGAGCGAGTCCAGAGAAGGGCAACAAAGCTGGTGAAGGGGCTGGAGAACAGGCCTTATGAGAGGTGGCTGAGAGAGCTGGGGTTGTTTAGCCTGGAGAAGAGGAGGCTGAGGGGAGACCTCATTGCTCTCTACAACTACCTGAAGGGAGGTTGTGGAGAGGAGGGTGCTGGCCTCTTCTCCCAAGTGACAGGGGACAGGACAAGAGGGAATGGCCTCAAGCTCCGCCAGGGGAGGTTCAGGCTTGAGATAAGGAAAAAATTCTTCACTGAAAGTCTGCCCAGGGTGGTGGTTGACTCGCCTTCCCTGGAGGTTTTTAAGGTGCAGGTGGATGAGGTACTGAGGAGCATGGTTTAGTGTTTGATAGGAATGGTTGGACTCGATGATCCAGTGGGTCTCTTCCAACCTGGTGATTCTATGATTCTATGATATTTGATGTTGAATGCAAGGGAAGAAAAATACATTAAACACTTAAATTTTTTAATAGGAAACTGCATACTCAATCTTTGCTGGGAAATGTGCTAACAACTGGAAAATGAACCAAAATCCGGGTTTAATTCGTAAAGCCAAATATTATTGCATAAGAATATTCTCATTAATGCTTTGTAACCCAAATAGACTTAATTTCTCATTAAACATTTTTGTGGTAATTTAAGAAGGCTTGTCTGGAGCCAACATTAGCTTAAATATTTTCAAGGGTCTGTGTTTGTCAAGATCTCCCTAAGCATTGCATTAAGCTGGTGAGGTGAGATAATCTTACAGAGCTTAAAAAGCTTTGCCCACAGGCCAGCAAAATTATTAGACCATATAAAAGAATGTGTTTCACTGTAACAAGGCTGACCTTTCCTAATGGAAATTTTGCCAAACGATATTCTGAATTTTTTTTTTTAATTTCAGACGCAAATATGTGAGGCTCAGTCTTCAAACTCTTGTTTATAGGAGATGTTTCTGTGATTTAAAACAGATTTATTCATGTAGGACGCAGTCTTGCAAAGACTTACGGGTGTGCTTTACTTAGGTGCTGTGGGTACTTCCATCCAAGTCAGTGAAAGCTTGAACTGACAAAACAGGAATCATACCCAGAAGTAAGAATTTGCAGAATTGGGCCCGAAACATTTTTATTATGCACTAGAGAAAAAGGTTGAAATCAGTGGTCTAAGGCCACAAAAAGAAAACATAGGAAAAAAAAAAATTAAGGAAGCCCAACACCAGTTCCAGAGGGAATGCCCCGCTAGTTCTCACCCTGTGTCCTGCCACACTTCTCATTCAATCAAATCTCTTTTGTCTGACAATCCTTAGGATATTTTAGAAGCAGAATGAATGGTAACTTGACTTTTTAAGTTTATCCTCCAAATTGTTCAGGCTCACATTGAGCATTGTTTTCATAACTAATGATGAAGAACCTCTTATTTACTTAAAGTGTCAGATTCTCCAGGCATAATGCTGCCAGATGAAACTTCGTATACATGTGCACAAAAGGACATCATCACTGTACAGAACCTCAAGCAATTTCTCTTGTCAGGATTTAAAGATGGAAGACTTTTAACTTTTACTGTGTTGGCTATGTAACTGTCCAACTCGGAAGAGTATGGTTAATTCATGAATGCTTTGAAATTCTGAGAGGCACTAGAATTTTGAACATCAAATATTCCTGAAATAAAACACAGAAAACTCAAATTAATTGTATTTACAAGAAGTTTGCCATTACAAGTTAATTAACATTTTTTTAAAAAATTACATTTATTGTAGTTCTGGGTAAGACATTTCAAGATCAATAGCTAAGGAAAGGAGGAAAACCATGAAGAGCATGTTTCTTGCTGTATGGCCTTACTTCAGGAAGAAATGAAAGCATATGTTGAAGAAAGGCCCTGGACAGAACAGTATTTAAACAACTGCTTTACTTGCACTTACTTCAAGATTTCAATTTGTTTAAAATTACATGCACATGGAAGTAAGAGCAGTGTATTGAGTCTTCAAGAAAGAAAAGCCCTTCAGAGTGATTCTTAACTGATTGCAAATGCTCCTCTTACCAAAGATATCAGAATAAAAATTCTATAATGTAGATAATCATTAGAAGAAAAGACACAATGTGTTTTCCAATGGAATGATTGTCAGAGCTCTTAGATTCTTCTGTAGATTACCACTTACAAAAACCCTAACAAAATGATTATTGGATTTTAAAGGTATTCTCTGTAAGTAAATGTCACTTTTAAATACCTCAGCTGTTATGTTTGTGTTTGCGTCACCATAGGGATATAAATGGTACCATTTACATATTTTATCCAATTCTCTAATGTTCACTTAGAGAGTTAAGGTAAGTTGTGTAAATGGAACAGCTTGCTGGCTGTAGATAAATTGATTTAAGCTACTGTAAATGGGACTAAAATTAAGGCACTGAGTTATTCAGAAGACACATACTGTTATACTTCGTGAAAGTAATGTATTCAATAGCATGTAAGTTTTAGTTTGAAATCAAAACAGAGTCTATGGAAATATGGTAAATACTGTCAGCATTTTTGCTTTGGAAGAATTATGTTTAGTCTTCTCAGGTGTGTGTTCTAATAATTTTTACTATATAACATCTTAGGGGGAAACAACATAACCTGTCCCTCTAAAATAACCTGGAGGGATATGATCAATTGCCATCTTCGAATCTACTTGCCTTAATATCCTTTTCTCTTTGTGAATTTGATAGGCGGACTGTTTGGTGAATAAGGAATTGGCTGGATGGTCACTTTTAAAGAGTAGTGGTCAACACCTTGACATCCAGATGGAGATCCTTGATAAGTGGTGTCCATCAGGGGTCCATACTGGGATCAGTGCTACTTAGTATTTTCATCAATGATGTAGACAGTGAGATTAGTGCACCCTCAGCAAGTTTACAGACGACGCCAAGCTGAGTGGTGCAATTGTTGCACCAGAAGGACGGGATGTATCCAGAGAGGCCTGGACAAGCTGGAGAAGTGAGTCTGTATGAATCTCATGGGGTTCAACAAGGCCAAGTGCAAGATCCTACACCTGGGTTGGGGCAATGCATCGTTTCAATACAGGCTGGGGGACAACATAATTGAGAGCTGCCCTGCAGAGAAGGATTTGGATGTGCTAATTCATGAGGAGCTCAACATGAGTCAGGAATGTGTGCTTACAGCCCAGAAGGCCAACCATATCCTGGGCTGCATCGAAAAACGTGTGGCCAGCAGTGGTGTGAGACCCCACCTGGTGTATTGTGTCTGGTTCTGGAACCCCTATCATAAGGATATGGAACTATTGGAACAGGTCCAAAGGAGGGCCACGAAGATGATCAGAGGAATGGAGCATCTCTGCTATGAGGACAGGCTGACAGAGTTGGGGTTGTTTGGCCTGGAGAAGAGAAGGCTCCAGGAAGACCTTATAGCAGCCTTCCAGTACCTGAAGGGCGCTACAAGAAAGCTGGGGAGGCATGTAAAAGCATGCCTTTTACAAGGACATGTAGTGGTAGGACAAGGGGGAGTGGCTTTTAATTAGAGGAGGGAAGATTTAGATCATGCATTAGGAAGAAAATCTTAATGGTGAGGGTGGTGAAGCACTGGCACAGGTTGCCCAATGAAGCTGTGACTGCCCCCTCCCTGAAAGCGTTCAGGGTCAGGTTGGATGGGGCTTTGGGCAGCCTGGTCTTGTGGCCAGTCCCTGCCCATGGCAGGGGATTTGGAACTGGATGAGCTTTAAGGTCCCTTGAAACTCAAACCATTCTGTGATTCATTTATCCATCTTTACCTTATAGATCACCAAATAACTGTTGAGTTTTCTTTTTCTCTGAGTATATGAACTAAGATCAAGTTGCATGTTGGAACCACATTTTTCATCCGTGTCTGCCTTCCTTGCACATCTACAGTAAATGTGTGATCTGCTCATCAGCTGTTCAGAAATTTTATTATGAGGGTGTTCCCTTTGAGTTGTGGTAGTCTGCCATAAGGACTCATGATTATGTGCTAATAGTCCCCAAACAGGGGATTTTGAGCTTCCTCATGGATTTTCTGTGATTAGAGATGGTCTTAAAAACTGCGTAGAAGCTTAAAATGAGATATTTATGTAACACTATTCTGCATATGGCACAGTAGATCAGCATGCTCTATGGCAGCCTTTCTCTTTTTGTCTAGTTTCTAGTTGCAGTACAGAAGCACTGTAGTATAGATTGAGTGTAGACAGTAATATTGGTAAGGAAAAAAGTTGGAAAGTGTGAAGATAGATAAGGCATCAAATTGTAGTGGCCATTACCCCCTAGGCTCTCTATCTCTCCCTGCCCCCCTCCTCTCCTCACAGATTTTGTTAGTGGAGGACACAGCAATGTCCCTAATATAAAGCAGGAGGTTCCTTTTTTTTCCCTCATCCCACCACAGCAGACTGAGCAAGGGGCTCTGTGGGCTTCGCTGCTGGCTGGATTTAAACAACAAATTGTTAGTTACAAAGTGTGTGTTGTGTCAGAAATGGTAGCTCAGAATAACATGTTTCTTCTGTCTTATGGCTTAATAATACCTTTCACTGCTTTATTCTTTCTCATACGTCAGTGTAAATGTAGCTTTCTGTAATTAAATGAGTACTTTTCACAGAAAAGAGAAATTAGATTTTTGGAATGGCAAGGTCTCTTGCAGGGTTTCTTTTGCCAGGCAAAGTTGGTTATATCACAAAGCACAAAGTGACTGACTGTCATGGAGCCAGAATTTGGCCCTTGGCTGCACACCGAGTTGCCTATTGCTTGTATGCAGACTTGCCAGTATAAGAACATGAGCACACAACATGGATATGATGTACAAAGGTGATGAGGTAGCAAATATTTTATTCCTAATGTATCCTGCAACACAGTAATGGGTTTCTCCTGAATTTTTATGCATAAAAAACACAGGAATATACAGAATTGCTCTTCATGCTGCGTGAGGGAAATGACTCAGTGTCCATCAGTCTTTTGTACCTGTTTTAAAATTGCTAGCATTATGCCCTGACAAGGGAAGGGTGGTTAGTGCCCTTGTGACAAAAAATGGTAGCCAGCCTTCATTCTATTTTCTTACGGTAGCTAGCAGGGAAAGAGAGAGGCATTGCTTTGCATTTCTTCTCTGGGTAAGGAGACAGACTCTACAATTCTGGAGGGCAAGGTTGAAGTGTTAGGAAAGATTAAGTGACTCCTTTTCTGTTTCTCCTTCTTCAGACAAGTCTTCACAAAGAAGGACTTGCCAATTCACTTACACAATTGCCATGAGCCTCACTAGGAGTGAAAACTTCACTAGCCTCAAATGAGTTATTGCTGCCCAATTATCTAGCTGCTGTTGTTAAACACGAAAAATTAGACAAGAGCCTATTTTTCTCTGCACAGTAATTTGAAAGCCATTCAGGCCAACCTCAACTGAGCTGCAACTGCGAATGAACAAGCTGGTGCTGCTGGGCTGTTCCTGGCAATTCCTGTGCCAGTAGAGGCTGCCTACACAACAGCTCCGTCTCCCAGAATTCCAGAATGGCAGGTTGGAAGGGACCTCAGTGCAGGGAAAGTAACTGTACAGAAATCCTCAGCTACTTATGCAGTAAAAGCCGTCTTTTGTGCCATGTATTTAACCCAGGACCCTGTGAGGTCAGCAAAAGTGTTTCCTCAAGGTTTAGAGTAAGATCTCTGTCACAGAGATGTGTCTCTTCAATGGCGTCCAAGTTACTTTTAAATGCTGTGTTTTGGTAAATGTGCAACAGAGAGTGAACTTTGCTGAGAGTGGCAGGACCAACAGTGTCCTGTTTTGAGCTCCTCTGGTTGAAGCTCTGTGAAACAAGGTTTGCAAGGCCACAGGGGCACAGAGATGCTGGTGTCAGGGTTGCAGTTTCTCAGCTACCAGACCTCCTCCAGGCAGCCTGCAAAGGGAACTGGTAATGACAATGGTCCCTGCCTAAAAAAATAATAAAAAAAAAATAGGGACAGGGAAGGTGTTAGGAAAGTATGGCCTAAGAAGGGATAAGATGCTTTGGTCTTACATTTCTGTAGTTCTTTGCATAGAAGGGATTTGTGTGATGCCATGGAGTCTGGGTTCTGCTCTCTTCACCCTCTGTGCCAGAGCCCTGCCAGGGATCCTTCTGAATTACAGACCACGAGGACATACCTCTCCACCATTAGACTAATTGATTGCAATTGCAAGCGTCTATTATTGCAGTAGTTTCTTTGTGTATGTGATGAGAAAAGACTAAACTCAAGAAAAACATAGGAACACAACATAAATAAAATTTATTGATCTTATTTTCTAGTTACTTCATATGCTTGGTAAAGAGCGTGCTTGCACTGAAAATCACTATAAATGTGATCAGATATTCCCTGTAGCAGGTTGAAGTGAAAAGATGTGTTGACGTTATGCTTAGACAGGATTTGGAGCATTTGACAGCTTTTCTTTTAATGAGTTTTCTGTTTACATTTTAATTACTCTTATCACTTTGTTTCACCCTGTTACTGTATTTTCTTACTTCATAAGATTAGGAATAAAGCATTATGTTAATTTCCCTTTTAAATACTTAAGCTAGTATTTATCTCTCAATGTAAGAAAACCTGATAAGTAGCGATTTAAATTTCACTGCAAAAAATTTCCTTGAGCTATCTTAGCAAGTAGGAATAGTCTCAAAATTAGTCCAGTGAGTCATACTGAAGGAATGACAGCTGAGGAGAACTGTCACTGGCAGTTCTCATATACTGCATCTCCTTGCTGGTACCCATGAGCTGGGTGGTGACTCCATTGTCTGATGAGCTTCTTCAAAGTCTTGAGAGGAAAGTGTGACTTTTGAGATAAAGGCTGGCCAGTGACCATGCCTGACTTGGAAAATATCAGGAGTGGATGCAGCTCTCTGGGCAAGAAGGAAGTGAAGCGATGCAGAAAATAGTGTCAGTTTTCAGAATGCCATTGCTTCTGGTATTTTTACTGAATGAGCACTGCTTTCTGGACACTTACAAGGATCAATTAATGCTAAAATTCTGACTCCTGCATACAGTTTAAATACAGAATATAATGTCATGCAGTGTGCTTCAAATGGGGTTTTTTTGGTACCTGAACTCTGAAGGTCATTAGGCAGACATGATCCTGAGAATATAATATGAGAACCAGAATTTTTAATGAAAGATTGAAAAAAAAATCACCAGCTTTTAGAAATAAAATTTGTTTGCATGTATCTACATTTCTGACAAATGGAAAACATTCTGTGGGTTATAACCATATATAATATATAACTATATAATAATGTTTTAAATTCTTTTGAGTCTTGTAATTTAAAGTCATGTGAAGACTGCATGTAATTTCAGTGTATGGAAGTTGACTTAAAGCTACTACAGTTTACAAAACCTGAACATTCGCGTAGTGCAGAGTTTCCGTGACCACAAAACTGTCTTTTTCCTAAAAGATATGTGCACATATTTTGTGGTCTACAGCTTTGGAGAAACTAGGGTAAGCTCTATAAATAATGTCAGGTAATTATTCAATTCTGGTTTTATGCCACAAAAATAAAAAAAATTGTTCTGTAGTGAATGTTCTTCTGATATTTCTGTGAAATCTCTAAGAACATTGCTTATCTGTCATTTCACTTACAGGTACATTTACGTTCCCATGGGAGGATCTCAGTCCAGTCTGCTGGGAATGCTCTTTTCCACAGCGCTTACTTTTGCCTTTGTAAGCTATTGGCATGGAGGACAGAGTTATCTGTGGTACTGGGGTGCACTTAATTGGCTTGGAGTAATTGTGGAAAATGGTGTCAAGAAGATACTTTCTGCTTCACTTATTCAAGATTTAATTGTAAGTTGAGTCTCTCTATGTTTCATGTTCTTGTTTGCTGGCTTCATTCTCCTCTGAAGTTCCTGGTTACTAGATTAAAAGTTGTGGATAATAGGTAAGAGTTAGCATTCCCTTGCCCACCCTCCAGTGTTTGAGGTAAGCCATAGAACTTGCAAAGTATCAGCAAAGCAAATATTGAAATATGCATGGTCTTAAAAGCTTCCTCTGCAGTCTTAGAGTAGCCAACCACTTGCCACCTTGTATACAGGTGACTAGAAGCCAGTTTTAACATTTGTGTTCTGATTTCACTCAGAATGGCCTTAAAATATTCATCTTTGCTAAAATTAACAGTGTATATTTCTAACAACATGTTTCCTGGACAAATGTGTGAGTTGCAGCTACCTGCATCTTGGAGGAAACTTACACTGGGAAATCTTATGCCACTGAAGAGCCAAGTAAAGAAAATATTTTGCTTTGAAGACCTATGATATTTTCAGTTTACTTATACTTTTGATCTTCATGCTAGCATTTCCAAAGGACAAATTTGTCTTTGACATGCAGTCACATGCTCTAGTAACTAAAGATAAATAATTCCTATGTCTTGCTTAGTAGTGATGAATGTACTGAATTCGTACTCCCTTGTAATGTTGTGTGGTGATTCTCTGCAACTTGATGAAGTTGTGATGCTCAATTAATTATTCTTGTTCTCCATCCCACCAATCTCAGTTTTTACTGTTGTGGCGTCCACTGGGTGACAACTGATACAGCTGAATAATTTGTGGCAAATAACAGCCAGTGCTACCTTATATCGTCTATGTGTCCATCACTGCGAATTCAGTGACAGTCTGGAAGCAGCTTTTTTTCCTTCTTAGAGAATGAGTTTATTAGATCCATTAATACCTCCTCTGTGGTGATGCTGAGCTTCAGCATCTGACTGGCTGCATGTGTTTGTGTCTGAACTGGAAGACAACATTGTGTTTTAGGCATCCAGCTGTATAAGGAAGTATAAATACAGGGGTCTTTGTATTTGGTGTCACTATTAGAAATTTTAAAAGAACTCTTAAGGAATTAAGTGCTTAAATACCATAGAAATTATAAAGACATGGCATTATAAAGGTGGGGTTATATGTGTCAGATTAATTTCCAACACATAGTTCTAATTATAGTTAACTGATGCTGGCAGTAGGGTTCTTTTGTTTGTATAAATTAACTCCCTAGCAATGAACCAAGTGCATTTTACCACTTTCCTCCCCTTTGTTTTCATCCAGTGTTTTTAAAGATTTATCCAATGTCTTCCACGTGTCCCTTGTTTTCCATTTCTGTTTGGAAATGTGGCTGTAGACCTTTCTTAGAAGGTCCTATCACTTCTTTCCCTGGAATATTTCTGAAGCCAACATTTTTAATATGAATAGTTTTGGCATTTGAATTAGTGCATTCATAACCTTTTTATATGCTTGCATTTGGTTATGGCTGAGTGATGCTTTGCCTTGTGCCTTGAAGATTTCCCTACAACTGTATGAGCCACTGTCTTTACAAACTACCCCTCGTTGCTCTCCTCTCTCTTCTAACAAACCCCCATTTTCTTCTTGAATGCTGAGACGGGGGTGCAAATGTGTAGTTGTACTTCGAGCCTTTGTTATCAAGGGGTGGAGTGATGTGACTTTCTCTAAGAAGCATCACTTACATTTAAAATTACCTGCAAATTCCCTAATGTCCTGTATGCATTTCCTTTTCCTTCCCATAATCCTGTCTCAGTGAGAGGTGTGTAAACTTAGCGTCTGTAGTGTGGAGGGTCCTGTTACAAAGGATGGGGTTTTCACTTAAATTTCATCTGTTGACAAGCTGAAGTCCTTTGCATTCTTATGCTTCACTCACTTGCTGTGTTGGCTCTTGAAGGCTATTTTTGAAAACAGTAGTTTATTTTTGTCCCCAGAATAGCAGATGAGTTTATGTAGCAATGCAAAGGAGAAGCTTATGCTTCTTTTTTTAACCCATTCTGTTTACCAAACCTCCTCATAAATTGTTGCTAACATTGAATTCCATAATTAATTTGAGCAGGAGGTGTTTAATTATTAATATAAATAACATCCTTACTGAAAAATCAGGAGGAATAAGTTGAATTTTAATTCTGTTCTGTTTTAAAAACTGAATTGATCACAAAGAATGAGTTATATCAAAATTGCTTCCTTTTTTCCCTCTACTATATTGTCTCAAATCTCTTGCAAAAGAAAGATTTAGAGTTCTAAATAAAGCACATTTGAGTCTCATCCTTCCCTGAATCCTTGTGCTGACTAAGAATATATATAAAAAGAATTAGTCTATATATATATATATATATATATATATATATTCAGATTTTACAGTAGTTTAAGTCTCAGCTCTTGAGACCTAGCGCAATATGGGTAAATAACAATTTTGTAGCAGTCTGTCAAGTTTTAAATGTCATATTGGAATATTGAGCTGGAATGAACAAAGACACATGAGTGTTATTTTTGAGAAGTTGAATCAGCATATAAAGAAATATTTACTGAAAACAATAAATACCCTGACCCAAAAATTGGATCTGAAACTTTTGATCTGTACTGGTTGCAAATGAGTTCCTGGTGTCCTGATTTCAGCTCTAAAATATCACTAAAGCATTGTATATAAAACAACAATAAATGCTAATCAGCTAGGGCATAGCTGGAAACTTTATATTAAACTGGAGAAGTTTCATTGTGGTTTTATCAGGTTTTTTTTTCACTTTTTCAGGAGATATTTATACACATACTGAGGAAAGTAGTGCTTTGTTTCACTGGTTCTATATTAATTTCTTACAGATGAACAGTAATTCATTCAAAATCAGACAGAATTTGTATTGACTTCTAATAAATAATATGTCAGATTTCTGAAAGAAAATGCTAATAGCTATCATTCTTCCAACTATTTCATTTTTTTTCTTACTTCTTTTTCCTTAAGGAAAACAAGATATAGATCCATACAAGAAATTTGATCTTGATATAAAAATAGATTTGGAATGATTTAAACCTTAGAATAGCAGACAGCATCTTTAAATCAATGGATTTTTGACTATTTGGAAATCATATAAAAGAAGAAGTAGCAAAGGGAGTAAAGTTGGCAGTTGTTAAAATTAATGTTTTAATCTCAATTAAAACAGCAGTGTTCATCTTGTTAGTTCTTTCATTAAGTGAAAATGTCATTATATTAAGAAATTTTTAAATTGAAACAAAGGTATCATGCTATGAAGATTTTCTAGTGTTAGAGCTTATTTCTAACTTGATTTATTAAGAAACTAAGTATACTATAAACAATTCAATTTGAGAAACAACTAATTTTAACCATGGCTTATTTAAAAGTAATTTTTATTATCCTTGTAAATGTTTTGGCTTTTTAATATATAAAAATGCTTAGATTTCTATGTTTTCATTTATGACTCTAACAAGGAGCACTAATAAAGTCTATTTCAGTACATGATAATTGCCTTCCCAAGCCCCTTGTGCTGAAGTGGAAGTATTTTGTATGATGTCCCATGTTTTTGGTTAGCGTGCTAGATTTTTTTTTCCCCCTGAAAGAATGAACTCCATACATTTGTCTTTGCAGTTAAAATATCACTGTTATTTCGAGTATCAGAGGTCTGGACAATGACGATTGGCATCCTCAGTTTCAACAAGTTGAGTGTGGTGTGGGATTTTTGTCTGGTTTTTTTTTTCTCTGTATAGTTTTGTTTGTCCTGTCTCTTTTGCTAGGTGCATTAAAATTTGTACAGCTTATCATAATAAGTCATGCATTATGTAATTATCCTGCACATCTGGTATGGAGCATGGGAAGGTCCTCACTGGTGAGCCTGACCTCTGGGCTGTGGTTTGATTGGGAATTCGACTGATCTAACAGCTCACTGCTATTGAAGGGGGAAGGTTTAATTTCCCTTTCTTCCCTTCCTTGCAGTCTCACCACTTTCCTTCTCTACATGCCTTCCTGCTGGAAAGTTTGCTGGACTAACCTAGCTCTTTACCCCAGCTTTACTTCCTCTCATTATTTTATTGATTTGTCTCATGGAGGGGAATCAGAAAAGCACTCAAGGCCATACAATGTAAAAGACAAAAATTCAAGGAAAGGAAGTGGAAGAGGAGGAGCCCGACTGCTTGAACCTCCCCCTTGCAAACATATAAAAGCAGTACAGGGTAATAGGCTGAGCTTCTGTATTTAAAGTCAGTTGAACAAAGAGTTCTACTGCAGTAGTTACTCAGCCTTGTGTTAAGGCCCAAATTCAGCTTAGCCAAAGTAAAAGATTCCTTTGCATTTCACAACCATGTCCTATATGTGTTGGGCAAATGTAGACCTATCTCCTTCAATGACAGAATTTTTTTTGCTCAGTTTAAACGGCTGTGAGAGAGCTGTAAAGTTTTCTTCTACAGCTGGCTGAAGCAAAATCTGACCAAACATTAGAAACTCATTCAAGGCAAGTATGTTTCTTGACCAGCTTGCAAGATCCAATCTTTAATAAGATCTCTGTAATAAATAAAGGCACCTCTCATCAGTTCTTGAGTACACACTACACTTTGATCTTGATTTTGCTTCCTGTGGTGGAAGGAGTATTTATATTATTGATTTACTAACAACAGGCCCGCCTTGTCTTTTCTTTTTTTACTAATGATTTCGTGTAATTCATAAATACTTCTATTGCAACATGACAATTCAATTAAGTGGCAAGAATTGTCAGTGATACTTTTTTTCATGACCTTTTTATGCGCTTGCAGACTTCCGTTGGGTTTGTCACTTTACTCTTTGAGAATCTCTAAGAATGTAAGGTGGGGTAGTTGGACCAAGTCCCTTATTCAGACCCTTATTCTCCAGAGCAGGATTTTTTTTTGCTTGATTTTACTTTTTTTCTCCACTCCCTTGTTTTAAGAGTTCATTTGTCTTCATGCAAGTGGATCCCAAAACAATTTGAGAGCTCTGCTAAAAACCCACACACACAGACACACACTTGCACTCTGACTCTGGTTCCTTTTTCAAAGGGAACTTCTTGCCTCAAACTTAGTAACAAAGACTGAAAACCTTATAGGTGTTGTTTTCTGTGAGGGACATAACACATGTGATACAATACAGGCTCTTACATGACAAAAGTGGCTGTGATAAGATTTCAGAGATAACATTCATTTCCTGACTTTTGAGTACAAGCATCCATTTGTTTGGTCAGATCTGTGCAAGAAATATTATTTTTGATGGCAGTAGTAGAGATACGGCTGTGATTTTCCGTCCGTCTTTAACTGGGTGATTGCTGCTCTGTTTCAGACCACAGTGTCAGCTGGGAGGAAGGCCCCTTGCATAGCTGCTCAGTTGTCATAACAAAAAATGTTTCTTCCACCTACCAGCATTATTTACTTCCTCTTCTGTTTTGGAGACACTTGGCAATTTTCTGGTGCTCAGGCCATAATGCAGTTTGCAAAGCAAATAAATCATGCTACAGGGTGAAAACAAGGTAGGGTGATGCTGGTTCTGTACTTCTTTATTACTTTTACATGAATACAGCCTTCCTCTGATGTTCGCCTCAAAAATTAGTCCTAATAATAGATGTCAGTAGTTATGGAAATGCAAGTTAAAGTACCAAGGAGCAGTTGCTTTCTTGGCTTTCTGCTCTGTCTTGTGGTACAGAAACTTGCCACTGGGAAAGTGAGGTCTGTATTTGCAGTGAGTGTTCATCAGATGTCTCTGTGGGGATTATTACTGTGTGTTATTTATTTGTTAACAGTTTCACAGTGGCCATGCAGGGGGGCAGTAAGCAGTACCAAAATGCACCAGTAATAATTAGTGAAGTTAGACCCTTTCCCAATTTGATTACAGTTTAAAAGGTAAGAACGTCAGAATGTGGATGAGGGAACTGAGAGAATCAGTATTGGGCTGAATAAGAACCAGAATAACAAAAATAAGGATGTTAGGGACCTAGCCACAGAGGAGAGTGCAATGCTCTCTTGACCTGTCCTCCTTGATGAGAGCTGAGATGTGTTTATTGGAGCATATACACTGCCATTATTTGGTTAAATTCTCTATTTTAAACATAAAACACAAAAGAGGATTGTGCATTTCGATGCTGTTCGTTTAGCACTTTTTACAAACTGCCACTTGTTAAAAAAAATGTTTGGGCAGGTTCTTCGAGGGTGAAGAGTAAGTGTGGGAGCAAGTACAGAAATTTACTTATGTGTATGTCAAACTTTCACACATGCATCTGTAAGTGTAGTGCATACATACGAGCCAGTAGGAGGCTTCCTTCAAACAGAAGGGGGTAGGGGCTGGCTGTTTGCTGAGAGTTGCTATAAATGGAGATCTTTTGGAAGATCTAAAAATGAACTGGTGCTAGTGCAAGACAGCATTTTTTTGAGTGAATGTTTAGTAAGAAATCAATAGAGAAGATGAGTATCTTCTAAAATACTATTTATAGCATTTATTCCTAAATTCAGAAACAAGTTCTATTTGTGAAAATAGATCTTAACTGACAGCTGCTTGAATTTAATTGTGTGGTTTTCTTTTTATAGGAGTAATGTAGGGAATTACAGGTCATTTTCATCATCCTTTCTCTTGGAAAAATGTTGTCAGTTCCCACCTTCTTGTGTGAACTTCCCAGGAGCTAATTTTTGCCTTTGCTTTGGAAGAAAAGTATGTACCTTGAAAAGAAATAGGAGGTGACCTCAGGTCACAGTTCAGCTTGGGGAGAAGGGAGGGAACTACTACAAGCAAAATAAAATGCCAGAAAAATAAAGCAAAGTGAAGGAAAGGGGACTGGATCCGGCTTAGAGGTAGGCAAAGGCAGAGAAAATGGGAATGTTTACCATGATTTCTGAAGGGTACAGTATATGTTGATGGGAAGTTAAATTTATTCTTCCATTTAGTGTGGCAGTTGCTGCTGGTTAAGATCTCGTAGCATATCTCATTCACTTCCCACTTGCAGGCCCGTTCCTTATCTTGTTACAGTCATAGCTCTGGGGATTCCTCAGTTTCTTTTGGATTACTTCGGAAGTGGGTATTTTGCACATGTATTCATATTTGCATGTGTTCTGTGGTACAGTCGCTATTCTTATCCTATTCAACATGTGTCCCTGAAATTCAGAGTGCAGGAATAGGTATTGTATTGATCTGTCAGCCTCTCATCAGCTGCCTTTTCATTGATTCTGCTGCTTTTCAAGCCTAACTTCCACCAACATTAATGAACACATCTAGTCCCTCCCTTTGATTCTGCAGTTTTCCAAACACAATTTTTTCACAAAACACAGTGTCAACAGGTAAAACCCAAACATTTTTAGAAGTCACCCCACTGCTTCGACCCAACCCATCCTAATTTCTACTGCTCACTTTAAAATTTAAATAAATCGGCATTTTGTTTGGCAGAGCTTTGTCACAATTTTCAGCCTTTCCTCCATCCCATCTGCTCCCCCAGCTGCTCAGTCACACCCTGTCCTCCATTTTCAGTGTGCCTCACTGCAGACAGATAAAATAGCTGGTAACTGTTAGTCAGGATGTGTCACTTCCCTTCCCACTGTCCCATCTGCTCCCTGCTCTTTCTCAGATTTTCACCCATGCTCTTGGTTTTATGCTGTCCTGTTATTTTTGGCAAATGGCTGCATTGCGGATGACCCAAATTCAAGGTGTGCATTAAAGTATTCACTCTTGTGGTAATGAGGTGATTACCAGGTTTCAGGGGTAGACATTGAAGTGTTGACCTATCATTTATCTAAGAACATCTTCCAAAAGAAGGCACTTAGAAGCACTTTTAAGACTGGCTGGTCTCTCTTGCTTTTATATAGAAGTAAATAAATTCAGGCCTTACTCTTCAATTTTGATGCAATCCAAAGTGTTCAGATCCTTAAGTTGCACTGGTAAAAGGAACTCCAGCAAGTTGAGTGTTTCTCCAAGCGTTTTCTTGATATGCATAAAGATACTGCCTGTACGCCTCCTGTACTACCACAACTTTACTCACAAACTTTTTAATGCACCTGTTCACTCCTCTCAAAAATCCTCACAAACCCTCTGTAACAGACTATTGCAAAACCAATTTCATTTTATTTTTGTGATGTAAAGTTGACTCAACATTCCATTAACCTTAAAGCATTACTTCTCTAGTAAAAGCCTTCAGGAAACTTTCTGAGAGGATGGAGGTTTAATAACCATAGGAAGCACTCTTACTCCCCTCTTATACACTGGGAGGATCGGTGAAAGATAATACCGGACTAAGTGTTATATTCACGGTAGTTAATTTGCTTGATTTTTTTCAGCAAATAAAACAGTGGCTTTTGTGTATCTTATTTTAACATTATTATGGATTAGTTGGCTGACAGGTTTAAGTTGGAGAGGATGCAATCTATAGAACAGATAGTAATTAAATATTATATGTTTTATAAAAAGGCAACTCTCCTAAAAGTTCTTCTAGATCATATTGACTCTTTAAAAATGAAAGGCAGATGAAAATAGAATAGTTTAATCTGTGGACTGGAGTTTGTAGTGTCAAGCACATTTCATGTCATACTGGCCATAGTATCTGTTCATCTTCTTCCATGGTACATGTATTCCCATAAGAAATACTCAACTGCTTCTCCAATTTTACTGTACACTCTTATTTTGCTGTGTGCTTGGATTATCAAGTCTCCAGAAGGGTATTTCAAAAAGAAGTAAATATTGTGATCATGTTTTAATCCATGAAGATGGATGCTTGTTTAAATTACAACAAATTTAATTCCCTTACATGGGACTTTTTGAAGTATTTTTGGTATGAGCAATTTTGATAAAGTCACTGACTTTATGTAGAAGTTTTCTTTAATCTGTCCAAGACCAGCTGTATAAATTAGATGCGTTACGAATACAGCATGTGTAGATATTTTCCATCTTATGAGCACTTGCTAAGAGTTTACAGATAATATCTGTTAGGGGAGACTTCTTGCCGCTTGTAACCTTGTCATCAGGCTGGGTTTGTAGCATAGTGGAAAACATGCACTCCAGTTCCCAAGCCCTCCCTAAAACAGTGTGAAGCATGGATTCAGCATCCCTCTGAATAACAAGCAGTTGGGAAGTGCCAAATCACCATGGTGCCACCACTGTTGCTAGAAGAAGTTTAAGAAAGGTTGCTGCATGAAAATGTAGGATTGGGTCCCTGATAAAATTACCAGGGAATGTATTTCTGTAAAAGAAGACTTCAGGGTGATGGTTTGTATAAGACTACTTGGTTTTGACTGCTGTATAAAATTTGGTCTTGGGCATCTCCTCAGGAGGGTGGATGACTTATGCTGATCAGTATTCTCCGAAGTATTTTCTCTGGTGTCGGTTAGCTTGGAGGTGTAAATGCATTTGGGAAAACCAATTCTGGACCCTCAATTTCATCTCTCCTTGCCAGTAATATCATTGTACACAGTCCTGTAAATCAGTCAAAATGCAGATTTATTGTTGATGAGCTCTGACTCACCTTAGAAGTGCTTTTAAATGATGCACTGCTGTCTGAAGCCACTTCTGTCGCGTTTGTTTTCTGGTCATAGTGATGTAATTACTACCTTGCAAAGCAAATGAAATGAGTATTTTCTCTCACATCCCCTCTGACTTTGAACTTCCACCAAGTCCTTTAACTTGACTCTTAATTCTACCTTAAATGATCTGTTCTCTTGTGTATTGTCTTTCAAAACCACTTTCCCAAGAAACAACCATTATACAAGTTTTATATTTCCAGCTTGGTTTTTACTTAGAAGCTAAGTATGACTTGCGCGTGTAACTGGAAATGGATTTAGGAGTGGGAATGTTTAGACTGTGCAAATCCTTTTCATGCCTGTCTTCTTCCACATCTCTCAAACACATACAGAGATTTACTTTTCAAGATACCCCACTACTAAATGATAGTATCATTATTTTTCTGAGATGACTGAGGAGCCCAGTTAAGAGAGGTCTGATGTTAGCCAAATTTTCTACACCAAATAATGTGCAGAGAGAAGTTTTTCACAACATCTGACAAAAATATCTGAGACTGATTTTCATTTGCAGCAGGAAGTGAATTGCATTGGAATGTTACACCAAATTCCATTCAGTTCCAGGAGAGATGGCCTGAGCCAACTTTTGTAAGTCACCTCCTGTGTCATGCTGCATGCCTTTGGACTGAGTATCTTGACAATATGTCGATAGTTTTTTTGTGTAGTTTAAATTCTGTAGTCCCTTTGTTTAACAGTGTATGGGGAAGTGGGATGGTGGCGATTTACTAAAAGTAAAGTATGATGAAGTATTGATGCGAGATTACATATGAGATGGAGCATTGAAGAATAATGCAAATTTAAGGGCTTCTGCCAGGCAGCCACAGATTCATTGTCATTTTAACAGTAGGTTCTGTTTCACCGCTCCATCTTCTAGCTGTATTTGCAACAGGAAAAGAGGGGAGAGAAAGAGGTGTCAGTAAAATCCAGACAAATCCATAGCAGCTCCTTTTATTGTTGCAATGGAACATATTGATAAAAGCATTAAATAGCATAATGAAGAGTTGTGGGTGTGGAGAATTTTTTTTTCATTTTGTCTGTTTTCATGAAGACAACTTGCTACTTATTCAGAAAAATCCACATGCTGGTAGATGTTTAAATCACAAATGTTATTAAGGATTATCTAGACCAGCCTCAGTCCTTTTTCATGGATAAATGAATGCTTCTAGTATATTAATTTGAGCACAATTGCTGCTCAGGTACTTTCATAGTTAGCTTTTTCTGGGTGACATAAGATGTTTAAAGAACATTTTCTTTTTATACCTTCAGTGCAGCTGGTATAAGCTGTATTGACATTAAAAAGACTGTCAGGAAAATGTGTACTGCTTTTTGGATCAGTGCCTAGCAAACTTAATGGAAATTAGCTACAACAAAACCCAGAAAGAGTTCAGTGTTTGTCTAAACTGTTTCTATCTTAAATTACTCCCTTATGCCTTATAGATGACCAAAGGCTTTTATGGTCTGTACTACTGTTAACTTATATTGTTAAATATAATGACACTTTTGTAGAGGGTGATGTATTATATGTGACACTTTCATTTATTTATTTAATAGCTGCATTCATTTAAAAAAAAAAAAGTGGCAGAGCTTTTTTATCTATTCACATTGTTTTTCTTAGTCATACTGCATTAGATTTTAAAACAGGCAGGCCTCACAGATTTACCAGGTCTAATTAGTGCCTTGGTGGAAAATGCAGTCTGACTCCAGCTGTCTGATGGGTTGTCCATCTCTAGCTCTTTCTACAGCCTTACCAGAAGATTCCTTTTTTTTCACCTTTTCCTAATTAAAACTGTTTCTCTATAGAGTTGACAAATGAGTTTGATGGACAAAGGGAGAGTGAAAGGTAGAGCTGGTAATAGACTATGCTATATAGATAAGCTACAACCTGATCACATTTAATTATCCTGGAGTAAGAAGAGGGTAACTTTGGTGGCTCTTAACACAAAAGTTTAAGCTAGCATAAATATAATTGCTCTTTATTTAAACCTGGTTGTTAACATGGGTTTAATAGTGAAATTTTGAACATTTTAACTGAGTGCACACACTTGTGCACACTGAAAATGCATATGTTTTTCATATATGAGACCACACATTCATCCAGTGCAGTTCAGGAGGAGACAAACTTAAGATATCCTCTACCGCTGTAAAGAACACGTTTTAGAAGTCCTTGGGTAGCTTTAGAGGTGCAAAGTACTGTAAAGGGAAAAAGTTGCTTTCCTCAGTAACTATCAATGTCTGTGATTATTTATGTAATTATTTTATATTCTCTGCTCTTTTCCTATGATGCCCTAGTTTTGATCCAGAATTTTCAGAGAAAAATTTCAATCGCTTGTCTCATACATGGATGCTTTTCCTGGAAGATTGACTATTCCTGTATTGCGCATACAGCCTGATACACTACTTTTACCTTGACGGTTATCTATCTCCAGTTTTGTGCTGACTCAGACTGACTCATACACCAGATATAGTTCTGACTGGGGCTAACATTCAATTTACCAAAGATCTACTTTGCTACTTTGCAGTAATATGTTAAAATTGCCTTTTTTTATGTTTGTAACTGTCATTAGCAGTTTAATTGTCTAGGAATGTGGTTTTAGTTCTATTTTGAGTGTGTGTTTATGTTGTTTCAGTTATCTGAACATGAATTCTGGTTTGGCTGCAGCTATTAAAGATTAGTTACTGCTCCTTTTTTTTTATTTTGATGCTGCAGTCACAAACCTGTTTGTTTCCTGCAACATCAACGTTTATAACGTGAAGGCTGAGCAGCATCTGATATTTTCCTTAGGTCCCATGCCCTGTAAAATGCTCATCATTTTACACAAAGCATTCAGTCTTTTGCAAATTCAGTCACAAAGAATTATATTTTTCCTTATGTAGAAATGAGACGGTATTTCCCTGTGATTTGATATAGCGCTCTTTGTAATTTGTTATAACAACTGAATGCTGGAAGAAGCTAAAACATTTTCACCTTTCTTTCACTATCTTCTTGCAGTCTTTATGCAGCACTCATACCTGAGTTGATAACGCAAAATACGGATTCAGAAAAATATAAACTAGTGTATGGTGGAGAGAGATCTACTTATCAGTATCATTAGAACAATAGTACCAAAATCTTTATAACAGATGTTTATACATTAGAACATGAGAGGTTATATTTGCACTGAAAAAAAAATGAGATTGCATATGTATTTAAATATTTTTTTATATGGAAGTGTCTGTTTATTAAGACTCATTGCAATAACCAGTTTTGGTCTGACTCTAGTATCTTTCAGTGAAGTCTTATTAATCAACCTAAGTATCAATGATTTCTGAAGTTGATTGATGCTATTTTTTTCGTACTGAAGTCCTTTACTCCAAAGTGGGATTTATTGGATAGTATTATCCACCCAAAAAGCATCTTGTTCCTGTTTATGTTCATCAGCAAAAATTCATCAAGTAGTACCCTTAAAAAGAAAAGATTTAAGACATGGAATGAGTAGAGGTCTGTCCAGGTCTGAGCTCCTCAGTGCAAGACAGTCATGAACATGCTTGAATGAGTCCAGCAAAGGGCTGAAGGCACTGGAGCATCTACTATAAAAGGAGGATAGACTGAGAGAGTTGAATCTGTTCAACCCAGAGTAGAGAAGGCTCCAAGTGTACAAATACCTAATTGTAGGGGAGGAGAAGACAAAACTCTTCTCAGTGGTATTTAATGACAGGATAAAAGGCAATAGGCACGAATTAAAGTACAAGAAATTCAATTTTACATGTGAGAAAAACTTCTTTACCATGAAAAGTAATCAAATACAGACGCAGGTTGCCCAGCGAGGTTGTGCAGACTCTATCACTGGAGATATTCAAAACCCAACTTGAGACAGTACTGAGCAACCTGCTCTAGCTGACCCTTCTTTGATGACCTTTCTACGTAACCTCCAGAGGTCCCTTCCAACGTCATCTGTGATTCAACACCATTTTTTATCATGAAGTTTTACCTAAACTTAAATTACATTGGTGGAAGCTGCTACATATTTTAAAAGCTTTGGGGTCTGTTCCATAAGAATTTGAACTGCATAAAAGTTGTTTGTCATAACTACAATGTCTTTTACTAACATTGCTTGAAAAATTGTAGGGGTTTTTAACTTAATTTTCACCTTTTGTTTTGCCCCTCAGGAACGCTTCTTCTCACCAAGAATGTGTCGTCGACTTCATGCTGTCCTAGCATCTGTTAGCACTTCAATGTTGATTTTGTCAAATCTAGTATTTCTTGGAGGAAATCATGTTGGAAAAATCTACTGGAACAGGATCTTTATGGAAGGCAAGTTTATTTTTATATGCTCTCTAGATAACAGAATTTTCTGAGTATTACATTAAGTGGGATGAGCCAGATTCTTCTTTCAGTGCACTAACAGGGAGTAACCTTTTTCTGTTCCTGTTCAAAACCATAAAAAAACTCTCTGACAAAGTCTAAGTAATTATGCAAGCCGTGTGGCTACAAAGAGACATTGTCTTTCTCCCATCAGATCTAGAAAGAGAGTCTCTGGGCTTCTTTATCAGCAACATCACTGAAGATCAAATAATGTATGACGCTAGTCAGGTTGGATGTTTTTTTTTTTTTCGTCTGCTCTGCATTGCATGTACATCGGTACGAACAACTGTACTAAAGCCAATCCCATAGATTCCGTGGAAGGTCAGTGAATGAGATCTGCATAATACAGCATAATTAAGCAAATAAGTCTCTCTTGGTAGTGGGTCTGTTGTTAGGATAGTGACCTTTTTGACTACTGAGGACAAGGATTGAGGACAGGGGAGCTTGGATGACAGTGCAGCCTGTGGTGCTGCTGAATAAGCAGCATGCAGCATTGTGCTGTGAGCTGACTCAGCAGACAAATCCAGCTTTCAATTTTTTGGCCAAAGTTCAGTGTAAGCAGGACCAGTTTTATGAGTTTTTTATTGCTGCCAGAGCCCCACATTGTCAAATAAAGGTCTTATAGAGAAATATTTTTTTTGTCGTGAGGGAAGTACTAATTGGCTTCTGAGCCTAGAAGTGTTCTCCTAGAAAGACCATCGCTGTCTATCGCTCCTTTATGCAGTGTTTTCTCCTCTTGTTACTTGTAGTGGTTTAGAAGTCAGCTCTGGGGTTCCCAGGACCCACTTAAGCATTCCAAAATTATGGAAGTATTAAAGAGTTAGTTATTTACATAAACTGAACAATTTCTCTTCTGAGCTTAAGCAAATAAAATTTAAACAGCCCTAAGAAAAGTACATTTTTAGTATAAAAACAGTGAAAGTTTTTGTTAATACTGAGCAGGGAAGACTGGGTGAAATATTTGTTCATGTTTGGTTTTTGCTCTTAAAACATAAAAGATTTGTTTTCTGTTTTCCTGAAAAAGACTTTATTTTCTCTTAAATAGTTTTCTCCTGCTTAGTTGGCTACTAGTTTCAGTAGAAAAAAAAAATAGATGCAAGAATATGTTTGGAAGTCAAGTTAGGCATCATTTCTTGTCTAACAGAAGAAGAGCACTAGTGAAATTGTCCATTTCAGGTTTATAGATTCTTGAAAATTATTTTCTTAATGAAATTTGTACGTTATAAATGGAGAAAGTGTTCCTTCCTCTTCAGAAGGGTTGAAGTTGGCAGAATGCTGGGGTTTGCCTCTGATGAAGGACAGTGTTTTAGCAAGCAGAACAATGTTAAATTAAATCAGATCAATTATTGATTGTTTTTCTAGGTTTGGTTTGATGGGGTTTTTTTAATAGTTCTTAAGTTTATTGCTCTGTGTATAGCTTGAGTACATATAGCTTGGGATTAGGTACTAGGCGCCTAAGATAGAAATAGCAACTTTGTTTCCACAATGTGTTATACAACTTAACTTTATTTTTGGAACATGAACACTTTAGCTTATTGCAGCTCACTCTACAAGTAGAAATGAATTTTAAGCTTTATTTGCCTGTATCTTCAGATCACACAGGTGACTGTGAATATATTCTATTACTACATTGTGGTTTTGACAACTCATGTACAAACTGAAACATATGCTAAGATTTTATTGCTTGAACATTCCTGCTCCATTGTTGTTTTCCTACTATGGAACAAATGCTGGGCACTGAAGGCAAGTCAAATCCAAAAGGACTATTCAGAACCATGTTCTTCAATTTAAATTAAATTTAAGTCCTGGTTTGAAGGGGTTGTAACAAAAATCTACACATATGTTTGGAGTGCTTAACACTAAAAGATAAAGATAAATAAATTAGTGTATAGTCTGCACTGTTCTAGTGAATCCAATTCATCAATATATTCTGACCAAACTATATACTACAATATATACTCTTTGGTCATTCCTTTGTTAGCCCAAGGACAGACGAGATGAACTAGCTGCTTGTCTTCAACTCAAGTTTATGTCATTACTTTCATAAAAAATTAGATAGGGATATACTTCACTTGTTTGAAGAAGAAAGGATGGTAGTGGGTGAGTGTTCTGTGGGGCAGGAATGTATTGGTGTTTGGGCTTAATAGTCACACTTTCGTTCCAGTACGATGCAAGCAAAATAAAGTTCACATGCATGAATATTTTTTCTCTTGTGCCTTGTAATCTTGAAGAGCTTTGATTAGAGGAGATTTCGACCTTCCATACGTGCCTTGTTAAGAACAGTCAAGAAATCTGAGATAGCACCCCAAACCCATTTCTCTACATGATATCTAAATCTGTGTCCTTGCACTTGGTAGACAAAGCATGATATATAATGTCCTGTACATTACTAAGTTCTGCTATGTAAGTATCTAGTTACTTTGAGTCAGTAATTGTTAGCTTTGGGTTAAGAAGAAAGAAAATATTTGGTGAATTTCAGGTTAAAATATTGAAATGAATATTCTTGCCCTTTTAAAACCTTTTTGATCTGTTTGAAATCCGTCTTAGTTTAGGAAACCTGAACAGACTTTTGCACCACTCTAAAATCAAATCGAGAGAGTAGACATCTGCATTCGGAGTACATCTCCACATTCTCAGTGAACTGGGCAGCAAGACTTGAGATTTGTTGTCTTAGGTGGCAGAAGGCTCTGCAGCAATAGTGTGACATGAAGTCTCTCTGAGATAAGAAATAGACAAATAGTAAGGAAAAGTGAGCTGTGGAAAGAAAGCTGTCCACCTGCAACTGCACCATCAACTGCAAACAGTCAGTTCCTTTCCTTTTTTCTATTCCCACAGAATTATGTCTACAAAGATTTGTATATATACGGGTAGGATGAAAATAGGAGAACAGGTATGCATTTCATGATTTGTAAATGTAATTGGCATTTGTAGATCACTAACAAAATTAGTCAAGAACATATACGCTATAAATCATCTTAGGGCAGAGTCAGATCCAGGTTTAGGGATAGCTTTAGGTGTTAAGTGTGGCATTTTCAGGTCTGGCAAGTATGTGAACCCCAGAATATCAGTATTTTGAAACCTAAATGTCCAGTGTACAGCACTTTGTAGACAAAATTTATTAGAGTTCTATTGTATATTATCTAAAACCAGTTCTTGGAGAGCAGCTTCCTATTAACATATGTGCAAGTGTGATGCAGATTTAAAATAGCTAACTTCTAAAAGGAAGTTTTACTGAAGCTGAAGATGTACAAAATGCATGTCTAAGTTTCCTCTTTGTTTACTGAATAGGATCTCTGTGTTCTTTTGCAAAGACTAAGTATTATAAAAAATCTATTTGTCAAAAATCTAATTATCAAAATACCATGTCTGAGAGTAGGGAGGATGGAACATGAGTATGAAAGCAATTAAACCCCTTGAGAGTACAGTCAGTTCAAGGAGAACCATGGAAGCAAGCTACCTTTGTTATCAAAGCCTTGGGAATTGCTTTCTAGGAACAGGATTTAGATGAGGTAGTTTTGTCTGTGTAGTAAGCTTTGGATACTGCCATACCTTTTGCCATGCCGTAGCTATCCCTCTTCTTTTCCAAGAATTCTTGCTTGACTGTTATTAAAATTGCTCTGCAGTGCTTTGGCAGTGCTTTCCACAGCTCCCATACCACTCACAAGGAGAGTTTATTTGAGCATGCCAGGTACTAGTGTTTTTTCACATTTAGTTCCCTTTTTTGAAAAATAAATTACATTTGTCTGGCTGTAAAATATATTTCCAGGCATCATTAAAACCATTGTGGTCAAAATATAAGAGCAGGCATGTATATTTCTTACATGCATGCTAATTTGTTCTTAAATTTGTTCTCAAACTGTTTGGACTAGCCTTAGTGCTTGTTTCTAAAACTTAAGTGTCAGCCCCATACGTTATTTACAAAGAAAAAAGTTCCTGCAGCAAGGATTTGCTTTTGACTTTTGTTAGTAAGGCTTTTCTCATATTAGATACTGTCATTCCAATAAGAAAGCAGGAGAAATGTTTTCTACATAAGAAACTGGTTTTAATCCTTTATTCGGAGTAATTAATACTTCACTTAAAAATTAGAGGCTCCAACAAGGAGGGGTTCTCTTTGGAAGGGCACTTGCCTGGGACTGGTGCTGTACAAAGCTTTTGGTTAAGAGGCTGAATTGTCTTAGTAAGTATGGCCAAAGGCATTAAGCTGGGAGGGGACGCAAGTGTATTGGGTGATGAAAATATAAAATGCTTCCTGCTTTTTCTCTGATTTGCAAGGAATGGAGGACCAGATTGGTGAGGAAAAAACACAGTTCATGTCAGGTATACTTTACTTTGAGCGCATGTCTGGAAATTGGACAGCCATCATTTAACTTAAGTATGAACCCCTACTTTAACTATCCAATTTTCATTGCTAAATTGTGAGGACTGCCTCTCTTGAGGGCAGTTCATTCCACATACATCTGTCTTAGCATGGGATAAAAGGCATTGTCATGCTTCACTGAGTTCAGTGAGCATTTTGTACAGGCTAGTTTATATTAGATTGGACATCCAACCTTTGAGAAAGTGTCCTTCAGTAGACATCCAACTAAGAGTGAATTTCACCCTCAGGTAGAAATTATTTATTGCAGGAGGATAGAACGTCTGGCTGGGTAGAAGTCCTGCAATGGAGGATATCTGACTGTTCTACCAGATTGCAACCTTTGTGCATCATGTCACACCACTGACAACAAAAATAGACCTTACACCAAGTTGCATTTACAGCAGCATAATATCCTCTTCTCCTACATGGTGTTTTGAAGGTTAAAGTTAAAATATGTCCAGTTTTGGTTACTCCAGTCTAAGAAAACAATAGTTGTCTGACAATTAAGGAGAAAGAAATACAATAACGTGATTGGAAGTCTAAGAGCCATGACACTGAAATAAATGGCATTCTGTTTTGAGAGGAAAGTATTGAGGGGAGAAGGGAGTATATGGAAGTTTGTGCAAAGAAAATATCAACAAGCTTGTGTGAGATGCCATTAACAAAAGATGAGAGATTCCTGTACTGATTGTTGTATGTTCTGGTCTGGCTCATGTAAGACAATTTCAAATTTTTTTTAACCCTGAGGTGTTGCTAGTTATCATGCAATAATGTATTAGGAGCTATATTGCACTTCAACAGCTTTTGAGATTGGTAGCAGGAATCCATAAATATCTAGATATAAAGGGCTTAGATGTGCAGGAGGAATGAAATTAGGTGGCGAGGGACCTGAAAGGATGATGTCCCTGTGTTGGTATAATAGTTTGCTGTCTGTTCTGTGCATCTCATGTGAAGCCTTCGTTCAAATTTGTTTGCAACTGAAAGGAAAAAGAAGGACTACTTCAATGACTCTAAGTCCAGATGGAGATCCATGACAAGTGGTGTCCCTCAGGTGACCGTACTGGGACTGATGATGTTTCATATCTTCATCAATTATATTGACAGCGAGATTGAGTGCACCCTCAGCAAGTTTGCAGATGACACCAAGCTGAGTGATGTAGTTGCCAGACCAGAACGATGGGATGTCATCCAGAGGGACCTGAACAGGCTGGAGAAGTGGGTCTGTGAGAACCTCATGAGGTTCAACAAGGCCAAGTACAAGGTCCTACACCTGGGTCGGAGAAATCCCTGTTTTCAGTACACAATGGAGAATGACATGTTTGAGAGCTGCCCTGCAAAGAGGGACTCGGGGGTGCTGGTTTATTAGAAGCTCGACATGAGCCAGCAGTGTTCACTCACAGCCCAGAAGGCCAACCACATAGTGGGCTGCATCAAAAGAACCCTGGCCAGCAGGTTGAGAGAGGGGATTCTGCCTCTTTGTTCCTCTCTTGTGAGACATCAGCTGGAGTACTGTGTCCAGTTCTGGAATCCTGAACATAAGAAGGATATGGAGCTATTGGAACGGATCCAGAGGAGGGCTATAAAGATGAACAGAAGGCTGGAACACCTTCCATATGAGGACATGCTGAGAGAGTTGGGCTTGTTCAGCCTGGAGAAGAGAAGGCTCCGAGGAGATCTTATAGCCACCTTCCAATACCTGAAAGGGGCCTACAGGAAAGCTGGAGAGGGACTATTCTTAAAGGCTTGTGGTGCTAGGACAAGGGGGAATGGGTATAAACTGAGGAGGGACAGATTTAGACTAGACATTAGGAAGAATTTCTTCACTATGAGAGTGATGAGACACTGGAACAGGTTGCCAAGGGAAGTTGTGGATGCCCCATCCCTGGAGGTGTTCAAGGCCACGTTGGATTGGGGCCTTGGGAAGCCTGACCTAGTGAGATGTCCCTGCCCATGGCAGAGGGATAGAACTGGATGATATTTAAGGTCCCTTCCAACCCAAACTATTCTGTGATTCTAATGACTCACCGTTCAGAGTTGTAGCTTGTGTATTGAGATGAACCTTGTTTTGGTTTGGAAGCTTCTGCCATAGAGTAGCTGGCATATGGTCTTCCAGCATTCGTGTTCCTCCAGATTTCACTTTTGCTGAGAAATCCCACTTGCTGCTGTTATGCAGAAACTTAAGTTCTTTTTTTCTTCCCCAAAAAATACGTGTATGAATAGTATACTGATGGATTGCATAGTTTTGAGAAATATTGCATAGTGGCAGGAGTAGTGCTGAAGATGTCACGTCTTTCCAAATTATTCATTCCTTTTCATGCACAAAGGAAACTTGTTTTTACAATCATTTATGTGACCTTACTTGGTAGGTACAGTTCATTGTGAAGTGAACTGATGAAATACCAAGAAAAAAGACTTTTCATCTGCAGTAATAAGGAGACAGTGATTTTTTTCCACCCCCTCACCTCTCAAAGGCTGAGAGATGTGTAAAAGCAAATATTCACATGATTTTGGGGCTTTTCTTTCGAGCTGAAGCAATAAATCATGTTCTGCTGTTTTCTGTTGAATAATGTTGGTTTGAGCCTCCATTCCATATGAAAAGTGTTGGAGCATTGCCATGTTTAAATGAAACTGTTGCTGTTGAATCTCAATGATTTTCCATTTGTCCTGTACAATCTTAGCACCTGATTCTGCAATCATATAAATGCAGAAAGATCTTTGTATCTAGAAAGTCCCAGAATGTGTGCAGACACATATGCCTGGGTCAGTCTGATTGCAGGGTCAGAATCAATCATAAAGAACCCACATCTCATGTACCACGTTAAAGCCTTTATTTTAAATATGGCACGTAGAAGTACAAAAAATGCAGGAGAGTCTACATTATGACTGCATGGGCAGTGTTCACTGTTGTGCATTATATTGTACATGACTTACAGAACTAAGTAAACTACACCACACACAGAAACCACCGGATTGTTCCTACACCATGCTTCATTCTTGGCAATCTACAGCTCATTTAGAAAAAGACAAGTTTCCTATTCTGTGGGCTTTGCTGATCACAGCAAAACGCCTCAGATTTTCAGTGACTTGGGCAAGGTTCATACAATCTTTTTCTTATCATTGTAATGAATGCCAGTGAAGTGTAGGATGGTATGATGAGTGATTGATGTAGTGGGTTGGCAAAGTCCATCTTGCAGGTAGCTAATGCGGAAGCTGAAACAAATGGTACTGCCAAACATACATGTTCTGCTGGTGTAGCAGACCAGTGCATGCTCTTTTAGCATAGCCTTTCAGAGACTGAAGTAGTTTGAATGTGTGGACTCCAATGTCTCGAACATACCCTCAACTTAAAAAATGGAACTTATTTTTGTCTCAAAAAGCTTAAAATTGCCATGACCTCGGGACCTGCTTGTCAATATGTAATTCCGCTTATAATTCCTACAGAAGAGCTCAGCAGAGAAGTAAGAGGGTAGGAATATTTTTAAAATTCATGGGAGAACTTTTATAAGGAAATTATCTTGTAACACCTCTAAAATGCCTTTCTCTTTTGAGTCCTTGTGCACATAATCTACAAGGACAGATACATCAAAAGACCGTGTAGGAATACCCTTGGAACGACTTTTTCTTTAAACTATTCTTTGGGAATTCTTAACAAGACAGTAACAGTGCTCCTCATTTTCCCTGTGAGTTGTAGATTAACCCTTAGGGACCAGGGCTGAGGGCTGCTGGAGGAAGTGGCATTTTTGCTTCCAGAAGCAACAGTGGAAGATGAGAGTGTGGCTGTGCTTGTGCCAGACGGTTTTTGTCACGCGTGACTAGCAAGAGTGATTTTTGAGGACCATTAGCTTTCTTTTCCACTCTAGGTCCTGCTCATCCTCAGTATTGAGGGGAGGGAGATAACTTTGACCATATATTGCAGAGGAAGAAGTGTAGTGACCCACACTGACCATCACTGTTTATCTTTGCTCCCTGCCATTGCACTTGGTGGATCTTGCCATGTAAAACAGCCTAGTCAAGAACCTTGGGAAGGGCAGAGGATGCTCACAGTTTTGCTTTCTCATTCCCTGTTTTTTTGTCATACACAGCAAAAGTCTCACAGTGACTCACAGTAACATACCTTGTTGTAAAATACTTGAATTGCCTTTTTTTAACTTACTGTGTCACTGTGCTTATTGGTAAATTTATACATAAATGAGCTTATGGATGCAGTGGCATGTATGTAACTGATTAGGAAGAGCCATAATTTCAACTAAGACTTGCAACCATCAAGAAAACTTGGCAAAAGTATTATGTAATCTTTTTCTTTTCCCTTATTCAGAAATTTCCAGGACTTGTGTAGCTACTGCTTCTTTCTTATAATTGAATCCCATTTCTTCCTTCTGTCAGCTCCTTTAATCTGTCTTCAGATTTGAACTAGTCCTGACTCTTCCGCTTTTTTCAAATGCTCATTGAGAGAACAGTTCCCAAATAGAGAAAGTAACCATCTAACAGCAGGAACTGGAACACCAGCTGTATTTAGCTTTGCAATCATTGAGACTTTCATGACTACTTTCTAAGTTGTTTATTTCCTGAAAAGTGATGTTAAAACAGCATTGTGAGGCTCCACAATTACTGTCACTTCGAGCCTGGTAGATCAATTTTTCTCAGCTTATAGGGAAAAAAGATACTTTCTTCCCCCCCGCCCCAAATGCCAGCCCTGCATATAAGCTTCAGATCAGAAAATCAAGCTGTGTTCATTCTGACTTTTGCATCTCTAGCAGCAAAGCCAGAGATGTTCTTACCAATTCTGTTGTGAAGGTGCTTGGGCCAGAGAGGCAGCTGATTCTCTTTTAAAAGTTGCATTGCCTGTGCAACAGGAATGAAAAGCAGTTAAGAGCTTATTTTTGTCACCTAGGAAACTTTACTGGAGTTTTTACTACGCTATATCACAGTTATGCTGCATAGATAGACAGCATTTTTTCACTGATGGTTTTGTCTATAGGTTCAAAAGCAAAGATGGTTGTCTCAGACCATTTAGCATCTTTCTTTTTATCTTGGAATGAATTTATTTCAACCATCCTTTAGTAGTCACTGCTATAAACAAAAGTACAAGAATCCTGAAAAAAAACCCTGATTCAGTGAGGCCTTGTCACATTGTCTTGATCGTTGTTATTTTGGGGTAGAGTTTTGGTTGGTTTGTTTGGGTATTTTTGAGAGGGATGGGGCAAAAATGTTGTACCGATATTTGATAAAATTTATAGACCTGTGCCCTCATAAATACTGACAGTTCTTTGCAATGTCTTCTAGCTCCCATCATTATGTTTCTTACTAACTTGAATGCTGTGGTATGTTTTCTTAGTGCACTTAGTCACATCCCACAAAGATCTGAAACTGTGTGGAGCTGGGGTTTAAGTTCATGACCAACTTAGATTATATCAAACTTAATGTGGACTTGATTAAACCCTATGAGAAATGGCACCATACGATGTGGCAAACTTAGCTGTTGATATCCCTGAATAAAGCACCATGAGGGTAGAAATGTGTTTCCTTCCTGAACAGATGGGCTTTTTTTTCCGTTGTTATACCATACCATTGATAGTCTTGCTGTTCAGTGTGGCACCTGGAAAGGATGAACAAGGAAGCATGTGGCTCTACTACATTTTTGATGGTCCAGGGAGATTCTTCTCCCTCTGTATTCAGCACTAGTGAGACCGTATCTCGAGCACTGTGTTCAGTTCTGGGCCCCTCACCACAATAAGGATGTTGAGGCTCTGGAGCGAGTCCAGAGAAGAGCGACAAGGCTGGTGAAGGGGCTGGAGAACAAATCTTATGAGGAGTGACTGAGAGAGCTGGAGTTGTTCAGCCTGGAGAAGAGGAGGCTGAGGGGAGACCTTATTACTCTCTACAACTACCTGAAGGGAGGTTGTAGAGAGCAGGGAGCTGGCCTCTTCTCCCAAGTGACAGGAGACGGGATGAGAGGGAATGGCCTCAAGCTCTGCCAGGGGAGATTGAGGCTTGAGATAAGGAAAAAATTCTTCACGGAAAGGGTGGTTAGGCATTGGAACAGTCTGCCCAGGGAGATAGTTGACTCACCTTCCCTGGAGGTGTTTAAGGTGAGGGTGGATGAGGTACATAGGGGCATGGTTTAGAGATTGGTGGGAATGGTTGGACTCGATGATCCAGTGGGTCTCTTCTAACCTGGTTTTTCTATGATTCTATGATTCTATGATCTCTTTGAGCACTGTTTTCTGCAGAGAAAATGAAGAACTATGTATCTCCAGCGCAAATAACTTCAGTTCTGTCTGCCACACAGGATGTACCCCTGGGATACGCTGCTCTCCAGTGCTATCATGTGTGACCATTTGAATATATGGTTTTGAAGTGCGTGGTCCAGATCCATTCAAGCTCTGTGAGGCCAGATAGAATTAGAGTACTAAATGGCATGATTCCCACACTTAACTTCAATAATCCTAGAAATTCTACATTTTTCTGTTACTGCATGTACGTATGTATAAGTAACAGTATGTAGCTGAGATACTAAATAAATGCAATAAACAGTGGCATCTTAAATCTAGCTGTAAAGTCAGAAATCATCATAAATTTGTCCAGTTACTGTTACAAATTATGTCTGACGCCTGCTGCTCATTCTGTAGTGAAGTAAATATAAATTTCAGAGCAGGGAAATTCCTCAATAACTAACTTTTCTTCCAAGAAAATAATGAACTTCTAAATATTAGGGTAGTTTTTATTTAATATACTATCTTCCATTTTATCTTTCCCTGTTCTGACTTCTTATTTCTACAATTCCTAGTATAAGGAGAGCATGTACTGCTACGAAGTTGTGATTTGCTACGTTGCAGGTCTCCTCCTAGGCATTGAATTTTCGCTGTTAGTAGGTTAGCTTAAAAGCTTGTTGCAAATGTTAAGACATGTTAAGCCCTCCATGCTTTAACAAGATCTGTTTTGTTTCTGGCAGTTGTTGAGATACCTGAGTTGTTTTTCACACAAATCCTTTGACAAGCTATCAGATCTGTGTATTCTTGCCCATTCTACTAGTTAGTAGCAACGGGTGTGAGTAATTTGTCTCTACAAAGTAGCATACTAGTATTTAAGTGTCTTAAGAAGAAAATATGCTCTGTTGTTAATGACTGATATGGTTATTTTGGGATTTTTTTAATGCTACATTCTCGTTTTAGTAGCTTGCATGTGAATGCTAATAAATAGTATGATTTTTTTTGGTATTGTTAACATCCGTGCTTCTAACCATATAAGAACATTGGTGTATTGATATTATTTCTACCCTCTTTTGTGTGGTTTTTATTAGACCCACAACTAAGCCTTCTATCAAATAGAATAATCCTTGTGCAAATGCTAACTTAGGCTTTGAAATCCTGGAGGAAGAATGACTTGCATGTTGTAATGCAAATTATCTATAAAAATTCCCCCAATGGTGGCACTTTTATCTCTGAATAAAGATTTATCTTGCGTCTGCATTGGACGAAAACTCAAATCACGGTGTGGAATATTGTTGTGGGAGGTGGTTGTTTATCTCTTTAGAAAGAGTAATAAAGTGTTATTGAAGTACTGTAGTTCCACTGTTCAGATGGAAAAGTATCTTCTTTAGTAGTTCTTAACACTGAAAGAGAAGTGTGAGTGTATTGTTCCATTCCCTTCAGGTAAATATGCACCCTATAGTGAAGAATACTTTGCAAATTGTTGAAAATGTTTTACACTTGAATATTGTGGCTATAATGCTTTGCCAGTCCCTTTTTAGTGAAGGGATCTTCTATTTAACAAATAGTTGGTATATAAACAGTTGAAAATCAGAATGTTAGAAAATCTTAATGTTGTCCCAGTTGCTATCACATCTGATTTAAAACAGTGATCTTTGTTCTGTCATATCTGTTGCACTCAACTGAGAATGTTTTATGTTCCTTTTTGTTGTATATAAAAACTGTCTCAGTCATGTTTTTAGTGTAGCAAATCAGAAATTAAACATATATGTGGAACAAGATAATCTTCAGGATACAGGCACCGTTCATTACAGGTGAAGTCCAACGTGTGGATATCCTATATTTTACTCCAGTATCAAGATAGGAGACAACTTGCTTATTCCTGCCCAAACAGTATGTTTAAATGTTTAAGAACAGTTGACCTATAGACTGATCAGAAATGTGGAAAATGAAATGACTGAAAAACTATAGAGAATTGCTAATGGCATGTCTTTTGCTTTTAGCTTAAGTTCAAATTTTTTCCAGATCAGGAGCAGCTGAGAGTTTGTACCATCTCATAGGTTTTTCTGTTCCTCTGGTATACAAACTGGGAAGAAGCGTTCTGATAAAGTTGCTGTTGTTTAGCAGGAACTTAGTAGTATCAAGGTGGCTCTGCAGACTGCTCTAGCAGAAGAATAAGCTTGAAGACTGAACTCTTCCTCTTGTCAGTTATTTGGCTGTTTAAGACCACAGCTATTGCTAAATGATACAACAAGTAAGCTATGAAAAGAACTTAGGGATTCAGTTTTTGTTAACGCCCCAGATGTGCCAGAAGAAGTAGTTGCATGGCAGGTTGAATATTAATTCCAGATATAAAATGAGTCTTACTCTAGCATCTTACTAAAGATGTCCTAGCAGAATGAGATTCTGCTTTCCATCATTTTCTTATCAGATTGGTTAATGCTTCATCAGAAATACTAGAAGTTCTACATGACTAGTAGAGCAGAGTGCCCCTGTGAGTTGGCACATGTAACCAAAAGAAGGATCATGGAGATCCTCAGGGAAAATAATCACTAGAACCCTGATGGAAAACCATTAGTACCCCCCAAAGAGCCTTTAATATTATTTGACTCATATGAAAGCAGATTATATCTCTCATAATGTGATTTTGCTACGTTGCATATTAAGTCAGGAGCACAAGTCGATGGAGAAGCTGGGAATCATGAGTCATATTCAGTAAATCCTCCTTACATGAAAACTTAATATCTTGTTGCAGGACAGCCACATGTTACACCGATAATGGCTAACCTTGCCAATGAAGAGGAGGGGTTTCATGCTAGACACTGAGAGTCTGTCTTTGCTTTTCTTGGATGAACATGCAAGGGAAACAGAGAAAGCAGTATTCATCAGTTAAATGGGATTAATTCAGGTATTACAAGCAAGCTGTGGATAAAGACCCTTGTAAGTCTTTTTAAATGTACAAATATTCTTTTAGCATTGTGGCAGTCTGCCATGTGGACCATGTTGCAGTACATTGGCCAGTCCTGGCACACCTGAAGATCTGTCTTCTGCTGTATCATGTACCGTGCTAGCACCCAATACCAGATGGTTGAGGAAAAAGTATATAAGGATCACGCTAGGCCTGGAGAGTGTAGAATAGCAAAAGCCAGCACACAGTGAGAGCCAGCACACACCTCAGGCTGAGCAATGCAAGCTATTAGGGGCAAGGTTGTGTAAAAATGATCCTTTTGCTTCTCTTTTAGTAGGACTGGGAAAACTCTTGGCAGGAATGGAAGCTTCTTTGGCCTCAAATCTGATTATTGAGTGTGTTGCTGACTTTGGCTATGGTGAATATCCTCACCCTTAGGGCTGGGCATAATTGCTGGGCAGGACTGCATTATTGCAAAGGGCAGTGCATAATATTACACTTCCCAGAAACAGCAGGAATTAATTTATCTTAAAGAACTGAGAAAGCAGTCATTATTTCTTTATCCTTTAAATATGTGTTTGGTCTTTGCACTCTTCTGCTCTTGACAGAGTCATCAGATATTTTGGCTTAACTACAACTAAAGCTGGGAACTACAAAAGACAAAAGCTAATTAGTATTCTTTTGACTGCTGTTCTGAAGGAATGGAGCTGTCTTCTCAGCTCCTTCTTAATCTCTAGTAGAGATAACAGAAGACAATGACTATAACAGATAGCAGGAAGAACAAGTCATGGAAACAAGACAAATCCAGCCAAGAAAAAGATCTGGCCTAAGCATTTCTTTACACTGCAAATTTGTACAAAGACCTTGAAGAGAGACCTGCATTGAAGCCTACTCTGCCTTTGCAGATTTCTTCCATGGCTTTTGCATAGGCTTTCACTCTTGCTTGGAGAAAAGCTGTTTTTCAGTTGCTTTTACTGAACTGATATGTGGAGGAAGCAGCCCAAAGTGCACAAGAGACATAGATGGTGTATCACACAGTGCAATATACCAGGGGGATCAGCAGCTTGCTGCATGAGCACATTCCATTGAAGGATTAAATTACACCTACTTAAAAATGTAATATGGACCAAAGTTTTTAATCTATAAAAGCAGAGTGCAAATTCGCATCTCACAGATAGCTTTTGTAGTTTAATGCTATGTTAAGGGTTAGGTGCAAGTCAGCTTTTGTAGCACCAGAACCAGTTCAGAACCTCTGATGGACATCTAAATGCGTGAAATTATCATCTGCCATCTGAGATACTAAAATGCCCAAGGAAGTGCAGTTTTGACTTTGTCGGAATTATTTCCTCCAGATTTTTAAAGGACTCTCCTCTAATAGATATCACTTTTTTGTGGTAAAAGCTTTAGTTTGGGTTTATGCTAGGTTTGATGTTGGACTGTAGCCTTCGTTTGTGGTGTAGATATGAGAGGCTAAAGTACAGAGTGCATTGATGCAGCTTATGAACAACAAGCACCGTTTATGTCACCTAGAGAAACGAACCCAGCCTGCAGAAGTTGCTTCAGCAATCAAAAGTCTCATGGTCATTACAGCTGGAAATAGACTTTTTTTTCTTGTCAAAGTTGATTCTCTCAAAAGAAGTTGGGTGGACAGGAAAGAAACAGCTCTTGGGACTCCTCAGTAGTGAAGACAACTGCTTCAATCCTGGTAGAAGTTAGAGTGGTTGTAAAGCTTTTCCAGTTTCTGCCATAATTGATAATCTACAGCAGCTGTCAGCAGGCTAGAAACTGCAGAATGCAGTAGGCTCTGCCATAGTTTAATGAAGTCCAGCTAAGATCTAGCAAAGATGTAAAGCCTACCTACTCTGGCTGTGCTACCCCTGAACGTTTGTTCTTTTCCTTTATTTATAAACCAAAAAAATCATCTGTAGGCTGACTTTTTTCTCTGCTTTGTCCACTATTTTGAAATGAAAAATTATAATGTACAACATGTTCTAGCTATATTTCTCCTTCATTTACCTTAAAAAGAATACAAAACCCTTATAAGGATAAAAAAAATGTAATTTCCTGCAAAATAGTGTCCTCTGGGATAAAATTCAAACTGTATTCAGCCATCTTAATTTTTTACAAATATATACTGTCGCTGGCAATATCCCTTTCTGTATGTTCTTTTCCTAATTCCCTCAACAAGCAAACAAACCAACCAGGTGGGTGGGCCTTTATTGTCATTATTGTTAGCAGAGCTGGTTCCAGAAAAACATACACCAGTTTGACTTCATCAACACTTCCATTTTGCTGAAATACCATAAGACATTAGTGAAGCTTTGTGTTTAGCAGTGTACTCGCAAAGCGTGAAAGCATGCATGCCGCCCTTATTTTGTTCTTTTGTTCATATTTTAATCCTCTTAAATCCCTTTCCATAGTCTTTTCCAGGAAAGAATTAAATGCTTGACTGTTTTTATGACTGCTTTTATTTCTGTTAATTCTTTGTCAGATTGTTCCTTTTTACAGTTTCAGATTTTACCAATGGTCACTGAAAGACATCAGAATTCACTCTGAGCTAAAAGATGTGTGATGGGTGGCCCATCACTCTTGGCTGACTGGCAAACTGACAGTAATGTTGCTCTGCAGTAGCTGTCAGATCAGTGACCATTTAGGATATCATGGGATTTGTGGGTCACTCCTCCCCAAATCCTGATGTCACCCTGACTATGTCTTGATATAGGAAGGTGGGAATAGTTTGAGAATGTCGAAGAGCAGACAACAGCCTGAGGAAACTGAGTAGCATACGAATGATTAATGAAGTGATGTATTTGGCACTGCTATCATTATGTTTCGGATAATGTATTCAGGAAGAAGTAAATCACTAATGGGATTTTAGAAGCACAAAAGGAGATTTTTGTATAATAAGTTGCATTCACTGCAACTTACCAAGTTACCAAGTTACCAAGTATCCGTAAATATTACAAGGAAGGTATTTTTTTCGTGAACTGCAAACAGCTTACCCAAATTTTTAACTCTGTTGAATACAGAATTAGTAGAGTATCTGCTGAGGATGGCATTATTACTTTGTATTACTTTCATCATTTACCCTGCTCCTGCAAGGAGCCAAGTAGGTTTCCACAGTGTGTAAGCATATCATTAGTCCTTTGCTGTCTCCCTGAAAAAGCTGATAATGTCATGGCACCTGAAATTATCTCACTCCTCACTGAATTTCCAGATTGTTATATTGAAGAAAATAGCCCAAATGTGAAATCTTCAAGCCCCCCGACTTTCTAGTTTTCACAGAAAGGAATTGATCTTCCCTCTTTGCGTTCTGTCTCTGGACAGTTCTTTCGGTTTTCAAAATATTTTGTTTTTCTATATGGCTACTTGATGTTCTTAAGTACCTTCTTGTGTATTACCTTACTAAAGACTTCTGGAAGCCTATACATGTTAAGTGTGGTAATTGCGTTTCCTTCATTCACTTTCTTGGCGTTGTAATAATTACGAAAATTTTCCTATGTGAAACTATGCTGCTCTACTCAGTGAAAATATCTGGAAAACTGAACCAATCATTTAACTTGTTCAGTGGGTGCATATGTAGGATTTATCAGTCTGTGACTCTGCATATCGAACATTTGTTATTTTCCTCCTTGTTATACATGAACGTGTCAGGCGAGGAGAGGAAGAACTGAATTGCGTGCACACACTCCATGATACACTAGCAGATGTAATTGAAAACATGCATTGAGGACATGGTTGTAACTGTGTACGCTCTCGCTCTGTCTCAGATGGAGTTGGCTAAGTAGCCTAGGCAGGACTTTCAAGTAGACAGTTTTACTGCCTGCTGCCTTACCACAGCATACACATCCTATACCTATGTAACCTGGGACTGCTACTTATACAAGTTACACATGCAGCTCTCCAGCTCTGGACTTCCAGATTGTTCTTCAGGTTGCTAGAGTTTACCCTTCCTAGCATCCCTGTCAGGCAGAGATCCCCAAACTTTGCTGACACAAAGAACTCTTCTCCTTCCCTGACTGCTACAAGCTGATGGGACAGATTATTTCCTTCTGGTTCTAAGTGGTCTTTTACAGATGTGACCACATCTAACCATTATTTTTTCTACGTGTCTTCCATTGCTCTTTCTTCTATGTTTTCTACACATCTGTTACCATTCTTACTGGATACTTTCCAGTGTGCCCCAGATGCTCAGGTTAGGTAACCTAGGGACAATGCAGAAATGCAGTATTTATATTTCATTTAAATCTCAGTCTGGCTTCTGTTACAATGTGGTAGTTTCAAGTTTGAAGTTTCCATTTCTAATTCATTGAAATATCTACACAAACAGAATTGGTTTGAATAAAACTGTCTTCACATTGACTAAAGGAGAAGGGTAAAATGGTGTCATTCTTCCATAGGGTAGTTGCAGGTGATGAAGATAAAACAGGTTTATTTTATGAGTGTAGTCAGGTACTTGGTTTTGAAGAAGCTTTAACCACAGTCCCAGAGCTGTTGTAAAAAGAGGCTGACTGAGTATTTCAGTTTACTCTGAAAGACAGAAACAGGTTTGCTTGTGCCATTGTTGGTGTCTATTTTACTGAGCTAAAATAGAAATGCTTACATGGTCATTACTGCATTTGCTTAATTAAAATGAACCTCCCTACTCTCCAGCAGATCAACACTTCCTCCCAATTTAGTGTCATCTGCAAACTTGCTAAGAGTGCACTCGATCCACTCATCCAGGTTGTTGATAAAGATATTGAACAGGGCTGGACCCAGCACTGAGCCCTGGGGAGCACCACTTGTGATCAGCTTCCACCTAGATTTAATTCCATTTACCATCGCTCTTTGGGCCCAGCCATCCAGCCAGTTTTTAACCCAGCAGAGTGTATGCCTGTCTTTTCAGAGACAAGATGTGTTAAAATGCTACGTGTTTCATGAGATGGCCTGAGGAAACCTTCTTACACGTAACTTTGCTTGAATTTGATGTGCCAGCATTGCTTTTTACTTTACTTAGATTTTGTGTTTGGTTTCTTTCTGGTAGCTCCAACGTCTTGCCTTATCTGTACTCACCTGGTTTCACAGGGAGAAGTGGCCAACAGTGAATTTACTGTGCTTCTTGCTGTTTACACATAACTTAACAGAAATGTTATGGACATACTCCAGGATTTCATCCTTTTCCTTTATGATAGTAATTAGTTTTCTGGCTCTATCTCTTCATTAATCATGTTAACAATTTCTGTTTCTTAAAATAATAATTTTGTTGCAATGTTTTGAATTTCCTTAGTTCTTACAGCTTGCCTGTGTAGAAAAGTAATGATGAAATTCTGTACTAAGGAGTCCTCAATTTAAATTGGCAGACCTGCTGCAGAATAGCATATTCCTGGTCAATGCTACTGAGCAGACAATCTCTCCATTCTTTATTAAATTTCAGGTGAAGTACTGCCATTGTTTGACCTCCAGATCATAAATGTAAACTGCTTGTCTGGCAATTGAGCTCTGGTTTCTGTTAATCTAGTTCTAATAGTATGGCATTTTTTTTTTTTAAAGAGGAGGAAAAAGGTTTCCTGGAGATGTGGTGTGGAGCTTTTTATCTCATCAGAGAGTTTGACACCCTGTAACACTGAAGGACACACAGAACTGCTATGTCTTAAACAACCTGGATTATGGCAGGTCTTGACAACATTAGATACGAGTGAGGGGCATGTGATTGGGAATTTGCAGGGACTTTTGGCTTGAGTGAGTTCTTTCTGCTAAAAACCAGATATTTTCAAGCATATTTCATTAGAAATAGTGTCATCTTTGTCACTTGAGATAGAAGTTATGTGTGTTTTTCTTGTAAAAGAAAGCTATATTCTGACTTTTGGAGGTGTATTGAAGAAGCCCTGTAGCTACACTGCAAATAGATAGCCCTGGTAATGCAGCAGACTTGGAATTTTTTCCCCTCCCTAGAATTGCAAGCATACAGTAGTACTCTTCAAAATATGAGTTTAGCATCAAAATAACTACTAAGAGTTGGGGTTTTTTTTTAGTTTTTCTAATAGTTTCTGTTTACCTAGTGAATGTCTATCAGACACATAGACAGTTGGCGGTAGAACTGTAAGGTAATGAAACTACTTGCCACTGTAGTTGTGGTTTCAATGTCAGTACCATCTTTCCTTGTAGTGCAGAAAGAAAATCTTGCCAGGGGATGGGAAAATGCATTTTTGTCATCATACCAAGTGTATATTAAGCAGATGACTTTACATGAGAGTGTGTACATGGAAGTCATTCACTGAGGCCATGCTTTGACTGTTTCTTTATATTTGCATTCCAGTCTTTGTTGCAGGAAAAAAAAAGGTAGGATGTTCATAGCAAAAATAATATTATGTCGTTGTCTTCTTGGGGTTTTTTTGTTTTAGTTTGGTTTTTACTTTTAAAAAGGGCATTATTTAGTGTAAGATCATTTTAAATGGTTACTGTGTAAAAATGCCGTGTTTTTTTTTTTCCCTGGCAATTCAAATTAAAATGCATAGATGAAATTGAATTGAAGCTGAAGCAGAATTTGCATCAAAGAACAAGATTTCATTCCATAACTTAAAAGAAGGAAGAATAAGTTGTACAACTTTGCATAACAATATGTTCATTACTGTGTTAGGATTGTTCCAGAATACTGAATTTTGAGGTGCCTGTCACTTCTTTTTTTTTACTCAATGGCAAAGTTTAAGAAGCAAAATCCTCTTCCCTTTTGCTCTTCATCTTGCTGTTTGGTATAGTTTTGACTTGCAATAACTAATTATAGTTCTTAAGGACACTTAGGGATTCTTCTTCCAAGTTTCTTGTTTGCTTTTCTGCCAGAATGTCAAGTGTAACCTTGAGAGGATAGTCTGACATTTCTGCAGCTGCAATCCATCCTACTATGTTTTGCTCACGACCAGATGTAGTAAATTTTGTATCTTCTTCCTCCAGAAAGAGAATAGACTTTGTTTTAAATTCAAATAGAATTTGTTTTAAATTATGGCTGCTTATCACTCTTACCTTTGTCATCGCAGAGTTTGTTGGTAGTTTTTGTTATCTAAATATTTGCAGTGTTCTTTTACTAAATATCCATGCCAGCATTTATAGCTGCTTGCCACTAAAATGAGCTTGACAGATCTGCAGCTACCTTTTAATCATTTAAGAAAAATACCTTAGAGATTTGGAAGGGGGTTCAACTCACTTGGCACCCCAGCAAGCGTATCATCTAGCTCTTTGGAAACTCTGGGCTAGTGTCAATAGAGAAGCATTCGAGTATTTTAGCAAGAATACGTCTGTTGGATGACACACTGGGTCAAGCAGAGAAAGGAGGGCTTCTTATTACAGTTTCCTGCCTTATTAATCACGAGTGCATTTAACCATAGCCAGCCACTACACACCACACAGATACTTACTCGTCCTCCCCGAGTAGGATGAGTGAGAGAATCAGAAGAATAAAAGTGAGAAAACTCATGGGCTGAGATAAAGACAGTTGAGAAGGCAAAACACCATGACTCCAAGCATCCCCCACCTTTCATTCTTCATCCACCAGATTTATATGCTGAGCATGACATCATATAGTATGGAATCTCCCTTTGGTGAGTGGGGTTCAGCAGTCCCAGCTGTGTCTGCTCCCAGCATCTTGTGCATCTCCAGCCTCCTTGCTGATAGGGTGATGTGAGAAGCAGAACAGGCCTTGACTTTGTATGAGCACTGCTCAAAAAACCCTCTGTTATCAACAGTGTTTTCAGCACAAGTCCAAAACATAGCCCCAGACTTGCTACTATGAAGAAAATTAACTCTATCCCAGCCAAATCCAGCACAATTATTTATAGGGTTTTTTCCTCCCATGTAGGAATCAGTGATAGCAAGGTAGACCTGTTGGATACTTTTGACTTGGGTCCTTGAATTGACCTTGAGTTGTAAGAGCGGGAAGCTGAACAGAGATGAACATCAGAGATGCAAATCAGAGTGGAGACAGCATTTAGGGGCAGCGTGTGGGGTTTTAGATGTCAACTGAGCAAATGTTGCTGCTGGTGACTGCGAGCGAGTGGACAATAGGCCTGGGCCAATCAGATTGCTATGGGAAGCGCATGGACAGATGAGCAAAGGTATATAAACCTGTAAGTTCCAACAATAAAGGTCTCCGCTTTTACATCTGTCTGGAGTCCTTCTCATCATTTCATTCCCGCACCCCCATATATCTTTCTTCTCATGATATTTATCAGTACAGAGTAAAGAATGCCCTGCAAATCCTGCCAATTCTGTGAATCACTTAGCTTTATTGAAAAGATAAATAAATCCGGAACAGGCATTGTAAAGGTTTAACAATGGAGTGGATTGTAGTTAGAAATAGTCAGCAGGTTCATGATTGTTAGTTGCATTTACACACTTTTTGTCCCACAGAGTGACAGAATTAAATCGAAAGATGACAGGAAGATGATGGATGGAGAGTTGATGGATGCAATTGTCCTCTCCTGACTGCTTTCAAAAAGGGGAAAGAATTGTTTTTTGTTACTGTCTTGCACAAAGCCAGTGTCTTTCCTGAGTACCAGGGAAAAGGTGGCACAAAGCTTAGCTTTGTATTTGCAGCTCTGGAGCTTGGGGTTCAGTCACTGCTTCATGAGTTCATGTGCAGGAGTGACAGGTCAGGACATAAAGCTGATTAGCTTCTATTAATTACTATAAATCCCTTACAGCATCTTCTGTGATGGAATTAATAAATAATTAGTTGCTGCTGAAAGCAACTGAGATTTTAAACACTTGAAAAGGTAGCGATGACTCAGAACTGTATCACATTAGTGTTGAGGATGATCATGAAATTGTGACGGTGACAAAATCCCACCAGCCATCTAGACAATTGCCATTTCAAACTGATGTTTTTAAGAGCTAAAATATTTTTATTCTCCTTAATTCCTGTTCTGGACCAATACCAAGGGAATGAGTTTGTATTCAAGGGTGTGTTTGTTGGCCGTCTGCTGGAAAGATTTTGCTGAATGACTTATTTGGGCTAATGCAATTAAGCTTCTTAGGACTTACAGCCAAGCCAAAAAAATACCTGTTTAAGTGTGCTGCAGTGCTCCTGAGCATGCTGTCCTTGCACTCACTGTACGTAAACTGGCACAAGAAGCCTTGTGCTGCAGGAGCAGATCCATACCAGTGGCAGACAGCGCTGAGGGTCTGTGGGTTACAAAATGCTTTTTACAAGAAAAAAATGAGAACATAGACATGGTGTAACAGTCTCAGAGTGAATACTGAAACTTAGGTGCACATTAAAAATTTCAGGCTGAAGGAGGGAAAACTGAGGAGGATCTTTCTGCTCTCTGCATCTATCTAGGGCATCATGTGGAGGAAAAGGGCGCAGCTGCATGGTAACAGGACAAGAGGCAACTGATAATTTGCAACAAATGAATATCCAATTAAATATAAGGGAAAAAAGTTTAAGAATAGTTCTATTTCAACACTAGAACAGATTGGCCAGAGAGGTTGTAGAGCTTAGGGGAGCAAAGCCCTGAGCAACCTAAGGTGGTGCTGCTGGCATCTGGAGCAAATGACCTCTAAAGGTCCTAGCCTACATGCACGTATCCATACATAGTGTGCTTTGTGAAGAGAAGAGGTTACTTCAGAATGGGTTTATTGAGTGGAATTTTAAGGTTTTAAATTCAGCAGAGAGGAATCCAGTTCAGGCAGGTAGTGTCTCTGTGTGGTGCAGAGTGCTGTAAGCAGATGTAAAAACCTGAAGATTCACTTCCAAAGTGTTTCTTCTCTTTTTTTTTTAATGTGAATTTCTTTCATTATTATGATTTTTCTAAACTTTTCCTAGTGAGGTATATCAGGAGCATCCAGCACAAACTAGATAAGTAACACTTTACTCAGGATCAGATCTATTATTTAAAATTAATTACAGGTGAAAAAAACTGTTGTTGCAGAACCACTTTGTGTAACTGTCTGGAAGTTCAGCAGCCTGCAGCAGATTGGAGAAGTTCCAACTCACTTCTCATACTCATATGTTTTCATGCTCTCTGGTGCTGTGATAGATTTTTGGTTTCTCAGATTTCGGTTTAGCTTTTAAATTTACTTGAGCTGCTATAACAGTGAAATGTGGTTGTTGTTTGGTGGGGCTTTCAGAGAAGTGTGGCAGATAAAAAGCTTATCTCTCTTCTACTGTGTTGTTCAACATTTTTAAAAGTTGCCTTTAGTTTCAAATGGGAACAATACAGAGAGGATTAGCTTTATCTTAACAAATGCAACAAAGCAGTGCAAATGAGATGCAGAGGCAACCAGGCTGAAACTCTTACTATTTGAGATATCTCAAAGACAGGTTCAGTCTAAGGATAGTGACACACAGTTCAATGTTCCTCTTTGTTCTGGCCCAAATATCTGCTTCTTTTTTTTTCTTTCTTTTTTTATTTGATTTGCCTTTTCTTGTATCCTCTTCTAGTTCCATTCTCATTTTCCCTTCCCCTTTGTGCATACTATTTTTGAATACGCTATCCCCAGATTTTGAGGGTTTTTTTATGTTCTTACCTTACTTGCTTGTACTGCAGGTCTTTCCTCCTTTCTCTTCTTTTTTTTGTTAGCTTTTCCCTGATATTTTCTCTACCTAATTTTTTAACCATCCTCAGCATTAGCCATGCACCAGCCCAGTTTCATTTGTATCCTTAGTTATTTTTGTACAATTGTCTATTCTTTTCCTTATTCCATTTTCATGCAAGGAAGGATGTGATTTTGCTTCTTCAAAAAAGTAAACCCCCCAATAGTCCACTGAAATGGCTGCTTGGTAACGGTAATCATTACACAAACCTCCTGATTCCAGGATGGTACTGAAATAGCAACAAGCATGTAACTGGATGGAGGTCCTGGAGATCTGCAGAGACTGAGGGGTCTTTGGAGCAGGGGAATACCTGTGAGGTTTGTGTTGCTGAGCTTTCCTTAGGCCTTGCCACACTGCTGATGCCGTTGTGCTTTCTCTTGTGGCTGTTAAGGGTGACCTGTTCCAAGAGTGCTTTCCAAAGCAGATTTCTCTTCTTTGTAACCTCTGATTAGCCTGACATGAAAAAGTGTTTATTTGCCCTTCTGACTGCCACTGATTGATTCTGATCAATGGCAGCCTCTTTAAAGTTTAATTGTTCAGCTTTGGTTTTGCACATTAATTTGGTTCTATAAATCACTCCTTCCCCCCCACCCCGCCCCCCGCATTTGTCATTATCTGATACTCTGTGCTTGGAGCAGTCATCTAAATGACAGGCCAGCAGCAGACCTTAAGCGAGTTAAGGCTTTGGCTCCTGAAATTGGCACTTAGAAAGATGGGAGCACAGATACATCGTGTGTTCACCTTTTGGTTTTACTGGCTACAGCTTCAGCCATGTGTGGGCTGAATCAATGTCAGGTCCAAAGCCAATACAGTGACATTGAAAATTGCCAGAACTGTATCATCAGCAGGTCTAGAAAGCTGCCCAGAGGAGAAAGGTGTTCATTGACAGCTGACTGAACATGAGCCAGCAGTGTGCCCAGGTGGCCAAGAAGGCCAATGGCATCTTGGCTTGTATCAAAAATGGTGTAACACCTCGAATCCTGTGTTCAATTCACAAGAAGGATGTTGAGGCTCTGGAGTGTGTCCAGGGGAGAGCAACAAAGCTGGTGAAGGGGCCGGAGAACAAGTCTTATGGTGAGCGGCTGAGGGAGCTGGGGTTGTTTAGCCTGGAGAAGAGGAGGCTGAGGGGAGACCTCATTGCTATCTACAACTACCTGAAAGGAGACTGTAGAGAGCAGGGAGCTGGCCTCTTCTCCCAAGGGACAGGGGACAGGACAAGGGCGAATGACCTCAAGCTCCACCAGGGGAGGTTCAGGCTTGACATCAGGAAAAAATTTTTCACAGAAAGGGTCATTGGGCACTGGCAGAGGCTGCCCAGCTAGGTGGTTGAGTCACCATCCCTGAGAGTGTTTAAAAGATGAGTGGATGAGGTGTTAAGGGGCATGGTTTAGTGATTGATAGGAATGGTTGGACTCAATGATCCAGTGGGTCTTTTCCAACCTAGTGATTCTGTGATTCTGTTGTCAGCAGTGTTTGTCATGTTTGTTGTGAATTATGTGGCTTTGTATGCTGGAAAACCCTGCAGCTTTTGACTTTGATTTTACATATTAAAAGGAGAAATTGAGGAAATGTTTTATTTGCCAAGTTGTCCCTTTTTTAAAAAAGTAAAGTTGGTGATGAGCACGATCTACCTGCTTTTCCATCTGTTTTCTGCCCATTGATGGGTATTGATCAACACCAGTGTCCGTTCCTGGGGCTCATTGCGTAGACAGGCTTCTAGGGAAGCAAAGAAGGTGTACATCTTAGTTTTATATACTGCACATGTGTGGACTTGCTTTACGGGCCGAAGTAGCTGTAAGAAGTGAGAGAAAGGGGGATGAGCTAATTGCAGGTGACAACAACATACAGAACAAGCTTATGATAGTCATATTAAATCAGGTGCTGTGAGTGAGGAGAGAAATGGGGCATTGTGGAAGGTACAGAGTAGGAAAGTGGCCCTGCTGTCCTACCAAGGAGCTGAGGAAAATAAGTGACGTTGAGTGCTTCAATACTGTGCACCTTTGCTGTTGTAAGTAACCAGTGGGAATATTGTGTTTTGGTGCTCAGAGTCAGCAGAATGTCTGATAACTGTACTGCAGGACTGTCATGCATGGTATTGCCCTGGAAATATTTCTTTCAGAAGCCCTTTGTCCCTGTCTCAGTTGTGTCTCACCAGTGAGACACAATTGCAGGGTCGTAAGGGCTGTTCCATAGTTCTGTGTCTGATGGAGCAAATAAGCCTTGTAGAAATATTCTTTGTAGAGAAGCAAACAAAAAGATGTATTGACAATTTGCACGCAGCACATTGAGTGTCTTCTGTCTCTGTCCCTGGCTAGCCAGCGGACTGGCACTGTCATCTTCAAATGAAACTCAAACTGCAGAGACTGCAGACAAGGAGAAATGAATATCTGGAAACATTGGCGAAGGTTTTAGTGGCTGGCACCTAACTGAGGGAGTTGGATCCGTAAAACTCAGGGTGCAGAGTTACTCCTTTATTACAGAATTCAGCAGTTCACTGGGTGAAACAGAACAAGGCCAGCCAGTAACAAGGATATTGAACCCAAATTATACAGCTGGTAAAAACCAGGGAATAGGAGACTTTACTATAGTGCCTACCTAATAAATCTATTCTGAGAGAAAGAGTAGGAGCTGCAGGAGTTTTGTTACTGAGAGTCACTGGATTTGTTACACGGAAATTAGTGGTATTCTGTTCATGCTGCTATTGAGTGACAAAAATCTCTTTCGTGTAGGTAAATTAAGGCTGTGCTTTTTAGTATTTCTCTCTAATAATGGACTCCATCCTTCTCTTTACTCATTCGTATTTCAACTAGTTATAATTAGTAGTGGCATACATTTGGCAGGCAGCAATGGGCAGGTGGACATGCCACTTAGAACTGTATATTGGGAAGCAGTGACTGCTGTGACTTCTCTACCAACTCAGATGTAGCAGTTGACTGAATGCTGAAACCCTCACGTCTCTAGCATTTGATTTTTGGCTGCAAGTTGTATTAGTAAGCCAAATTTTGTATCTTATTTTATAGTATTTGTTAATGACTTTCCAATAACATTTAGCGCATCTCCCAGTTCTTCTCTTAATTCAGCAAAATCAGGCTTTGGGAAAAATAAGTCTTGTACTATTTTCCTTATGTCCTTTATTAACACCATTACTTCTTATCACCATTCAGTTTTTTTAAAGGGCTGTAAGGAACATTGTAGTTTATTAAATCCAGTAAAGGCCAAATTTGAATAAATGGTAGCTAATTATAAATTCAACTGGACGCAAGATGTGATGTAAAACAAAACTATACAATTCCTCTTCCTCTGTTATTACTAAGTAAATGTTTTCCTTGCTCAATGTACTAGCCTGGTTTTCTGGAAGAACAGCCTCTCCCTTTTTTTTTTTATTACTTTCCAAAGTAGCCACGTTGAGTTTTCAGGTTAGTGATTCAAAATAAAAACTGAAATTGTAGGAATTATTTCAAATGGCTGAGGCAGTCCCCATCTACCTTCCCCTTCTTACCTGAGTGAGCACTGTTAAATATTAAAGTGCTAATGTCATAAAAGAACTAATTTGGCCACAGATTAAGACAGTCTCATTTTACAGTGGACTGTGACCTGCTGTCACTTGAATCTCCTCCTCAGTACTGCCAAACTTGAATAGCAAAATATCAGGAGTCTGATCACAAAAATGTGTTAATGCCTTAAAAATAATTTTAGGGCTTTACTTCACTTGTGTTTTCTATCAAGATTTTGATTTCTTGGCCTTTGGCTGCAGTCCAGCTGTGTTTCAGGTACAAAGATGAAGGCTGCGTACAGACTCCAGTTTCAAAGAAAAGCTGAAATTATTATGCTACTCCAGGACCTTGGGGCTTTAAAGAAAATAATCTGCTTTTCCCAGGATAAGATTTTTAATTCCTATAGCTTCAGGTGGAAGTTCAGCATTACTATTTCTGTTTGTCTCCATATTTGAGCTGATTTTCAGCTCAAGAAAGAAAGAAAGAAAGAAAATACAAAATTAGAAGGTGCAAGTAATCATATCAGGAATGCTCAGATGGACTTGCAAAGGCAATAGTGGAAGTGTATTCCTTTTTTTTGTCCCAGTGTGAATTTTTTTCTTTCCCGAGTACATAATTTTTACTTGATTCCTGGTACTATTTTAAGAGCAGTAGTGTTTCTTTGTTTCATCTTTTTGGGGGGTGGAGTGGGATTTTATTTGATAACAAATAGATTCTGCAAATTTTGCTGTGCAAAAAATGTTTCAGGATTTTTAGTCTGATCATTTCATAAGATGAGAGAAAATATTTAATGAAGATGGGCTCAGGTCATCACCTTTATCTATCTGAAAGGCTGAGAGCCTTTAGCCCATTACATTTCTGCATTTTGCAGATATTACTTACATGAACTTTCTGCTGTCCTCCACTTCTTCAGAAAAGTCCTGCTTTCAGTAAGTTTCGCACAGTGGTGAATTATTTGTCTTGTGTTGACTCTCGAGACTGTCGTGATGCCACAAAAGGACACCACTCGTCACTGATCTCCATCGTGACATTGAGCCATTGACTACAACCCTCTGGATGCAGCCATCCAGGCAGTTCCATGTCCACTGAACAGTCTACCCATCAAATCCATGTATCTCCAATTTAGAGAGAAGGATGTTGTGGGTGACTGTGCTAAAAAAAAGTCTGTGTACAGGGCAGCAAACTTAACCATATCTTAAACCACTGGATTCTAATAAGATTCTCCCTGAGATGAAGTACTTAAAGCAGCAATTATAAATGGTGGGAAGTGAATGCACTAAATAAATAAATGGGATTTTAACAAAATTATCTCGTGCCACTTCCATATGTGTGGCTGTGTGAATTCAAAGGAAAGAAATAAGTAAACTTGACATTGTAGCATCAAAAGCTTGTGCCAGATGTCTTATGCTCAGAGTTAAGTCCTACATGAATCAAGAAAAACAGTTGAGTTTAACTGAAAGTCAATGCTGCTCTGCTTTGCTTGACCTTGTGCTCAGTAGAGAGCTTGTCAAATAAAGTCCACAGCTGTGAAAGAATGACTTCTTAAAGAGCAGAAAAAACTCTGTTCTATTGTCTTTAGTTGTGTTTTCCTGTATTTAAATCCCACTGCCCTTGATGAGGCAGAGGGAAAGAAGAGCAGTGAGGGAACTGTTGCACGCCTGGCACCACACACTCAGCCTTCTGAACAGACCAGGGCTGGTCTACAAACTGATGTTGCAAACGGGGCAAATCAAAATGCTAATATACTGCCATACAAATGACAATGAGAGTGAGGTCTGCTTTTTATTTTCAAGGTTTTGTGATCACTGCCATTTCCTCCTTTAGAAAGAGAGCTCCACAACAAAAATCAAATTGGAGCTGTCAAAGCAAGCAAGGAGCAATGGTAACTTGAGAAATCTTCTAGGAACAGCAATCTGTGTATGGACACATGTGACTAACTGTAGCGTGATACTTCTTTCCTACATTTCCATTCACTCTCTACACCAAGGACACAAAGCTTGTAGCTGGTGCAGAAACTCTTACAATAACCATAACTGGATAATTTTAATTTTTAATTCCACAGAAGGTGGAAAACAATGATGTATCAGAAAGTTTCTGCTCCATAGTGTGGTGGCTGCAGAGGCAGGAAGAGGACATGGATTGCCTGTTCTGGCTTTCCTCTCTCCAGTACTCAGATTCTGCAGAGCAACTTTGAAAAAAAGAAAGCTAAGAAAGCAGTACTTACTTGAGCTCATTTTAGCATTAGAGTTGTGCAGGTGTAGTGGAGGTCAAACTGGATCCACGAGTATCTAACTGTCCACAAGTCAGGTAATTAGATACCGTGTTTGTGCTATTGCGCCTAAAATTACAAGATTGAATGGTGGGAATGAGAGAAATTTCTACTTTTTTTGGTGATATCAGGACTCCACCTAAAACTATGATCTCCAAAATAAGACAGGCAAAGATGAGGTATATTTAAAAAAATACAAGATCACTATCTCTGCTATGAAATACAGCAATATCCAGTGCAGTCAGTTCACCTTAAAAGGCAAAGTTATTTTTGTTTGAGGCTGGGGGCTCAGCTCTGGTACACTATAGACAGGGAATTACTTTAGGAAGGGCTGCACAGGGGCGGGAGGGATTCTTTCAGTCACCTAGAATGACCAGCTTAGACCATCCCGCTTCCTGTGGTGAAGGAAGGAAGAATTCACAGCACCAGAACAATATGCCTAAGTCAGATGCAGATATGTATTTCAGACAATGCTGCATTCAGGAATCCTTCTTGATTTGCTCAATGTGAGGTGTTGTAAACTCTGCAGCCATTTGTTACAGCGAATAAGCAGTGTGTCAGAAAGCAGCTTGCTATGCACTTTGTCTCTGCTTAAATGGCTTGTTGAGCTGATAATTAACAGGCAGCAGGGCATTAGGTTTATCATAACTTTACTGGATGGATGGTAAGTTATCACTGGAGGTAGTCAGAAAGTACTGTGAACTCTTATCTGTCCAAGCTTTTCCCATTTTTTGGAATTGCAGCCATTGATCTGTTGAATAGAACACTTTGAGAACTGTAATATGCACATGAATTATTATTGAATAGAAATGTCACATGGGATTCTTAAATTATTCCCATTTGCTTCAGCTGAATATCAGGTACAATAGTATCGTATGATCTTAAAATCAAAATAAAAGAAACTTTTGGGTTAAATATGTTGTTTCTGTGTATGCATCTTTGTAGAGATGTATTTAAACTAAAAAGTGGTTCAGGACTGCACAGAGATTAAAGTATTAACGTCTGAATCCCTTAAACTAAAAATTCCTAAAGTATCCTCAAAATTTTCATTACTAATTCAGCTTAAGTATGATTCTGTTCAGATGCGATGCTTTAGTGAGATAACTGTTCAGTGTCTCCTGCACATATGAAAAATGAATAGCAAAAGCAGTAGAATAAGGTATGTTTATATTTAGCAGCACATACTGGCTGACGTGCAATATTTCTCCTGTGGGCTAGGTCCTACCACAAACAGCTGGATGCTGAAGAGGGCTGCTGAGCATGGTGCTGCGGTGTTATGTATCCTCCGGGAAGGTGATGGGGAGCAGGTGCTGCTGACTCACCAGCCGATGAGAGTGCTGATGCTCATCATAAGCAGCTGGCTATGAGTAACGCTGCTGCACAGGAAGCTTTTGTGTGCCTCTGGCTGTCTTTCTTAGCAGTTTCTGTTCTTGCTTTCTCTTAAGGTCAGCTCCTTTATTAAGGTGATCAAAGTGCGTCTTTAAGAGAGGAATGAGAAAAGCTTCAGGTGACAGGCATATTGATCATACACATACCTGCATGCTTGTGGATTGCAGCACTGGGCCTGTACTTTAATAACGGACTGTGTCAGCAGTTCCCTAATGTGCTGGTACCCACCTGTTCATCAGAGCTTAGTTCAGTGTGCATATAGGTGATTGCTTATACAGTCAATCACCCCAGGCAGTGAGCCAGCTTCGCTTTCTGGAAGTGAAGTAAAGCTGAGAGTTAGCACATTGCCTTGTTGCTCTGCTTTTGTCACTTCACTGCATCTAGTGGGGGCAAGTCCTCCCGAGTCTCATCCCTGCTGAAGACACAGTGCTAGAGTCTACAGGTCTATATAGGTATAACAGGTATATATAAAAGACCTGTTAAAGCTGCAGGACTCTACACCTATTGTAAAGCTTCTTTTTATTATTATTATTATTATTATTTTATTTTTGCTGCTAGAGCCATGTAAAATGACTTTAAGGATTTCTAGTCAGAAGGATTTTTGCTCCTAAGCTTCTGCCAGGGGATGGCGTGGAAATGGCATAGCTGAAGACTGAGGGCCTTTTTCAGTTCATGCGTAACACACAGTGTTGTGAACGTCACTAAGCAGGAATTAAATTCTCACATTTGAACAGTTTAGTTCTTTGAAGAGGTGCTACTTAGTTCATCTTTAAAAGCTTGAGGCCATTTCTTCATAATAGTCTGCTAATGCAAGGACAGTGCTAAGAGGTTGCTTCTAAAAGCTTGTCACGTTTATTTATATCCGTGATGGAAGTGAGCACTGCGAAAGCTTCTCTATTAGGGCTGCGATGTAAGAGAAGTGAGTAAGGAACAGCTTTGAAAGGCTTGCATGATCAATCAGATAGGACAGTTGCAACACTTCATTGTCTCTGCTTTGGCAAGCACTGAGTGCTTGGCTTCTTGGAGCCCCCATCGCAGCAACAGCAAATGTTTGGCTTGATGCAGACAGCTAGATTCTTAGCAGTTATGTGGACTTTTTGGGATAGCCTAAGGCTGGAGGTAACGGTCTTCAATTTTCCTCCTCCTGGTAGACAGCGGGCACCGTTTCAATTCAAATGGGCAAGCTTTAGCCAATGTCCTGTGTTAGACTCATCCTAATACAGCAAAGTCTTTCTTGGAAACTGGAGCAGGATGGGAGATGGTATTCTGTCTTGGAAGGTATAGAGTCTTCAGAAGTTTCCTGTTGATATGGTATAAAACCAGTGGAAAAAAAAAATGGTTTTCCTGACCTGTCAGATAGGATCCAGGGAGTTGTGTTTGCCTTAGTTTCATATTTCATTTAAACCTGAATTTTCTTAATGGAAAAATAAAACCTTGGCTTACATTTCAAAACAAGATTGTGGGAGCAGGGATTATATTTTTTTTCCTCCTGTAGGAAATAGTAAATAATTCCTTTTCATTGGGGCTTTTTATGAGAAACCACACACAGAAGGTTTGTATAAACTTAGCTCTCCCTGTCTAAAATTGCAGAGTCACTGTGACACAATATTTTGGGTCAGGAAAGTTCTCAGCCAGCTACTAGTATTTAAATACCTTGTGTTAAATTGAGGACATTTCAGTGAGCTCCTGCTGCAACATACTTGTGCATGTTAAGTTTGAACACTTCTTTCTGCAAGTTCACATCAGATTCTTCAAAGGGAAAGAAGTTTGGTCAGGATTACAAAGAATTAGAAGTCCTGGATGGAGGCAGTAGACTGCAAAAAACTGCACCTCTTCAGCAATCTTTGCCTCTTCAATGACAGTATTTTAAATATGGTCCTATTCAGTCTGTAGGAAAATGTATCCATTTCTAGTAGCTCTGTAGAAGAAACAGGATTAGACGTTGGTCCAGTTACAGACATAGTCTAATATAAATTTATGTCTGTAATTGGTTTCTTGCTATCTCATACTCTGCCATACTGCATTGGTGTTTCCACTGTGCCCCTTCAGATCTGACTCAAGAAGCTGGATCATTTCTTACCTGCTTAAGGAATTAAATGATCATCCAATGAGGAAGGATTTCAGCAGGTCTAAAGCTCACTGCACTCTCTCTGATTCTTATATCTTGTTATCCTCCCTATGTTAATTTTCTGGCAGACAGATGTGTTCTTTTTTTGCTGTTTGCATACAAATATTTAATTAAAATAGGAAGTGGTAACACTTCTCAGAGGCAGCTGTTGTCTTTACCTCCAAATGCAAAGAGTCAGTTGAACAATGGCTTCAAAATGTCTGCAAAAAAGCTGTGACCTGATCAGTAAGTCTATGATGGCAGCAGGTACATGAGCAGCAGATCAAGGAAGGAACACGAGCAGCATGTGTCCACCACTGCATTTGGCAGCGCAGCTGGCTGCCGCCTGCCTCAGGATCACACAGCAGCAGCCAGAGCTGTGCCTGCTGGAGAGCAAAATATTCAGGAAAGCATCAAGCTTCTGAAAAAAACAAAGAGCAAGGATATGCTGCAAAGCTAACCAGGCTTGTGTTTCAAAGCACAGGAGCTGTAATCACTCACTACTGAGTATTTCAGGGGGCAAAATCAGTTTGCTGGCTCTGCTATAGCCATCAGCAGCCCTCCAGGCCTCTTTGATGAACCAGAATGCTAGTTAGCACCATGGTGCTAACTGGAATCAAAGTGCTGTTTTTTCTTTACCAGAAAGCAGAACACTTTTCAGTGTAGCTAAAAGCTTCAGTTCTGTTTTATGCATTGCAGTTGACTGCTGCCTTTCTCATTAAAATGTTTCAGCACAGGATGTTGAACAGCTTCCTTGACCTGTTCCTTCTACAAGCATCCAGGCAAGATATTCAGAAGCAGGACATTTAAAAAAAAACAAACCAAACAAAACAAAAATCCCTAACAGATTATGTATTTTTATTTAATAATGAGTTCCATTTTCTCTGAATTATAATCAAAACTTGGGATATTTTTACATGAAAAGGATTAATGTAATTATCACAGAAATTATTGAAAATATACAGCTGCAGAGAGCATTAGAAAAAAACAACCTTTAATGTCGTCTTTCTGTTTACTGGTTAAGTTTTGATCTTGGGTCTTTTGATCATAAGAAGGGTCCAAGTTAAAAGCAGATGTTCTCTAATAAGTGTGTATACATGCTAGTTCATTAACTTGCCAGCAGGTGAACAAGAGCCATGGTTGGAGAATGAACTGCAGGTTCCCTGACTAATCTATTGGTTTTACCAAAATATAGTAACCCTGATAGTGACACAGAAGAATGATAATTTCTTTTGGGACTATCTGTTTCTAATTTCTTTTGAGACAATCTGTTTCATGCTGCAGATGTAATAAAAAATAAAATAAAATAAAAATTAAGGGAAAAAGAAAGTGGAGAGAGAAGGAAACCCACACTCATTGAAAACTAAGAGACAAGTATATGGAAATCAGTTTCATCAGTCCTATTAGTCATTTTTGTATGTAGTTTTGAAAGAAACTACATACATACATACTAATTAAAGTAAGTGAAGTTATTTCTCTTCATCTGGCATCCATTAAAATCTCTTCGAATATGTAATGGATGTGGTTAACATAACAGAAGAACTAAACTATAAAAGGAGGGGGGCTCTCATCCTATCTCTTGCATTACCATTTCACCCAGCTGTTGTGTGTTGGAGCATATTTTTTTTCTTAATGTAGTAGTGAATACCCAAAGTGTATTCATTACAATTCTCACTTTACAATATAGTGTTTTACCTTATCAGAGAAGGAAAAGCAAGACTATTTCTCTCTTCAGGATTGTTGGGCATTTTTTAAAATCTGTAAACATTAAATGTTCTGTTATAACACTGTATCTTCCTGTTTAGGTTTAAAAGAAAATTTCAACATGCAGGTGTATGCACACGCAGGCACACACTTGAGTTAAATCGGTGTTATGGCAAATTAGATGCAGCATCTGATTTGGAGATGGAAAAGGTGTTTGTCGACTCAAGAGATGGAATAGCATATGCACATGCTCACCTGTTTCAAACTCAGCTGGCATAGGCTTTCTTCAGTAATGAGCAAGCGGCTCATTTTTGCTCTTTCAGCTGTTATTTGTATTGAGATCTCATTCCAAGTAATGCTGATTAATACCAGGTAGACTTTTGCTTTAAGATCTGAAGACCATCCCTAGCTTATTCCTTACAAAAATAGCTAGTAGATGGTAATAAGCTGTTGCAGAATATCATAAGAGACAAAGAAAGAAAAGTTCTTCATCTACCTGATTCATTTTCTTGTGGTTTTTTTTATCTGATAGGTATACAGAACACAGTTTTATCTAGAGAACAGCATAAGAGAGGAAATGCAAGTGTATGTAGCATCATAAGTTATTGCTCTTTTTCCTTCTGTGTCTGGTAGTGATGAAGATCAGAGCATCTGCACCTCTCTCACTTCTGTTCCTGCCTTTTTTTCAATAGTTGATTTGTAACAGTGTTAATGAAACCCTCATGGTAAATAGATGAAAAAAGCAATAAAAAGTGCATAATAACTACCAGTCAGCACAGTACATTGCTTCTCAAACAGAACAGAAATTAGTTGCATGCCTATTTATCAATTTTATATTTAAAAAAATATCAGCTTTAAGACCAGTGACCCCTTGATTTGATTCCTGAAAAAGAGAAAAAAAAAATGATAGTACCAATTGTCTGTATTTGGTGCCATATGTAAATAATATCCACTCAATAAGAGCTCGACTGTTATATGTGGCTGTGAAGTGTCTGTGAAAATTAAGCATTAGGACAACACTGCCTCCTGCAAATATTTTAATAAAAGTGCCTTAAGAGAATGAGTACAGCTGAGATAATTTATCTTTTCAAATCCACATAATTCCTGTTCAGTGAGGCAATTTAACTCCCAGTATTCTATGAAGCTTGGTATTCCAGTCGCACAATTGACTAGATGCAGTAATATTTATCAGTTCCCTCTGTTTATTCTAAACAGAAGTTTCCAGATTTGCTTCAGACCTTCTGTTTGACATAAGAACTTGTGCATTTGGAAATTAAATACTAAGATTCAGCTTTCTACCTGAACCCTTCTCACAAGCCAGTTTCATGTATTTCATGCTGACTACATTGACTTATATGAATTTAGTCAAACAAACATAAGGCAATAAGCATTGATTGTGGAGATCCACTCATTAGTAAAGAAAATACTCTTTACCAAGTTTGATTTAAATATTTTAACGCAACATTCCTAAACATTATAGGTGCCCGAGCACTGCATTTCAATTCTTAGGCTGTTTAATCGAAATCTAATTATGAGTTTTAAATAAACTAAACCATTGACTTCTCTTCCATAACTGAACTAAGAAATATCACCTATCACCTCCTAGGAGATGGATAAACAGGTTGCATTTTGTCATATTTATACCTCCCCATGGAAAACTTCTCTTTGAAATGATTTTATGAGAAAGCTTCAGCTGTTTTGTAAGAAAATTAGAGCAATAACACAAAAAAGGCAGTTTTATGTCATCTAATATTATTATAATGACTCCTTCTGTAAATGCTGTGAAGTCTGAACATTGTTTATATTTTAACCATTTTCTAATCCCCTTCATTATTTTATTACTTACAGAATTTTAATGTCACTGTCTCTTCATGCCAGCAGTCTGTACAGTGAAAGGAGGGTTCGCCTATCTTCAGAATTATGAGATCATCAGTTTTACCAGCTTAAACCGTCCTGTAGGTCTAATCTTCTAGAGAACTGTTAGGTCTCATAGTCATTAAGTCATTACGTTTCTGTGGTTTTTAACAAGAGTAGGAAAAGGGAGAGTGGTATGTCTATTTCAGTCCTAAGTGAACTAATAATAATCAGAGAGTTGCTTATGTTTACCTAAGAAGAGAAAGAAACTTGAGGGAATTAATGTCAATCATAATTTTTTGTTGTATTTGTTATTTTCCTGAATAAAAGAAGAAAAAGAGAGAGATTTCTGATGGTCAGTACAAAAATTCATGCTTTTCTCTCTGAATAAATAATGTAATGACAATAGGAGACTTGATGTTTAAAGGGATTTTCAATTGCACAGTGACCTTGTTAGCGTCTTCTGATATCTAAGACCTTCAGAAGGTCTGGCCCATACCAAGTCCTTTAGCACCAAGCTTTTACATTCTGTGCCAGTTTTCATTTGGAGGTGAGAAGAGAAACATAAAGAATACTGGTCTTAGAATCACAGAATAGAATAACCAGGTTGGAAAAGACCCACCGATCATCGAGTCCAACCATTCCTATCAAACACTAAGATTAGATTCACATTCTGTTTCTAACTTTTAGCTACTTTAAAGAAAATTGTCTTGTTTATCTCCTAAGAAATTGGAAACTGAAAATTAGTTAGGACAAAGCTTCCTTGTTTTCATGCTCAAAGTAAAAAAATACTTGTACTTGTGGTGGAAATGTAGTTAAAACAGGGCAGGAGTTCACTCGGATACTTCTGTCCACAGTAGTATTTGCCGCATTATTTATAGAACTTGGACTGACACCACAGCTACAGCTCTTATTTATTCCATTTCTGCATTCATAAAAAATCATCACCTTTTAACTTATTAAACTTCACAGCATGATTCAGTAATGCAATATTTCCTATATAAATTATTTGAACAGATTACAAAAAAATCAGATATTCAGGAAAGTCATCACAGGTTCTTATTAAATTTTAAACAAGTTTGTTTAAAAAGCAAAATGCATTAAAATGTAATTTACATGCTAAAAATACATTTGGAATAAATTTCTTGATCTCCATCCAATGCAGCTATTAAAAGTAACTTTCTTTGAGTGTTGGACTAAATCTTTCCTCATACCAGCTGTGTCCTAGCTCCTGAATCTAAGCCTGCCCTGCACCACACTGTTTACACAGGTATATGCCAATGTCTGCTGGTTTTGCTGCATTGACAATTCCCTCCCAAAGGCTGAACTGCTTCTCCTTGGTCTCCTTCCACTGCTCTAAGTCATCTGCTGCATTCCACCTTGTGCCTGCACCTCCTTTTTCCCTCTCTGAGATCCCTCGCATCTACCATGGAAGCAAATTTCATTTAGAATCTCTGTCCGCTTTCTGTCAGCAGGTGTATGTGTTGAACATGTTCATTGTCTGTCTGGATGCTCTGTCTAAATCTGCATGATGGTACGTTTTACACACAGCAATCCCTCAGTTAGTTACAGAGTCTGACATTTTTACAGGGCAATCTGTGAGATTAGGAGTAAGTGCTCAGGAAAGCTGGTTGAAGTCTCCTAACTTGGCATATTCAAACTGGAATTACTGACACAGTTGTCCTGACAAAAGAGCATTTTGTACTCCCTGAGTCTTTTATTGCAACGTATGTGGGGATCTGTAAAGCACTTTGGTGTTGCGGTTGTGTTGAAGTGCCAGGCATTATTGGTTTGAATCTTTCAGGTTAAGAGTTCTCATGGACATGGGGAGGCTGTTTTTTAAGCTTTCTGGTTTGTGTTCTTCACACCTGGTCTCCTGCTGCATAGACCTGGTTTAAAATATAAAATGCAGAATAAAGTATTAATGAGGATCTTGGAAAGGTGACTATCAGCTAATGAGCTATCTAGACTTAACATGTAAAAATTGCATGGAGGAAAAATCCTCCAAATGTGGAAATGAAAGAATGCTTCTTCCTTGCTCTGCACCAGCAATGTCGTGTGCCAGGTTGCAGAGTCCAACCAAGGTGAGGGCTGAACTAATGCATGCCTGAATTCATAAAGCTAACAGAAATAACCTCCTTTTCTCAGGAATAGATAATATAGTTTCCTTTTTGACTGTCACATTATTCTTACAGCGTTAAGTCTTGGGAAACAATCTTGGGTGGAAGTCATTTTGTACACTTTTGTGTTGTTTTCTGAAAAGCCCTTTTTTTCTTGGCTAAGAGCCTTCTTTCAGTTCTGTCTGGGTTCCCAGGGCTGTTTGTTTGTGTTGGTGTATTTCTCTGTTCAGCAAAAGCCTAGAGAGCCTGGAGCTGCTCATTTAGGAGAGTCTGACGGTGATTGCTCCTGCCACCTCCAGAGATCTTATAAAGTGGAAAGAAGATTGGAAAGATCAGGGGGGGGAAAAATTTCTTAATGGAAATTCGAAGAGCATAATGGAGAAGTAAATCTATGACAGTCTTGTTTTTAGCAGAGTTGTGTGTTTTGCATACACAAAGCCGGGTTCACAATAGTGTACGTGTGAAGTTTTTTTCAAGGCTGGCCAGTCTTCTCCACTGCTCTTTTCCTAAACAGTGACTGATACAAGCTATAAAGAAAACTCTTCTTGGAGAAGAGGAGTTCTTGGTTCTTAGAGAAATACTTTTGTTATTTTTTTCCAAATCAAAAGTACCTTAAATGCCTAAAACATATTATGGCAAAAGACCATGTGCAGGTGAGTTGATGCCTAAATGGCCAGCGAAGTCAAGGAGTCAGGCTTACTTCTAATGCATCTCACTGACTCAGTGAGTTCTCCTTAGGCATCCCAGAACAGCGTTCTCTTTTGCCATATGGAAAAAGTTACCAGAGCTTTTAGAAAGTCTGTGGCTTTCAAATCTGCTCCAATGGGATGAACTGGAAGGTAATTATAAGCTATTTTCCCACCTGCTATTTAAAAACACCTACTGAGAAAGAACTGAGATGCAGAATAATTTTGAAAGAATCTGCTTAAGTATCTACCTAAATATTTCTATACATTTGCACTCTGAGTACTTATTCATGCTAAAATAAGACTACATGGGTTTTTTTAATAAAGTAAAATAATAAGGCTGAAGACTTAATATTAACATTTCTGTATTATATCAATACTGAAAGAAATTGAATTGATGTATTACAAATAGGGTTAGGAACACTTCAGATTTCTCAATACAAGACCACCAATTCTTTATTTGCTTTTGGGTTTTTTTGAGTTTTTGTATTTTTTCTCAGACTAATTCCTAGAAGAAAAGACTTAGCCAAAACACTTAAGGCAATTGTGGGACTGAAGCACATATAACCAGATTGGCAATTTTCTTTGACAGACGAGACTTAGCATTTGGTTGGAGATAAGGAAAAGGAGAAGGGAATATGGGGAGGACTTAGGTTTGTGCCCCAGAGGTGAGGAGCAGTCCTTTGTCAGGATTTGGCCTTTTGGTGTGTGGGAATTGACCAGTCATTTTTCTCTTACACAGAAATTCCTGCTCAAGTTAACAGGGGCAGTTGTGCTTTTTTGATACATAGATGTTTTTAAGTTATTCACAAAGTATTATATGAAACTGTGGCAGGACAACAGGACAGAGCCTTAATGTTGTTATATGCCGTGGCTTCTGCATCCTTCTGTCTTGCTTGTTAGTGCTTGCTGGTTGTATGCTCTGGTCTACACAGAGATGCAGCCCAGAGCAGGTGCTACTGAACTTTCTTAGGAGTTAAATTGGACGGTAAAGGAAACATGACTGATTTTTTCCTGTTCTTTCTCTTTGCTTCTGGGGAAGGAGATATTTTGCCAGTGCCTGAGAGGCACACAGTACTTGCCTACTCACATCCTGTGCTAAGTGGTCAGCTTTGCTCATGATACTGAGTATTAATGGTAAAAAAAAGACATGGGGTGAGTGTGAATTAGGTGCAGAAGAATCTTAGGAGGCTTCAGTGGCATAGCAGCAAAATTGCAGATAAAATTTAGTTCAGTATGTTAGCTGCATGTTGACAGAGAGAGGGAGAACAGAAGCCACGCTTTGTATCACTGAGCAGACCATTACTATCCAGGAGAGAACCTGGCGTTATCTCAGTGACGGTCCAATGAAAACATCAGCTTAGCAGCAGAAAAAACCAAACGAGTGGTGCCATTTTACCTCTGTACAAGGCTGTCCTGTGCCCACATATTGACAGAAGCAAAATTGTCTATGACTTGATTTGGGAGTAGATGCAAAAGGCACCAAAAGTATAATCGCATTGGATACTCATCTAGTTCTAGGCTGGGTTTCTGAGGTGCTTTAGCCTACTATATACAAGTTCATAAATACATTGAATATAAGCATTAGTGAATCATAAGTCTAAGCCTTAAGCATATATGCATTTATTGCGTAGATCTAAGTCAGTATAGCAGACTTCTGTCTGCACAATAAGGTAAATAGCATTTGCCCTTCTGCTCTCCTCACTCTGATTTTGTACCAGTTTTTCTCATTGTTTTCAACATGACAGCTTTTGCTGTCCGGGTTTTGAGATAGTTGTTCCTCTTGTTGTATCTACTTTATAGATAGTTCCACCTGCATTTGTTCCTATCCCTGCTGCAACTTTTTCCTTTTACAGCTTGTTACTTTATTTGGATTTTCTCCTTTTGCTTCACCCTGCCATGCTTTTATCAGTCCTGGATGGGACCTCTTTCATGCACCATGGTATTCATATATAGGCAGTTGCTAAACCCTCTGGTATTTATATTCAGGCTACTGTTCATCTCTGCAGTCCCTGCCGCATTCCCCACATACAAGTAGCAGAGCTTGACAGGTTTTGGACAAGAACAGCAGGGATGATGAAAAGGTGGAACAGTTTCCATGCACAGAATGATGATGCACGTAAATACTGCAGTGAAAGAGTTGGATGGATGGAGGAATTATAATAAAGTTTGTTCAAGGGAAGTTTAAAGATTCAGAGCAGACACAAGTGTTGTGTCCTGTTTTCTAAATGGTTTTCATGAAAGTTAGAGTACAGAATCTAACACTTTACAGGAGTCTGGTAGTTGTTTGTTAAACAGGTTTCATATATTTCAATCTGTCTCTGCCAAGTTTTGCTGGGTTTTTTGGTTTTCTTTTTCACTGGACTAGATAAAAAGTTCTGTTTAGTTTCTTGTCCTGTACACCAGTTGTTTTACTAGAGCAATACATCATTTTAACACTCAAGTATTGCTATTTATTAAAGTATTTAATGTACATCCTTTCTCAGATAGGTAAGTGTGGGAGTTAGTTTTGGTTTTGGGAAGGGATTTTGAGAGAAGATTCCGTCATATATTCATAGATGTGAAGTTCCTCAGTATCTGTCACAAGCAAATTATATATTTCCAGGCATCAATATTTCAGCTACTTTCAAGCCAAGTCCCCCAAATTATTGAGTGCTTTTAAATTCTGCTTGAGTTGCTGGACCTAGAGGTTACCATACAACAAGAAGCATTACACCCTGACAACCCACTCCTATTTCCATTCAAGTCGGTGGCAAAATCCCCACTGATTTTGTCAGCACCAGTTTTAAATGTCTGTATCTCCTTTTCTCAGGTAAACCAATTCTCTGCAAAGTCTGCAATGTTTAAATCTGAGACTTATTCTGTCACATGAAAATTTTATTATAGTAGGACCTTATTCCAGATACATTAAACCTTACATTTACTGCAGTTGATCTTTCACATACAGTTTCATACCTTTAGAAAACACCGTCAAGGTGTTGTTCTTCAGAAATTTTCTCCAAGCAGTCAAGCCATCTTACAAAAAGCTAATTTGAGGTAAGCTGCCTGCTGAATTTTACACAGCCTACATTCAATACACTTGCTGCTCTGTACTGGGCTGAAGATCTATTGCCTGACTCCTAAAATGAGTCCAAGTTTTGTCACATCGATTCTCTGCAGGAAGCAGCTGTTTTCAGCTATTGAGCTACTTCAACTTGTGTAGTGGCAGTCATGCCTTTTATCACATAAACAGTTCAATGCGCATTGCCTTTTATTCTGTGTCATGCTGCAAAACAAAACAAAACAAAATCTAAAGGAGCCAAAAGCTATTTTATACTTGACAACAGCATATAATGAACTGTGCTTCCTGGGGGAAAAGTACTAATGGTTCCCTCTTGGTATAAGGGACAGAAGCTAGCTCTACATAGAGTGAGAGACACAGTAATTAAGCTCTGCTCCACTGCATTTAGGAGAGTGAGCCCTGAGGAATGCAGAGTAACTTCAAGATGCCAGATTTCTCAAGGAATATTGACTTCCTAAAGAATGTCTGGAATTAGTCTGGGATTTCTTTGGAGGACCACTTTTCAAAGAGGGGAAAAAGCACAAAGGGATTTCTTTATAGCTGATGTTTGGTTGTGCATTCTCAGTTCATAAGCTTGGGGCCATAGGGCACCTTTGCAAGTACAGGAATACCTGCAGGCTGTACCAGTAGGATATCTCATATAAATCTGTGCTTTGTACCAATTCAGTAAAACTCTTCCCTGAGTTGAAATAGCATATAATGGCAGGAATACTCTTGTAACTTCTACCAGCAAAATTCTGTAGATTAGGGATTGAGCCCTATTATACTGTTACCTTACATGTTCAATTTAGTTGTAATGGACCTATAGTTTTCCTTAGGGCATTTGATATCATCTTGCTGCTTTATGCTGAACAGTAAAATCCCAGACCCCATCACAGCAGCCAGGGTTAAAGGCCTTTCCTAGCAGCCACAAGATCATCCTATTTTTCCCAAGGCATCCTTTCCAGTGAGCCCAGTGTTGGCTGCTGATGTCATTGTCATGGAGCTCTATGCACGTTGCTGTTCGAACTACAGAAGGCAGAAGTATTCAACAACTTTTTTGTCTCAGTCTTCCCACACCTCTCAAGAGGATAGGCTGCAAGATGTGGATTGGGAGAGTAAAGTCCTTCCTGCTGTAGGAGATGAGGAGGTTTGTGACCACCTGAGGGATGTACATTGGTGGGACTGGATGAGATGCATCTGAGAGTTCTGAGGGGTACTCTGAGAGTTGGCTGAGGTAGTCACCAAGCCACTCTCCATGATATTTGAAAAGTCACAGCAGTCAGGCGAAGTCGCTGGTGACTGGAAAAGGGGAATATTGTATCTATTTTTAAGAAGAGTAGAAAGGAGGACCTTGGGGACTACCGACCTGTCAGCCTCACCTCTGTGCCTGGGAAGATCATGGAACAGATCCTCCTGGAAGCTGTGCTGAGGCACACAGAAGACAGGGACGTGATTCAAGACAGCCAGCATGGCTTCATCAAGGTTAAGTCTTGCCTGACCAATTTAGTGGACTTATGTGCGGGAGTGGTTACATCAGTGGACAAGAGAAGACCCACAGATGTCTTCTATCTGGACTTCTCTAAAGCCTTTGGCTTTGTTCTCCAGCCCCTTCACCAGCTTCGTTGCTCTTCTCTGGACACTCTCCAGAGCCTCAGCATCCTTGTGGTGAGGGGCACAGAACTGAACACAGTATTCGAGGTGCAGTCTCACCAGTGCTGAGTACAGGGGCACAATAACCTCCCTGGACCTGCTGGTCATGCCATTTCTGATACAAGCCAAGATGCCATTGGCCTTCTTGGCCACCTGGGCACACTGCTGGCTCATGTTCAGTTGGCTGTCAACCAACACTCCCAGGTCCTTCTCCTCCACTCAGCTTTCTAGCCACTCTTCCTCTAGCCTGTAGCACTGCATAGGGTTGTTGTGCCTCAAGTGCAGGACCCGGCGTTTGGCCTTGTTAAACCTCATGCCATTGGTCTCTGCCCAGCAGTCCAGCCTGTTCAGATCCCTTTGCAGAGCCTCCCGACCCTCCAGCAGATCGAAAGTTCCACCCAGCTTAGTGTCAACCGCAAACTTACTTAGGGTACATTTGATCCCCTCATCCATATCATTGATAAATTGATATTGTTGCCTTTCAGTACTTAAGGGGGGCTTATAAGAAAGATAGGGAAAAGCTTTTTGCAGGGCCGGTAGCAATAGGACAAGGGGTAGAGGTTTTAAACTAAAAGAGCAGAAGTTCAGACTACATATTAGGAAGAAGTCTTTTTCACTGAGGATAGTGAAACACTGGAACAAGTTGCCCAGAGAGGTGGTAGATGCCCCATCCCTGGAGGTGTTCAAAGCAAGGTTGGATGGAGCTCTGAGCAACCTAATGTAGTTTAAGGTGTCCCTGCTCACTTCAGGGCATTTGAACCAGATGACCTTCATCATCCCTTCCAATTAGAGCCATTTTATGATTCTATGATTCCATGAACTAACCTGTTCTATAAGATGTAAATTTTATATCATAATACCATTTATTTAAAAAAAAAATTAAATAGCACTTGTCTTTATTGCAGTAAAACCTGTGTTGCACGGGCAACACATTGGATGCAATTCCTTAAAAATATCCTAAAACACCTATCCTTACAAGCCTGCATTGTAACTAGTTGCCACTCATGAAGAGAGAAAGCATGGTTTCTTCTCCTAATGTCATTTGAATCTGCTTTGGCCAGCTTCAAGGTTGCAGTAGGTTGCCAGGCTTCTGAGCAGTAGAATATGGCAATGTGTGTATCCTTCTGTTGTATTGTATTTTTTTAACTAAATATTTGCCGAACTTTGTGATTCCAGCTGTTTTGCGAATACCAAAGGGAAGCAAAGGCACAGAGAGAAGTAGGGAATCAGTGTGAGAACTGGGAATAGATCTTGGCTTTCATGCCCCCTGTCAGTAGTAAGAAGTATTTCAGCTTTCACTCCTCCCTGTGATGGGCTTTTTCACAGCCCTGCTTAGATACCAAGTTCCTTGGAGTTTGTGAATGGAGCTCAGTAGGACAGAAGGAAGAGCTAGAACTGATCATGAAGCAGAAACACAGTAGTGTTAGAACATCCTTTCAGTGCACTGGTTTCTGTGCTTTTTGAGCTGAGTGCAAAGTCTTCAATGACAGCAGTGCATGAAAAGTCCAGTGTTGTATGTGGAAGAGGTTGCTACGAATTAGGCATGTCTCAATTTGTTTGACTTATGCCAAGTTCAAAAAGGTCAAGTCCTTGTGTAAAAAGTCATGATCACTCACTAACACAAAGGTGTTTTCTTTACATTCCAATAAGCATTGCTGATCTGTCTCTCAGTGAAGCTGGCTCCTGCCTTTAGAGTCAAATACACAAGCTTTGTCTCATGCTTCTTTTTAAAGTAACATCATTGCTTACAAAAGGTTATGAGGTGAGGACAGGAGAAACTAGGAGAGAGAGTCCAGCATTTACCTCCTTTGACAGTCTGGAGGAAATGGCTCTTTCCGTCTCATCCCTCTTTTTTCTTTCAGGATCCTCTGTCTTAATGTATGTCATGCATAGATTAGGGATCCTTTATGATGGTCTAGTCTTCCTCTCTGCCCTCACCTTTACTGCCTAATGCCCAGGTAAAGTGGAGTAGTGAGCTGTCTTCCGCGTGGTCTGAGATTTTGAAGCCTCCTAGGGAATGCCTAATACAAGCTAAAGCATCTGTAGAGTGTATTTGGCTTAGTTTCTGCCAGGTGGCTGTACTGGAAAGTCACATTTACTTTAAACAGTTACTAGATAGTCTGTGGAGTAGAGAGGGGACCTTTCTAACATTCTGCTGTAGGTAGTGTGCAAGTTGCGAGGATACAAAAAACATCCTGGGTTTATTGTGTAGTGGCTTGCTAACTGAGCTATGGAGCAGCTTCCAAAGGAGCCAGAGAGCCTAGCATCAAGGACAGCTTCAGTGTGAGCCTCTAGCAGAAGCTTCCTGGGGCCAAGCATATTTCCCTTTGGGAATCTGGTACAATATAATTATATACACCAGCAAATGCAATAGGTATTGTTGCTACAACATGATTGGCAGGTGCTACTATGAACATGGCCACTAGCAAAGTGAAAAACAAAACAAAACAAGAATACTCACCACATACCCAGATGTCACATCTTAAATTGCTGAGTCTTCAGTGTGATTGTGAAAAAATAAGGGCGGAGTGTTGTTTGTTTTGGTTTGGGTTTTTTTGTCCTGCTTACACTTTGCACTTTCTGTGTCTTCAGACTGCCTGTGGTGTTACATAAATTTCTATGCTTTCATTTCAGTGCAGGCACAGTAGTGTACAAAACAACTGTAAACGTTTACCTTCCTGTACTTCTGTTATGATAGTAATTGCCAACCCATCAGTTCTTGAAACTGAGACTGTGGCAGTGCTGTGCTTAGCCAAGGACACACGCTTTACGAGTATTTTAGTCACTGAAGCTAATTGCATCAAGACCCCGTATTACATGTAGTACTTTGCCAAATCTGTGCTAGTTTTTTTGAAAGATGGCACTAATTACCTCTGTGACAATTTATAAATTATTCAAATTAATGTATAGTCTGATTAAAGCTCCATTAATCAAAGATAGTGGATATTTTGTTAGAAAATATTAACATTTAGTCAACACATTCTGCAGAGTGTTTCTACCATCATGTGAGTTCTGCAGGAGTAATTTCATTAATAATTCAATTCAGGTTTATGTACCACTGCCTTCATTAAAGAAGTTGGCTACTGACAACACTTGTATTTGATGTTCTATTAAGCTTGATTGAGATATAAGATTAAGTCTACTTACATCTCCAAGAGGGAAGACAATAAAAATTTTCAGCGTTAGTAGGATTACAGCTATAATTAAGCTGCTGGCCAACCTGTACCAGGCCTACAGCTCTCCACTGTAGACTAACTTAAGTCTTCAGTCTGAACCAAATGGGGCAAAATTAGCTCTGAAAGAAGGCTCAAAAGACCGCATCTGTTTTTAATAGGTAAAGCCCACCCTAGTTAGTGATAATTGCAATTTAGAAATTGATCATTTCTGAACATGTCTCTTGCCAAATAACCTTCAGTATCCATTCTGCATGTATGGGACACATGTACACAGCAACGGCAAAAGGTAAGTTGAGCTAGGTAGTCTCCACTGAGGTACACTCATGAGTAGTGAGGCAAGTTTATGTTGACATAAGAGCTTTGTTTGCTTTTACTTATAAGACTAAGAATAACCACCCAAGACTTGAAAAAAATATATTGCTATTGAATCTTTTTCCTCTCTCCTTTTCTGAAAAAAAGTATCGTGTAATAAGAGTACTTGGCCATTTTATTCTCTCATAACATACTTGATTAATACCATTTGCTTTCTAATGTATAATATAGTGCCTTACTTAGCCCATTTTCTAACTGGACAGTTAGATCAGTAGTAATGAGTGAAGAAGCCTCATAGGTCTTTTTTAGTGAAGAGTTTACCTGTTCAAGTCCACGCATTTGACTCTTGCTTCCCATCTTTTGTCACTGTTTACCTAGTTTGGTTCTCAGTCTACTGCTGACATTTCTTCCTCCTTACTGGAGATTCACTTGATCACTTTAACCCTTTGATATTTATTTTTTCAGAGTCTTTGTCTAGAGCGATGCTAGTGCATTTGAGTCACCCTCCTGCTTTTGTCCTTCTCTGTACTTTGATGCCTCCAAGAGCAAGTGAAAATTGAGACAATCCACAACCTCTCAAGTATTCCACCCGACAATTATAACATCTGTTGCAGTTTGAGTTAGGATTTAAAACAAATTAAGCTACATCACTCTCTGAAGAGTAAGAAATAATTTATTAATCTAAAGCCTTAGAAGATACAGGGGCTTCAGCAAAATGGAAGGTAGAGATGTTAGTAAATTGGTAATGACCTTGGTCCATCTGGCAGTGTAATTTTCCTGCCTCAGTAATTGAAATGTATTCAAATGCGATTAAAGGTCATCAAGGATGCAAGTCAAAGACTTAAGTAGAGTTTCTGATCAAAACATTTATTGTGTTTGACTTTTCCTTTTATGAACAGCTGAAGGATTCTGCCAAGTGGTAAATTTCTCTTATTTAATCAGTCTTCTTTGTTAAGACAAACTTTAACTGCAGCTGAGCTCTTCACTTGAGTCCAATACTGAAATGCTAAAGGACAGAGGAAGGTCTTTTATCCATAGTTGTCTTGCAGTTCTGAAGTAAAGTGAACACTGAGACAAATCCCATTGCAAAATAATTTTTTCAGAGGGGAAACAGAGGGTCATCTGAGCAGCCTTGGCCAATATGATGAATACACTGTTAGCAGACATGAAGGATACTGACACTGGTGCTTTTTGTCTTTTGATCTGAAAAGGAAGACTTTCAAAATCTATACAGGGTGTGCCAATATCCATTCAAAATATTTTTTAAAGAAATTATTAAGGTGATATATGATGGCTGGACCACCAGACTGTGCCTTTAAGATCTGAGTAGAGAAGAACCAATAAAATAAGTGAATACTATTATCTTATCCTCCATTTTCCAGGGCAAAATTTAGCTGCATTATGTGACTGTGCATAAATTTTTGAGAAGCTATTCCAGAATATTTAATTCAGCGTAAGGAATTGATTTTTTGTAGTAATTTTTGTAGATCCCATAGAAGATCCAACCAAAAAAAAAAAAGAGGGGAGGAGAAGATGGACCCTCTATCCTCTCTGTTAGGTATCCTAATTATTGCCACAGAAATTGGCATCAATCTCCCTGTCAGATCAGGAGTAATACTGCCTTCAGAAGAAAAATAGCCTATTTCAGCAGGATGAGCCATATTCCCCATATTTTCCCCCCAAAACCTGGCAATCATCTTTTGCATCTTCTCCAGCTAATCAATGTAAATGATGGACACCTTGACATATTCATTTGGCAATACACTTTTGCCAACATACCAAGGGCTGCCAACCTCTAGCTTTGGCAGTCCTAACAAAAACGAAGGCATTCCCAGTCAAATCAACTCCATGAACATTTTTACTGCATCCCCTAGAAAATCCAAGCTACCTTTCTTGGGAGCTTGTTTTCCGTGGCTAGCTTTCTTTCTGTCGTCTTACCACTTACAAGTGTATTGAAGCTAATAAGATATTTTACTCAGCTCAGTCATTAAAATATATCATGTTCATGTTTCTTATGCAATGCTGAAAATATTAGCTGTGTTAGGAGAGTTCTCTGAATACCATTGGGCCATTTAGTGACCGTACAGGTAACATGAGCAATGATGCTAACAGAAAAACAATCCCTTTGATCTATCACCTGTTCCTTATGTCTTGTTATTCCCAGTGCATGCTTCATCCCCTGCCTTCGGTGCTTGCATGGCTGGGCTTTGCGCTGCTCTGCAAGCCCAGCACTTCATCCTGCTTCAATGCTGGCTTTGCCCAAGCCCAGCCAGCCCTCTCTAACCACCATGCTCTCATCTTCAGGTGGCATATTTCTCCACCATGGTGTTCTAGTTTCAATATGGGGATATGAAAAAGTGTTGTTTTGATGTGTAGTGGTTGTAAACAAAGATGTTTGAATGTGGTCTGAGCCTGCTTGAATGCAGCATTGATTAATTAGCCCCAAATTATATTTAATCTGATTATCTGTGTGGTCACACCATTGCATGCGAGCTACGATCTCAAATAAAACAAATCACATCCAGCTCTGATCCTCTGAGCTGATGTGGCAGTGCTTAGATTAATTAATTATTCTAGCTGTGTGGCTTATCCAATGAATAAAGGCAGCTTGTACCATGTACTCTGTGGAGAGGTTTGCAGAGACGATTGTTTAGCAGGGACTGTGCATATGGAAATTTGTTCTCATTTCTTCCTTTGTGTTATCCCACTTAGAAATGGAAATGACTGCCTCATAGCCAGTTCTCATTATATTTGTCTCCCGTGAGATGTGAAATTAGCACCAGGAGAAATCCCACAGTAGCTGGGGCTGTTGCTTAGTTTCCGCAGTTGAGGCTGCTCTACCAGGGAGCCAGCAAGTCCTCTCCAACATGCCTCAGCAAGGGGCAGAGACAGTCCACTGAAGTCAGCCAGGGTCAGCCAAGGGACCAGCCAGGTGGAGCTGGGAAGTCAAGTCATGGTCAGGCATACTCTATATGTGTAAACAATTTTATATAGTTAAATACAGGGGCTCAGTGCTGGGTCCCCAGGGCTCAGTGCTGGGTCCAGCCCTGTTCAATGTCTTTATCAATGACCTGGATGAAGGCATCGAGTGCACCCTTAGCAAGTTTGCAGATGACACCAAGCTGGGAGGAAGTGTCGATCTGCTGGAGGGTCGGGAGGCTCTGCAAAGGGACCTGAACAGGCTGGACTGATGGGCTGAGACAATGGCATGAGGTTTAACAAGGCCAAATGCCAGGTCCTGCACCTGGGGCACAACAACCCTGTGCAGCTACAGACTAGGAGAAGCCTGGCTGGAAGGCTGCCTGGAGGAGAGTGACCTGGGGGTGTTGGTTGACAGTGACTGAACATGAGCCAGCACTGTGCCCAGGTGGCCAACAAGGCCAATGGCATCTTGGCTTGTATCAGGAACCGCGTGACCAGCAGGTCCAGGGAGGTTATTCTTCCTCTGTATTCGGCACTGATGAGATTGCTCCTTGAATCCTGTGTTCAGTTCTGGGCCCCTCACCACAAGAAGGATGTTGAGGCTCTGGAGCGAGTCCAGAGAAGAGCAACGAAGCTGGCGAAGGGGCTGGAGAACAAGTCTTATAAGGAGTGCTTGAGGGAACTGGGATTGTTCAGGGAATGGCCTCAAGCTCTGCCAGGGGAGATTTAGGCTGAACATCAGGAAAAAAATTTTCACGGAAAGGGTCATTGGGCACAGGAACAGGCTGCCCAGGGAGGTAGTTGAGTCACCTTCCCTGGAGGCATTTAAGGGGCGGGTGGACGAGGCACTGAGGGGCATGGTTTAGTGATTGATAGGAATGGTTGGACTCGATGATCCGATGGGTCTTTTCCAACCTAGTGATTCTATGATTCAGTGTGGGGGCCCTCACTAAGTCTGGTCAGGGCAACGACAGCCTGCTGGTGCTTCCGTATCCCAGACAGCCCTGTAGGGCCCAGCCATCTTCTGGTGAGGGAGTCAAGCAAAGCCACCCCTCACTACCCTTGGAGCTCATGTTGTGTTGCTTAGCCCAGGGATGCAATGAATCTGTTTCTAACTTAGGTCAATAGCAAACACAATATAGGCTGTGAATCACTAAAGTGTCACTTCATTGCACACCTGGGCAAGGAGACAAGAAACTAGTTGAATACTGCAGAGCTGATGAATATAAATGGGTTCATAGCTTCCTCTGGAGGGGTGTGTGTGTTGGTATTGAGTAAGATGTGTGTATTTGTGCAATCAGCAGCCTTGGTAAAGGTTTGGAGCACTCCTTTTATTCCTTTGAATATCAGAGCACAGGTGGGACAGAGGATGTAACAGTCACGTGTCAGCTCATGCTCGTTGCTAATTTTAGTAGGACAGGGAAGCACATGGAAAGATTATATCACATTACACCAAGCTGCACTTTGTTAAATAAGACAATTTAAATGCAGGCACTAGCTTAATGGAGAGCATAGTAATACTGTTTTCCTTGGTTATAGTTTTATGTAATGTGAAGGAAGGGGTGGTTCTGATGGGTTTTTTTTCTTCTAGAAAAAAGGACTATGCTGCTAAAGAGAAAGATGTGTATACTTTAAAAAAGGATTTTTTAAAAAAAATTCTTTTGCAGTCACAGGATTGTTCCTTTGTCTACTTTGCTGCCCCAGTGCAGTCATCTTACCTACAAAGACCATTGTGAGTGGTCCCATTCAGCATCTGTTCAGGAAACTTTCTTTAAATAGGAAAGCAAGGGGAGCAGCTAGGGTCTTATTACACTTATTTTACCATAATATACTTATTATAACAACATATAAAGCTTTCCATATGCATGCCTCTGAGCTGGCTTTAAGGCGAAGAGCTGTTGTTTCCCTCAGAGTACAGGTGAAGGGGCTTGAGCTGACAGAATTGTTTTGATCTTGGTTACCACACTGGTACATAACTTGCTGAGATTCGTGCTGATCAAACCTCCTCCCCTTGAGTTACTGCTTACTGGCCTGAGACCAGATCCCAGGAAAGTGGAGCAGAGCTCAGAAAACAAGCTCTCTGCACTTGGCAATGCTGACAGATTTTGCATGTTGATGTAGCTGCCTGGGTATTTCTGTTCTGTGTTTTCCAACGTAGGTGATAAAGAGTTTGCTAGCTTTTTCTTCAGATGTGCTCCAAGCTTATGCATCTCATATAGGTATGTTTAGTTGCTATGCATATATGGGCTGCATCAGAGTCAAATTAGCTTGCGTAGGTTCATAAGAAATGAAACAATTGTTTTATCACAAACTGGTCAGCCGAGCTCAGCCCTGTACGGCAACAGTTAAATTTCATTGCTAGGCCACAAATGTGATGGAGGTAGTTTGTTGTCAACATTTGCTGTTGGCTGATCACTGCCTTCAAGCACCACTGTCCTTTGAGGGCTGCCTGCCTTAACTCCACATCAGCCCTTTTCTTTGCCCTTTGGTGATGCAGTGAAAATAAGACACAAATGGAAAGGGGAGTAACTTCCTACGACCTGAGACCAGCAGCATTAAAAATTCCTTAGTCCTGCTATGGCTCAGTAAGCAACTGTAAGATTGCCTGGTTGCCTTATCTATGTGCTTCCATCCCTTAAAATGTTTGGATTTCTGTTAAATGAGAATGCCGTTCAATGACCTGGCTTGTAGTAGTAGCTTTACAATGATACAGCAATTATCGCAAATGCAGTGTTCCTGTAAATTACCAGTGTGGTCTCAGCCCTTCTCTTACTGCACTAAGCTCTAAAAGGTAATATAATTTTCATTACACAGAACATTTCAGGTAGCATAGAACATGCATTTTGTTTATTGCTAGCGTAGCTGGTTGTAAATAGTTGTTAAATCTGTCATGCTATCTGCTTTTTTTCTTAGTGTTGTGAAGGCACAAAACAGCACCATAGAATTGCTGCAGTGGTCTGGGAATGTAAGTGGTTTTGAGGAAGACAAGAAAAAATTGCAGAATAAAAAATGTTGCAGGTAGTAAAGGGGCTGTGAATAATTCATCCTTAAATAATTCTTGACATTTAAAAATTAAATATTTTATGATCATTTAAGCATCTTATATTTATGACAATTGCAGAGTACATTGGGCAGAAATTGGGTTGAGGAAATAAATTATAGTACTTCACCTTCTTACGCAAATGTTTGCTTGCTGGTGATTGATGATAGATTTCTCAGTCCCTGGCTTAAGTCTTCTGCTTTTGTGTAGCACTAAAAGGCTAAAGAAGGAGTTTTGTTGCATGCAAAAAGCTTGACATACAAACCTAAATCCAAGAACCCAAATTAGCTTGGTACAGAAATCTTCCCGAAATTCAAGCTCTAGCAGCGGGGAAGTGACTTCACCCTTCTGCTCAGCATGTCTTTCTCTGTATAAAGTGGGTATCTCTGCTCAATAAGAGACAGATGCTCACCTCGGGTTCCTGCCAGGCAGCAGCAGCATTCCCAGCTCTGCCTTTGGGATTTTTATGTTCTTCTGGGGAGTTACCTCGTTATTCTCCTGTTCCATCTTGCAACTGTAAGGAAAGGAGGCCTATGGCTTTGATGTTTTGATTGGCAATTACAAGCCAAAATAATTACGAGTGGAAAATACCCTAAAATCTTTGCAAGTGTTGTCTTTCTATAGCTGTTCACACCATATTTAAGGAGATTGCACTGGGAATACTTGCGTAGACATTTAATGATACAGATAGTGCTGTCCTCCTGTGTGCCAAGCTACATTTACTACTCTGAAATGTTTTCTTTGCGTAACAGTTTGAAGACTTTAACATAACACTTTTGCCTTACTCCTGGGTGAAGATACATCTTTACTTACAATAATGCTTTCAAAAGCTTTTGTCTGTGTTCTAAAAATAAATGAACCAACATTGAGTTTTCTTATTTTGGGGGCTTTGATTTCTTATTAGCTGTGTGTAGCTCTCAGCTAAAGATCTGTGAGGAGAAGGAAAGTTTCTTCCAATTTACAGATTCATCCCTTGATCTTAAAATGAAAGCTGTTTTGTTTTCTTTTCCTTTCCTATTAGCAGTTGTGGCTGACATATTCTGCCAGGCAGTTTTAAGCAGTCATCTTTAATGTCAATTCAAATTCAGCAGTATCATGAAGATAGTTCTTTTGATTTTAGTTATTATTGAGTTATTTAGTTGAATTACTCCAGAGTCAACTTCAATATGAATAAGACCAGCCTGAGCTTTTTTCCACTGATTAGCTCTGCTGGAAAAACTAGCAGAGTACAAAGCTTTTATTTTAAAACATGAAGCAGAAGGTTTAACTCCTATGATTCCTTTGTGCTTTATAGAATGTTTAGAAGTAAAAATATTTAAGATATAATTATGGTCACAGATTATCATCAAAAAACCCAAGAAACATAAGAGTGAAGTTGCAAGCATCATGCTGCTCACATCTTGTAATACATACAGGGGAAATGCTGCTTCTAATCTACGTTGTATGGCATCTGGAGAGCTGCTAGTGTCATGGTTAGGTAGCGTTAATGAGGTTCTGGTTCCAATGACAAAACAGAGAATCAAAGCAGGCAGGCATATCCTGTAAGGATACCTACATCCACAGAGCATTTACTAACATTTGTAAATAACACAGCAAGGTTGTTTGGGTTTTTTTTCATGTACATACTTAATGCAATGCAAATAATTTTGGCAGCATTGAATTGTTTCAAGAGGTACTTTCTAATGTAGGATAGGCCTATCTTTTGAGCTCTACCTGTGAAATTATGTATTTGCAGCTTATCTAATTAAAATGAAAAAGTATGTTCAGCACCCGTAGCCCTAATATAGGTTGCATTGATTTCTCATTGTTTAAGGAACTTTCTTCAGTGCTGTCAAGCATAAATGTAAAATTATTTTAGCTATGGTAAAGCATAGTTCCATGCACAGTAAGAGCACAGAAGCCCCACAACATTTGTGACCTCCGTCTGCTAAATAAAACCTGTTTAATGATTATGAAAATATGGTGAGAGACTAAGTCTTTCTACTCTCAGTAATGCTGACATGGGTATGTTGTGGTCATCCTGCACTGCAGATGATGGTTTTGGACTGTTACCTGTCCATTTTTTTCTCAACAGTGGTAAGTACTCCTCAGAAAGCCACAATATCTTCAACACCTGGAAATCGATAGCAGTAAATATGGCCATCCTGGAGCCTCCCAGGCTAGGTCCCCTTGGCTGTGGCCCTCTGCTGCTCTGCTCCCAAGCTATGCAGCAGATGGGATAGGAAAGATGTGGGAGCTGTTTGCTGGGGGCTAGTGATGGGACAAGGTGGCATCTTGAATATGCAGATGCTATGAATCTGTGTGCTGTTTTACATAGGATGGGAGGATGGAGATGTCCAGCTGGGACTTTGAGGGCTGTGCATTTGTTAGCAGAATTTATTACCCGTCCTTTGCCATGGTACTGATGTGCCTCCGTCTTCCCACAGCCCAGGGAGGAGCAATGTGGAGGCTGAAAGTAGCAGAAAAAAAAAAGCCCTGCTATGGCTTAGGTTAGGGTTTTGCTTGCCATATGTATTCTTTTGCAACTGAATTCATTATCCTCTCTGAACTGCACCTTACCTCACCATCCTTGCAGTTATCCCTGAACACAAGGCTGGAGGTGATTTGATATCCCTGCTCTGGGTGCCCCTACACAGCAGCCAAGAAGTCAGTCAGGTGGAAGTGAAATTTCCTGCGATTCTTTTTCCTGGGCCCATTTGTTAGCAGCAGAATTTTATATATCAGTAGCTGAACTGAAATTATGCAAAACCAAAATGCTTATTAGTAAGAGATCCTGCACAAGGCTACAGGCTGTTCACCAATGGTAATGCCTAAGCTAGACATTAATTTAGAAAAGTACCACAGCTGAATTTAAGCACTCGAATAACACAAACTAGTAGCCTCTTCATTTTATGTTTTAAACCCGGGAACTGGGAGCCTTAATGAGCCTCTAGGCTAAGATTTCAAGTATTAAATATTCCACTGGATTTGAAGAGGAGTGGCTACAGCAAGTAATGCACACACTTGTACTTTTAAGGGTCTGTCCTTAAATGTGGATTATAAAAAGTAAATAGAAAAAAAATTGATCACCAATGCCTGGAGTTTAGGAAGGATTTAGATAATTACAGGCTGCTTCCCTCACCAAAGTTTTTTTCTAAAGCGCTTGATGCCCACAGAAAAAGTCTTTTAATAGTACTGTTCAAATAAATACAGATTAGTGAGAAATAGTATTTCTAATCAAATGCACCAGGTGATTGAGAGCTTGCAGAGTGCACTGCATAATCAGGTGTTACCCAGACCCAGTATTAAGCAGGGCCGCATCTATCATGTCTGTGTGTTCAGCGCAGATAGAAAACTTGATGTACAATATAAGTAACAATTTTGTACAAAACCAATTCGATCACTTCTAATGTGCTTTGAAGTTTTCCAGCCCTGTATCTGCATGCTAAGAGCTAACACAGCTGAAAATATATAGTCATCTGTTCCAAATATCTAAACAACATAAGGGGGTATCACACTGCATAGTGTTTGTAATAGATGCTGTTGGGCTTGCCATGCCATAATAGTCAGCAGTGGTCCACCTGGAAGTGACAAACAGACCTGAAATTAAAATTAAAATGAAAAAATACAGAGTTTATTGTCTTTATTTCAACTGATCTTTGTTTTTTCATGTGTTATTTTTCCTAAAACTGTGGCAGCTTTACTGATCTTGTATGGTTGTTAGTAACAGTAGGTGAGAAAGGTCTTGGCCCCAAGTGGTTTGCTGATTTGCTTTGTATTTTTATTCTGATTGACAAATCGGTGCCTGTTCCTCCTTCTGCCCACAGCTGTGTGTCCTTACTTCCACTTTACAAGGGAGATGCTTTATTATCTTGTCATATATGAACTTTTGTTTAAGGATAAATTTTCCTGAGTGCTACATCTCATAGCAACTTGGGTAGTTCCAACTGCAGTCAGAATAAGGTGTACACTCATGAAGTCAAACTTTTCATAGAGATGATTTTTTCTGACTTCTATTGATTTAACAGCTACTCTCTACTTGAAGACTTCTGAGGTCTGTGAGGCCAAGTTGCATCTGAAAATAGCATTACGGTCCCAAAGCTACTAAGGCAGTTTTGGAAAATGCAAAATGCCATTAAGGTCCCTTTCTCTTGCATCTCACAGGTTGTAGAGAACAACGGGCTGTTTCCTAGTGTTTTGATAATGATGTGAAGCCTAGGTGTGCCCAAAACATTGCTGGTGAGATTTCTTTTTCATTACTGTAGGTGATTAGGAAATTTGAAAGAGTTTCCTTATGGCTACGTGATTTCGTGCTGGATTTCCAAATAGCAATTGAATCTGTTCTTGTATTTACAAATAGCATGTTAATTAATACTGATTCATCTTTTCACAAAAAAAAAAATGTTAAAATCTGAGTTGTCTTGTGAAATGGCCTTCAAGCCTGAAAACAAATTGCTGAAGATAGTCAAGAGATTGTAAGTTTTAAGGTGGTATGCAACATATTTTTGAACGGACAAGCTTAACTCAGGCATTTCCTAACATGTTAGTGCTTGATTTAACCCCAGTAATATTTTTAAGAGTACATTTTGTAGAGGTATACTGATCTAGAATGCAGGAACGCATGCTTCCAAGCAGAGTTTGGAGGATGGTACAGCATAGTTGAGGATGAAGTGGTTTAGGGTGATAAGGTAAAGCTGGGTGGCAACCAAAGAAGAGCACCTTGAATGGTGTTTGAGAGTAGGAGCAGAATGAGAGTTAGCAAAAGGCTTGGGGGAAGAACGTACCTTACACTTCTGATCCAAGGCAAAAGTAGGGATTGTCTTGGAACTGTAGATCTAAGATCATCAGCTGCTCCAGGAGAAGTTCAGATTTGACATTAGGAAAAATTTCAAAACCAAAAGGGTTATTTGGTGTTGTAAGAGGCTGCCCAGATAGGTGGTGGAGTCACCATCCCTGAAGGTATTTGAAAGACAGGGAGATTAATTGCTTAGGGATGTTATAGCAGACAGATACAGTTGGACTTTATAATGTTAAAGGTCTTTTCCAATCTAGTGAATCTATGATTCTACATACAGTTTTGTTGTTTAGGTTTACAAGAAGAAACTGTTTAAGCAAGGGAAAGGCTCCTGTGAAATTACCTTTCCTGAGAGCTGCTGTTTGATCATAGAGGTCACATAAGAGGATGAGACACAGGTCATTTGCATGCTGGGCAGAATTTGAAATTGTATCCTTGCTGGATTACGATTGTTCAATGGGTCCTTCCCTACATCACTTTCTGGAGTTCTTCAGTCTTTTCAACAAGTTTATTTTATATGCAATCCTAAAATGGAAAGAGATGAGTGAAAATACACTTGAAATATCCCCTGCTTGCTGCATCCTGCCCTTGGGCCACTGCTCAGGTGTGGATGCACATGTGCAAATGTACCTTGAGTGGACAGGAGCTAATTCAGGGTTGGGTAGGAGCAGGACATGACACCTTTGTTTCATGGGAGAACCACATGCATTTCCCCACCCCCAGCGGCCATGCACATGGTTCCTGTATGGCCAGAAATGGCCAGCAAGGGAGAGTTGCCCTCTCTTTCACCCGTGCTCAGACCCGGATACCTCTTGTCTGTGCAGCAAGAAATGCTTTGGGATCTGTGCGGCTCCTCAGAGAATAGCTGTAGCAAGGCTAAATTTAAAAAAAAAAATCATCTTTTCCCTCACCCATAGTAGGTCACTTTCTCTCTGTGCTCCCTTTTTATCTTAATTAGATCAGGAGGAGGTAATCTGCTGAACATAACCCCTGACACCTCTTACCGTACAGGACAGTCTCCTATGTTTGCTGGAGGATTACCACAAGCCTGATTATAGCAGCTTGAGAGCCCTGTGAACCCAGGTCTTGGGCACCGTGAAGGAGTTGTATCATATATCTAAGCCATCCAGAAAAGATTTCCAGTGCATATCTACCTATTCTGACAAGATCTCTTATACATTGGCCAGGGATAACACGCAAGTCAGACTGAAGACTTCTGTTGGTACATTTTCTGTGTGCCAGAGCTTCTGAATATTTAAAAATGCAAAATATGTATCTAGCAAAGTTTTCTAAACTGCCCTTTAAAAAAAAAAATCCAAAATACAAGAGCAATTCTAGATTCAGGCCTTTGTTAACTTTCTGGCTCTATCTGTATAAAGCAGGCACCACAATATTGCTACCAGAAAAGGTGTGTTTTTATTATGTCTATTAACATAGTTCTAGGTGCAATTTTATCAGAGAAAAGCACAGCTTTAGTTTGCTACTGAAAGTGAAACACAATCTACAGTAGCCTAATTTCACTGAGGGAGACAGAAGTCTATTTTATTGTTAACAATCCCTTTGGAGATACGACAACTGTTTTGTTTTGTGAAACAAGAAGTATAATTTTGCTTTAGAGAGTTGTGAGGACAAATATTAAATATTTGTAAATGTCTCCATGAAAATCATTCAGGTTACAAGATTGTATTTCACCACATAACAAGGCCAGAACAATTACAGATTCATGAAACAAATACACAGGGAGAGAAGTAACTTTTTTTGACCCTGTTCCAGGATGAAGCATTACACTTTCTGGGTTCTTGGAGCACAGAGGAAGGATCCCAGCACGTGCAGTTCCCAGAAGTGCAGGACTGATCTTGAGGTTGCAAGCCCTGCTGAGGGCAGGGTATTAAGCAATGTGGACATTAGCACAATTAAACAGCATCCAGACTGGCATAAGCTAGAAGCCTGGACAAAGCCAGCCTGCAAAACACCTTGTAAACATACCTACAGACAGGGCTTTTCCTGGAGTATTGTGTTGTGGAGAGGTTACATCTTGGCTCTCCATCCCTTCTCCAGGCCAATGGGGAATCATTTCTGCTAGCAGGTCCCTTCAGAACAGTTTTTTGAAGAGGGAGCACTAGAGCCCTTCTCAGAAGCAGCTGCTGGTTTTTCGAGGACAGCGTGCAAAAACCAGTCATGCACTTAAACAAAATACTTATGTTAATAATAGCAACAACAAAGCCACAAAAAACCCTGAAACACCTTCCTCCCAGCCCCCATCCCACAGACAAATAAACACTGAATAACATTAGGGCCAAACACTTGGGTTTTCAAACTAAGTATAAATTTAATGAATTCTAAGGGGAAACGGATGAGGATGGAGAAGGGGAACAGAGGTGCCAGGGGAGGTATTAAGAAAAGCAAGATAATGTAACTGATTCAGAAGTCTAGAGTTATGTATTTTTCAAGTGATCTACAACTCCACTGGAAAGTACTAAAGCGTTTTGGCTTGTGATCACCTGCTTACTGCTTTAGCTCTAAAAAGTTCAAGTGAAAAGATAAGAGAGTTTCCCTAAAAAGAATTTGAAATAATGTCAAAACATGTCATTTCCCCAGGAAAGGTTTAATATAGTTATTCTTTTTAGTTTTAAAAAAAAAAGCTAACAAGAATATGTTGAGCAAATAGGGCTGTCTGTTCTGCACAGGCGCAGTGGGGTTCTGACCCCATTATAGACATTATGGGACTATAGAGTGCATACATCAATTTTATACCCACCGGCAAGGTATACAAAAGAGCCTCATCGGAGGTTTCCCAAGACTCTTTGGGAGAACAGGTAACTGGATTTGTTCTGATTTTTAATAATGTGCATTGTTGCTATGCATCCCTTTGTGCTGAGGGAGCACTGCAGTCAGCTTAAAGCATCAGAGTTCACTCAGGGAACTGCTTGATAGACAGAGAGGATTGAAGCAAACCTTTAATTCAGCAAGTATCATTTGGGGATGCAGAGCAGAAATAAACCTGATCCAGTTCCCTGAAAAAGGAAAAGACTAGTGCTGCATAAGGTCGGGTGTCCCAGAAGCTCAAACAATCAAGATTTTGCCTTTGAAATTTTGTGGGTTGGCTCTACTTATGAGACTGAATTGCTAATAAAATTAATTAGAAGCATCATAAGTTGAACATCCCAAGAGTATTTCTGCTTGAAGCAGTCATTAATTATTATGACTAGGACTGTCTGTCTTTCTATTTATAGGCTGGCCATGGGCAACACTGACTGTTCTCGGGTTCCTGTACTGTTACTCTCATGTTGGAATTGAATGGGAGCAAACGTATGCTGTGAAGTAGGAATTACGCAGAACGATGATTCTTCAGACAAGTTCATGGCTTTTCTACACTGGATATTCTGTCTGCAGAAGGATGCACCAGAAAGAAGTATTTGATTAATGTGTTAAAACCAAAAGCTCATGGAGTTGATTCCGGATTGTGAATGCAAGAATTGAACCAATAACTGTGATGGGCTGAGGGTGGGAAGAAATTACAAAGCATTTTGAATTATATTATTTTTATAAAACAGCATCTCTTTGACTCTATGTCCATTGGAAGCATACATCTTGCATTTTAGAGTAGGTATTTTATATATATTGAAGATATATATAAATTTTATATATATTGAAGATATATATAAAATATATGTTTGTTTCTTCCAAAGTTTTGCTGCCTATTTTTTGAAGAAAAAGAATTTTCTTACCTTGCAGAATTCAAAAGCCCAGTCTCTCTCAGCCTGTGTCCTGGGGCATGCAGGGCTGTGCCCTGCACTTGACTTACTCCATGAAGGGCACAACACTCATCAGAAATTCTTGATTGCTTTCTGATACGTTAGAACAACTTTTTTGCTGTTCTCCCTGACTAAAGTAGTTCAGCCGTAAGCTACTTTTCTGCTTACTGTAGCAAAGCCTGCCTTTTCTCTTTAATGTCTTCATTTAAAATTTTACCTTTAAAACAACGCCTTTTTGGGCAGCGTAGTTTTATTTGTTTCTTTAAAAAGACAGAGTATGGAGGCAGGTCTTTTCTTTTTAATCAAATATGACCTTACAGCTCCTTGGGCTTTAAGTTTTTTCCGCCTTGTGTTACAGCTAAAGCATATAATATTACCTCTATTATGGGGTGAATCCCACCTTGAAGGGAACTGTTCGGTTTGCCTTTTGTATAACCTTGGCTGAATGGTAAAATTGTTCAGTCTGTTTCATTCTTTGGTGTCCAGGCAATCAGGTCCTGCAATATTAAACCCACTTGAGGAGCGGCATTTTAAGACCATTAAAAGAAATGGAATGGTCCAATACAGTGGCACCAAATTAGCCAGAGCTCCATGTCCTTTGTCCGCAGCCAGACCTGTTACAGCAGCATGTGGTTGCCCAGAGCTGGGAAGATCCTGCCAGCGCATGTTTGGGCTGTTCAGCACGTGCCATTTTCTGAGAGAAGAGGAGACCCTACTTCCATCTAGTACAAGGGGTGAATCCCAAGCTGTTATTTTTTAAACTGATACTGAAAAGCAACCAGAAGACCTTTAGTCTTTCTGAAGTTAGACATTGCCCCTAGGCCTCGTAAAAGGCCACCAGTCCTGGACAGGGCTGCTTCCAAGAGCAGCTTTCTGCACCCAAAGCAGAAAGACTCTAGTCGAAACTTGTAACCTGCATCCCCAGCAGCCATTTCAGCCTGTTGCAAGGCACCGTTGGCATCCTGCTGTCCATCACTCCTGCAGCTTCAGCTGAGTCTGATATAGCTTATCCCTTCAACAAGAAATTCAGTCCCCTGAGACAGGCTTCAGCTTAGTGCCTGCATTTCTGATGTTTCTGCTGCCCAGAACTATGGCAGATTTCACACCCACCCACTCCCCCCGCCCCCCTTCATTTATTACTGAAGAAATAAGGGCAGAAGCTTCAGCTTTCTACTCATTTAGAGACCATGCCCATCTCTTGCTGTTTCAAAGCAGAATCGTCAGCCCTTTATGTTTAGGGAAAGATTCCCTCCCCCATGACAATGCTGTGATTTCCCCTGGAAGTAATTTCTAGGAGATAGCAGGAACTGCTGAAAATGAGACTTACTTTGAATGCTACCTGGGCAGAGACATGGCCCTTCTGGCTCGCAGCCTCTGAATTTACTAAAAGTATCAGAGATTGGCCTCCATTTTGGAGCAGAACTGAGCTAAAGGCAAGAACTTCCTCCAACTTAACTCAGGCTTTGTAACTAAGTGGAAATGACATTAGAAGGAAAAGTTATGAGTCTGTTCTTCAGTTTTATTGATTACCGATATTACATGAAAAAAGGTGCTACTTAAGTGATTAGATTCCAATTTGTATGCATGGAAAACTTCCTACTCCAATATGGAAATGACCTTGAAATGCATCTAGAATATGCTTATTTCTGAACTAAAATTGTGGTTTGGGCTCTAGTGCTTTATACACATTTCATAATTTTGTATGTTTTTCTGTTTCTATAAATAAAGCTGAAACTGACTGTTGGCTTGAGAATTGTGTCTTAGAAACCTGTGGGATGGTGTAAGAGAAATAACTGCTCCACTGCTTTGAAGAAACACTGCTACACACTGGAAACCTGCAGAATGGGTGCAGTGCAGCATGTCACTTCTATCCCGCTTGTGCACTGCATGGAGCATGCATTCCCTAATGGTGTGAATTTAATAAGCAAATACACCTCTTGTAGATCAGCTAAGGTGAGTCTTCATCATGTGAAGCTTCTAAGTATGGTCACCAAGACTAGTGTCCAAGTGCTTCCCTTTAGACTCTTGCTATCCCTGTCCAGAGTCAGAAGTATGAAGCGTGCTTGGACGATTTAAGAAATGGATACCTTTCCTAACAGTTTAAATATTTATCATACAAGAAATAAATATAATTCCTTTACTCTCAGTCTTTCCATAGGTTCTTTGACCTGGCATTTCAAAATAGGTACTTAAAGAACAAACCCACTCATAAAGTTTCTGCGTCATTCTTGACCAGTAGGCAGGCCACAGGGCATGCTTGGACAGACACACAGTTCTGTTAAGAACTCAGGCTGTTCCTGAAGCACTTTAAATGTATGTAGTCAGTTAAACCTCCAGCTTGAAGGCATATTCCTCAGCATGACCATAGAACTGACTCTTCATTACCAAGTTCCTCCTGATATAATTGAAATTATGTGGAAATCAGAAATGCCACCCTCCACACAGTCCTAGAGGGATGGGAGCTTGCAGAAACCTGGAAGAGACTGAAGTAGACACCCCACCTACCAAACAAAAATATAGGGGAGGGGAGGAGGCTTCCAAACACTAAGGGAAAGCTAGTTAAGGGACGTAGGAAAAAGTTGACGAAGACAGAAATTGAGAAGGACAGGTAGACATTGGCCATTTTGAACCAAAAGAGAGGCACTTCTGATTGGGAGTTGGGGGTGCAGGGGACACACAATGAAAAAAAATAACCAGACCCCAAACAAAATGGACAGATGCATGATGCCTACTGAAAAAAAATCAGTTTAGAACTGATTCTTAAAAACTTCTTACACAACTAGCAAGCATAACGTATTTTAATATACAGTGCTAACAGCAGCCACAAAGCTGTAGTAATCAAGTGGTGCGCACACAGTGATACCACACGCCCTGCACTCACGCATCTTTCCCATACCCTCTCCTTGGCTAACAAAGCCCTCCCAGCCATCATTATTGCTGGGGACAGTAAGATTATGCTAAGTGGCTCTTCCTTTAATTCTGCATTGATTAGAGGACGAGCAAGGTTTTTGCTCACATCTCTTTCACATCCGAGAGCTAAAAGCAGCTTAGTTGGAATAACCGGCTTACCACAGGTCAGAAGACAAATAGCTTAGCTATGACAACCTGCAGCAATTTTGTTATTAGTCATAGCTATAACACAGTGCCTCTCTGTTCTCTTGCACAACCGCTTAATTTCCTTCGTCACTGCTAATCCTTGAGCCAGTTGCAGCTCACACTTGCTAAGGGGAGGCCTGCGTTCTTCAAGCATGCTGGCATGATTTTCCTCAAGGAGCTGTGAAGAGCGAGGAGATTGCTACACATCGTCTGCTTCTCCTGCCTGCGCTTTATAGCCCCCCCTCCTCCCTTCTCCAAGCAGTGCTGCCTGTTATTTCTTTGCAAAATAACTCCCTCAGCGCACAGCCACTTGTTAGTCAAGGCATATATTTTAATCCAGCAGGACAGCTGAAATACTGCTGGAAGCAAAGCCTCTTAAGAACTCCAAGGCTGTATCACCTTTGAGGAATGAGGGGAAATCTGCATTACAAAAGCTAATTTCTTGTATTAAGGGGCCTCTGAGAGTGGCTGGAGTCTCTAGTGGCCCCCTGTGCAGGGGTGTTGTGTGCGTATCCACCGAATTCAGCAGTTTCACCAGTAGCTGCCTGTGGAGCAGTTCCTCCAGTAGCTGCATGTAAAAGGAAGCAAGGATGAAGGCAACTATTTCATTCGAGATTTCCTCTTTAGGCAACTGCAGTCGTGTCAAGCATAGGTCCTGACAGAGCATCTGAGAGTGAGAGGAGTCGCAGCTGCCTATGGCATGAGTCACCTGCATCTGAGCTCACTGCAGATGGACCAACTCAGCTCAGGCATCCCAAGCCTGGGAGAAAACACTGGCAGCTCCAAGGCTGAGTGGCTTTCAGGAGTACCACCAATGCCTAGGAATAGAGGGAAAGGAAAAGAAAATTCCTGTCAGATTTGGCCCATATACTTTAGGCTGAGCTGAAGTGTCAAGGACCAACTTTCAGGTAGCTTCCACACTTTTCCATTCAGGGCAGCTCCCTCAAACCTCAGCAGCATGAGTCCTCCAGTTGTGTGTCATCACTGCTGGCCTTGGAAACTATTGCTCCAGGAGGAAACAAGCACGTGCACTCAGTGCCCAGCACAGCTAATGACAGGATGAAACTATGCAGTGGCATTAGTCAAAGGAATCAAACACAGATCTATGAAAAACTCATTCCTTATGCTGTGAGTCACAAAGGACTGGGTGAGAACAGGTTAAGCTATTGTCAGGGTTTAACAGGCAAAAGCCAGGCTGCACCACCTTTCATCCTAGCCAGGGCCAGTTTAGTCTGAGTGTAAATAACTTCAGGTAGCTGCATACCAGCTCCTCTCAGAAATGGGTCAAATGAAATGGGCTACCTGTGACACATGATTTCCTTGGCAACAGTCAGACTACAGGTAATAACAGTGCATCACCATCTACATGGATTTAAGAAAAACTTTTCATATGGCTGGGCAGCTGAAGTGAATTATTGCTGACGGGTGCATCAGCCAACCACTGAAAAATTAAAGTTTACTGAAGAAAGAGTACAGAAATAGTTATGACCTGTGAAGTTTAAATTGTATTAGCACTCCCTCTAGAGCTGATCTTTCTTGACAAAATTAATTAATTTTTATGGCCCACAGAACTTTCATCCCTGAACCAGTGCATTTGAATTTCCAAAATTAGGTGCCAAAAATAGAACAACTAGAAGACCAAAAACATCTACACTGTTGGTAAAGGAATTTAAAAGGCAAGTCAAAGGAAAAAAAGAAGATCCAGCTGATTCTTTTAGACTGCTGCCGGAAGGGTTAAGGTTGTTTTAAGTGCTCAAGTATGTGGGAGGATTACCTTACAGTAAGCCAAATTGCAGAGATTAAAAGGAAACATTTATGAGACAGTTCTTCAAATGATGTTACTGCTAATTTATAGTTATGGGTTTCTTTACTCTTGTGATGGTAGCTTTGTGCTGAGGTGGTAGTTTACGCTGAAATTGCAGGCTAATAACATGAGATGAATGTTCATGTCTCTGCTCCAGGCTACTTCAGCCATCTCTCAGCTGCTTTCCCCCTACTTCTTGGCATCCTACCTCATGGCCACCCCTTCATCAGGTTCAGTTCTCATGACAGTGTTGCAAACGCAGCACAGGCCTAGGTCCTGTCCTGACAAACATCTTCCCAGGACCAGGCTGCCTAATGAACAAGCCCAACACTTATCTAGCCCCACTGCTGCCTACCAGGGCTCCAGCGTACCCAAAGCTGTGGCTTGGGGAGGTAAATAACTCCCCATTAGTACCCTCCCAGTCAACAGGGGTTCACAAAAGGCAGGTCTTGCCAAACTAACCTGATCTCCTTTTATGACAAAGTGACTCGTCTGCTGGACAAGGGAAAGGCTGTGGATGTAGTTTTCTTGGAATTTAGTAAAGCCTTTGACACAGTTTCTCACAGCATTCTGCTACAGAAACTGTCAGCCTCTGGCCTGGACGGGTGCACACTCTCCTGGGTGGAAAACTGGCTGGATGGCCGGGCCCAGAGAGTGGTGGGAAATGGAGTTAAATCCAGCTGGAGGCCAGTTACAAGTGGGGTTCCCCAGGGCTCAGTGCTGGGTCCAGCCCTGTTCAGTGTCTTTATCAATGACCGGGATGAAGGCATCGAGTGCTCCCTTAGCAAGTTTGTGGATGGCACTAAGCTGAGTGGAAGTGTGGATCTGCTGGAGGGTCGGGAGGCTCTGCAAAGGGATCTGAACAGTCTGGACTGCTGGGCAGAGACCAACAGCATGAGGTTTAACACGGCCAAATGCCGGGTCCTGCACTTGGGGCACAACAACCCTGTGCAGCTACAGACTAGGAGAAGCCTGGCTGGAAAGCTGCCTGGAGGAGAAGGACCTGGGGGTGTTGGTTGACAGTGACTGAACATGAGCCAGCAGTGTGCCCAGGTGGCCAAGAAGGCCAATGGCATCTTGCCCTGTATCAGAAATGGCACAGCCAGCAGGTCTAGGGAGGTTATTCTCCCTCTGTACTTGGCACTGGTGAGACTGCACTTCGAATCCTGTGTTCAGTTCTGGGCCCCTCACCACAAGAAGGATGTTGAGGCTCTGGAGCGAGTCCAGAGAAGAACAATGAAGTTGGTGAAGGGGCTGGAGAACAAGTCTTATGAGGAGCGGCTGAGAGAGCTGGGGTTGTTTAGCCTGGAGAAGAGGAGGCTGAGGGGAGAATTTATTGCTCTCTACAACTGCCTGAAGGGAGGTTGTGGAGAGGAGGGTGCTGGCCTCTTCTCCCAAGTGACAGGGGACAGGACGAGAGGGAATGGCCTCAAGCTCCGCCAGGGGAGGTTCAGGCTGGACATCAGGAAAAAATTCTTCACGGAAAAGGTCATTAAGCAGTGGAGCAGTCTGCCGAGGGCGGTGTCTGACTTGCCTTCCCTGGAGGTGTTTAAGGTGCAGGTGGATGAGATACTGAGGGGCATGGTTTAGAGATTGCTGGGAATGGTTGGACTCGATGATCCGATGAGTCTCTTCCAACCTGGTGATTCTATGATTCTCCCCGCATGTGGCCTTACTGTATGCCCCACACTGTGCAGCAGCATTAACAGCCAGCCTGCTCTGGTCTCCACTTCACCAGCCTGTTGCTGCAGACCCATCACAAATTGTGCTGAGAAATGCCAAACACAGAAGAGAAAGAACCATGGAGAAACTTCCCTGCAGGACTTGGAGACTCAAGACCCTTCTGTGCCTCCTCTCAGCCTGGCAACAAAAGTAAGGCTTGGGGAAACTAAGTGGTCTTTTATTCCCTTCAAGCATCAGGCAGATTTTGAGCTCCCGACACTCCAGACAGCAATATCCCAGTAGGTTGTTCAGGGACATGTGAACAAACAAGCTCTGGTTCCTGACCTCTGAGCTTGCCAACTGAGATGTTTCTTGACCCACACTTGGCACTCCACTGTTAGTGCTGTCTGCTCAGATTTTAGCACCCTTTGCTCAGCTTACTCTCAGAATTCCTCCATCTGATCAAGTCCTGCCAATCATTGCTTTCAAAAATATGAGACTTACAAAAGGCCTTCAGCCTTTGAAGATATCCTGCTTGCCTTGAACATTTACGCCAATAACCACTGACACCAAGAACAACTGCAGTCTGAGCCCTGACTTCCACCACATGGGTCAAGTCCATTGGACTTCATCTGGATCTATGAGCATCTGTGGGTTGTCCATGTCATTATAAATCAGCTCCCACACAGCTAATTCCCTCAAGTACTGGATACCTCTCTCCATAGTAATCCAATTGCTTGGGTGGCATGTATCTTCCTTAAAGGGATGCTTAAAAAAGCATGAGTCATTGAAAAGTACAACTGCTTTTAGAGTACTTGACAGCTATGAACTGCTCATTACTGAATGTCGGCTGAGGAAGCTTCTGTCTTAAGAAAAATTACATTTTCATAATAATGGTTCCAAGCTCAATCTTTAAAACTTCAAGGCTGCTGGTACAAGCGTACCCTATGACACTAGTAGAGACAATTTAGGGTGAAATATCACACAGCTCCTACCAGAAGACAACCATGCTCCAGCTTTGAAGATGATAACTTGGAGGGCTACGGCCTATTATAACAGTCTAAGGAGCTTCCTAGGCAGCCAGTTCCATTTGCCCTTCAGCCAGCACTGTCCTTTTGTTCAGCTACTCCTTCTCCCTCCCTGCTGTCTGCCCTCTTGGTGGGTTTGCAGACTACAGGCTCACCCTTTCTCTCTGTTTTTATAGGCTTTCTTCAGAAGCTTTCCTGAGATGCTGCTAGGTTTTCTCCATAATCTTTGCTTCTTGGATGAAGGAAATGCAGCAGATACAATCTGCCACAAGTATCCAAGGTTGTACATTGGCTACATTATAAGCTTCTTACATTACACTGTCACAACGCTTCTACTGATGCTTGGTTCTACCAGAGATGTCAGAGCAACCAGCATGCAGCTTCTCAGCACACCTGACTACAGCTGCTTTATTTGCTGCTCACAATTAAGGCATTCCCACCCCCATTTTACAGTTACTTACAATTCCTGTTGTTAAAACTGTAATTTCATGCAGTAGCTCATGCTCCGTTTCTGCACACTTTCCTAAAGGATGCTTTTTTTTTCAGTTTAGTTTTCAGATGAACTATTGTTTATATTTCTGTCTCCACACTTCCAATATCCAAGTTCAACATGGTTGCACGTGCAGTGTTCTCATTCTAAAGGAAAACCAAAGCAAATATTTTGTTTTGACTTGGGGCTACGTATGGATTATCTTAGCTCTCTTTCCTGTCCTCACGCTGCAGCTGAGAATGTTCAATAAATTTTCCTGTTATCCTTAGTTCTTCTGAAATACCTTCTGCTTAACCATAAAACTCTTCAAAAAAAAAAAAAAAAGGCTGCAATCTATATTTGGAAGGAATCTATATTTCCCTTCACTGCAGGCCACTGTTTGCAGGGAACTCTTTCTTGTTGAGCTGTCTTGGTCCTATTGCTGAGCACACATTAGTTGCACTAGGTTTAATTTTGCACTTGGATTGCTACCATTGCTTAGTGCTTCCTCCCACTGGTAACCCCTGCTGAAGAAAAAGCCACAGTTCTCCTTTTATAGAAAATCCACACAATTAATTAATTTTTTCTCTCTGAGTTGTGTATTTCAGCTAGGAGAACGGGGATGTGGAGGCAGAACCTGAACCAAAGCGCCTGTCCCTCAGATTTGCACAGACCAACTGCAGTGGCATTCACAGGGGCTCTGCTTCCCCCAGGGAGGCATTAACAGCAAAGCTGTTACCATTGCCTTGTTCCTCATCTACCTGAACAGAAACATGTTCAAAGAAAACTCAGCAAGTTAACAAAGTTTAAACAAACAAAACCCAACAAAAAGAAAAGAAGCGATCTGTAGAACAACAGAAGTAATTTCAAACTCAAACTCTTCGAGGATGCTCACACACTCCTGCCTCCTCAGTATCAGGAAGGAATTTTAGGGAGAAAGGTTGAGTCAGTCATGTTGGATGAACCTGCCAAAGTTAAGCTTGTTTTAAACATGCACCTCTGCCATAGGACAGCATAAATTTTAACTTAGCTGTGCCACATCAGGACTTGAACTTCCAAAGGGGGAGCAGAAATGAAAAAGGAAGAAGAAGGGAAAAAAGAACCCAAACAGACAAGGCTTGAGCGTGTCTATTTTGCAGATATGGCTGTGCACAACTGTCCTCAACTCTGCTTCTGACAGACGTGTTAGGAGTTCAGTTACTGTAATGCCACCTTTGTATCTCTCACAGGATTTTACTCATTCAGCCTTTCAAGAACAAGATAGGTTATTCCCTAAAGCTTCCACATACCAATGCTGAGGTTGTGCTGAATTAGAATGAAAGGAGTAAAAATGCAATCTTCTAGGTGAAAAATACTTCCTCATGTTTGCATATATTCTTCATATGTTGTCTACCTGTTGCAATGAAATCCCTCACACCACTGCCAGTAATAAATACCATAGCAACACACATCCTTCTCAGCATTTTCCAGGTGGATCAGCAGCCTTACTAACCACCTGACCTCAGGGGAGCACAGGGGAAGCACAGAAAGCAGCTCTTCTACCAGGATGTTTTCAAGTCTCAGTGCCAACTTGGTTGGGCAGGTTGGAGCACAGCAGCCATCTCGCACTAAGTGAGGAGGCACAAGGCCACTAGGCTCTTTGCTCACCCTACGGTTTGGTGGGCTGTGCCAAGCCCACACCAAGCAGATACACTGCTGGCACACACTGAGCAGAAACAGTTTTCATGTTCCTTCAGTGATGGGGGAAGCAAATATAAGATGCTGCCATTGCACATGTGTAAGAGGGAGTAGACTAGTTGCAATTCATTTCTCATCCACCCGTCTTTTAAACACCTCCAGGAAAGGTGACTCAACCACCTCCCTGGGCAGCCTGTTCCAGTGCCCAATGACCTTTTCCGTGAAAAAATTTTTCCTGACGTCAAGTCTGAACTTCCCCTGATGCAACTTGAGGCCATTCCCCCTTGTCCTGTCCCCTGCTCCTTGGGAGAAGAGGCCAGCTCCCTCCTGTCCACAACCTCCTTTCAGGTAGTTGTCTCAATGAGGTCTCCCCTCAGTCTCTCCAGTGCCATTTGGCTTGATGATCTCAAAGGTCTTTTCCAGCCTAGTGGTTCTATGATGCTGCCACCAAACACCAGAGCCTTCCACTGTGCAGAAAGCCTGACAGCTTCTGACTGCAAGAGAAATACTAAAATGCACCACAGGGCAACTAAAAGCCCCACTCCCCCATTACTGAATTCAAAATTAAAACCTGTGTTTGCAGGATTCACCTACCCACAAGCTGAGAGGCTGCAGGCTGCCCTAGGAGTCACTGCTGCTGCCCCTGCAGCCGAGGGCCGTGGGACTGCAAAGCCAGGTGGAAAAGTGCCCACGTCCTCAGGAGGCATCCCCAGCAGCTGCTACACAGTTCTCCGTGGAGCCCAGACCCTCTGCTAGACAGTGCTGTAAGCAAGGGCCTTCTGTACAGATCCAAGGAGGCTGTTCATCATTGTGTAGGCTCCAGGCCCAAGCTCTGCTCTGGCACCTTGCAGGTGCTGCCCTTTGCCCACTAACTTGTAATAAAACAGAAGCAGCAATACCTAGTTATTGCTGAGAGAGATCAAAACCCACAGCACTCATCCCCGTGGTCTAGTAACCTTCTGTCCCTGCTGTGAACACACTCCCAGGTGCGGTGAATGAGGAGCACGGGCTGGCGCAGGTGGACAAGGGGGCTGCTTGCTGCTGCTGCTCAGCTGAGCCCAGTCCTGACGGGCCAGCACGTGGAATTTCGTCCTTTGGAAACGTCACAGAGATCTGGGCAAAAAGTGCTGTACTTAATCACCTTTGGTTTGAAATGTTGTGAGGCTGATGAGGGAAGGGAGGTTGGGAGGAGGATTATTGTGGACAATGCTATCCTTCTCTTCAGTAAGCTTGCAGCACTACCAGGGAGGCTGCTAAGAATGCACGGAGAGCCTCAGCAAAAAAATTAGAGAGTTCAGAAAATGAGAGTGACAACCCCTAGAGACCTCAAGAGAAGGGGAAAAAAAAATGCATGCCTTCACTACAGTAATTTTCCCTTTTCTATTACATACAGGGAAAACTGTATAACATTAGGCAAATAAAGCTGAATTTTCTTAGTGGCCAGTGAAACAATGCTAGTGACTCTCACACCACATACTACAGCGGATGCGGGAACAGTGTTAAAAATAGCTTGTCATTGTGCTCCTTGGCTGCTCTCAGTATAGTTTAGCCTCTGCTCTGCAGTCTGAAAGCTTATGCTTTATTGCAGTCCTTTTGAAGATGAGATTTAAAATCCCATGAAGTGCCTTAATACAGCTGTTCACCAAACGCTCAAATGAGAGGATGGAGAATGAACCATAAAAGAGGTGTCAAGCTCACGGGGTCTAGGCTGACGTCCTGAAGACTACAACTTTGTATACATGTCCATAGTGGCTACTGGCTGGCAGGAGTTGGTGCTGCATGTGATCCTGTCACGTATGCCCATCCTGAACTGAAAGAATTTCCCCTCCCCGTCACCTCTGATTATCGATTTCTTTGCTGAGGTGGCCAGCCAATATTCACATAATATTCATTGCTGCCTGTTGCAGCAGTGTCACTGGCAGGTGACACAGTTTTAGGGGCTTCCTTCCAATTGTTTGTGTCTTCATCTAAATCTGTGGTAAGGTCACCTTCTTCTGCAGCAGATGATGGAACAGCAGAAGCCTCTTTGATCTCTAATAGTCTGGTTTCCAGAAGTTTTTTTTACGGTACTCAGATTCTGCAGTAGTCAACACAGTCTAAAACACAGACAGACTACAGGCACGTCTACCCTCAAGATACCAAATCATCATTTCAGACAGGCCACTGCCAGCCCTCAGGCGATCTCATTCCTGCTCAGCAGACACCTGGCCCAGACTTGAGTCCACAGGAGACACTGCCTGAGGTGCCAAGATATTCACTTTACAGAACACCTGAGTGCAGCTCACAGTGACTGTGGAAGCATAAATCCCAATTGTACTGATACGCAGCAGATGGACATTTAAGGAAAGAACCTGAATTGTTCACTACCAGAACAGCAATATCAAACCTCTCTATTGATAACAGTCAAGATACAAGCCAACAGTAACAAAATGGCTAGCCAGAAGTTCTAGAGAGTAACTTAAAATCCCCTACTGGTGTTATAAACACATGCTCAACACATGAAAAAGCACACAAAAGCAAATCTAATGTATAAAATAGTTTATTACTCTAATAAATAAAATTAAACTTTTTTTTACAAATATTATTTGTGCTTGTTTAAAAATGTTGAATAGGGATACCATTAATGTAGGTGGCTGCATTTGTAACTGAAACGTTCCCAGACAGTGCGTATATATATACATACACACACACTGTCTATCTACTGGCAGCTGCTTTGCTGACCACAAAAATAGTATCTACACGTTCTCTTTTTCTAGTCATGCTTCATTGAACAAAGTGACAAATGCAAAGAAAAAGAACTAAGAGTATTTGGTGGATTTCTGAAGGATAAAAACAAGTGAAGTACATTGAAAAGCGTCAAAGCAACTGCATTAACTGCATATCAATAAAGTGTCCATGCAGTGGTGGCTAAATATTGAAATGCAGACAGGTCTCCAACAGATGTACAAATACTGATTGTATGTAGGTACAATAATATAACACATTCATTAGAAAACTTGGTGTTTCTTTATATAGCAGTTCATCCTGATACAAGATTATTAAGTTCTTTCATCTACAGCTAAAATGATTCTTTTTCTATTTTAGTGGTCCCAGATTCAGTGGGAAGAAGAAAAAAAACCATGAGCCTTTCAGAACAGCTAGTGAAAACCTCAGACTGTTTTGCTATCATTAGGCATTTAGATCCAGTTACAGAGATATTCTGGGTTTATACATCGAATATGTTTACACAACATTCAACAATCAGCTTGAAACAAATTACAGTTGCAAGTAAAGTCACATTAGCTTTGTTGAACTGTAAAAACACCTTTTGAAACAAACACTTCCGCAGTATGACAGGTTGGCTCCCTGATATACAAAAGTGTTCAGACAATAGTTACATCTCTCTGTTCTGTGAGGGGACAGGGCTTTTGGAGTAATGCTTTATCCTAATAAGAAGGCAATAAATGGAAAAAGAAATGTGATTATCAGCAAGTGATTTCAACTAGATTTAGAAAGCTAATCAAAGTGCTTCATCTTTAGGCAACATTGTAAATACTACAGAACGTTAAGAAGGAAGGAGAATGGAATCACAGTTCGAATTATATCATTTATGAAAGGGTCTTAAGGCTAAATGTTGGATATATCTTATTGCAAAAAGCTTTTTCTTTTATTTAATTGAATCAACACTTGCCACAACAACATGGTCAAAACTTTGCCAGATTGAAGGATACAGTAACCTGCTATGCCCTACCTCAAATTTCTGGAGCTTCCCCTGCATGGGACTCTCTCGAAAAGGTTTGTCTTAATTAATCAGAAGTGCAGCTGAAACACAGACTTTGTTATTGCAAATACACCCATAGGAGACTACTTGGAAATGAAGAATGCAGTAGAAGATGCTTTTCACCACCTAACACCTGGACAAGAAAGCAGAGGTGCAGCAACCATGTGTTACACAGTACGTGAGAAGGATAGGCTCAGCACCTTTGAGACAGCCCCTGGTACCAGGAAAAAGAAATCCATTTATTCCAGCATCAATCTTGCAGCAGGCAAAGCCATGAGAAACCCTTCCAGGGTAGCTTAGCTTCAGAGATACTGTGAGCAACAAGCAGCGGCTTAGTAGCCTTATTTCCACCAACTAGGATACTGCATTTTTCCAATTTCACATGTATTTCTGTTTCCTGACAATCACAATGCTTGAGAGATCTTCTCTCAGTCACAATATTTGCCAGACTAACAGTATAAAATTGAGGCCAACTAGAGAAACCAAAGGTCATGGCCTTAGAAGTTCAACAGTTAACAAACAAGATACTAACCAGGTTGATGTCTACTGGGAAGATTTAAGCTCCCTTCCTGAATCAGAATGATTAAATGAGGGATGTACTTTTACTTAACAGAAACGCAATCCACAGACTTATTTATACATAGATATTATATATATATGTGTGTGTGTGTATGTGTGTACACACATCTGCACAAGTGCGATCATACACATTGTTGTTTATATAGTAAAGACGAATCGTGTATTAAATTCTTTCACAGACTGGTTAAGAGTGATTGAAAATATATCACCAGATAGTCACAGTAAATATCTTGTTCGGTTCATTAAAGTGAAGTACTGTAGAAGCAGAACATCACCTTCGAAGCTGCTAAACAGGGTATTCGCTGGAATTCAGGGAAGCACTGTGAAAGAGATTTAAAGCAAGAACGGTGTTTTTAAAAGTATTCATGTAATACCACACAGAAGTAAATGTATCTGAACACGGTAGGGGTGAGGGTTGGGTTTTGCTTTTTAATACAGTGCTGTATAGCAGTTGTCTTTCTAACACTTTAAGCATGAACTTTTAGAAGTTCACATTTACCAAATCATAAGCCAGACTCTTCATCTCAACTACCTGCTTTTGACTGAAATCTAATTTGATCATACAGTAAAACTGGAACACACTGTCTCTCTTAGATCAATGCAGGTTATTTAGCATATTGTTAAATGGCAGAAGCACTATGCCAGAACACAGTTAAAACTGAGGCTTTCTGTTTTTCCTTTTTTCTTGTAGTGTGTAGAGGCATTTGCTTGTTAAGGAGTCTCATGTTCAGAGATCATTCAGTTCTAAGCTGGAAAATAATTTAGGTGAAAAGGTTTAGCCAACATGCAGAGAGAAACAAAAGGGAAAGCTGACAAGTAAAATGGGAGAACAAGTAACAATTACAGTGGGTATGCACACCATCCAGCCATAGGCATCCAAGTGTAAGGCTCAATGGAGAAAGACAGATTTGTAGCACAGGTGCTTTTGACCACTGTCTAAAGGAGATATGCTGCATCTGCAGAGCCTGGGCATCACAGCACAGGTCCAAACTGAAGTTCAAAGCAGGGACTAGTCCTATTCCGGGCAAGGTTTTGCTCATTTTAACCACTTGGTATCCCAGAGAATCTAAAGCTCATCCCAGATAGTAATTTTCTTTTAAAATTTTCTTACAACATATATGCACTACTGAAGGATGATGAAGTCACCTACAGCTAATTTTAATGCCTGCCAGTTCATAATATCATTATAAAATGTGTCTAATCTCAGTTACAGCAGTGCAAATCTGAACGACATTGACTGCTGTCAGTGCTGACCTGGAGCAGACACCCTGAAGGTGACGTTGTAAGGAGCAGAGTTTCTCTGGAGTTTCATGACTGTAACAAAACAAAATTTGGCTATAATCTTCAACAACATTAAATTTTATGTGTAATTCAAAGGTATATTGCAATCCTGGAAGGCTTTACAAATGGATTATAAATGTCTTTACAACAGCCTCATAAAAGCTTTAAAAAAGGACTCCATGCTGCACCCACCCGTTGTCATGCAAGGTGTGCAGGAGGACAGTGTCTTCTTTTATTCATGGATGTGGCCAATGATGGGGCTTCTAGGGCTGACCCTACCATGACTCCAGATCTGGGCAATCAGCAACACCAGAATAAACCTTAATATATCCCTGAGGGCACATAAAAATACCACTGAGAAACACCAACACAGTATCAGCAGCAAAGGGCCAGGTAACGTGCAACTGCACATTTAATTCTATTTCTGCACTGCAATGCTGGAGATAACTAGGCACTATTTTATAAACATTTCGTCCCTTATCCACCTGGGATAAGCTAATTTCCACATTTATCCAACTGCAGGTGACACTTTCACAAAGTGCTTGCTAAGTTCAGCATGCCTTTCAGTCTTTCAAAAATTTTGTGAAAAAAAACCCCCGCAGTATCAGAAACATAATGCAGGTGAGCAATTTGTCTGGAACAGGCTCCAAGTCAGTCTCTAAAAGCTTATTGGAACTTTTTGGGCATCAATTATAAATCCTTGTATACTAGTACCCTCTGGTCTACTTAGGCATAATTTCACTATCCAATGAATTTACTGACAGAGAAGACTTAGAAAAAAGAATTATTCAGCAGTTTCTAACAGAAACTGTTGTACTGTTTAAAAAGGCTTGTAGTGATAGAATCAGGGACAATGGGTATAAACTGGGGAGGAGTAGATTTAGACAAGACATGAGGGGGAATTTCTTCACCATGGAAGGTGGTGAGGCACTGGCAGAGGTTGCCCAGGGAAGCTGTGGCTGCCCCATACCTGGAGATGTTCAAGGCCAGGTTGGATGGGACCTTGGGCAGCTTGGTCTGGTGGGAGGTGTCCCTGCCCATGGCAGCGGGGCTGGAACTAGGTGATCTCTAAGGTCCCTTCCAACCCAAACTATTCTATGATTCTGTGATTCTGCCTAAGGATTTCTTACAGCAACCATGCCATAGGTATTACAGGTAATTGCTGCCACTTACAGTGATTAATGCATCAAACGTACAGGGTCACTTTGGTCAAAGAGATCCTTCCTCAGTACTGCATGTCTGCAGTGTGTAACTGTAAAAGTCACCAGTTACCACTTGAAAAAAACTAAATGTGGAAAAAGAAACAAATTAAAGAACTCTGCACCTTGGTTCCAGAGCAAGTCACCTCCCTACTGTCGTTTCTTGTGGAAGGGGAAAGGTAACTTACGGATTTGATCCCAACAGCTGTTTCTTGGGAATATTTCAAGAAGAATTCACAATCTGTGGGCACTTTCATGTCAAACCTAGGTGTGAGACCCTTGGAAGCTAATCCCAAACAAGCTGCATCTGGACCTGGAAATGGTGGTGCTGCACTCAGAATAATCAGCATCTCTGAGAACAGGGCAGTTACCACAGGAACAGACACAAACAAATAAACTGACTTCAAGACTTGAGCTTGTAGCTTTTCACAGTGCGGCCTCAACACCATACAGGTTCATCACTTCCCCAGGGATGTCTGACACAGTTTTGCAATGCACCGTGCATGCACCAGGCCAGCAGAAATCTTCAAAAATGGGTCATTTTCCTTGCATCTGCCTTACTCAACATGAATAAATATCTCCCCAGATAATCATGTCTTTTTTGTAAATGACTTAGTACCATGGAAAAAGAGTGAGACTTAACTACTCTCACATTGTTTTAAGACCTATTGACATTATAAATGAAAACCCCTAGAACTGTTGCACCGTGCTTCCGAGCTCTAACCTACTGTTAAATAGTGAACATACTGGATCAGTGGAGAGAATATATTGTGAATATATACACCTATATCCCAAAGTGATAACCCAAGCCATGATACCAGCTGTGCTACCCTACCTAATGAATAAAGAACAGCAGTTTTGGTAAAGTGCTTCAGTTGTCCTCCAAAAAAAGTTAGGAAAATATAGGTTTTGGAAACATCTCCTTCTTTAAGAAGCAGATCTTCTTGTTTCCTTGCTACAATAGCATTTGCATACAGTAAGCTCTGTATTTCTACCCCTACTATCCATTTGCTTACTAGCTAGGTTAGATCAGGAACAATGCAACTGGATGTAGAGAAAAATGCCACAATCTAAAATCTTTTAAAAGTTTTGTGAAAGCCTTTGGCTACAATGAACATTATCGAAACAGAAACTTCTGAATAATAATTTAGCAAGAATTAAAAGAGCAGATTCATAGCAAAACCAGGACAAAAATGCTACAGTATATTTTCACAGGGAGTCAAATTGATTTTTACAACAGGTAGTGCAGTGGACTGAGCTCAGGTACACTGCAAATCCAGCTCTCCATCTTCCAGCAGCTGGAGTTAAAAACAAAGGTAAAAAATATTCAAAAACACCTGACACTCAAGTTAAGTTTTTGAAAACCAGTATCTTTGTCTCAAGGAATGAGAATGTGGAAGATCCCATCTATCAGCAGACCTGGAATACTGTGGCTATTAATGAAGCTGTTAAACGCAACTGCAGTTTGCAAACAAAATGTGCTATTTCTTTCATCTTTTTAGCCCTCCCTTGACTACCCAAAAATAACTTTGGTTCTGAGTAGCGCTCATTCCATTGAGATGACATACATGTCTCCAACTGCTGTTTGTATTACTACAGATATATGAAAATATACTGTGACATTTAACATGCTGTACAGGTGACTGAGACAGTGACAACAGCAGCAGCAAATAAAAAAAAAAAATCCCACCAAACACTGAAAACATAAGCATCCTGGCAATTGCTTATTCTCATAGGCAAAACCCGAGCTAATGACGTAAGGCATGCTCCAAAAACCTCAGAAGTCATCTGGGGTTCACGGGGATGGCTACTGCTATCAGAATTCCAACATCCCGAGGGAGAGAAGGGAAGTGGTGGGGGTGGGGGAATGGGCATCAACAAAGAAAAGAAGAACTTTAGAAACTGTACCCTTGCTGTCAAAAAGGCTTCAAAGTCAGCTGCCATCTTGACATGAGGTTGCAATTCCTGTTACTGTACCTTTTTAGACACAGGGAACATGCTTTAGTGAACTGGTCCCTCACTCATTTTCAAGAAAGAGTAAATTTAAAACATATGGGGAGGGGGCTGTTTCTTTGCCTGGTTGTTGTTTATTTGTTTTTAAAAAGAAACACCTCAGCTAGCTCCAAACATGTCTTTTTCTGATTCTGGAGACTGTGGCCTTGATATTTCAAACAACTCCTGTGGCGACTGGGAGCTCCTTCTTGAGGTTAATATCCTAAGTATCTCAGAGAGCTGTTTTTCTATATTGGTCATTTTTGTGTTTAAAGCCTTGATGTCCTCCTTCAACTCATGCTTCACTTCCAGCATGGTGGCTTGAAGAGTCTGTTCTGGGATGGGATAAAAGGAATGCTTGACTTCAGTGAGGACGGGGCTACGGTCCTGCGGGCTTCTTGTCTCCCCAACATTATCCAAGCGCAAGTCACTTTTTGTAATGCCACTGTCACAAGAGTCTGTCTTCTTCAGGGTAGCTTCTCCCGAAGCTTTAGTTCTCTCTGGTAATGTCTCCATAGACTCTGCTTTAGAGACTTTGTTCCAGTCTTCACCTTTGCCACAGGCATCTTTGAATTTGGCCCAGCCTTTTCGTCGAGGGTAGTCCCCTGACACTTTACATCCTGCATAGTCCGATGTTGGAGCCTGCAGCTTTGCCTGGTCAGAGGCCCCAGATGTTGAAGCGGATTGGTACGACACAGGGGTCGCCGGACTCTCTCGTACAGTCACAACGCTGGCTTTGACCACAGAGCGGGTGGAGGAGTGTTCCCCTAAAACATTGCCCTTCTCCACGTCCAGGTCATCTGGATCTCTGCCCCTCTCTGCTGCGAGCCGCGCTTCCTTCTGCTGCCTGAACCTCTGGAACAGCCGACGGACCGGGTGGTCTGGGGGCAAGATCAGAGGCGCTTCATTCTTCCTCTTCATTCTCTCCTCTTCTTCACGTTTGACATCGCTGATTTTCCGGAACACAATCTACAGGGGGGAAGAGATTTCACTCTCTGATTAACTGCACATTCGTTAAAAGGGAGAAGTTGTAGAGAAAGAATTATTTGAAAGAATTACTTTAACTGCTAAACGCACAACCTCTGCACATTTATAGCAACATTTTCAAGTGTCTTATCTTGTGTGAAACATGGCATACTTCATTATTTAAGAGCATACACCATCTATCTTATAACACCAGGAAGTGAAAAGGGAAGAAAAAAGTTTCTCCAGTTCCAAAAGGTCAAGAAGGCACCGCCACTGTAAATATAATGATCCCAGGAAATTACTTGTTCCATTTTGTGTTAAAAGTGGCTTCTTATATTTCTTTTCCTGACTCTATGTTTTAGGACCAAGTTATATTATAAATTTATATATTTATATTATAAAGTGCCATTCCCATGTCTCACATCAGTCTCATCCCCGATTTCACTCACTACACATCATGCAAAAGATCTGGTAGTATTTTAGTGCAGCTTGGCCACTAATGGGGTCAGTAGACCAGAGGCTACTCTAGAATCTACAACAGCAGTTTGCAAGTGCTTCTTGCTCTCCCTTCCCTCTTAGGCCCACTTCTAGAAGTAACTTGCAGTTTAGGGATGAGGAAAAACTCAAGTCAATCCCACAGTCAAGGGTACAAGTACAATGGTGAATGAACTCCGCAAGACATTAGGAAGCTCTTTGTGGCTTTATTAATGCAGAAGCTCAGAGAGTTTCATGTCTTGATTTATTTCTTTATTTCTATGGAAGAGGGAACATTTTTGTACAAAGAAACATTTTTTTTTCCATCTACTCTCCTAATTATATCTTTCTGAGCCTGTAGGCCAAGCAATCTCCTTGGAAGCAACCCAAGGATCTCGTGGTACTGATGAAAGCCTCACAGTGCCTCCATATAACCTCAAATTGCAACCAGGGAGTATTTCTTCCCTGGACTTGATGGCAATAGATTCTCTTCAAAAGCTCCATGTGTTTTACAGTGGTATTTGTATTTTCCAAGCAAAAAAACCTCCCGTGTGGTATTAAAGAAGAACCAGTAAGTAGTCTGGTTTGAAAAATGGGTGGTGCCCTAAGCTGAAGTTTCTACTGACTACTGATACATAATCTCTTTAGCTGCTTTGGGGAAAATCTACTCAAAGTCCTTACGCTCCAGTGCAGAAATAATTTTCAGATTCAAATCATTATTAGGAAATGTGTAAATAAACCCATCCCTCAGTGGCAGACAGATTTAAATTAAACTAATAAGCACTGCTTCAGTGGCACACACAAAATGCATGTTTCTCCTGAGTCCAATGCCTTTTGGCAGTTTTGTCATTGTGAAGTGGGGGAAAAAACATCTTAACACATCTTTGGAAGGAAGACATCGTCAGACTTGGCAGCATTTCCCAAATAAAAAAGAACAAAATTAGCAAGAAGGATATTTTATTTCCAAGCTGCAATTAAGAAACTAAATGTGAGGTAAGAATAAGAAAACAGGGTACTTGACAGTATTTCCCCTGCCCACAGGAAACTCAGTCTGCAGTGAGCTCAGTAGAAAGCGGACAAAGCAGCATAACCCTTAGAGTGAAAAAAAAGCACTTACTCAGAAGGGAGAATCAATACAATGCTTCAGGCTAATGGTCTCCTACACACTGGCTGTCCCTTGCTTTAATTGAAGGAAGAATGCCAGCCCAGCATTAGGGCAGCGGCGCTGCCTGCTCTGCTGGAGCCTGGCAATGGCAAGCAGGGTCTCAGAGGGTCACTCCTGCAGCAGGCTGAGGCTGACTCTGGAGGTGCAAAGTCCCAGCAAGCCAGGACAACGATAAGCCAGGTCAATTTGTCTCTGCAAACATCTATATCCCAAGTCCCCTCCTGTCCTGGAGCATGAATGTTTAGCCCTGGTGTAGACATGCACACTGTGCATGTTGCTGTGCCAGGTGGTCATGCAGTTAACGGGGCTCATGTTACTTTGCACCTGAGCAGTCTCAGCCTGATCTATGTATCTGGGCTGTGTGTTTTCCTTAAATGTTCACAAGGCTCATATGGGTGGTGCAATGATCACCCACACAAGGGGCACCAGGGAAGGCGCCTGGGTGCTTGAAAGAACTAGAGGCCAAGCTGCTTTGTGGAGTCCTTGTCTAGTCCAACCACTACTCTAGAAAGCCTGCTCAGATCCTTGTCTGATAAGCACCAGAGTACCTCTCACTGTTTAATGACCAGCTTTTGTAACATAAATGGGTAAGTTCTTTGTCGGAGGCTTTTTGGGAAGCCCAGGCAAAGCTGTCAATGATCTCCTTTTTTTGCAAGCTCCTCGATGGTATATTTTCTCAAGACAGTTCCATATTTATGTATTAAGCAAAAGTGTTATAATTATGCAGTAATTGAAAAGTCTTTACAAGACTGCATTTTACAAGACTCATAAGACATACAAATATCATAAGGAGCAGCTGAGGGAACTGGGATTGTTTAGCCTAGATAAGAGAAGGCTGAATGGAGACCTTATTGCTCTCTACAACAACTTGAAAGGAGGTTGTAGCAAGGTGGGTGCTGGCCCAATTAACAACTCATAGGATGTGAGTAAATGGCTTCAAGTTGCACTAGGGAAGGTTAGATGAGATATTAGGAAATAATTTCTCTACTGAAAAAGTGGTCAAATTTTGGCACAGGCTGCCCAGGGAAGTGGTGGACCCTCCATCCCTGGAGGTGTTCAAAAGACATGTAGATGTGGGACATCAGAACAGGGTTTAGTAGACACGGCGGTGTTGTGGTGATGGTTGGACTTGATGATCTTAGAGGTCTTTTCCAATCTTAATAATTCTATGATTCTACCATTTTGATTTTTTATGGTATCTTTTTTTAAGATTAAATGCAGGACTTAATAAATAAAAATACAAATAACTGTTTGAAACAGACCATTTTTTAAGAATTGTTGAGGAAAAAGCAATTTTTAAGTGATTAAACAGATTCAGCAGCATCCAAGGTATTCAGAAAATGTGGTTGTTATGCTAATGTATGTACACCTGCTCCCACAAGCAGTAACAGTATAAAGGGAAAGAAAATAAGTTTCATTTGTTATAAGGAAGCGAAATCTGAACCTACACAGCAATTTTTTTATGTGGAATTTGATAGGGCCACAAATAAGGATCTTAACCTAAATTAAAAAAACCTAAATATTATGGCAAAGACCCTCAGATAGTTTTTAGAGCAGTTCGTCTTTATCTCTATCTCCAAACATTTGTTTTTGTCTGGGAAGGGACAGTGCTTTCTACCCTCCTAGCCCATGTGTTACAAGCCACGCAAACACAGGGGTCCTCTGCTTTATAAGCCATGTATTTCTCCATAACATCATCCCCTTCAAGACCTGAGCACACAGAAAAACATCTAGTGCGATCATTTTAACAGTATTTGAACACCAAAATACGGGCAAAGAACCTGAACTGAGATAAAACAAGATGTTTAAACACAAGGCTTAAAAGTCTCATTTCACAATTCCATTTCTAATTAAAAGGTGCTGAATCTTGTAGCTCCCCAGGAAAGCCTCCCAAGCTGCCAGAAATGTGAGTCTTGTGGGGTTACCAGGCTTGGTTTGACAAAAACTTGGAAAATAGCTATTGCAGGCACAGATTACTGCAATCATAAATATTTAACTGAGGCATGCCGTTATGATGACTCAATAACAATCCTATATTTGGACAAAGCACTCAAAGAAGCAGAGTAGTGCATTGACATGTCCTGCTGCACTCCTGCATCCGTGTGTCCCACTGACCTACGACAGCACAAAGCCTGTGGCCACATTCTTGCCTCTGTGTGAGCCACGTCCAAGGAAGAAAGTGGAGTTACACCCAGCACATTTCCCTTTCCTCAGTAATAACTAGTTGTGAAGGTGAAGTCTTTAGTAAGTTTTGGGGAAAGACTCTGCTTCTTTTTAGTCTTCAAAGAATTGTTAAACTGTATTTGTAGAACCAATGCCTTTAGAAATTAAGTTCAAGCTTTCTCCCCAAAGCCTATAAAACTAAGAGGACATAAATGAATTTCTGAAATATCTATTTGGTTGTCAAATGTGGATTTCCCAGCAACTGTTATTTGGATTTGCCTGTGCTCAGCACTGAAGCCCAAGCTTTATTTAAATAGCACAACATGGACATTTTCATTATTTGAATTCCATAATTTCTTTATGATAAGACCAGAAGAACAGAGTGCTATGTGACCTCCAGTGTAAGGCAGGCCATAGGATTGCTCTGAATGAGCATTCCCTGAAGGGAATCTTGTTACAACTGGATTGCATATTTCACAAAAGCATTCAGTTTGACAGCAATCAAGAATCCATTGTCACATCTTGATAAAAGATCCCTGCAATTTTTGCTTCAAGACTGAGTTTGTCAGACATCAGTTACATTTCTGTTCCTTGCTCCCTCAGACAATTAACAATTCACTTTTAGAAAATTCACTTTTAGAAAATGATTCTAGAGTCCTGTGTTTAAAAATCTCGGCATAAGTATTACAGTTACTCAGTTACTACTGAAGGACTTAGACAATAATGTTTTACTGATATTAAACGGTAAAAGTTCCAAGCTTTAGATTTTTCAATTTAACTTCGCTTTCCAATTTTAACTCTTTGGAGATGTTCAAATTATTTCTTACATTCCAGCATCTTTAGCTTTAATAGGTAGCACTTGGTACTTAAATTCTCACTCCTGCCCAGATCTAGAATATGGATTTGATTTAGTTAAATATAAGGTTCCCTTTAAAAAGCCAAGTATAACAAGTAATCGTACAATAAGCCTTCCAGCTGTTTCCATCTGTTAGCTCGCTCCTACACACTGTACTTCCCATCTCAATACTTGCTGATATTTCTCTAGAACTAGCTTGTATAGCTCCAAGTTGGTTTTCCTAAGCAGTAATAAGAGGGAAACAAGCACAGGCATACTCACTTTGTTTCACGAAGACATTTCAGAGAACCTATGCTAATTTGGCTATTAAAATTGAAGACTGCATTGCAACAAGATAAGAGGCTGAGATGCTCAACACCAGCCTTACCTGACCAGATGCAAATATAGATGCAGTAATTTGAGTGTCTGCTTCCTTTACACAAAGATGGGAGCAAATGTGTAAAGGATATGACAGGAGTGTATAAAATCATACATTGGATGAGCAGGGGTAGGCAGGGATTGATTATAAAAGCATCTTGTCCAATATGAAAACTACAGCGTCACATGACAGCAGGATGAGCCACAGACAACCCAAGATAAGTTCATGGTTCTTCACCTGAATGTATTAGACACATCAAAGATATTAATAAGGATGCTCTGGATGCAAAAAGTCTGCATGTTTTCTACAGACCAGGCAAACACTTGGCAGAGAAAGCCACTGATTGCTACCAAACTGGCAAAAACGGCATGCTGCTCAGGAAATCTCCTGAGGTAAAATTAGTTGGGAACTGCAAAAGTATTTGTAGCAACTGTCACATAGGAGAGTTTTGTTCTTATTGCTGCCTCAGGCATCCCTAAGTAACCCTAAATAAGTACATAGGCCAAATCTGGAATGGCTGCCTCATTCACTACTGAGGAAACATGAAGGTGATAGAAGATATTTAAAGGGAAAGAGATTGGAAGAAAAGTACATTAAGGGCTCAAAGATCTGAGTCTTATAAAACTGAGTCAGCTGTTCACCTGTCTCAGACAAAGGTTGACTCTCATTGCACCCTTCACTTGCATATAGGGAGAGGCAGGACTAACAAGCCATTAATGTGTAGTACTGCATAGATTTGACATTGCTTTGGAATTTGCCTGGGTTCAAATAACACAGCAAAAAATGTCACGTTGTTCTGGTACATCAGGGAAGACCATGTGGTGCACATGGGAAATTGAGAAGCCTACTGTCTCTAGTCACTCTTGTAATGAAGAGCCCACTGAAGGGTTTCACTGCTTCTGAACTGTCGGTAGTCCACAAAGCTCACTAGAACTGTGCCGCCTGCCAAACCGTAATAAGCTATATTCTTTAGCACTCTGACTCTCTCAGGAAGGTAACTAACAGAAAGGTGAGACAGGAGTAACGTATTAGCAAGTAAATTCTGGTTGTCTTGTTATCTGATTGTAATTGCAACCACTGTGCCAACACTGCATGAGACAGTCTTTAAGATCGGGGGATGCTTCATTTAAAATACATTATGAATATATTGAAAAACTTATCCTGTCATATGTTAAAAAAGAACTGCCTGTATCTGAAGTGGAAATGATCTTTTGGTCTTATGCAAAAATATCCAAATTTCTTTTCAACATCTATTCATAAGAACTGATCCAAGAACCCACAGGAATAGAAAGAAATACAGATTTCATCATGTTTTGAATCAGACTGTCATCATGGAGTTACAATTATGAGTCTCCTAGCCACAAAGCTGTTGTTATTATTAGCTCCACAAGCTTCCCTTCTTTCCACCTCTATAGCATGCACAAATTGTGCAAGATTTGGCAGGTCCTCCTCAGCATTAACAGCAAGTAGCATGGCAGCATTTTTCTCTGGTGTTTAATAATTCTCTTTCACGGATATAGAAACATTCACAAAGTCTGGAAGTGCTAGATATCATAAACAATCAAAAGCTTAAAATTACTTCATATGGTGCTTACAGAAAATGGACTTAAGTGTGAGGAAAACAACTACAAAAAGGCATCTATTAGTACGCAGTCCATCCAGCATCTGCCAAGAACTGATGAAAATATCTTCAGGCTGATGTTAGTCTGATGAAAATTGGATCCAATCTTTCTTTTTTTTTTTTTTTTTCCCAAAATGAAGAAAGAGGAAAAAAAAGGAAAGAGGCAAAGGCTTGACAATAAAAATGCTTTTGACACTGCTGTTATAGAAACAAAAGCTGCACATGATCAACAGTCTATGACGGTGAAAAGTCCTAAAAGCAGTGTATTAGCAGGTGTCAGGGAAAATGGTGGAGAAATGAGACTACATCTTTTGCAATTACTTGGGATGGCTTGCCAGAAAGGAGGGAATCACTGGTCCTACCTTCTCACAAAAGCATCCTATCGAAGTACCAAAAGCACAGCCTCGTAAAGCTTCCTACCAAAATTTACAATGGGTTTCACTTCCATTATCTATTACCATACACAAATCCTGGGTTAAATGTTAGTCTCAGGTGCATCTCTGTGATGTGGAGGTATAGATGTGCCAGATGTATATTAAGTACACAAGTCACATTTATCATAGGTGAAAGCACAGATCTTTTTGCATCTCCAAGAAGTTTTTTGTCCTGTGGGGAGTCAACCCAGCCCTTCAGACAGAGCAGTATTTGCTTACTTCTCAAAAATCAGACTTCTGTGTGTCATTAGTATACAAGTGTTGTTTGGAAAACACACAAATTCATAATTTAGCAGCCACACTATCCAGATGAATAGAGGTAACAAGGTTTCTCATCTATGCAGAACAACACCTGGGGTAACTGTTACTGCCATGAGCACCATCGGCTTCAACAGTACTGAAGCTCTTCTCTGTGACAGCATATTTTATAGCCTGATTACAAATTCTAGAAACACTGACTTGAATATTAGTGTTTAATCATGTCATTATTATTTATTTAGAAGTTCTGCACAACTCAAGGTTCTGCTCCTTTATGTTACACTTCTCATTCTAATTCATGTTTACAGGCTATGCTACTGTTGAGAGAAAAAGAAAAGTTTTTACAAAAATACTACTGAAAATAAGACAGAATTATTGGAGCAATTAGTGGAAAAAATAGACAAAACCTGCTCACTAGCAAGTTTTGAGGCATCAAGGGAAGTCTCTTTCCCCAAACAGGCTCTAAAACATTTTCATTAGTAAACTTAGACAGTCACACAAGTAAAACCCACACCACTGACACTGGTTAATAGTTTGGATAGACATTGACAATTACAGCTCATTTAGCAACCCCCTCCATTAACTTAGGTAGGTGCAAGGACTTTGGGGAAATTATGCCAGGTCTGAGTGGGGTAATGCTATGCCACCTGAGAAGTGTTATGCCTGTCAAAACATGAAAAGCTCTGTAGGAACTTCTTGAGAGTGCCAGCAGTCTGCAGCAGCAGCATCTTATAAAACATCTTTTTGGTGTTCTTTTAGATTGTTTTTCTGCTTTCTTTTCTGCACTTTTAGCACATCAGGTGTTCTTGTATCTGTGAACACACATCAGACACACAAACAGCTCATGCAGACTCACCTTTTCACTCCAGATCAACATACTACCTTCATTCTTGGGTAGTCAACGCTCCCTCAAAAACAGCTTTAAGAAGAGCCCAAGGCACAGCAGGAACCTACCTCTCTGTCACCTAAATTACAACTATACAAAATGTCATCTAATCAGTACAACGTGCCCTCTCAACAGTCAGAATTTGTTTCCCAAGCTCCCTGTGGCTCACTGTTATTTACCAAGTATTTCCTGACAGAAATCAGGCAATTTGTGTGAGTCAAAGATTTGGGAATTTTCCCCCCCATGTAACTTAGAAATAATTTCACTTGAGATCTGAAATGGATGCAGAGGTTGTAGAGCTGAGGAAAGCAATGGTGTGTTGTGGTAATAATTTAATTTTATAGTTTGTTTCCAGTGATTATATTTGACAGTAGTTTGCCATTAAGAATATTTCCTCTAAGCTAGTATCTTCCTTTCATGCACTTTTTTTTCCTGCTCTCATTTATCTGCTTTCTGTCATGAGGCTTATAGTGATTAAACAGTATTTTACTTTGCAAGATGGCATCAAATGTATTTTCAAATGTATTCAAATCAATCAGGCACCACCAGTCCCAAGAGCTTACAAGTTGTTCAGCTGTCTTTGAATGCCCACTCACAAACCAATCCACACAAACACAATACTCAGTGTCCCTGATGTGCAAGGCTTGTGCAGCTCATGAAATTATAAATTGAGAATTACATTAAGCTCAGCTGAAGTTCCTTGCATAAATTCTCTAAGATAGCATGAACTCTTCCTTATGTGTCTCTCTCTAAGTTAACAGGCTTAAAGTTCAGCTATAACAGTGAATAAAAACAAACTAACCTGCAGCTCTGCATAAAAAACTAATAAATCTACCAGACTAGGTAGCCCAGTACAGCAGCACAGCCACGCTCAGCCAATTGCCCAGTACCACTCAAACGGTCTGTCATTTCCTTGTTCAAGAGCACTACTTGGATAACATTACACAATAAAGAAATAAACTGTTAATAACTGAGAATCAGTATTAAAAAGTACATAGCTCACTATTTCCCAAAGCAACTGTCAAATCTCTTCAGCCCTAAGTAACAGCCAGGAGCTTAAAACCTTGAAGGGAAGAAAACAGTTGACTGCAATAATTTGTCTCAGATCTTATTTCAAGGAGTTCCTTCTAGCTAGCAGTTCCTTTTCCAACCTTAATGATTCTATGGTTCTATGATCCTCTGAATATGACAATGACATTATTTTTATTTATTATTTACATAGCACAATGTCTAGGGTTGTGTTAGTCTTTCAGTTAATACATACACAGAAAGTAAAATGCCATTATTCAGTGAGGTAAAGTGACCTGTTTCATGGGAAAACCTCAGAGGCCCTGCTCATATTGCAATGACTGATGCCAGCAACACAAAATTTTATGAGCAGTTTTAAATGTTACTTGTGCAAGATGTCTGGTTTTGTTATGACTGGTAAAGATTCATCCTTAAAAGTCCCAGATAAGAGATCCTGAATACAATTTGTCAAAGAAGTCATGATTTCAAGCGCACCTAACTTAAACAGTCCTGAATTCCTCCTGAAGAGAGCAACTTCTCTAGAAGAGGAAAAGTAGGATAATTCAGCACAAGTGTATTGTTTCCTCACAAGAAGATTCAAACACTCATTTAAGAAATATTTATGACAATGTGTATTAAAAAAAAAGGACAAAGTTAAGTCTAAATATTGAAAAATTCTGCATGCCAATCTCTATTACCAGGAGCTGGTAATAACTGGAAACATAAGAAACCCTGGCACCATCAAAAAGGCCTAAAAGCTGTTCAGCCTTCATTTGTATCACACCTCTCCCTCTTGCATATGGATGTGGACAGATATGTATTAACAATGGTTTCTTCATCCACAAATGCTATTCCAGTCATCATAAATTCAGACTGCATTTGCAACTATTTCTGTTGAAAGGTTTTGCTTAGAAAAAATGTGCTTGCATCTGACTCTTAGACTACATGGTCACGGTGTTGTCTCCCTTTCCCTTAGTAGCTGAGAGCACTCATAGAAAGCAGAAAGCAAATTTCCTTTTCCCTCCTGCCAAAAGGATTAGAATACTCCTTTCAAGAGCATGCTCCAGTTACCACATTGTGAGGCAGGGCTGCCCAGACAGCACAGAAACTCAATTCAAACTCCGAGGTGCATAGAGACACAATGAGGGAAGATCTTCCCTTTCCTTCCCTCCTCAGAGATTCACACTGTGATGAGGCAATTGTGACAAGAGATGCCTGCTCACTGCAAGTAAGACACAAGCCAGACTGGCTGAGGTTACCCTGGGGAGAGCTGCTCTCATTCTCACTTCAGATATATACACAACAGTGCATCATGCCTTCAGTGCTGCAAAGTCAGACTCTGCCTTCTCCACCAGATATGTTTCCAAACAAGGGGAAACAAGTCCAACAGAAAGAGATGAAAAAAGTCCTCCTGCTTTTCAAAACAGGGCTTGGAACTGAGATCCCCCAGCTTTCCTCAGGCAGATAACAGAAATGGTGCTCCAGCCTGAAGACAGAGGCTCTCACCAGGAGGTGGGATCCCCATGTTCTGATTCCTGAGCAAATGCTCACACCACTAGCTCAAAATGGAAAGTCTCCATTCATAGAATCATAGAATCACCAGGTTGGAAGAGACCCACTGGATCATCGAGTCCAACCATTCCTATCAATCACTAAACCATGCCCTTCAGCACCTCGTCCATCCATGCCTTAAACACCTCCAGGGAAGGTGACTCAACCACCTCCCTGGGTAGCCTGTTCCAGTGCCCAATGACCCTTTGTGTGAAAATTTTTTTCCTAATGTCCAGCCTAAACCTCCCCTGGCGGAGCTTGAGGCCATTTCTTCTCATCCTGATACTACAACACCTAATCCCAGAAACCACCCCGACAGCAGTTTCACCATTCTCTTAATTGTCTCAAATCAATAAGAAACATTAAGTTCCTGAGCCTGAGAGCTATTCCAGTTTCGTCTAATAACCCAGATTTATCTTTAAACCACCTCTTTCTGCTTTGTAATTCTAACCCTTCATTTCCCCAAACTAAAATGTTTCATTTCATCTTACAGGCAGCTTTTCACGCAAGCTTTCTTCTCTTCCCCTCTTACTCCACTTTACTGAGGCAATACAAAACATTTTATTTTCATTTGAGAGGCAGGTTTGAAGAGTTCAGCTGTAGCTTAAGAGAAGCAAAGCACAGACTGTACATCAACATGGCTATGCACTTTTAAGTGATCGATAAAATATTTAACTATTGTGCTTTGCCGTCTCTACCTCTTCTATGTTCTAGTGTCACACTGGACTAAACTTAAATATCTGAGGTGACGTCTCCTTCCTTTCTCCTAAGGTGTAATGTCAAACAGTTTCCACCTCAATCCACTGCCTGAGATGAGGAAAGACAAAGACAAGACACAGAGCTTGGCCTTGAGAAAGCTGCCTCTCTTCCACTGGTAACGCTGGGATGGTAATTCATTGAAACATGGCATATTTTGGATGTCAGAGTTGTACCAGTATCCAGGAGAGGCCACCACCAAAGCCATATCTCAGGTTAGGTGTGTAGTGCAACCTTGCAATCTCAACTTAGTTCTCCCTCACACTACACCTCAGGCTCTTTAGTTGTCCATATGCATTTATAGTTTATACATACAAACCATAATTTTCTTCTTTTTAAAACAAGACAAAGGCATTTCCAGGGACGTTGTCATACTATGTTTTATGTTACTAATTTTCTAGTCCTGCATTTCACATAAACGGATTCTTATCCCAAATGCAGGAATAATATAAACCACCATCAGAAAGAAATATCAGAAATATGTAAGAAAGACATTTTTCACAGAAATGGTCATTAGGTACTGGAACAGGCTGCCCAGGGAGATGGTTGAACCACCATCCCTGGAGGTACATAAATGAGGTAGATGAGGTGCTCAGGGACATGGTTTAGGGGCAGATAGGAATGGTTGGACTCGATGATCCAAGAGGTCTTTTCACCCTGGTGATTCTATGATCATCCTGACCAGAAATAAAGGCTGTGAGCATCATGTACTCTGATTTTTCTGAAAAGTGGAAGCACTGCCGACACGGAGAGGTTGGAGAAGCTGCTGGAAGCCCAGTGGGTTTCACAGTCTGCTTTGTCATCATCATATTGCCCTGTTTTGCATGGGGAGAGGAAGAAAAAGGCTCGCCATAGACCTTATACAACTTGAGTACGCAGACAGGGCTCCACACACTTGAGATCCAGCTAGAAACAGTTCCCAATGCAACATGTAACCTAAGAGTGAACACTTATATAGGTGCTGTAAATTTTTTCTGTTGTAATAGTTGTGCTGTGGTGCATAAATTTCTTTAACGGCACAGAATTAAGCAAATGAAACGAAAAATCACTCTCTTCCTCCTTCTATGAGAGGTCTTCTCTCCTTCCTGCTCCTTCCTATGCCTTTGTAAGACATCTGTTCTGCAAGAATTACTAGTCCCAAAACACAGTTAAATATGTTCAAATGAGAAGATGGATGATCTTATACCACAGGCATAAGCTGAGACATCAAAAATATATATCAAGAAAAGGAAACTATTTCCTTAGCAACTGAAGAGTGCAGCAGGCAAGTCAGCAGTTAAATACATGTAGAAATAATACCAGACTCCTCAAAGAGATGATTTCAATATACTGGAGGGAGTACTTTAATGCAAAATTCTAGCTAAGAGACTAAAAAATAAGACATTCTTATCCAAAACAATGTTAGACATGGACCTAAACTTAAGCAAAGACAGCAGCATGTATGGCTCAGTGTACCACTCTGAATCTGAGTAAACAATGGTTAGGTTAACCTATTATCTCTGGGTATGCATATTTAACAATGACACAGTTGAACAACTTAACAGAGCTCCAAGAAAATAAAAAGTGTTTGCATGTACAGTAAACAACACTGAAGAACCTCTTCCTGATGCTGTTTTCAATTAAGAGGTTACGATCCTCAGAAACACAAAGCAGTCATCATTATACAACCAGCACAGCAAATGAAAGCTGATTTTGGCAATAGCTTCAGTGTTCCACATAAAGGAAAAGTGCTCTTCATTTTTCATATAATTACATCCTAATCAAATGAATTGCTTTTAAGACCATCATCCCTACTATGTAATAACATGGGCACTAATCTGTCAATTAGGATTTGCCACATAACTTCTGTGCACCCACTTCTCTAAGGGAAGCTGTACTAAAATTGCAGCCCAAGAGCAGGTAAACCCAAGCCTTCACCGTGTCTTTCTAATCACAGGCTATCCAGGGGCTGGGAAGGACTAACAGATTTTAGAGACTCATCAAGGACGCATCTTCTCCCCCACTCCCGCTGTCCTCTCAAATGCTCCTGAACTCTCCCAACATGCATCTTTATCACCAATCTGCCCACAGCATAGATTTATATCGGACTGCAAAATTAAGTCCTTAAAAGGACTTTATCTGGCTTGTGCTACTGACGGCACAGCAGCCTCACTGCAGAGGTTTTGGCACTGGATGCATAAAAGGAAGCCACAGTGCTTTCAAATTTCAAACAGGCTTTTCAAAAGGCTACAGGAGGAAACATTTTCTCTCAAGATGAAACAACACAGGCCCTACAACTCCTGACATGGGGAGCCCATGCTGAAGCAAGCCTATGGCACATGGACACACCTGGGCTAGTCTGCACAAAGCAGGTTTGAACACTTCCAATTTATCCATTTGCCAACTCTTGGGCCTAGTACTATATACTAAGTCCATAGAAACTTATTTTTTAAAGCTGTGGCTTCTATCCCTTTCTTCCCCATTTTTATCTAATACCAGACTTTCTAGCAAACATTTGAGTACAAAGGCACAGAAGGGGCAAAGAGATTGTGCATTAATTACACCAGCACACTGGCAAATTTGCTTCGTATTCAGATGGAAAACATTTGGCTCAGAGGCATCATTGCTTAGTAGATCAGTTATAATTTCCATTATTCTCATTGTGCTACAGGGCATCCAGCCCAAAATGCCTGTTTGGCTGAAGTGGATGGAAGCACCAGGCAACTGCCAGGATCCAGCTTTTATTCTTTGGTGACAGAAGGCTCTGGAAAACACCATCAAGGAGTGCGTAGCAATGCCAGTAGAGATCATTCAAGTCCCCTGAACTTCAAAACCTGCTCACTTGTAACTTGAATCTGATGCTAGCCCTCAGAACAAGAGTCTCCCAGCAAGATTGCAGTACTGGAGCATCTCTTGATGCACCTCATGCTTTCTTTACGTGAAAAAGCTGTCCTCTAGCTTAGCAGTGGGTAAATGAGCTGCCACACCACACACATCACCTAGGCAGCTATCCCCATGCTCAGAGCAGAGACCTCAGGGCCACCAGCCCTGCAAGCAGAGGGTGGCATGGTGGCACAAAAGACAGGTGGGGCATCCTTGCCACAGGGCAGCACAGGGTTGCATTGACACACTTGAGTGCTGTCACTGCCTCCAAAAAGAGGGTGAGAACAGCGAATAATCTGCTTGTCTTTGTTCTCTTAAAGCCAGGTCTTGCACCAGAAGAGATGAAGGATTAAAACACTTGTAAACTGCCCTCTTCATTCTCTGTGCCCTATCGCTCAGCAGCCGAACAAGCAGGGGACAAAAGTCTTTTTCCACCACACAAAACTGGACCCACAAGGCCCCTCTTTCATGGACAGACGGTGGGAAATGCTAGATATCATGAGTTTCATAGGAAGTCCACTTATTTCCAGCACAGTGCCAAACTCTATGCTTTTAAAAAGATCTTTCTGAAAAAAAAGGAAAAAAAATCATACATACCTGACCTCTCAACTCTTAGAACACCATTTGGACAAAATGTCAGAAATGCACTTCATAGGCTGAACATGGATGTTGGGAAGTTTGAGAGATATGTCACTAACACCTGCTGCCTGGATGGTGCGTGATGTGCAGGGTGGCAGGAGGTCTGCATGTAGATGTGCAGTATTTAATTGCAGACCATGACACAACATGAGCTCATCTACTAATAGGTGTTCCCATGTAGAGAGACACAACAGACACAATAACTTCCACAACAGCTTCGAAGTATAAAGTAGATTTCACTGGGGATGTTGGACTAAATTGAAACATTCTTTGAAGAAGTACTGCCCAAGAATCTTTTCAATTGTGCTTCCCAATTCACTTTTATCCCCCTCAAAAATCTTTCTTATCCAGTAAAGAATAGCCCAGTCTCTATTAGACATTTCTCTACCAGGAAAGTTTGTCAGATCCAACATTTTAAACACTTCAAACATTTTGCCTTCTGTATTCCTTTTACTTGGTATTTGCTACTTCATCCATGACTTCTTAGGAAATAAAGCATCTGGATTGTTAATAAATAAATACTAACTATTTCTAGAACATTAGTTTGGGTTGAAACAGCTAAAATTCAAACTAGTGCTCTTCAAAATCATTGTCCTCTGAACATTACAATTTGAAAAGCTGTTCCTTTAGTAAGTCATGCAATTTTTCAGCATTTATCTTAAATATGGCTATGTATCATCACCCATTCTCCAAGCCAGCTGCCCTCAGCATGTGCTGTCTGGAAAAGAGTTTGCTGAAAATGTGAGTTACAACACCATCATCTAATTTTAGTTTCTTTACTTTTTTCACTCCTCTGTTGCCCACATTCACACCTCCAACCTTGTCCAGGTGCAACAGTGATTAAAAGAAGATCCTTTAAGCTTTGTTATTAGAGCCTCTCCCTTGGAAGAGCCTCAGGTTTGCCAGCAAGGGGTGCAGAGTTGGCCATGAACGGCTGGCTGGCTGCTGCTGTAGCATGCAGACACAGACGGATTTAGCAGAGGCACAGGATGCTGCAATGACTCCCTGATAGCTGAGTCAATTTACTTCACAAAGGATATTGTAACTAATCAGCACACAAACGTCATCTTTGCCTAACTCAACAGAACAGGAATCCTGAGATTGAAGGCAGAAATTGTTCTGTCTTATTAGATATTTGGCATATCATGTTCCACTTGATTGTCTTCACGAATCTATCACTCACTGTATACACCTACTACATCAAAGCTTTGAAGAAGCAGTCATCAGGCACACGAGCTGACTTAGTTAAATGTGAGAATACTTTTAGCCTATACCTTGGGGGCAAGGAGAAGCAAGGTTCCTGTCTGCACTACATCCAGCTACGTCAGGTTAGGCAAAGCCTCTGCTCTCTGAAAACACTTGGCCGTTGTGCCTGTATTAGTTATTGAAACTGCATCTTGACAAATGATCCCCAGCACTGCTGCTAAAACAGTGAGTCACCCTCAAGTGCCTGAGAATTTCCAAGGTGCTTACATGCTTCAGTACAACATGCTGTTTCTGTTCTCAGAGAGCCTTTTTCACATTCAAAACCTATTCAAGGACAAAGCTACAACAAGCAATTATTGACAGCAAAGCAAATGACAAGGAATCACACCATTCTTTGCTAAGGCACTCCAAAATCTGTTATTGCTGTTGGCTTTGTCATTGTTTCTATTTTTCTCACTGTCAGAGATGGAGCAATACCCTATTACTGCTGCATCCAGAACTTTAACTGTGACTGCAGCCCCTAATAGGAGATAGGAGTCAGGGCGGAGAAACAGCACATCTGCTCTCCTGCCAGCTCCATGCAGCAATCACTGACCAATCACACGTCACAGATGTGACCCGTCTGCTCTGCAGTGTCTTGCTCTACCCAAATGAAATGGGAGTCCAATGGCAAGCCTGCTCTGTTTCCCTTCTGCTTACCTCATGAGACACAAATAAGACTCCTGAACTGCATGAAAACATTGTGATGACTGTGGTGACACCTGCCAAACATATAAAATCAGAACTCTGAACAAAACACATTAGCCTTTCTATATACAGAGACCATTAATTCTCCTAGCTGCAGAATGGCATAATGATGCTGTATCTATTTTATAGATGGAGAACAGAAAATAGAAGAAAATAAACTATTTGTTAAAGGCCACCAAAGAAATCTTTTTGCAGAGCACACAAGTGGAATAGTATCTCACAAGTTTTTAAGAAGAGTAGAAAGGAGGACCCTGGAAACCACTCACCTGTCAGACTCACCTCTGTGCCTAGGAAGATCATGGAACAGATCCCCCTAGCAGCTATTCTAAAGCACATGGAAGACAGGGAGGTGAGTCGAGACAGCCAGCATGGCTTCACCGAGGGCAAGACCTGCCTGACCAAACTAGTGGCCTTCTAGGACAGAGGGACTACATAGGTGGACAAAGCAAGAGCCGCAGATGTTGTCTCTCTGGACTTCTGCAAGGACGTTCACACAGATCCCCACAACACCACTCTCTCAAAATTGAAGAGATATGGATTTTATGGGTGGACTCTTCAGTGGATGAGGAATTGGTTGGATGATTGCATACAGAGGGTAGTGGTCAATGGTTCAATATCCTCATGGAGATAAGTGGTGAGTAGTGATGAGTAGTGTCCTCTGCTGGATAATTTTCCCTGTCTGAGTGTCCTCCCACCCCATCCCAGTGGTCTGGTCATTGCTTTAATCCTGTTGGAACAGCCCCCTGTATTGGGACCTGCATTGTTTAATACCTTCACCAATCACATAGAGGATGGGAGCGAGTCCACTCAGCACAGGAAAGACACGGACCAGTTGAAGCATGTCCAGAGGAGGGTCACAAAAACAATCAGAGGGATAGGATGGAACACTTCTCCTGTGAAGAACAGCTGAGAGAGTTGTTGTTCAGCTTGGAGAAGGCTCTGGGAAGACCTTATTGCAGCCTTTCAGTACTTAAAGGGGGCTTATAATAAAGATGGGGACAAACTTTTTAGTGGGATCTGTTGTGACAGGGCAAGAGGTATTCATTTTAAACTAGAAGAGGGTAGATTTAGACTTTATATAAGAAAGAATTTTTTTACAGTGGAGGTGGTAAAACACTGCAATAGGTGATAGATACCCCATACCTGGAATCCTTCAAGGCCAGGCAGGATGGGGCTCTGAGCAACCTGATCTAGTTGAAGATGTCTCTGTTCATTGCAGGGGTTTTGGACTAGATATCTTTTAAATGTCCCTTTAGTTCAGAAGCTTTCTATGCACCTAGTAATACCAGACACTGCAGAGGTCCTCAAGGACCCAAGTAGTGCATAGTGCTGCATAATAGGCTTATGTAGGAATATCATGATCCAGCTATGTCTTGCAGTCTTGCTGTATTCGTAGAAAGACACACACAGAAGCTAAACTCAGAAGGTTTCTAGCTAACCAAATTGTCTCCAAACACAGCAACAATTCACAGAATAAATACCCAAAGGAAATATTGACCTATGTCCTCACTTTAATTGCAGGAACAAAAGGGGCAACAAATTTGCAGATGTCTGATACACTGCATTGAGATGTGTTTTGCATATTAGTGAATCAGGACTAGGATGCTTCAGACTCCCTGTGGCTGGTGGCAGCGGCTTGGTTATTTTTGTTGCTTGCTAATCTGGCCTTACCAAACGCACAAAGGTCAGGAGTCAGGACTGAACTGAGTTTGCTGCTGGGAAGGTCAAGAACTTCTGGGCAGTGGAGATTGCAATGGGAAAATTCATAATCTCTGGTAAGGCCATTGCTCCAATTAGGTCTTTTAAATCAGATGTTTACAAGAGGAAACCTAAATGCCTGAAGAGGAGAAAGTGACAGATCTACTTTCTCCTTTATTTTGTCAAAGCTGAGATAGGTTCTGGACTCAAATATCTGTCTTCCCTCTTCCCACACATCACTGCCAGATCGATACCTAAATTTGGTGTCTAACTATGGCTGATGGCACCCTCTTAACACTGGCAGTTTTAAGCCACAAGTGGGTGTCTCTATGGCCTCTAATACATTGCTGGACATAGCTACAAAGCATCATGATTTTGTTGAAAACATTTCCAGTTTGTATTAGTATTTCATAAACAATCAAGTATAATAGAGAGAAAGTTCAAAGTGTTTAACTGATAAGGAATTCTGCTTCATAACATGCAGGAAGCATGTGTCACAAGCAAAAGACTCAGAAAATAAAATCTTGGGCTCATCTGAAGAAGCAGGTATCATGCATATCGTTTCATTTCCTGGCCACTTTCTACCAATTCTGTAAATATCTGTCATTTGAAATGTCTCCTGCAATCTGCAGCAGGCAAAAAGTAACAGAAGGATAAAAACCCCAGGAATAATTCCACTAAAGTAAGTGTCGCATTGTGGGTTTTAGAGGTAGTTTGGTATTAACATGAAACACCATAATTAAACCACTCCACAGGACAGTTATAACATACCTCATTTAACTTGTTAGGACATTTCCTCCTATATAAAAAGATGTTTTAAAGATGAGAATAAAAAGCTCCCACTGTAGTCCTTAGGTCACTAAAGATGTTTTCCTGTGCTCCAGGAACTTCAGCATCCACTCCAAGACAAAAGCATTCAGAAGTTCCTGCTGGTGTAATGACTTTGAGAAGGAAGACAAACCTTGATCTTGCTGCACACATAAGAATCAGTAAAAAATCCCAATAAAAGTAAGTACTTTAGATCCAAAGTTTATAAGCAACAACAGTCAACTTCCTATTTTTCCTTGACTACCTGTCTAGGCTGTGGCATAAGCTTTAGTTTCTTAAATAGCATCTGTCTGCTTCAATACCACCTTTTACCTGGGAATCTTGAGTAGATGCAACTTCATAAACAGCTTCTGATGCAAGGAAAATAATATTGCTTTTGCTGTCTGGATGGAGAGTGAAGAGTGATTAATCAGCCTAGTCTTTATCCTAGATGCCTGCAGTAGCGAGAAAAGCGATCCTAATCTTCCCAGCAATATAGAATGTTCATTGAAGGAATATATATTCCAAGGAATCATATATGCTTGCATAACAGTTAGATATGGTGCATTTAATTATCAGTGCTGTAAATAAATGATTCTGACTTGTGTGACACAACAGTAGTAAGTGGTCCCTACTCTTACTTCATTGTGATCAGTTGGTTTCAGACAAAAAGGAAGACAGAGCGGTAAAGTCGTGACTGATTTGCAAGTTGATCTCACTCCCACAAGCGTGCAGGTCTCACAAATCTGCATTACTGTAGAGAAGCTCATATGCCCAGGCAGTCACAGATTAAGCTTCTCAGGTAGAAAATAATGAATATATAAAGTCTGCAATTTGTATATCGTTCCATCCCCAGAGGATAATACTTCAGCTTCTGACTGCTGGGGCATTTTAGCAATTTCGAAATCAAACCCAGTTTGATTTAAAAGCCTAAATAAGTTGAAACAGCTAGATTTTCAATGGAGCGTAACACACTCAACCTCAGCTCAGTGGCCAGTAAGAGTGCTCAGCAGTGGTGCTGACCTCAAGCACCACTTCTCAGCTCTTGTGAAACCCTCCACAGGTAACCTGTCTTCACAAACATGTATACACACTCAGAAACCAACTGCACAGGCAGGAGGCTCAGGCAGGGCTGGAGTGTTAAGAGACCTCAAGCTCTGGTTGCCTCTGACAGCTCTCCTGTTATGCCACGGTATAATTTACGAAAGCTCTGCCCTCTAACCCAGGGCTTCTGCGTTACAAGCAGTGTGGAGTCCATCAGGTGCTATTTTTCACAGCATTTTGCGTGACCTGGTCTATCAACCACTAACGTACACTGCATCCAAACCCTGCACGGCCAACAGTGTAATTTCCTCATGGGTTTTCTTCTTGCAGTAGCTTTATCCTTTCCAAAGATTAATGAATTCCTCTTTGCAATGCCCTGTGACATTACTACCCATTTACCCACAGAAGAAAGAGTGCATGACAGCTCCTAGTACAGATTCATACTTTATCATCAAGCCAGATGGTTTCTTTAATATCAGTGCATGTAGTTCATCCTTTAACTTAAATCAATAAGGATCAAAATAGGTTATGACTTCTATGCATACAAAAAGGCTTCAGGCAGTCTGTAAACAGCTGTATGGATTTTGTGAAGCCTAGGTAACTTTGTCAGAAGCATGGAAAGCTGCACATTTTCAAACAGATAGAAAAGGAAGGAAATGTCATCAACTACTGCCAGTGCAAGTGCATCTCTCAGGAATGCCAAAAACTAAGTAGGATTGTGAAAATGATTAAAGCAAACAGCAATGCAACACTTAAACATATACATATAAGTGATCGCTTAGAGAGAACCCATCAAATTATGCTGCGATTTATCTTCCTGTAAAATAGTTATTTGTCGTTGTTTTCTAGGCAGCTCTTCAAAGAAGAGACAGATACAAGGAAGAAACAGCAGTCAGAAGCAAAGGATTTCCTGAGGATGGAAAGTCTATTTTCAAGAAATGTGAAAAAAAATTCAAAAGGCATAAACCCATATGTGCATTAACCTTTGTTTGTAATAAGAACCAGTGCTGTGAAAAGAAAGTAATTAAAAAAACAACTCTAAAAAGACCTTTGTATGCTAGGACAGATTTTTTTTCTTGAGTCTAAGGAAAACTGAGACAGAGAATAGCTATGACTCAAGAAAATGTACCTTCTGAAACATCTGGTTTATCAGTTTGATATATTTACACAGAAGAATGTAAAAAAGCCCATGCAATGAAACAGAAACATCAGAGACATGAGTCAGCAATAGGAAAGAATCCATCTTTCATTTGAATTCAAAGAGCTTGAAGAACATCTGAAATATAGAAGCATTCAAAAGCAAGCAACTTGAGGAACTTTATACTTTTTTCAGTCTACACAATGGGGAATGATCAGACAGAATTAACTGGTGTTTTGCAAAAGCCCTGCAGTCACAATGAAATGACTGGTGCTACATTGTTCTTATACAGTGTATGGGTATGGAAATCTGTATATCATATTTATAGGCCACAATTTATCTACATTGTATGCAAGGATTTCATGCAGCCAGAACAAGAAAGTGTTTCCTACACTGAAAAAATGTCATTTGTGTTCTATTTTAATATAACTGACACTAAGCAAAGAACAGCCTATAATGCTCACACTGTGCAAAGCCATCTTCACTCTGAAAAGAAGGAATTGTCAGCTTTCCAAAGGATACCTGCTGTAACTCTGCACAATGGAGACAAGATGCCTTGGCTAATAGGGATTTCATTTAAGACAGGCATCGAGACAGCACTGAGCTCCAGTGAGGAACTGCTTCTACTGCTGATGACAGTACAATGGAAACATAACCTTGACGGATAACTTTTGAGAAAAAACTCCCAGTTAAAAGTTTGCTTCATCTTGTATCCACGTGGAATAACTGTAGGTAGCTCATCTCAGACAGAATAACAAGGCCAGACTTCTGAGACCGGTCGCATAGAATCCAAAACATTACAGGTTTTCTGAGGCTCTAGACTTGTTTCACCATCAGTTGCATTCACTCTCTTCTGTTCTTATTTTTAGTTGGAAAATTACTATGAAGTGCCACAACAGGATTGTGATGCTCCTAAAAGAAAAGTGCAAAGTGGGTATGGAGCAAAAGCCAAGCTCCTTAACCCAGAGCAAATTAGATGTCCAACAAATGGCTGAGGCAAGATATAATGCCTAATCATAGAATCACTGAGGTTGGAAAAGACCACTAAGGTATTCAGTTCAGCCATCAGCCCAGCACCACAATGCTACTAAGTCATGTCACAAAGCGTCACATCTACACTCTTTTATAACACCTCAAGGGCTGGGGACTCCACAACTTCCCTAGGCAGCCTGTTGTAACGCTTGACATCCTTAAAACATCAAGAAGACAACTTAATTGTTTATCTGGTGCACTAGAATTACATTTTCAGAAGTGTATTTAAATATCTCGGAGATATCATTGCTTTGTATTGCTATTCCTGCTACACTGGAATCAGTTATCTCATACCTTATTCATCCAGCACTTGGAACACCTCTTCCCACTCCTCCTTCACTGACCTTGGTGTCTTCATAGTTGTTTCTCTCACATATTCTCACTTCTCTCAGCTGCTGTTCTGCAGTGTTTTTTACCCTCCCTTAAACATGTTATCACAGAGGTGCTGCTAACATTGTTGATTGGCTCAGTTTTGGCTGGTGTTGGATCTGTCTTGGAGCTGACTACAACTAGCTCTGTACAACATGGGGACATCTTCTGGTGCCTTGTCACAGAAGCCAGCCTTGCAGTCCCCCTGCTACCAAATCCTTACCATGTAAACCCAATACAGACAACAAAAGTGTTGTGCTGCTGATACATGATACATTTTCATGTTTATTTTAGCTGTTACTTAGATTAAACTATGTGGGTAAGTTGCAAAATAAAATGTTCTCAATGGTTTAGTGTTTGACAGGAATGGTTGGACTCGATGATCCAGTGGGGTCTTTTCCAACCTGGTGATTCTATGATTCTATGATTCTATGATTATTTTGTGCAAATCGTAACTTACTCTCCTTTGGTTCAAACACCCTTTACACTGAAAGTCTCAGAGGACATAATTTTGCCTTGGCTCCACTTCTTTTATTCTGCAGGAAAGGATAAGGATGCTGAAAAGGTGCCTCATAAACCCAGTGCTAGCAGAGCAAGGTCTTCTCTGGTGACAGTGCTGTGGACAGAAGTTACAGGCTGCTGTCCTGCATAGTCAGTTGCAGACATTCTATTACAAAAACCATACTATGCACAAAACTCTGTGAAGAACATAGTGTGTTACAGGTGGTACAAGGCCTGGGAGGTTGCCATAACACAGACAGAGTAATAGATCTGCTAAATTTCACTAAGGACCATTCCTGCCCTTAAAAGCCCAGTTTTAGGAGCACAGAAAATTCCTTCTGATCTCATCCTGCGGAGGTAAAAGTTCAGCATAGCTTTACTGAAGTTACTGGAACTGCCTCAAGAGAAAAGCAGTAACCTGACCACTGAAAACCTTGGTAAGAATAAAACTACACAGAAGTCCAACAAACAAACAAACTCTGTAATTTTGCAAGATAATCAACCCTTATCTCACTTCAGAGCCTGGCATCATCGTATTTCTCTTACCAGTTTCTCTGAAGATTCACAATACTTTTTGCCACCACAAACATAAATGTTACAAAACATCTTTAAAGATTTAGTTGAAGTAACTTCTACAGCCCACTGAGATTGGGAGGCCAAGTGTTGCAAGTAGCTGTAGTTAGAGCCAGCCTCTTAGGGCACCTGAGCCACTGCACTTACAGGTGTAAGTTCCCTACAAGTGACCAGCACTTCTGCTGAAGTGCAATACCATTTAATTGCATAAGCTTTAAAGAAAATAAAAACAGCTTTGTGACAAATTAAAAGATAGAAAATTTGAAGTATCTAAGAGCATCTTACAGAGATGTTTGGCAGTTGCCTACATGCAGTCATTATTCTGCATTTATTCACTGACCTACATCACTTCCTTACTGTGCTACAACGTTAAAGCCCATGACAGAGTATAGTATTTTCACATTCACATTTCGCTCAGCCTACATCATTAGTGCCCCTATGTTACCATCTCAGATAAGTAAAAAAGTCTTACCGAATAGCAGTGCATAAATGAGTAATACTACTGCTTGTTAGATTTATCTTTGCTTCCCTCAACTGAGGTATGCCTGAAAGCATCAATCTACTTTCAGATCTGCAGCGGAAACCCACTACAAACTTAATGCATTAAGGTTAAATGCAAGTGTGCAACCCAAGCCTGCATTTTTAGAGATGTAAATCTAGAAAGTGAGAAGCAGCCAGGTACCCACCTAACACATGACCACTTTGTACTGCCTTGAATATCCTATGAAAAGTTGAAAGGAAGGCAAGTACATGCACACACTTGCTGTTGAGGGTCTCCAGTCCCTCTTTGCATTGTATAATAGAAAGCAGTTCCTCTGGCATGGGCTGTTCCAAAGTGCAGATACAGATATTCAAAATTTGGCTTTTAGTGGGCTATCAACAATCTCCTTATATTGCTCTGTGTGTCTCTGTGTCTCTTACAATGAAGAACAGGCAGATTTCCAGACCATGTGTTTTCCACATTTCTGTTGAAAGATGCAACGAAGAAACTAGTTGACTCAAAGGGGGACTATATGTAATTATAACGTGCAATTAAGGTACATTCTAAAGCCAGCAGATATAACAAACAGCAATTACTAACCAGAGGAGAAAGATTTTAATACATAAATGACAAATAATAGAACTTTTACTTGCATGTGAAAATCTCCTGAAGTTTTTAAAAGCAGATACATTGAGGGGATTTTGTAGTTCTGGGTGGGGGGTTTTTTATTATTTTTTTGTGTTGTGGATTGTTTTTTTTTACAAACTAGTATCTGTGCAAATCAGATTTGAAACCAAAACACAGCAGTCAGGAGGTATGTGGATTTAGCACAGGGTTCAGAATCCAAGACTATTTTTTAAAAGTCACATGCTGTATTCCCTATGCTGTAGATAAAATCTTATTCCACCGCTGTTCTGGTGATTCATGGGAATACAATGCCAATTTTCTTCAATTCAGTGCTTTTGCATCAGAGCAGGTAAAAGATATTGCTCAGGCTCAATAAACTGGGAAATACAGACCTTATTGCAGAGCAGGTAAAAGATATTGCTCAGGCTCAATAAACTGGGAAATACAGACCTTATTGCTCATCCTTATGAGATGAGCAGAATGAGTACAACTTTTAAACTGGTTTTATAACACTGCATTTGATCAATCACAGCTGAAACAGAAAGCGCTCCTCAAAATCTACGAGATGTTTTTTGCATGACATGCCATCAGTTCACACATAAGACAGAAGAAATGTCATTGCAAAAAAATACGGCTAGGAGAGAGCAAAGCCAGGGGACATCACAGTTGAAACAAGACTGTGCCTTGCGTGCATGACCTCGTGCTAAAATACTTCATTCCCTTCTGCATGCTGCCCTACAAAAAGGTCAGATATACTGTATTACGAACCTATAAATAATTCAGAGTTATAAAGCTTCTTATCTGATGTTGAATATGCAGAGTGCACACAAAAGCGATCTTTGAATAAAGTCTTCCCAAACCTTAAAGATTAGAGCATATTAAACTGTGCTGCCTTTACCACAACCCTGATGAGGAATGTGTTCCTAGTCCTTTGGCCTATATCATAAATCCCTGGCAGGTCCCTGGGATTGCCTCTACAAGTTCCCAGTGAAGATACTTTGCAAAGAGGTCTAGCTACCCTAGCTCCTGATCCAAAGGCTGAGTGCATGGACTAGTCAAGTCACTTTGGATGAGCACAAAATAATGGCTGATGTTTTCCGCATACTTCGCAGGGAAAGATATGCTTTCTACCACCCCAATGCATACACTGAGATTTATCAGAAATCAGGATAACACTGACTTCATGCTCTCATGTTCTAAACCCATACTTTGCTGCACCTGCAACTTAAACGCACCAATAATCATTGAATGCATTCTGGTGACAGCTCTGCTGCAGTTATCCGTACACTGAAATTTGCATATTATGTGCAGCTTCTTTTCTCTGTTTCTCCTAGTAGAAAAATTTTAAAGAGTATTATCAAAATTTTTGATTTCACAACTATTCCAAGTATTTTACCATATAGCGTTTCAAGGTGTTGAAGTAGATCTGATATAAAATACCAAAACACTAGCCATTTTAGAATCTCATCTTCTGACAATTATTAACAATAATGAAATAATATTCTTTCTTTATTTTCTTTCTTGCGACGTAAAAACTTCATTCTTCTTCTGTATAAAACAGAGAAGGAAAAAGATGACTTTGCAAATGGCTGGGCTTCATTAGCTATATCAATGCTAAGTGTTGTTGGTTTGTTTTTTTCTAGATGACATTTTAAAATACCTGCAATAAAGCAAAACTGTACCCTTAATCTGTTTGAACTATTTTTCTTCTTTATATATTTTACATTGCTTTTATGGATTAAAAAAATGCTTCAAGAAGAAACATCTGTTTAACCTTAAATTATATGATCTGTCCATTGTCTCTTATGGAGATTTTGATTTTCCAGCTTTTTTTCCTCCTCTGCAATGGAAAATTGAAAATTACTTCAGCATGCTTAGAAGACCTTAGCCCAGAGCTGCACAGTCCAGCTGGCAATTCTGTAGGCCAAATTGATTCCTTTGAGATTTTTTTCTACCTGTGCAGCTGTCTCTTTGTCAGAAGAGACTGAACAGCTGCGGAGAACAACTGTTCAGCACAGCGCCTGTGTCAGTACCTACACCCCAAACTACAGCCACTTTATCCACTTCAGGGGCAGGCGTGGGGTTATGCACTTAAGACAACAGCTCTGCACTTCAGAACACTTATCAGTAGGAACGGGGGAGACGGGGAGAACCACAATCCATCTCTGACAGTTTATGGGGACGAATCTGCAATAGTATTATCTGAATACACCGCTATCATTGCTGATGGTTTAAATATCAGCCCAAAGCACACAACATGCTATACAGACATGTAAAAAAAAGTATTGGCTTAAAGGTAGCCATGCTGTCCTGTATTATATGGCTACCACACAGAGTCAGCCTTGAACTGCTCAATTGCTTCCTCACACCTTGGAGCACATGTGTGGAGAAGCAAGCTACCTGCCTATCTGATCATAGACAAAAAATGAGGGAGCCAGCCCTCACCTCCTACCCTGATGAACCAGCCACCTAGTGCAGGGAGAAAAAACCCACCAGTCAGGACAGGTAACAAATGCAACAATTCTGGAGACTGCAAATTACAATTTTCTTGGAACAAAGAGGGGAAGTGAGAATTTTTTTGGATGGCAAATCATTTCTAAGGTGCAGCGAGGAGCAGCACGGCTATATACTGCAATTTACAGAAAGATTATGAACTGTGAAGCCCGTACTCCACAAGTTAAATCGCTCCTTCTACAGGACTGAATTCTACCAGAGATCTACCACAGTCACGTTCTCAGAGAATAAGAACTGCAGAATATACAGTGACAGAGCAGCATTTCAAATGGGAAGACTAAAAGGAAGAAAGAATACAAGGAATAATTGTCATGGCTTTCATTTTCTATTAATCATTCTTTTCACTTGCTTATCTGGTGCCAAAATTCTTATTTCTGACACAAAACAGGATAGCAGGTCCCGAACGCATTATGTAAATGCCTTAATAATATAGTCTTAAAATTTTAAAATGAGTGCTTACAGTGTTGCTCTTATTTTATTTTGGTGAGAGAAATAATTAATATTAATGCTGGGAGCACATTATCAATTTACATTCATTTTGCTTGCTGTTAAATTGCTGTAAATTCCCCACTCTACTCCTATTACTCATCACTATTTTCCTGCTCCTGCAGTAGCTGTAGGAGTGAACTCTCAGCTGCTGTCTGTCCACAGCATGTAGCCGTCTCTCAGTCAGCTTTAGAGCATTAACAGTCATGCTCTGATAAATCTGCCATGGTAGGAATAGGATTAGGTGTTATGTTACTTTAGTAGGATCAGAACTAAGCCCTGAATCCTTGCATATGTTACACACATACACCAGCGAGCAAAATACCTTAAGTGATTCAAGAACCCTGCAGTACCTCAGGTTTGCACCACTTGTTATGAAGACTATTAGGTAATTCAGTCATTAGGAGTCTTGTGTCGTACGAGTCGTGGCTTGGGGATGAACATGTGGTTCAAATAAGTGATAACAAAGGAGCCCCACCAAGATACCACAGCAGAGCCAGGGAGAGAATAGCTGCCCAGGGAATGCACAGCAAGGGATGCTGAGCACAAAGCATCGTGCCAACAACCAGGACTATCTCCTTGGCTCCTGCCAGAGACTGGCTAAATGAAAGGTGATTGCACTACCCAGCAAGCAGCTAAAAAGGGATGACTACTGAGAACAGTTCGGTGGCTGTCAGCTATGACAATGCACAGACTGGTTCACAGACTGTGCACAAGCGTGAGGCTTTCCTGGAGGCCTTCTCCTCATGGGCCCCTGTGCCAAAGGCCAACTCTTGCAAGCTGCATCAAGCCTTCTTCCAGGGACATTGGAGAAATGCATAAAAGAACAAAACCTGCACACCCATTCTCTATCAAAAGCTTTGTGCACCCTTAACATATGATTTGGGGAACAGGAAAGCTTTCTATGTTCACAATAGCCCATATGGTAGTTGCTTTTGCCACACAGAGCCAAATATCTCACTTAAAAGTGACCCAGATGTAAAGATGCTGCCTCTTCCACAAACTACATAAATGGTATGAGAGCAAACAGGTCATTCTCTGAGATGCCACAGCACGGGACAAAATTTTCCTCAGGGACTTACTTTGCAGTTTCTTGTCATGGTTCTCTAAAGACAACTGTGGCTTCACTTCAGGACAGACAAGTGTGACCCCCATGAAGGGGCAGAATCACAATTGCAGCATTAATAACTGGCCATAGCTACAGATATCTCTCACTCTAGAAAAAGAGAGTTATGCAGATATAAATGATCATAGCAATATATAAAATAGAAAAGCCTACACTGGGCAAAACACATAGCAGTGGAAGGATGAGCACATCCACTGGTTTAATTTCAAAGGAAATCTAATTTTCTAACATTTTAAAGTACTTCAAAAGACAAAGGTAAATCCTCTGCCACCTCTAATCAGCTGCAACTGCAACCAAGGAATGAGCAATGACACCAATTAATGTAAAATCTAGAGCAGTTAACTGCTTAGCCAAGTAGACAGTTTATTTGAACACTTAGGAATCACATACTTTTTTCAAACCCAGCTGGTAACAGGCACACAGGTAGATGGCAAGACACCAGACTTCCTTTGGCCTAAAATGTATGTCAAGGCTACACAGTTAATATTTCTGTAGTGACTTGTGAAACTGAATACACCAGATCATTTGAACTTTGCCAAAACATTAAGAGCATTGGGAATCCACTGCTTATTTATTATAAGGAACAGTATTATTAATGTATTTTCTAAATAAAAATTGAAGAAATAGAGGGAAGTAGCCATCGTAACCACTATTCAATATTTTGATTAATCCATCTTGGTCTTAAAGCCTTCATTTACAAGAAAAGAGGGAACACTCTTACATGGCACATCCTGGGCACACAGCTGCCTTGGAGGCACATGATCTCCCAAGGGCAGTGCCTCATCTCTGTTTTCCCTATTAAGACTAAGAGTGCCATGCAGCTAAATCACACGTAAACAACAAGTGCCTGATGATCCACTTGCACTTACACTTTCCGTATTAAAGGACTTACTAACGAAAAATAATCAGTTAGAAAGGAGCAGTTTTAGAGAAAGGCAAAAATACTTTTTAAGCTCCTCTTCCCTCCCCAATAGCTGTTTCTGGCTTTGCTTTAAAACTCACTTAAAGATGACGGACAGACATTCAAATCCCTTCCCCTGGCACCAGTGCCAAGAGGAGCAGAGCTGCAGCAAAAGGAGAAGCACAGACCAAAGCTGAGCATCTGCTGCTTTAAGTGGAAGTTCTGCAGCCCCTGGAGCTCTCCTTACTATTTCTACCCCCATCTGCCCTGTACTACCACCTCTCCTACGAGTGAATGCTGGGAGAGACAGGCACTCATCCTTTATTTCTCCTCCCAGTCCCACAGCAGCCTTGTTGGACCAGAGTCAACTCCCCTACTTGGAAGGTGTACTGCTTCCCTGAACTCAAGAACACGCACCTCCCACACAGTTGTCAGACAAAGCCCTAAATAGCCCAGGTACCCTTCTCAGTGAGAAATTACCACGAAGTTTGCTACCACTGCTACAATAGAAACTGCTACTGGATTGGGGAATCCTTTGGGAAAATCTCAAAGGGACAGCAGGAAAAGAGCAAGCACAATAGGGGTGCTCAGCTCAATCTGATTTGTAAAGCCCTGGGCTGAGTATTGCTGTATATGCTGTGTTCTTATATTGGGACTAATATGTGTGCAATAACTATGTGCACTTTTCTGCAGAAGGCACTTTTTCAGGGAAAATGCTCAGTGAACCTCAAGTTAGGAAACTGTGGCTTCTGTTACCATCACTCTCCTGAACAGCATTAAAACATCTGTGCGCTTCAGCTACTGGCTGAACACCCTGTCCTACCTCTTCAGAAAGCAGGAAAGCTTAGCTCCATTTCCAATGAAGGCAATATCCACGTCTGAATCAGACAATGCCAAACAGCACCCATGTCTGTAGAAAATCAGAGGTAGGTCTCATTCAGAAATGAGCCAGCCACCTGTGTAAGCATGCAGCATCTAACCATTAGGAGACATACTTCCTTCAGGATGTCCCCTCAAAAAGTCTGAAACATGCCCGTGGTTTGTAGCTAAGTGTTCTGCAGACATTGGGAAGATATTTTACTGCCTTCCTGCAGAACACGCAAGGAGCAGCAAATATTTTACTTAGCTCAGTAGCAGGGTTTTAGAGTATGAAAAGGCTTTAGAGACTGCTTTTGTACCACAGAAAGTATCATTAGTATCCTTCTCCATGCTGGCTTCTCAAATACAAGCTACAGAGATGTTCTTAACAACTGCAGATCAATTAATTTCCCTTCAAAAACTGAATGGAAAGTTCTGATGAAAACCAGCTTCTGCTTCTCACAGGAGGCATTTTCAAAACCATTGGACTAGAATGGTAAAACCGCTTACAGTTAGCTTGCATCAGAAGGGCAAAACATCAGGAAAAAGGGTGTTACTGGAAAAAACACACAGTAGATAACCTACCACAATAGGCAAGATCCATTTTCAGGAGAAACTGTGGCTGTTGCTTCAGCCACCTTTAGTGGAGACCACAAGGAAGACAAGAAGTAGCCTGGCTGGAGAAACAGGGGTACCTTGCTCTGAAAGGTCCAGAGGAAACACCCACTGCCACATACCCTGTCACAGAGTCATTACCTGCCACTGAGATTTCATTCAAATATTTGCATAAATAATTGTACGTACGTCACTTCTACTGCATTGGTCAAGCTGACAGCTCTTGCTTATAAAATATAAATAGAACAGATAACAACAGAATTAGTTCAGTTTCATCTAACTCAGCACTGTTAATATTTTTCCATAAAAATGCACTCAGGAGTCTGCATTGCAGTCATCCAGGCATAACTTTGTTATCATGAACTAATTATTATAGACAGTTTGCAACGGCTACACATTTCTGTCTTTAGTAAACAGATTAAATCACTGCAAGATGTCTACAGTAATAATCATACAAGACTGTTACGGTGAAAACTCCATTTGCCGGGACTTTTTCCTTACTGCTCCGCATATCACAATCAATGATTCCGTGGTGAGGCTGCCTGTAGGGTTACCAGTATGAACACTGTGCCATTGGGAAAAAACGCTGTTATCTTTTGTGGAAGAACAGAACAGTCTCACTTCATAATTTTTTCCTCAAAGTGAGAAAACAGTATGTCAGTGCTACAAGACACACTAACTTAAAGAAAGTTCATCCTCTGCCTCAACAGAGGTGGTCAGAAAGAACAAACATTAGCTGATATACAAAGCAAGAGAGAGAGTAGACAGCCTATGGTAATTCAGGACACAGCTGATAAGCGTTGCCAATGATCTACCAACCAGTTCACAGTGATGTAAATGAAATCCCATCTCACTGACAGTTATTTTTCTACCTAGGATTCAACACTCTCCTGTAAATTCTTTCCTGGAATTTACTGGAGCTGACACAAGACACAGAGGGGAAAAAAGCAGGCACATCACCCATACAAACATTTTCCAAAGTAATTCTTAGCTTCTGGTGCTTTGGTATCTCCAGCTGACTGCCAATAAATCATAGCTGCTGGCTGAGTCAAGGACTGTTTTAAATGTCATTGTCAGTAAAAACTCATACCAATTTACTGGTGTTATGCTCTGACGGCTGGAAGAAAACAGTGTCAAAATCCATTTTAGAGTGACACCTTTACTGTCAGTACTTTGTAAACAATATCTGACCTGGGTAACAAAAAAGAACATGTAAACATTTAGTTACAGCATTTATTGCAGGGTTTTATAAATAAATAAATATATAGAGATGTATATACACAGAAATTGTAGTTAAAGATCTTGGTTAATGTTGTTCAGTCTCTTTGTTCTTTGAAGTAAAATTCATGCTTGTAGGATCCTCACAGTACTGTCTTGGCATTTAATTGGAAATAGCTGTTTTCCATCATTTGCTTTGACAATCTCCCACAGAAGTTTTGGGTTGCTCCTGGTGACAAACTAAACTTGGTGTGAAGTTCCAGAAATTAGGGATACACATCTGCAGAGCCTGTGTTATAGATTTTGCCAATATTAAAAAAGAAAAAAGCAGAAGCATATCACAGACACAGTGAACTAGCAGCTTTCTACCTTTGACTTAACCTGAGGAATGATGAAACCAGATTGACTGGCTAGTCCGAGATTCACGAGAGTTTCCTACAGCCAATTTTATGAAGAGGACAAAAAATTAATGCAATGAAGTATAATGGAACTTGGTTTTATGACTCAATTGCCTAGAAATTACCAGGTACATTCGTACTACTGTTGGAAACCTATTATCATTAACAACCATATGGATTTCCATTTATAAAGGTGTCTTTGAAAGAGATAATTGCCCAGTTTGACTAGGCAGTTCCCTTTCAACCACACACAGAAATCTGTGGCATTATGACCCTCTACTGAACAGCTTGTTCTCTGCTATGAGTGAAAGACGTAGCAAGGGAGCACTCTTTTTTTTAATATTTCATGATTTATGATATAATTCATGCAATGGCAATGTTTTTCCCTTTACTGTCCTCCCAGTGTGACTTAAATCTGACTTGGCAGAACAACATGCAATATTTCTGTCTGCTCAAGCTGTGTGTAAACAAACTACATCCATTAGAAACATCAAGTGTCTCTATGTTTGCTAAGGTGACAACCCACTAATGTTTCTGGTCTTGTGATGTACACTTCACTTGAAAAATGGGCCATTGATATCGTTCTGTTAGCTCTTAAAAGAGGAGGCTATGATCTCTGAGGTCGAAGGGGAAAACTTCACGCAACTTTTGAGTCCTGTTCAGGTTTCATCGAAAGGTTGGAACAAATGGCAACATTCTGCCATGAGTCTAGTTGCACGACAGAGCAGACATCCGAAGAGGAGCAGGGCTGGTCAGGGGTTGCTGATCCACACAAAAAAAGGCAAAAGCTATTGCTGACCTTGTGACTGATCCTGTTGCTGATCTTGTGCCTATGGCCTGATCCTCAGAGCAGTCATTTCTAAACTACTTGAGGAGGAAAGAGCAGCCATCACGAAAAGATTTGATCTTACCTATGCCAAGCCAGTGAACAGTATCCTTCCTTCTAGAAGCATGTTTTAAAGAAATTACAGATTTCCCTGTGACTACCTCTCTTCTAGAAATAAAAATTCTGACGTATAAATGTGAAAGCATAGACCAGCAACAGCATCACAATCTTCAACAAGGAGAATTTGCCAGCAACTCCTAGACTCTAATTTGAGAAGGAATAAAATTACATTGCAAATTCAACAGTTCGTAACAGATTTCTCTCAATTACTATGAGAAGAAGCTTTTCTCTTAGTTCTTTTATAATGTTTATTTGCCTTTTAAGTAGTTTTCCTGCAGGCAGATACTATAAAGGCATAAAGGCAAATTTTTATACTGCAACATTTTAAAAGCTGCATGCCTGCAGCTACCTTAATGCTATTCTTTATTGAAGTCAGCACCATCAAATTTATCCTTCTATCATTCAAAATCTTCAAATAGCTGAAACAACTGCGCTAAGATCCAAACACCTTTTTTTTCCCAATGCATCCAGGATCGAACCATTTATTTTGCTTGACTGCTGACCGTCCTACACAGGAATAGAAAACATTTTTGATTAGCTGAACTAAAGAACCCTTCTAGCAAATGAGGGTGTGATTTTCTATCATTCACTAACGTTGTTTGAGTTCTTAATACTTAAAGTTGCTTAGACTGATGGTTCATTTGGGCTGGAATTTTATTGTTTACACCTATTTGTACACCTATTTGGTTGAAAATTATTACTTTGATCCTGAATGGAACACCTGAAATGGGGTAATATATAAATATTTCAATTGTTATAGATTTAGGATTTACCTTCTCTGCTCCTCTGTCCAATATGGAGCCAGAAAGATCCTATTCTTACAGTTTCTGGGATTATATTTTTCATTATACTAAGCTGAGTAGAAGCGTGGATCTGCTGGAGGATAGGGAGGCTCTCCAAATGGATCTGAACAGGCTGGACCACTGGGCTGAGACCAATGGCATGAGGTTTAACAGGGGCAAACGCCGGGTCCTGCACTTGGGTCACAACAACCCTAAGCAGAGGTACAGACTAGGAGAAGTCTGGCTGGAAAGCTGCCTGGAGGAGAAAGACCTGGGGGTGCTGGTTGACAACCGACTGAACATGAGCCAGCAGTGTGCCCAGGTGGCCAAAAAGGCCAATGGCATCTTGGCTTGTGTCAGAAAAGGTGTGACCAGCAGGTCCAGGTAGATTATTCTCCCTCTGTACTTGGCACTGTTGAGACCGCTCCTTGAGTCCTGTGTTCAGTTCTGGGCCCTTCACCACAAGAAGGATGTTGAGGCTCTGGAGCGAGTCCAGAGAAGAGCAACAAAGCTGGTGAAGGGGCTGGAGAACAGGCCTTATGAGGAGCAGCTGAGAGAGCTGGGGGTTGTTTAGCCTGGAGAAGAGGAGGCTGAGGGGAGACCTCATTGCTCTCTACAACTACCTAAAAGGAGGTTGTGAAGAGGAAGGAGCTGGGCTCTTCCCTCAAGTGACAGGGGAGAGGATGACAGGGAATGGCCTCAAGCTCCACAAGGGGAGGTTCAGGGTGAACATTAGGGAAAAAATTTTCACGGAAAGAGTCATTGGGCACTGGAACAGGCTGCCCAGGGAGGTGGTTGATTCACTTTCCCTGGAGGTGTTTAAGGTGAGGGTGGATGAGGTGCTGAGGGGCATGGTTTAGTACTTGATAGGAATGGTTGGACTCAATGATCCAGAGGGTCTTTTCCAACCTGGTTATTCTATGATTCTGTGATTATTTTAAGCCAAGATCTTGACTGTTACTCTTCTTCTGCATGAAATTCCCTATTCATCCAGCTAAAGCCATTCAAAACTTATACTTACTGTCCACAACATCACCTGTGCTGATCGTCTCTGGTTATGTGGCACAAACCAAGCATTCTTCCCTGTCTTTTTTTTCTCCTACTGGAATTACAACAGATCTATGATGTTGTCACAGGACAAAGTTGGACCTTCCACAATGACAACACAGACCATTAATAAAAATTTAAAAATACATTTCCCAAGTAATTCTATAAAGGTACATTTTCTGTCCTAACAGTCCATTTTGCCTAAGCACACCTTAAAAATACAGGGCCTTACCATCTCATAATAGCTTAACACTGAGATCTGTATTATCATCAGTCTGTGCTGCAGCCTTTAGACTTACTCAGGAAGGTCCGTACAGTGTAATGGGAGTTGTATAGCAACAGAAGGCAGAAGTAACTGTATCTAATTTCAACATAATGGCAAACTCAGCCACAAGTGAAGAGTACCATAGTATCATGTCCTAAGCAAAATGTGTCCGCAAGTGTGGAAGAGATTGCCCCTATAGTTAGCTAAGCACAGGGGCTACCTCCACCCTTAGATTCTTTACAGAGAGTTCAGAAAGCTGCTTCTACTCTCCCCCATCCCTTCCCTTCATGTCTGCACTGGCAGTTCCCTGAAATCACCGCCTACTTCCAGCATTCAGTTGGAACAGGACACACTTTTCTCCTTCCCTCAGAGGAAAAAAGACATTCAAACACAAAACAGCACAGATCTTCCAAATTCCCTCTGAGAAACTCCTGGCCTCTCCTCAGATCTGTTCATCTTTCATGCTTTCCCCAGAAAACACTGTCGTTGAGCCCAAGAAGAAGGGACCACATGCTTGGGGGCTGCTGGTGCATGGTCCTCAACTGAGGCTCCTGGACAGTGGCCCACCATAGGGAACAATGAAAGAGAGATGACATTTTTAGCTAAGGAATATTTCAGTTTTCCTCTGACATTCAGTTGTCCATAGTTGCCTTTTCTTGACCATGAATGCTATTCTAAACATCAGCTCTTTGTTGCATTAAATGTCTGTCCATTCCTAGGACCAGCAAGCTCCTGCAAGGTTTTCTTCCGGGCCAGAGAACAAGTTCTGTAAAAAGAATGGAAATGAAGAGCAGATCTAGGGTCAGGGATTCAGGAGGGACTAGGTAGAGGTGTTCTCCACAGTGAACAGTTCCTATAGCTACACTTCAGTGCTTTTCTATCTGTAACATGATAGCAATGCTTTGGGGAGCACTAACAAGATCACTGTCAGAAATGGATTAGGAATCACTTTCCTTTGCTGGGTCATGCTTTAAATATGTCAAATAAAAAGCAATTAGTTTTGCAATCAATGGAGAGTTAAATCACAAAACATCTTTTAAGCATTTCTTAGTCAGGAATACTCCTGCACTACCAAAACACTGCGGCATACATTCAAAGTTAGCAAAAAAACCTGCCATTTCAAATGAATGTTGTGCTAAGACTGTTTTTTTTATTCACCAAGATAAAGACAATCTAACTGTTGTGACAGCCACACAATAAATCAGAGATTCCTTTCACATTGACTTTTCCAGTCATGGGGAAGTGACAAAAGAATCATTTAGCCTTTGAAATGCCTGCTTCCTTAAAATTTGAGCTGGGGTAGTTGCTTTCCCTGAGACATGTTTGAATCCCACTGCAATAAAGCCACATTTAAAATTAGCTAGCAACACAACTCTGTCATAAAGCCAAATCTTTTCTCTCAAGAGGAGTTAGAAAAACTTCCCACATTGCAATCCTGCAAGTTTATCAATTCTTACTAAGCTATTATTTTGACCGCTTGAAACCCATTAATATCACCATTTAAATCATAGAATCACAAAATCATAGAATCACTAGGTTGGAAAGGATGCATTGGATCATCAAGTCCAACCATTCCCATCAATAACTAATCACTAAACCATACCCCTCAGCACCTCATCCACACATCTTTTAAACACCTCCAGGGAAGGTGACACAATCACTTCCCTGGGCAGCCTCTGCCAGTGCCCAATGACCCTTTCCGTGAAATATTTTTTCCTGATATCTAGCCTGAACCTCCTCTGATGTAGCTTGAGGACATTCCCTTTTGTCCTGTCCCCTGTCACTTGCCCAGCTCCCTCCTCTCCACAACCTCCTTCCAGGTAGTTGTAGAGAGCAATGAGGTCTCCCCTCAGCCTCCTCTTCTCCAGGCTAAACAATCCCAGCCACTCCTCGTAAGACTGGCTCTCCAGTCTTATATATACATACATACAACATATATATATATATAGCATACCTTATTTTCGCATTTTAAAATACTCTTTAGAAAATTCAGTAAGCTGTAATCAAATGAGAATCTAGCCCAGGCTATAGAATATAACATTTGACAGCAAAATGGCACAGACTAAAAGTGTACTAATTTATCTTTCTGCCACTACGAGAAAGATTTCACCTCTTTTAATTGTCTTAAATTAAAACAAAACAAACAATCTTAAACTAACTTGACCTCCTTATGGCAAGGAGTCACGTTAGAGGAAGATACAAGTCAGTCTTACCTTCTCAATCTATTTTCATTGTGGAGGTCTTTCCATTGGCAAGAGTAAGATTTAGCATAAGGGAGTGATTTCAGTTACTCAGACACTCCACTATTGTATAATCACGCAGAAGAAGATGCAGTGGCTTCAGCTCAAATTGCTTATTTGTGGAATAAATGAGAACTAAGAACAGAATAGGACAGTTGGTAGATGTACTTACGTAAATTATTCAGAGGTGATAGATACAAAACCACAGGAAGGACGTTTGCTGCAAAAGTTACTTGATTTGATGTCTCAGGATTGGCAAAAAACATGTAAGCAGATGTATACAGAAAGCAGCCATGCTGGAATAAACACTGAAAGTGGAGGGCTTCTCCAAGTGTGTGCGTGAACAATTGTACACACACACAAATCTTGCTGTCGGATACCAGCAAGATTTGAGAGGGCAAAGGTATGGGGTGTGAATGAGGGAAATGTCAAATATGTTTTTGGTCCCTTCTGGCTCTGTCAGCACTTCTGGCTCAGAAATACCGTGAAACATCAGTACCTGACCTAGCAGGTTTCAGACTTTGCACCTCAAGCATAAACACTCTCACAGAGGCACAGTCCTAAGGGCCTAAGTGATTCCTCCAATAACATGGAATAAACACAGCAAGAAAAAAAAAAGCAGGACAAAGCAATGACATCTCCTCCATGTCCAACCCTATGCTGTCACAAACAACTGCATCTCTTCATCAGCCTACCAAGTTCTGTCTTGGACCTAGTTTGAATTTTTTTGCCTCTTTATAAGCCAGTTTCAACATCTCATCCTTCCAATAATTAGAAAACTTCATTTAATTCTATCTAAATATATGCATGATCGATGTAGATCTATTCAGCATATGCCTTACTCTTTCTTTAGTAAGTAATGGTCCTGAAGTTCCATTTTATTTCTTCTTGGAGTTCACCAGTATAATATTTTATATCAAAAGCAATGCTATGCCACTCTCTGCCTTTAAAAAAAACCCAACCCATATTGGCAGAAAATACTCTGACCACCAGCTCTAAAGGGTTGAAGAACAGACTGTCTTAAAAGACCAGCTCGTGAAAAACAAAGTTCACTGATGGATGCTATACTGACCTTGAATCAGCCTATGAAACATTCATTGTGACCAGGAAAACACTTTCACAAAGACAATCTTGGCAGGAAGGGCAGGCTCCCAACTGGTGGTGAAGTTAAGTAGTAGTACTCTGTTTCCAGTTACTTGGAAACTGGTGAGATTTCTCCACAATTTCTCCAGGTAGCTATGTTTTTTTGACTATCATTACTTATTAGTTATAAAAGAAGGACCATATTCCTAAAAACATCTTCTCATGGTATGTTTGTTTGTTATTGAAATAAGTATAGTATGTGGAATTTAGAAATAAAAATTAGGACTTTTTATCAGCTAACTGATTTCTCAGTAAGTCTAGTTGGATTTCTATTTAGTGCTTTAATCAAATGCCCACAACAGATAAATACTTCACTGTGAAGTAAAATGTAGTTTTGTTATACAATTGTACACCTATATTTGCAACAAAACAACAACACATATCTCTGAAAAACTTCACATATCCAAAAATTTCAATGAAAGTCCCATGGTCTCAGATTAGATTATTTTTCATTATTTTGTATTGAAGCAGCTATTTAATGAATAAATGTTACAGAAGACAAATAAAATAGTTTTATTATTATTTTAGTGCTCTTCAAATTACAGCTTATCTTAAATAAAAAGAAAATTGTCAGTTTGAAAGATGTTGGTTATACATAAAACACAAGACCAAAAAAAAGGACCTTGAAAAGTAATGCTAGGAAGGATATAGTTACCTTGCTGCTTTTTGGCTCTTTCTTCATAACAGGGAGGTGGCCCTGTTATTATCAATAATATTGGCTAGCATCATCATTAAAATGCCATGAGAATAGCTTTGGAATTCCCACAATTAAAAAGAAAAAGCACAAACACCCTGCTTTTTAGGGACTGTACCATACACACTTCCAAAGATTTATAATTACGGAATTCCAAAACATGAGTCAAGTTCTTGAATAGATGCTTGTCTCCAAGAACAGTGCCATCAGGAGAAAAAGCACTAAATAGAGTATTTTTATGAAACTGCAGGAGCTGGCAAGTGCTGTGATTCTTGCTATTTTATTGTGTTTCTTAAACTATAAAGAGGGTTTTTTTAATAGTCTAGTTCTCAGATCCAAATACTGCCTGCAAATGAAAATACTTTCAATATGCAAAAAGAAAGAACTAGCTGTTGGTCTACAAGAGTAGGTTGGGTAGCAATCAGAAGTGTTAGTTTAAATGTCTGGTTAAAAAATCCTTCACCATCATGCAAAAGAGATACCTGATCTATCCTGAGCCCTTCATCTTACTCCATTGGCTCTACCTCTTCTCTCTATTCCATGTGCTTTCGTGAAGCCAGCTCTGTCCCCACCTTCAAACTGCGGTGAGGCAGAAAATGTGTGTGCCTCTGAACAGTGGGCAAGTGCATTTTATCATTCTCGCTTTCATTAGTATATCTCATTATTCATCATCTGGAGTCTGTGCACAGAAACAGTGCTGGAAATTAAGAAGTAAAAAAGAATACATATTTTTTTAACCGAGGCAAACAGTGTAAGTCCATCTGAAAATGGAAAAACTATGGATAATTATCATACCTCTGGAATATGAAAAAATCAAAGCTACCAATGCAAAAAAATGAAATAGCTTGTATGCCCGCAGGTTCATTACACCTCACTCAAGCAACTAAGCCAGCCTCAAGTTGGTTTAGAAAAGGGAAGTATATCTGGGATGTAAAGACCATTCAGAACAAAATGCAGTTCTGCACTAGGATTAGATTTCATGCAGCATTCATATCTCAACATAATCCAGAGGCTAAACAGCAGCAGATGACAGAAACAAATGGGGCAAGGAAGAGTTATAAAAGAAGAAAAGCTTCATCCCACATCACTCGTGCTGCTGTCAGTCTCAACATTAATTTGGAAGATCTCATTTCGGATCAAACTTTTCTATAAGTCTGTGTTTTACCTTTTCTACAAATAAAAAATTTAGAGTACTGAGGCTTTCAAAGCATTCTCAAAGAGAATCATGATGGTATAAGCAAAATCATAGGCTTCTCTGTAGAAAAATGAAGTCAACTAAGCACCTGGAAACTAAACTGAATACAAAATATTGGTACAGAATGGAAAAGAGTAAAAGCAGGTTGTGCCACCATTTTAAATGCCACAATGAAGTACATTTGGAAAAAAAAAACAAATTAAAGCCATTTCTACTAACATCACTTACTTCAATTCCATAGGAATTACTCAGACAAGTTGTTTATCTAATCAGTGTATCTCTAATACATCTAGAGGACACTATGGAGAATGTCATTTAGAAGACAGATGTGCAAGAAGGAAAAATAGGCTGGGAATGGAGGAGCAAGGAGCCAGTGCTGGAGTTGCTGTCATTGTGAGAGAAGCAGAGGGAGCAGGGTCAGGCAACGATGAGTAATACCACCATCCTCAAGATCTGAAGTCTGGAGTGTTTTAATAAAGAATGTGTTGCATCGATACTGTAGGGGAAACCTTAAGGCAATTCTCAGCCAAAGTCTTACAACCACCTTCCTTATCACTTCTGGTTGTACAGCAAGGTGTTAACAAGACCATATTCCACACTGTGTGACCTCGGACCTGACCATCTTCCGTGGTCAGTTTCTAAAAACTGTTTTACTCAGGATGTTCTCAAAAAACGCTTGAAACACTTTGTTCACTTCAGCTCAATCCCTTCCCCATCTCCAGCATTTCGTACAACTTTCTTCAGCTCTGTTGAACAAAACAACTCTGATTCCAATACTACTGACTGCAACCAAATGTAGTGAACTCATTACAGATTTCATTGCATAAATAACCATTTTGCTCTTGTATTATTAGATGCTTTTAGAAGTAATAAAGCAATAAATAAACACAGCAAGTGGCTTTTCTTTTTTCAGTGCTGACAAAGTACAAATTCTGTTAATTTTAGATGTCAAAGTCTACGATTAAACTAGCAGGCATACTTTGCATAATAAATACCCAACCATCACCCTTAATTCCAGTTTAATGTTTGAGCTATGACACCGTGTTTACTTCTGGGGGAGGAAAAAAAGGTTGAAAATTAGCCCTGTCATGACTAGTAATTCTGAAAGAAACGAGGGGTAAAAAAGGCAACTTTTGTTTTTATTTCATTCTTTATGTTTTAATAATTATACTTTCTTTTTCTGTATGTATCTTTTTGTTCTTCACTGGAATGTTCTGATGGGAAATCACAGAACACATATATTGGCCAAAAAAATGTAAGCAGATCGTTAGAAAAACTGGTAAGAACAGCAATAAATATGTAATTTAATTGCAATGTAAGTGTAAGTATGAAACAACTGTATGCTTTATTCTGCCTGGAAATGTTGATTTGCACACACTAGGGTAAGTAACAAGATTCTAGAAGCACATTTATATCCCATAGCAGAAAGAAAAACTGCAAGTCAAAACTGGAGGGAAATTAAGCAGTTTGCCTTTTTAGAGGTATGCCCAGAAGACTTGACGGAGCGCATACTGAGAGGAAAGTGCTACAAATTGGCATCATCAAGTGATACTAAAAACTATCTACACTTGTGCCTCCTTTTCTCTGCATTGGTTTCTAGATTTATTTTAGACAAATATTATACTTCCATATTCTTAAAGAGCTGAGGCTGAAGTTGGCTGTTAAACTTATTCCTCATACCAAAAAATATGTTTCTCTATCAAAGATTTATAAAAATCACCTCAGAGAAGTTGACACCTATCTGCAGAATGCTTAGCTTCCCTGCACAAAGTAATACAAGTAGAAATCTAATCTGACACTTTTCTTTCTGAAATTCTTAATGGCATAACTCAGATGCAACCACGAGAAACATGGGCAATAAATTTGTCCGTCATGACCAGTTTATGATCATTTGAATTTTGTGTCATGTTACAGGTCATATATTTTTCAGAACTGGACGAATTAAATATGTCAGATATCTTCAAAAATATTATTTAAAAATTTATTTAGCTCAGAATTAATCTGGGGAAGTAGGGATTTTTTTTCATTTAAAAGACATAATTATGAGTATGTTTGGAAAAAAACCCCTTAACTTCAAATATTTTTTTGTTTCAGAAGATGTTCCCTTTAATTAGTTAGTAATTCCCTTTAAAATTTCTGCCCTGTTCTTCATAAGATTTACAAAAGGGGATTGGGTTGCTGAGGTTTTAGGACAATAGGGAGAATAATGAACATACATAGCACTGTCTTGCACTTCCAAGTGCCAACTTTAGCATTAAGATTTATATTCAAGAGTTACTTTTCCAAACTGGCTGCCTTCCTAACTTTACTGACTGAAACTGGGGAAAGGACATCTTTTTCACTCCTTCCAAATCATTTTCTTTATTCTCAACATTTCTGTTTGTTTGGGATTTTTCTACTACAAGATAATTCCCAAAAGGATGTTTTCAGCTAGAAATATTTTTTCCCTTTGAAAATTTCCAAGGAGATATGTAACCTTTTTCAGAATTCGCAGTATTGAACTTATGAAGAAAATAGTAGGGTATAGCTGCAACTACTCTCATAGCTCAGATCAAACCTGATTTTTTCTGTCTGCTGGTAAAGCACTAACTTCCCAGAAGAGACCACTACTTAGCATTACACTGTCCATCATGTCACAGATTCTCAAAGTGCTAATTAAGCTTTCAGTTTAATGAATGATTACCCTAAAGGAAAACATGTGTCCAATTTAAAAAGAAAAAAAAAAAAGTAATAAATAAAAGGTTTGCTTTGAAGGAGGTAGAATGTCTTTACACTTAAGGTCTTCGGTATATGCTTTTCACTATACATTGTTCAAAAAAGCATAGTGTTGCCCTAGGCAAAATGATGTGGAATCATAAATGAAGGTCACTGCAATGGTGGCTGAGCCATCTTGTCTGTCCATCATAGAAGAGTGAGATTCACTGCAAGGAGAGGTGGTTGACTCAGGTCCTGCCAGTAAGAAGCACGCAGGTAGCATGATCCAGAGGAAGCATATGGTTTTCCATTGCTTACTACCATGGATGAACTGTCAAAAGTGCACACAGCTTCTACACATGGTGTAAGCAGAGCCAAATGGCTGCTAAACATGATCACTATTGACCATACTTCTGTGTCAAAAGCAGAACTTTAAACACAGGTAAACATATTCACAATGGATAAGAAAAATGCTTAACAGAAGGAAGGAAACAAATATTTCGTCTACATCGACCACATATTTCACTGCCATGTCATATAAACTGAAGTCCACTTCTTCACTATAACTTAAATTCTCTGCAAATACAGTTCTGAGTGGTATACAGCTAGGATATTCCCACTCCAGCCTTCATATATACAAGATGAGTTACATTAGCTGACATCATGTTGTTCAAAATATAAAAGGGAAAGAACTGCCCAACCATCTATTCCATTTCTAAGCCAAGGAAATGTTTTTGTTTGTTGGGTTAGGGTTGTTTTTGGTTTTTTTACAGTATATATTTCAGCAATCTGCCCAGAATAGCTAGGCACTGCAATTTACATTTCTTTTTTGTGGTATTTTGTAATGAACTAATTCATTCTAGCAGTAATGACCCAGATAGTGCTTGAAATTCTTCTTGCTACAGCAAACAAATGACATAAAATAATCAAACATGAGAATATTTTTTTGTTGAACCTGCACTGAAATATGGCATGCAAGAAAAACTTATCTTCTACCATATTACAGAGGAACATCCACCCATGTTATAAATAATTCAGACATCAAAAAGCACCAAACAAAAGTTCACATCCCCAGCTGCTACTGCTATTTGTGAAAAAGCAAACTGAGAGAAACCCAATAGCTGAAATTTGTGTCTTTAAACTACCTGCTTGTGGCTATTCACACAATTACCAGTCAATACATGTAGGAATACTGGGAAGAGTGTAGGGACGCTGCCCTGTTGTGTACGTATGGGGTAACGCAGGCCAAGGTGCAGCTGGAGCTCAACTTAATAAGAAAAGCAAAGAATAATAAGGGTTTTTACACGTGTGTCAGCCAAAAAAAGGAAGGTCGAAGAAAGCTAACCCACCCTGATGAGCAAGATTGTCAGCTTGGTAACAACAGGTGAGGAGAAGGTTGAGGCTGAGGTACTCAACCAATTTATACAGAATCATAGAATCACTAGTTTGGAAAAGACCCACCGGATTGAGTCCAACCATTCCTATCAAACACTAAACCATGCCCCTTAGCACCTCGTCCACCTGTCCCTTAAACACCTCCAGGGAAGGTGACTCAACCACCTCCCTGGGCAGCCTGTTCCAGTGCCAAATGACCCTTTCTGTGAAAAATTTTTTCCTGATATTCAGCCTAAATCTCCCTGGCAGAGCTTGAGGCCATTCCCCCTTGTCTTGTCCCCTGTCACTTGGGAGAAGAGGCCAGCTCTCTCCTCTCTACAACCCCCTTTCAGGTAATTATAGAGAGCAATGAGATCTCCCCTCAGCCTCCTCCTGGATGAGGAGTTGGTTGAATGGTTGCAGCCAGAGGGTAGTGGTCAAAGGTTCAATATCCTGATGGAAATTTGTGACAACTGGTGTCCCTCAGGGGTCCTTTACAGGGATCAGTGCTGTTTAATATCTTCATCAATGACATAGACAGACAATGTGCACTCTCAGCAAGTTTGCTGATGACACCAAGCTCTGTGGTGCGGTTCACATTCAGAGGGGCATGGACAAACTAGAAAAGTGGGCGTGTGTGAACCTAATGAGGTTCATATGGCCAAGCGCAAGGGCCTGCACGTGGGTCAGGACAACACTCAGTATCAAGAAAAACTGGGGAATGAAGGGATTGAGAGCAGCCCCGCCGAGAAGAACGTGGGGGTTCTGGTGGATGAAAAGCTAGATATGAGCCAACAATGTGCACTCACAGCCTAGAATGCCAATTGTGTCCTGGGCTGCATCAAAACAAGTGTGGCCAGCAGGCTGAGGGAGGCGATTCTGCCCCTCTACTCTGCTCTCATGAGACCCCACCTCGTGTACTGCACCCAGCTGTGGAGCTTTCACTCCAGGAAAGACATAGACCTGTTAAAGCAGGTCCAGAGGAGGGCTCCAAAAAGAGATCAGAGGGATGGAACACTTCTATGAAGAAAGGCTGAGGGAGTTGAGGTGGTTCAGCCTGAGAAAAGAAGGCTATGGGAAGACTCTATCACAGCCTTTCATTACTTAAAGGGGGCTTATAAAAAAGATGGGGACAAACTTTCTAGCAGAGTCTGCTGTGAAAGATTTTAAACTAAAAAAGGGTAGATTTAGGCTAGATATGAGGAAGAAAATTTTTACAGTGAGAGTGGCGAAACATTGCAACAGGTTGCCCATAGAGGTGGTGGATGCCCCATCCCTAGAAACATTCAAGGCCAGATTGGATGAGGCTCTGAGCAACCTGATCTAGTTGAAAATATCCCTGCTCGTTGCAGGGGGTTTGGACTAGATGACTTTTGAAGGTCCCTTCCAACAAAAACTATTCTATGTTTCTATGATTCTGTGATTTCTATTTCTCATTTCTCCCTGGAATTACCTCTGTGCTGAATCACAATCACATGAAAGATGACTTTTACAAGGCAGTATAATTTCAAAATTTAATGTGTGCATCATATGTTGCTTGCTTAGTTTTATCACATTACTTTTACTGAAAACACTTTGAATTCTTGCAACCAACACCCAACACCCTCTGCTGTCGCTACAGCCAGTGAATTCACTGCAAATGACCTCATAATGGAGAAAGTAGAAACGATTTGGTTAAAACGTATTTTTCAGGAAGTTTGTCACCTATAGCAAACAGAACTCATTCCATACATTTGTTTCATGGGCAAAACCAGCCACAAAGTCTCAACTATGTCATGAAAAAGATACTGGTTATGAAGGTCTCAAGGCACTAGGGAAAATGCTTTATAACTGGAAAAGCAATACCAGTATTTTAAATGATATCCAAATGTTCCAGAACAAAAGAAGGACTACAAGAAATTCTGAAACACAAAGCAAGGTCTCTGCTTTGACATACTGACTCTCATGTCCCACCCAGACATTTCATCCTTCGATGGAGAGGTAGGAAAAGAATTACTGAAGATCAGGCAGACAGCATAATCCAAAACCAGATGACAATATTCCTCTGTCTTTTCAGCCTTTTAAAGATCCTAGACGATACTGTAAAATATAATTAGGCCTGCAGTTGTACTGGCTATGTTTTGGGTTTAAAATCAAATAAATTAATATAAATCTGAAAACAACAGCAGGCTCAAAAATTATCCTCTGCTATCCCACTGACACACAGAATATTTGGTTTTAATCTCCACCCACTAAGTGTAAAGCAGTATGCACTTTTCCAGAATTTCTTACATGCACGTCCAGCTTTCATGCCACTCAGTCCCTTGAGCAGCTTTGCATTACCATCTCTTGTTTTTCAAAATGCCTCCGCTGTGTGAAAAATAAATAGCTTCCCTCCTCTACAGCACTATTCACTTAACATTCTGATGTTAAATAAATATTAATTTAAGACTAGACTCGGGCTCTTTTATTAGTAGTAAGTGGTACCTTACTCTGCAAATATTTCCATTCTCTTTAATACAGCAAGGTATTACTTTTCTGAAGTAAAGGAGGCTGAGCTGCCCCAGCCCAGCAGCACCATTTACTCCTCTTCCTCCACAGCTCAAGTCAGTCCACTTGAGCCCCAACAAAGAAACTCCGCTCCTTCCAGGAACGAGAGCAGAAGATGGAGACAGCCCTATAAGATCCCCCACACTCAACTCCAGAGTGCATTGACATCCAAACACACCAACTCCTTCCACTCACTGCCACACCAGGCAGTCTCCTTCCATCTCTTTTCCTCTCAGAGAAGTGCACGTGAATGAGATTAGGGCACAGCAAGCTGGGCCAGAGCCTCCAAGATAGAGCTGGTGTCTAAGCTGAACTTGCTGGATACTCAGGTGCAGGAACAGTCGGTCATAAACACGCATGTTCATGCTTGTGTACTTTTTTGGGTGTTTTTCCCTCTTGGGCTACAAGAACAGATACCTAACTCCCTTGCTTTTTGAAAAAAGGACAAAATATAATTTGGAATTATCTGGGCATGTAGCCCCTTATCATCTATAACTGCTTTACCTTGCTGCATATTGCCAGTTTGTCAAATATTCTCCCTGATTCAAAGACTCATCTAATCTCTCCAGTTTTACTTTTGGGTAGTTAGAATAAAACACCAGACTTTGTGCTGCTTTGTGCCATTTCCCCACAGTAAAAAACAATTAAAAGCTGCAGCTCCTTTTGCTCTTGCTTTCTGACAATTGCTTTCGGGGTTTTTTTCTGTCTTGAATCCTGTTTGCTATTTGTGTTTCAATGTATATTGGACTGAAAGACTTCAGTTGTTAAAAGAAAATGTTTAAAGGTATCTAATCAGATGCTACATGCCATCCGATTCATATACTGATTTTCTATTGAGCTTCCTTCAGTTTTTCTTCCTACATCTTTCTAATAACAAGATGAAAGCAAGTAAAAGCAATATTTAAGTTCAGCCCACACACAAGCTACATACAAAAAAATATCATTTTCATCTACGATTATTTCCAGATTTTCATCACCATTTTTATTACAATAACGGCTCTTTTTTAAAATAAGGGGGTTCTGGCTTGCTGCTTATAATCTTTTTGATATGCCACATGATTGAAGAAAATGTAAAAGGATAAAGCATCGCTTGTCTTCATTCTACTTCTTATGCTAATCATCTAGTTGCCACTTGGCTTGAGATGTGCCCTGATGTACCTACAGAGCACAACCATTTTCCTACATGTATGTAGAGTAGTTTTTGTCTCAATCAAATCTCTCACTTTCACCATTACAAAAAAAACTGAGCAATAACAGCTTAACAAATCACTCATTGTCAATCCCCTGTATCATTTTCCCTAATGTTCAGCTTCCACATACCTCCAAAATGTTATAAATGGATAAAATCTGTTGAGACTCACTAAATTAAAAAAATTTCACTATTCTCATTACGCTTGTTATTGCTACCTAAAACATAATTAAAATCAGACAAGTTACTTTGCCCTGGAACAAATGATATTATTTTCCTATTTCACCTGTTTGTAAACTGAGTCCAAGAAAGGTCAGTTAACATTTCCAAAGTGATCTTTGTTTTGACCAAGTCCATTTTAGAACTCTGACTCAAGACAGACATGTCAGGAGCTGCAGAAATGTCCCAGTTCTCAGACAACCAGGTCTAACATAACTCCAACCAGACAATCAAAGATTTGGTCACCCCAAAATCAAAAGTATCTGGCCACGAGTCTTCAAGTAATCTCTATGAACACCAATACCATAGCAGGTAGAATCCAAATATTGTATTCAACAGCATAGAATTTCAGATTTTCAGTAATACCAGTCTATCAGAGTTAATTAATACCACAGAGAAGCTTTGATGATTCTGCAAGTTAGCTATAAAAAGAAATTAAAGCAAAGCAAATGGCCTGATGATGTACCTGTGGTTTCTGAAGTTGACAGTTTGTACCTAAGAAGACCAAATTGCCTTGTGTCCATATTTTGTCTGTAGGTTAAGGTTGTATTGTAGTACTAAAAATAAAAAACTCTCACAATATTTAAGCTAGGGGCTCTCTGTGCTTTATTTTTTAACTTTCTAATAAGCAGACAGACTACGGCTTCAGGAGTTAAACTGATGGTTAGCCAGAGTGCTTAGATAGCTGTTAAATCAGTCAGAAAAATGCATTAATCCAAACCAGAAGCAACAAAACCAAAACCTCTTGTACTGAGATCTGCATAAAGGCTGCAGGGAGAACATTTTTTTTCCTAGTGAAACTTGGTTTTCTATAGAGCCTGTGCACCCTGGGTTTTGGCTAGAAGGTAGTGTCCCACAGCTGGGGTGGAGCTGCTGGCTCTAGCACTGGCAGTCTTACCTGGCTCCTGCTGTGGAACAGGCACAGGTCTGAGGGGTGGGAGTGCTGCTAGGCACAGCAAGTACTGGAGGAGATTATTAAATTCTCCAAAAGAGTAAAAAAACTGTTATCTGCCTTGCATGGTACAAACTGAAAAAATTCTCTTTTATCCTGGAAGTAAGCTCCTGAAAACATCCTCAAAAGATCTACTTTGAGTCAAACAAAATGCTTCATTTTATTCCTAGAGGTTTTTTCTATTTATATTGTATTGTGCCTCCAAATGAAACACCTGACTATGAAAATGTGAAAACAATTTTACATCATTTTTTCTCATTAGTCAAATCAGCATGAAGCTGTGAATGACAAGTAGTCTCACAACTACTTTGAGGGTAGGGAAGAGGAAGAGAAGAGAGGGACAGAGCAGAAAAAGGAAAGCAAGAAGGAGTCTAGAGGGAGCTTTAAATTCATTAGTGTCATAGTAGAGGACACAGAACAGTTCCTCATCCTATCTCTTCTGATGAAAGAATTAAGCGATATCAAACAATACTAGCACATTCAAAACAAGAAAGGCACCTCTTCTGACACAGGTGGCTACTAACTTTCAGATCTCCTTGTCATGGACCTTATGAACTTTTCAGTTTTAACTTTTAGGAGATTCCAAAGGTACCAGGGCAAAGTCATGGAAGAAAACCACACAGAAGATTATGAAACACCAGCAAACTGCTTCTGATCCTTTTTCCCAAAATGGTTAGGTGCCAGGAGATTATTCCAAGAAGTACTGTGACATGTTCATCCTGCACTTGTGCTGTCCTCTAAGCAGTACCGCTTGACACTGTCCAACACTCGATACCTGGTTAGACAGACCTCTAAGAAGAGCAATCTTTCTGCTTGTACTTGTGCTCTTAAGGAAGCTGAGTAAATACTTGTTGTAAGATATCAACCTAGCTAGAGACACATAGCTGTGTATTCCACAGTTACTATCCTGGACCACGCTCTTTGTTTTTGTTTTACTAACCAACAGGAAAGCAGAGAATTCGCTTTCAGTTTTCTCTTCAACAAGTAATTTCACTGGCTTTGCAAAGCTGCATTCCTCCTCAAATGAAGGTGGTTTAGAAACCACAGCATTCAATTATATTCTCAAAAGATGTGCTGGTAAAGACGCAAGCACAGGCAATCCCATTTATCAGGACAAACTGAATGATTGCATGCACAGTTCTGGAGCACAATGGCACCAAAGCCATGCATGCTAACGCTTGCAGGCAGAAACAAATACAAAGTAACCTTGGAGCTGCCTCTGCCATCAAGTGTGAACTATAACATTATAAGTCAGGTTTTCATCAGGTTCAAGCTTGCACATCTTTAAATGCTTTAGGGCAAAGAAATTATTTGCACTTACCATGGTCAGGTACAATTTACTTTGCTTAAGTATTACATCAGAAATTCAGCAGACTGAAAATATACTTTGGACTTAGTAAGGAGTACATAATTCCCAAGTATCTGATAAAGAAAAAGTAACTAACATGAAAACCACATACATCAGTTTCAGCAACAGTGTAAATTAAAAATTACAAAGACTTTCAGTGAGGAAAGAGAGAAGGACTCAAAGGCAGTGATTTAGACTTAACAGACTTCATCTTGACATGTAAAATGACTCCTATCACGTTGAAATTCTAACAGGATGATACAAGCCCTAGATGAGAGCTGGAAGTATGCAGCATATTTCCCTGCAAGCTCTTTGGACTCTACTCCAAACCTATTCCTTCTGCGCAGAAGCAGAAGCCAGAAAGAGATGTGATTTATTTATTTTTAATAGCTTATAGATCTATTATTTCTTACTAAGCAAACATAGCACCTGAAAAGCTATGTGCAGTCTCCTCGACTTTATAAAAATCTTTTGTCACTCTAGTGCTTATAGGCAGTGCACTGCCATCATACAAAGATATGAGAGGAAAGCAGAAAGAGCCTCAACAGAACAATAAAAGATTGCAAGAGCATCCCATTGTGATTTTCAATAGAATAAGTAATACTTAGTATTCAATCAGATATCTTTACAGTAATGCGAAACAAGAACGCAACACAAAGGCACAGAATCTCTTACTACTCAGGCTGACGCACTAGGTTGGGAAGAAAATCACATTTCTATTTTTGCTCTCTGTGACGTTGAGTACATGGGACGCATGTAAGCCTAACAACTACCATTTACTGACTGCAAACATTTAGCAGGCACAGCGACAAATTCCTCATTGTATCTCTGCAGACCCAATGCCATGAAGGAGATCTAGCATCAGGAGCAGAAGCTGCTTACCTCCTCACACTGTGAGCAGGAGGCATGCCCACTGAGCAGCCCCACCTTACCGGCTGCTTGGGTCTCGCAGCTCATTCTCAGGGCAGAGGGCTACACTTGACATGGGATCCTGTTAGCATCCCAGGAAAGTGGGAAGCTGCAATGGGCTGCAGCAAGCAAGGGACTCCTGCACAGTCTTTTCCCACTTTGCTCTCCTCTTGGACATGGCCTGAGAACTCGCTCTGGGTTCCTGGCTGTCACTGTCACTAAGGATTAGGGAAAAGGTCTTGAACAACCTACTCTAGGTGACACTGCTTGAGCATGGCAAGGTTGAAAAGATGACTTCCAGAGGTCCCTTCCACCCCAAACAATCTGCAACTCGGTAAATGAGTGAACTGAGAGAAGAGTCACCAAGGTACAAGGGATGCTAGCACGTTCCTCTATGCTCTATCTGAGCCTGTTATTACAGATGACATTATAGGTGTTTTCACACCCCAGAGAAAGGTTAGTGGAAGCTCACTATGGGAAAACACAGCCAGCCCTTGATCTGCTCTGGGGGAGGGTCTTGGGAAACAGAGTACCACAGCACCAAGCAAATTGGCCTTGAAGGTTTGCAGACTGGACACTTCTTCTCTAGGTAATGAGTTTTCAATCTCAAAGCAAGAATTCAAAAGAAATAATTATTTTAATGCAGTGGCTGCACTGGAGACAGCAGAACTGTGTTCTTTGGAGCTCATTTATGGAGACAGTGCTCTGCCTCACCATCTGAGTTGTACCCAAACCTGGCAAAGACTCTAGTTCCAGTCAGCCCACAGAGAAACTTCAAAAGGACACAGTGCCCTACAACATCTTGAGGCCAAAGTCAAGTTGCCACAATGGCACAAAACAACAGTGAAATTAAATTTCAGCCTCTCACACTTTGAAACTTTATCATCAGATAAATGACATCACCATAAATAAGGCAGTGTGAACGCATATAATTTTGTCAAGGTCAGTCATCCTTACATAAAGCTCTCCAGCTAAGCATAGGATTGTGATTAAAAAGATAGTCAGAGATTTCTGTAATTCAAGATTTCAAATTATAGTGTTTAGTGATGTGTCACTAAAACACACACTAATACTATGCAAAACTGGCTATAAAATGCAGGTTTACTTTGTAGATTTCTAATCTAAGAGGTATTATGGCTTGCTGAAAGTGCCACTTGACTGACAAGCTTATTTGCAGGATCTAGCTTACAGAGAAGCTACCCAGAAAGTGTCTAAGTATCTGGACTAGGAATCTGGCTGCCTGCATTTAGCTCCTGGGTCTGCCACATATTTTCTGTGTGAACCTGGGCAAGTTGTTTAGTGTCAAGGTTACAGAATAAGGAAGATGCAGAGTAATAAGGTAAGTGACTTTTATGACTGACTAGATCCTGACAGGCTTAGAAAAACCCACAAGCTACTGAATTCCTTTCTAACTTCCAAGTCTTCAGACAGAGAGATTAGTTACGCATCACTACAACAGGAATCATGCATCCTCTGCCTTAACCTTTTTTCCTTCAGACCAGTATCTTTGACATCCAGTCTGCTCTTTGCAGGCAGCAGTAGGCAAGTCTGTGGTTTTCAATTTGCTAGGGATATTTTACTTTTACAGAACTGAAATAATGAAATACTATTATCACAGCCAATTGCCCTCAACCCTCAATGAGGCCACAAGTAAGCAGGAACTTTTCAGCACCTTGCCGTAGCATTCATTGCTACCCAAACCCAACTGTTTGAAATGAGTCTGGAGTTGGAATATTGTCAGACAAGTAAATAGACATCACTGGTGTATTTTGTGTTTTGAGACATAACTCTTCAAGATGAAAACAAAATGAGCTTATTGCCGTTGGCATAAAGAAGTCAATTCATCTGCTCAAGAACAGCCTGTACCATAAGTAACACTTTGACTACCTCAGCTGTCTGACAGATTCTATTCTGTCTTCTCTGATGCTTATTTTCTCATCTCAATTCATTCTTTATTAGAATATAGACTGATACACAATGCACAATTTCTAACTACTGTAGTTCACCAATGTGAATCCACAGTACCATAATCTTCTGTGATAACAGTATATACAACCTCAACTTTTCACTGAATTCCCAAGGAAAGTAAAATCTTGCTTAGTTTCCCTTTTTCTCCATAACTCCAAAACTTCTAGGAGTATGTTAAAACCATTTAAGTTCTAGGGGGAAATCCTTGTAATACCACTTGTCCTTTGGTATGGTATCACTTCATACTGTAAAGACAAAGCCTACATGTGCAAGACAAAGTTCTCTTAAGGGTCAGAAATGACAACAGAAGAAGTACTTTCACAAACCTTTCACCCTTCAGACTAAAGTTGATGGCTCTTTCCCTGGCCTTTTCTAACAAAAATAGTGCCACACATGCAAAAAAATTAACATAAATATATAGTGAAAAGTAAGAATACCCAAATCTCCCCCAAAGAGAGGAGAGACAAGGCATGTTCGTCGTGCTGCCAGATGTCCTAGACAGGGGGCAGACCCTACACTAAAAATGTAACTGAAGGACCTGCCCAGAATCAGGGAAAGGGACATGGAAGAATGGCAGCATGACCCACAGCTCACTGTAAGACTCCACAGGGCTGGCAGACCAGGGAGGGGGAGAAAGGTAGAAAGAGATGACAAACAGTTTTTTCACAGGAAAAATGACATGCAACAGTTGAATCTATCAGCTTGTTGCTGCCAAAACCAGGGAGACCTCACTAAACTGCCTTCCAGTCCAGCTCCTTTCTCATCCCTGCTTCCCAGCCACCTCTTGCCCCCTCCTGATACCCAAAGGTGTTCATCAGACTGGAACTCACATGACCCATCCACTCTCTTTTTGCTAGGTCAGTGAACTGAACAGGCCTACAGATGGGGTCTGAAACAGTGTCAGAGCTGCTGGACACAAAATAAATTACATATGTATGCAGCCAGAAATGGGGAAAAGGAGATAGCAGGAATTCCTCTCTCTCAGCCACTGAGGAGTACCAGATCAGGTCAAGTCACCTCACATAATTTTAAGTTACTTGAATCTACTCAAGTACCAAGAACATAAATTGTCTTTCAAAGTAAGCCTGTAAGCCTCTCAAAAAATATCAACCTGCAAATTCAGCCCTCTCTGTAACTTTTTGTATTAATGGTACGTTCCAGAATTAGACATAGGAGAATGCATTTTTAGAAGACTGCAGAATTACTTGAGTGCAGAAAATCTATCACTCTGAAACGAATACAGAATATTTTCCTACCATTATGAAACGTGATCCATTCTTCATTGTTCAATTGAGATGCATTGTTCAATTGAAATGCAAAGCTGTTTTTTTAATTGTGAATTACTAACATCCTTATTTCTATACATACTTGAAAGCTTCACTTACTCTCAAAAATCTTCTTAGGTATGAGATCTCATGGAAGGAGTTGCATGAATGGCTCCTTACTTTTTCCAGAAAAGTGGAATGCCTAACAGGGCAGTAAGAATTACAATAGGTCTCCAGCACCAAAGAAATGATTACAGATAATGAAGAAGGAAGTGTTCTAGGGGAGGAAGGCAATTCAGAGATGACTTCAAAGTGACTTCCTTGCAGTAACCAATATGATTAAGGGAAAGTTGAACAAAGATTAAAAAATGAAACAAAGAGAGTGAAGATTAAAGAGCTACCAGGAATGGAAAGGACAGAAGTTAAAAGCAAAAAGAAAAGTGATTATCTATATTTCTTAATCACAAAGTACCAGGAGATTTAATGAAAAAAGATGTGTCAGTGGTTTGGAGAGATGTCATCCTTGCTGTGTTTGCCCCAAGAGCCAAACTGATTACCTGGAATCATCATTGGGAAGAGGAAAGAACAAGCTTACTCTTGTTCAGCTCGGCTCGACCAGTAGGTGTCATGGCAGTCAATGATATCGTTGTAGAGCAATTTCAATCCACACAGTTATCTAGTTTGAAGAAAGCTAAATTATGGTACTTAAAATAAATCTGGTTTAATTGGGGGAAAAAAAAGAAGATGAAGTCAGAAGTCATTAGTCTTTTCTATGACTTTCTATCAGAAATTTCAAGTATCCTTAAAGAGCTTAGAAAAAACGCAAACCAAACAGATTGCCAAACAGGTCAGCAAATACCACCACTCTTACGCCTGCACTTAGGGCTTTAGTGAGGCATTAAATACTCTGTTCTGGCACAGGTAAAAAGAACTGAGATGCTTGCTGCCCCCTCCCCAGTTGTATTAGCCAGTCTAACTGGCATGCAGGGCTGAGGTTTGTTCCCAGACATACCTGGTCTGTGAACTACAGCTAGCAACTGTCAGGCTGTAATAATATGAATGTAAAGCCAGAGCAGTAAGGATCACAGAGGGAAGAGAATTTCAAAGCAATTTTTAAAATTCTATACTTCAAAACAAATGGAAAACAAACACATCTGAGAGAGCTCCTTGGTTTTGGGCTTCCTCTTCCCTGCTGCATTTGCTTCAGGAGCAAAACTTTGGGCTAAGTGGTTTTTTACTAGCTTTCTCCAGCACTAAGGGAAGCAGATGGGCTCTAATCATGCTCTGGTATAGCAGAAGAAGAGAAGCATATGATAGCATCCCCTATCATAAACCTGCCTTTATTTTTGTCAGTCAGCTGTGCACATATAAAGTGATCATGACTTTGTTTGGCATTTCCTCTGGAACATATGGTGATTTACTATGCAGTTTCCAGCATGTATTGACACTGTTTTGAATGGCACTAAAATCCCTCTCTACTACACGCACAAACATAAATATGTCTTCTATGTTTAAGGGCATGTCTGCTGCTGAAAGCCCTTGTACCCAGAGATTTAAGTGGGAGGAAATGGCTTGTATTTTGGGGGGAGTCCATGCCAACTTGCTACAGAGTAAGACAGCTTTAAACAGGTCACCTGTGCCCAGTGGACCCTCACTGTTTGGCTGAGCACACTAAATCATTTATGTTTATCAGCATCCAATCTGTTTCTGCCTTGTCCCACTGAATACTGGGTTGCATAATGATCCAAAAATAGATCACTAAAATATGAAAATTATTAGACATACTTAATAATAATCTCTGCAGCTACAACATTTTTCATAGCAGACAATTGGCTGGAAGGTCACACAATTAACATCTAAGATGTGAGTCAGAGCAAAAACAAGGGAAGCTATAAGCACGGCAGTTAAAAAATCCCACAGATTTAGGCAGTGCTCGGTTCATTACCAAGATACAGCAACTGTGACAACTGGATCTTCAAAAACTGTGCAACCTTGGAACAAGTAACAGTTTTCTTTTCTCAGCAGTACCTGAAGGGATCATACAACAATTAACACACTTCTTTGGTTTTTTTAAATCACCATTAATCTGAGATCTGAATCTGAAGAATTAATCTGAAGTAAGATTTAGCAGAGTCTGGGATTCCACTCCGATCTTGTAAAATCAAGAGAAATATCAAATAACAGGATTTGTTAAACACTAAGATTGGAATGTTCTCTTACTCTAAGTTCTTCTTAAAACAAAATAACAATGAACAACCTTTAGCCTTTCATTTCTAGAGAAAATAATCATACTGCCTGCAAGATGCAACTCGTCAAGAAAATATAATTATGTACAATCATGGAATCATAGGATGGTTTCAGTTGGAAGGGACCTTAAAGATAATACAGTTCCAACACCCCTGCCATGGGCAAGGACACCTTTAACTGGATCAGGTTGCTCAAAGCCTCATCCAACTGGACCTTGAACACCTGCAGCGACAGAGCACCCCTGACTTCTCTGGACAAACTGCCTTTATATTAGATGGACCTCTGCTTCATCTTGCTTTTAAGACGCTATTTCCATTTGTTGTTTTCAGTGCCGTTCTCAGTGCTGTTCTCACTCCACTTTCTTTAACACAAAGAAATCCTACCAGAATAAACCAACATACTGAAAATACATTTACTTTTCTGAGGAGAGAATAAACTACATATGCCAGGTGTCCAGGTATTAGTGCTTTTGCTTTATGCTGGAAGAACCTGGGATAATCAGGTGATAAAGACAGAATGAGAGCTGCTGTAAATCTGAACAGAACCAAAGTTAGAGGGGAAAAAAAAGTACATCTACAGTTGCTGCTTTAGTGGTACAAGAACTAAAACTAATTAGGTGAATACAGGTTATTAATAGCACTTTGAGAGCCTGAAAAAGTGTTGTGCAAGGAGTCTGCCTTTAAATGTCTTATCTTAGAGTGGTTAAGCAAGCCAGACAAGAAGGACGCATAATTACTAAAGGTTCTTATGTTAGTGGTTCCCTCATCTGAGGCTCCTACACTTCTGCAAAAAGCTGCTGACTACTGAGAAAACTTACCAAGGACCAAGAATGACATCAACAAGTATGCTTCAAAGCACCACGTTCAGTCAGCAAAACAATGATTTCAACAATGGCCTTATCAAAACAGATCTATAACTTAAAATACACTATTATATTCTTCACAAGCCCTGCTCTAGATCCACCCAATGCTGTATGCACACAGATCCACACTAAAAGGAGGTAAGAAAAAGCTTCAGTGTTCTGCATTACATAGCTTTCTGGAGAGAAGTCATAGGTAGCCTTGACTTGTCAATACGTAGTCTTGTAACCTGGGCTCTCACAATGGAATTCACTCTGAGTTGCAGGGGGGACAAATTCTCTGGAAAGCACAGGTTTCAAGGGAAATCAAAGCAAGCATTCCTGCCTGGGCAGCAGCACTAGAATCATAATCAAGGAAATAAAAGGAGCTTGATGGAACCCTAACAAGCATGAGTCAATGTATTTCAGGCTTGTCTGCCATCAGGAAAGGCAGAGATGTTTTACCAGTGCCCAATAAAAAGAGCAGTTTAATTTCCAAAGTCTAGCAAGCAGCTTGTTCCAAATCTGTTGTTTGCTTCATTGAAGTATAAAACAAAATAAAAATTAAATCATTTGTCTGTTTCTTAGAATCACTTAGGATGTCTAAAGGCAATTGAAGCTTTTTAATAGTAAACAAAGAATATTTATACGGCAAAACAATCTTTACCAATTAACATCATGCTATTAAAGAAAGATTTTCTGAAATCTCTTCTTGTTCACCCTCTTTCTACATAAACTGCAAGTTACAATTTCTATACCTTAAAGAAAAAATAGAATGGAAGCTTTCTAATGTAATGATGATTCGAACGTCCTCAGATAAGCATGTGGGAACAAAAGAGTGACTGATCCAACAATAGCCAAAGAGCGACTAATATTAGTTACCTTTATAGTACATCCATTATAAAGGTGATTTGTTTAGCTTATTGTTTTTGTACTGAAAGGTTTCTTCCCATCCTAGTGCCCTAGTCCCATCTGCTCATTCTTGCCCTGCTGACCATGGAAAGTGTTGATTCAGCATTTACAAAACCAAAAAGGACCAGAAATGCCTAGTTAACAAAGGATCAGAAAATTCTTAGAGAAGTGTTTTCCACTGATGTTAGATCCATTTTATGAGTCTCCTCACCATGAGAACTACTCCTACCTGTTTTGTTTGTTGTACAACTCCATAAACCCCAAAATATCCTGCACCAAACAGTGCAGGGTTTCAAAGCAACAGACTGAACAATTTGTCCTAGAATCACAGAATCACAGAATCACAGAATAACCAGGTTGGAAGAGACCCACTGGATCGTTGAGTCCAACCATTCCCACCAATCCCTAAATCATGCTCCTAAGCACCTCATCTACCCTAACCTTAAACACCTCCAGGGACAGTGACTCAAACACCTCCCTTGGCAGACTGTTCCAATGCCTAACCACCCTCTCCGTGAAGAACTTTTTCCTAATCTCAAGCCTAAATCTCCCCTGGCGGAGCTTGAGGCCATTCCCTCTCGTACTGTCCCCTGTCACTTGGGAGAAGAGGCCAGCACCCTCCTCTCCACAACCTCCCTTCAGGTAGTTGTAGAGAGTAATAAGGTCTCCCCTCAGCCTCCTCTTCTCCAGGCTGAACAACCCCAGCTCTCTCAGCTGCTCCTCATAAGATTTGTTCTCCAGCCCCTTCACCAGCTTTGTTGCCCTTCTCTGGACTCGCTCCAGAGCCTCAACATCCTTCTTGTGGTGAGGGGCCCAGAACTGAACACAGTACACAAGGAGCAGTCTCACCAGTGCCGAGTACAGGGGGAGAGTAACCTCCCTGGACCTGCTGGTCACGCCGTTCCTGATACAAGCCAAGATGCCATTGGCCTTTTTGGCCACCTGGGCACACTGCTGGCTCATGTTCAGTCGGTTGTCAAACAGCATCCCCAGGTCTTTCTCCTCCTGGCAGCTTTCCAGCCAGGTTTCTCCTAGTTTGTACCTCTGCTAAGGTTTGTTGTGCCCCAAGTGCAGGATCCGGCATTTGGCCTTGTTAAACCTCATGCCGTTGATCTCAGCCCAGCAGTCCAGCCTGTTCAGGTCCCTTTGCAAACTGCCAAATAGTTCAGAAGACCAGTAATCCTTTGAAAAAAGCTTATTTTCTTCCAGATCAATTGGAGTTGACACTCCTACAGTAAAATTAACAATATTTAGTGTCACAATGCCTTTTTAGAACATTTCTGAGTACTGTGGATACAAGATGACATGAGGATGGAGCATGAACGTTGTCTTCTTGGCTGCTGCCCAAGCTGGTATCTCCACCAGGCTCTAGCTGGTCTTCACTGCACCCCTTCAGTGCATTGATACCACCACTCCCTTGCAGCTAAGTCAATCTAGTCACAGAATCACTAGGTTGGAAAAGACCCTCTGGATCACTGAGTCCAACCATTCCTATCAATCACTAAACCATGCCCTTCAGCTCCCCATCCACTCGTCTTTTAAAAACCTCCAGGGAAGGTGACTCAACCACCTCCCCGGGCAGCCTCTGCCAGTGCCCAATGACCCTTTCTGTGAAAAAATTTTTCCTGATGTTCAGCCTGAACCTCCCCTGGTGGAGCTTGAGGCCATTCCCTCTTGTCCCGTCCCCTGTCACTTGGGAGAAGAGGCCAGCTCCCTCCTCTCCACAACCTCCTTTCAGGTAGTTGTAGAGAGCAATGAGATCTCCCCTCAGCCTCCTCTTCTCAAGGTTAAACAGCCCCAGCTCTCTAAGCCGTTCCTTCTAAGACTTGTTCTCCAGCCCCCTCACCAGCTTCGTTGCTCTTCTCTGGACTCGCTCCAGAGCCTCAACATCCTTCTTGTGGTGAGGGGCCCAGAACTGAACACAGTACACAAGGAGCAGTCTCACCAGTGCCAAGTACAGAGGGAGAATAACCTCCCTGGACCTGCTGGTCATGCCATTTCTGATCCAAGCCAAGATGCCATTGGCCTTCTTGGCCACCTGGGCACACCGCTGGCTCATGTTCAGTCGGCTGTCAACCAACACCCCCAGGTCCTTCTCCTCCTGGCAGCTTTCCAGCCAGACTTCCCCTAGTCTGTAGCTCTGCACAGGGTTGTTGTGCCCCAAGTGCAGGACCCGGCATTTGGCCTTGTTAAAACTCTTGCCATTGGTCTCAACCCAGCCTTAACATGCATGCTGTTTGTTCACACCACGCACACTCCCGTAACGCAACACAGTCCTATGGAAGGGATCCTGCCTAGCCCTGCTACCTGCCAGCATCTCTTCAGATGGGGTGAGGAGAGTGGAGAAAGAAATCAGAATCAGGAGAGAGCCAGATCTCTGGAAAGTCAGCCTTCTTTATCTTCATCCCTAGGCCCATCAGGGGCCATGCCTGAAAAGCCAAGCACCACTGACCTCTAGATCTCATCCCAGGAGACCTGTTTGTTCACATGGAGCAGAACATCCCTACTCCTCCCTTCCTCAGGCTCTTGGCTGTGGGAAGGTGCTCTCACAACTAAGCAATATGGCACAGCTCACACGGCATGTCTACCAGCTGTCTGAACAGACATGGCTGGCCCGGGTCACTTTCAAAGGCTTCTCATAAGGTGTGGAGCTCACCTGCCGGTGGACAGAACAAAGCAAAAAACACACATGCAGAGTAAATCTCAAGGGGAAATGTGACCTGACAGCATGCTCAGGCAGGGGCAGGCAGCATGGTGTACTGAGACTGGCTCAGCACATCCCAAGTACACACACAGTTGCCAAGTGAGTCTGAGTAGTCTGGCAAACCGATATTCAGCACTCATCCAGCAACTGTGGAGCAGCAGCCTTCAGCTTGATCACATGCCGTTTCTCTCAGGTGGGAGGGTTGAAAGATGCAGGTTATCTATTCTGGTCCTTAAAGGACCTTTGTCACTCATGCTCACATGAGAGGAGCAGGAGTAGCAGGATCAGTCATGCACTATTTGGGTTACCGTGTGGAAATACCAAGTGAGATTGCTTTTGATGATCACCATGGCACAGGAAGAGCAGCACGACCTGCCCAGTGGGAGCGATGGGCTCCAGATCCATGCCACAAAGCTTTTGAAGAAGCATGTTGGGTACCCCTGATTCCACAACATTTGGTGGTAGTAGCAAGACATGATGCAGCCTGCACCACTGTGATCTCAGGGCAGACTTTTAGAAGGCACTGTGTTGGTAAGGTTAGACTAGGGTACTAAAGCAACCTCAGAGACCAGGTCATACAGATAGCTGAGAAAACACCTTAAGTGCAGTAAAATCACTGGAAGTTGCTCCTGACTTCTTAATCTCCTTCTGTTTGCAGCTTTAATAATATTCCACAAGTATCGAGAGAGCGTTGCTGTATTGCAGCATCTGTCGGAAGGAAGGTGTGGCATATAGGCTGCCAAATGATATAATCAGAAGGGGTTTCCTTGGTGGCCAGCTAGGGGAAAAGCTGATGAATAAGAGAGTTTGAGGCTGCCCTTTATTGCTTTAATTGTGTCCACTTAATCTAGGAAAACGCTGAAAGAGAATGAAATGCCTCTGTCCCCAGTCACTTACTGCTGTCCTATAGGCTTGTGGATCACACAACCAGCTGCTCCATTCATCCATTTCTTTCCACTTATCTCCATGGAGAGATACCAGATGCTCCACTCCTTTTCTCTCCTGCCTCTTTCTGTGTTTAACTCACTGATCTACTAAGCAGTTGTCTTTGTACATGCTGTATTCAACAACGGAAAACAGACAAGCTTGTGTACCATTTTTCTAGTCTTCTCTTAGCAACTTTGTCCTTGTTTTTGCTCACTCAGTGGCTTTCTTTAGCATATTTTGTATGTACTATTGAATACTTATTTTTCATAGTGTGGCTTGCCTTTCAGACAGAGAGTAGATATAAAGGCTTGTTACAAGACCATAGCACAAAATAAAAGTGTATTCTTCCACTACACCTGGCTTAATTCAACATGCTATGGCTACCTGCTGCAGATCTTCAAAGTTCTTCTACACTATGTAGAGCATATGGCCAGAAAATCCTAGTTCCATTCCTCGTTATCACTGAGGAACACTCTACAACCCAGCAAATCACTTAACCCTCTCCATTTGAGTTTCTCTTCACATAAGGACAACAGATTATCCTATGTCTTATAGAAAAATAAAGAAATAAAACCCCATATGAGATCTTTGGATGAAGTGCTCCACTTATGTATCTTAAAACGTTCAGTAAAGAAACTCCAACATGTAGGAAAATGACAATATTATTAAAGGTAGTCTGGCGGGGGCCTTGTAATTCTACAAAATATGCCTTTCTGAACAGCTCTGTGGTAACAATGGTGGAGTTTGGAAAATCTTACTGACTGGAAAATGTGATGAACCAAGCAATATGTCATATTTCATGACAGATTTTCAGAGAGCACAGTAAGAAACACTCCCTCAGTATTTTTGAAGTTATGTTTTCATATCACTAACAAATATGCTAGATACCTTAAAAACAATAAAGCAATAACAAATTTTAGATAAACTGTCAGAAATTTCTGAAATACCTTACAAGCCAGAAGCCAAAAGTTGTTCAAACTCCCTCCAGGGCTGCATCTATGTAACAGGATGGTTCAGGTATGAATTATGAAGGTCATTTATGAACAATCCTGATTGTCACAAGCAAATTACAGTTTTGAATGTTACCGACAAAGACCATCATAATGCTTTTATGTTAAAGGATAGAACTGTTCCCAAATGACATCCCAAATAAAAGCTTTTCATTATTACTTTTTCCATTTACTCCAATGAATTTGTCATTGGACTAAATGTGAATCTCCTCTTCCAGAAATGGCACAGAATAATCACTGAAAGCATGTAAGCTATTGATCTATCCAATACAAACAACCTTTAATCCTACAAGACGTGCTGCTTGAGCAATTTGAAAAATGCAGTCAAGGGAAATCAAAGCCTAATAGTACGTTTCTAGACTATATCACAGTTCTAATAGCAAAGCCAATATCCACTTGTTAGAGCTAACATGATTTTCTTCCTCTTTTATTGCTTTGTATTTTTACATGGGCAAAGGCTACAGCATCCTCCTATTTCATTTCTAGTGCAAATTAGCTGATCAAGTATGTGATGAAAGTCAATAGCAATTTTGTTTTCATTAATCAAGGTAATAACTGGCTACAGATAACATCTTTCCTGTTATTCAGAAAACAATTAATAATTTAACAAATTGCCTGTCCCCTCACTTAGAGGAAGACTGCAACATGCCTCAGTTCTGCAACAGGGCAAAGAATGATGAAGTTTATATGATTTATTCAACTTTTGTACAAAAACCCAAAAATCAGTCTTGAAGACTGGAAACACAGATTTATCTATTCGGGTCAACCTAGGTATACTGTTAGCTCTTTTTAAAGAGTAATATCCTGAGATTTTTGAGGGGTTTTTTAAGTAAAAAAGGAAAAAAGTATTTCAAAAAAGGGCACATAATTTTGCTTTTCCACACAAAGACAATGCTTAGGGCAGTTTACAAAGTAAATAATCCAATATGTTACAAATTTATTTTGGCAGAAATTTTCTTGGATATTCTGATGTCAGCTGTGTAAATGAATGCTAAAATAATGTTGTTGCGTGGTACACTTATTACAGGGCGTATGGGAGAAATGGTCTAACGTGAAGTTTATCAGCATGGCATAAGCACATTCTTTTTAATTTTAAGATGACGGCAGAGTATCTGTAGATGAATTGCAAGAAAAGGCCAGGTGGGCTGGCTGCATGGTTCCTGGGGACACATGCTGGGGACCTGTTACAGATGTGGTCTGCCAAAGTTGAAACGATTTGGAACAAGGCACGTGTCGAGTATTTTCCTTTCCGTATTTGGAAAAAAACCCACAAAATGGTGCCAAAACGAAGCACCATCTAAGTATAAGGGAACAAAAGCACATAGTATTTGAATCTCAAATATTACTTTAACTGAGTGTCAGGTTTTTACATTCATAACGCTGTACTAATTAAAAATGCATTTATCAGACTTAGCTCCTCATAAAAAGCTGTTGAAAACATTATGCAGTCTCACAGCTGCATAGAGAAATCATTGGATTTGGACCTGTGACTTATTAAGATCGCTTCCTGCCCAGCTGTACAGTTGTTTGTGGATAACACTATTCACACTACAAGTCCTCTATGGGCAGGTTTTTGGGACACTGAGTATACTCAGGGTAGCCTGCCACTGTATGCTCCTGCTTCAGTTGTGGGAGGTATTGCTGAACTCAGAATATATAGATATAAATCCCCTTACAAAATATACTGAAGTTCACATCACATTTTGAAAGTAATAAGTAGAAAGAGAAAATGAATGAGAACCACCCCCCCCAAAAAAAACAATAACAAGGAGAATACCTACCATGTTTTCAAGCGGTCCCCTCTGCAGTCTGCTAATTTAGAAAAATAATTCTAAAAATGCTTACTACATTCATTTGCATAGCACTCTGACATTTTATATCACTGTCAGGTATCACATTTCTTTTTGAAAATCTAAATCCAAACAGGTGTTTGACATGATAATGCATTTCCTTTTAAGGAAGGAAACATACACAGTTTGAAGAAAACCCCAGTTGCCTGCTGCAGCACTAATACCAAAGCAAGAAGAGCTGATTCATGATCCTACTCTCAAAGTATTTCAGTAAGTCCTTATAATGAGCTACAGACCAACAAAATGCCCTCCTTACCACTTGACTTTAGCTGCAGCAACAGGCAGTAGCTATGGGCATAGCAAGTGATTGGCAAGGTGCCCTATCAAGTTTTGTTTGCAATTGGTTCATTCCCATGACGGTAAAGCTTGCTGGATTTCAAACTCCACAACTTTCAAAAGGCCACACCTAGTAGTTACTCCACTTTACATCCAGCAGTCAAATACTTCAACGTCACGCTGGAAGGGGCAGCAGCCTGTAAAGTAGGTTGACACTAGACACCACACTAGCTGTGTCACTCTTGCAGCAGGCTGGAGACTAAGAAATGTGGTACACTTCTGGCTGTATTCCCCCAGCACCTTGCTTGTTCAAAGGAAATGAGAAGGCTAATTCTCAAAGTTGGACACAGTTGTCTAAAGATGCAGGACAGTTTGACACAAATACTGGGGCACCTCCCAGTGTTCATAAATCGAGGTGGGAGACTGCTTTGTTTCACAGAAAATCTTAACAGCACATGTCACTTTTAAGGTCAGCTACTTGTTTCATGCCCCTTATAATGCATATCAATTAGAACCTCTGGAGAAGCTGTGGAGATGTGGCTGAGGTACACAATGAGGAAAAGGACCTCCTTTGTCTCTCTGTTCAAGAACTCACAATTACAGTAAAGTCCTCGATATTTAAGCAAGAAAACAGAGGACTTGTAGAGGGTTTGGTCTGGAGCAGGGATCACAAAGTCTTTACACAACATTAGCAGTAAACTCCAGATTTTGATTATTTCTTTTTTAATAGGGTGTAGTTTTTTCAACTTTCATTGGAGACCTGAAGAAAGGACTAATCTGATCACTTGGATTATAATGCTTGATATAGGTTTGCCATTGTAAATCAGCTTTCATATTGCACAGTTATCTACATTCTTTCTCCTTCACAGAGTGCCTTGAATGGGTTGTGTTTGGATTTGCAGTCCTATAAATTGGATTTTAGTGAACTTAGAGAAGACCAGAAGATCAAAGCTGTTACACCAGAAAATCACTCCTTTTAGTAAGAGTTTGTCTGCTTCCCAGACCACAGACACCAGAGATCACTTTTAGAGTTAAAAACAATTACTACAGGAGGGTATTAGGTCACTGGTCTGTCTTTTGCTTGGTCAGTAATGCTTCACAGTGCATGAAACATCATGGTGTATCAGCAAATACAATCACCAGGGCATAGAAGTTACCAAAGCATTGACATAATTAGTGCAGTTCCAATACATGATAAAACGTGGAGCATACAGGCAAAAAAAAGCCTATGCAGCAGCATCTGTACATAGGAAAAAGTGCGTAATGTTTCAGTTATTTGAGAGATACAGCAGTAAGCCAGTCATTTTATATATATATATATATATATATATAGACACACATATACACACACATACGTACACGCCCATGGATGACAGGCACTAATAAAAGTATCTTTTATATTTTAAATCAGAGTTTTTTAAACTATGCCCACTAGGTCACCGTAAGCAGCAGAAGACAGACCTCAAGACTGGAAAGAAAGGGTAGGAAGCCTTTGGATTCCCACAGAACGTCCCCTTCCTCTTCACCAGCATGGTCCAAAAGCAGACTAATGTACCTCCGTACACTTTAATGTGAGCAGGTGGTAGTGCATAATACACACATTGAAAATGAGAATAATACACTTCATAGAAAGGTTCTTTTTCAGCCTCCCCTGTGTATCCATTTTACACTTCTAATTATCTAAGTCAACACAAGAGTAAGAAAAACAAGTTTAAACTAAGGACTGAACCTTCCTGTTGTAAAAATACTAGTGAGCGTTGTACTGTTTTCACAATGAAGACCAGAGTACTAGACTGCATAAGAGCAATTACACTGTTGATCATCTTGTGTCTCTGGTGGTGGGCCAGCATTCAGAATTTCCCTACTTACTAGGAAATTAATTTTCTATTTTAGCAAGGCTTAGGGGAGCTATTCTAGGAAAACCTCATTCACACTAAGTAACCTTTATCTATACTAAAATTATTTCTATGATTTAGTTTATGTGGGTGCAGGAGGTTAAAAATCAAAGTAATGCATTTTCTTGTGTTGGGATAAACAAGATGACGTGGGTGGTTGTGTGTGTCAAAAATGAGAGAAAACCCTTTATTATTTATCTGAAAATAGTTTTTAAAAAGCACAATGTGCCTGTTAGCTATTTTTTAAGGATTAAAATCATCTGAAAACAATTCTTACTTTAATTCACCATCAGCCCTGTTAACTGTATTTTTCATCTACTTGGAATAGCTCCACCATATATGGAAAGACTTTATGAACACTCTACAGACATTGAAAAGCTCAGATTTTTTTTCTTTTACATTTAAGGCTGAGTATTTTATGGGTCATTGGGAAAAGAACCCTTTCAAAACCAATTCAAGTAGGTCTACTCAAAGTGTGCTAAAACAGACAAAATATCAACTCTGTCTCTGGATTAATGACTGAAGTGCTCGTGAACCTCAGCTTCAGGATGAACAGAACTTGTTCCATTTGCCACATCTTTTTCCCAAGTACCAACATATAATTGGAGTATCTTCCATTGACATAACACTGACACAGTTTTCCACACTTAGAAAACACATTGGGAAATAGATGAAATTTTATAAATTCAGTCTGTACAAATTTAAGTTCTAATTCAGTGATAAGAAAGCAAATGATCATTAAGTATTTAGTAACTAGTGTGGAAAAACCTAAAAATCTCTGATAACACAGAACAGGAAATATTTTCTTAGTGAAAGTACTTCAAGGCAGTTATGGTTTTAGCATCAGCTTCATAAAAGAATCATATTCTTACATTTTCAGAAGAATTGTAATTCCAAATTCACTCTTACCAGCTCTTACATCAATTTATTTTATTGACGGTTATTAATGCCTATTGATCACTAGTGAATTACCTATCAGAATTTCAGCAACTTAATATTCCTTTGGAGGAATACACATTTTGTTTTGCATGGTCTTTTAAGTTAGTTCTTTATAACCATTTTACAGACATTATACTACGGCATCCAAATGTATGAAAAAATGCTCATTCTTCATAGTAAGAGAAGGCATCTCAAGTGATGAATTCATGAAATCATAGAATCATAGAATCACCAGGTTGGAAAAGACTCCACATCAAGTCCAACCATTCCTATCAAACACTAAACCATTGAGAACATTTTATTTTGCAACTTACCCACATAGTTTAATCTAAGTAACAGCTAAAATAAACATGAAAATGTATCATGTATCAGCAGCACAACACTTTTGTTATCTGTATTGGGTTTACATGGTAAGGATTTGGTAGCAGGGGGACTGCAAGGCTGGCTTCTGTGACAAGGCACCAGAAGATGTCCCCATGTTGTACAGAGCTAGTTGTAGTCAGCTCCAAGACAGATCCAACGCCAGCCAAAACTGAGCCAATCAACAATGTTAGCAGCACCTCTGTGATAACATGTTTAAGGGAGGGTAAAAAACACTGCAGAACAGCAGCTGCGAGAAGTGAGAATATGTGAGAGAAACAACTATGAAGACACCAAGGTCAGTGAAGGAGGAGTGGGAAGAGGTGTTCCAAGTGCTGGAGCAGAGACATCCCTGCAGCCCATGGTAAAGACCACAGTGATAACTATAGTAATGCAGCAGTTCCCCTACAGCTCCTGGAGACCCACAGTGGAGCCAATATTCACCCTGCAGCCAGCGGAAGGGAGGACATGTAGGAGCAGGTCTTTTGGTAGGGCCTGTTATGGGACCCATAGTAGAGCACTTTGTTGCTGAAGGACTGTGTGCCGTGAAAAGGACCCATGCTGGAGAAGTTCATGAAGAACTGCTACTCGTGGGAAGGACTCATACCAGACAAATTTGTGAAGGACTGTCTCCCATGAGAAGGGAGTCTGTGATGGAACACAGGAAGAGTGTGAGGAAGAAGGAGTGACAGAGACCAAGCACTATGAACTGACAGCCACCCCATTCCCCAACTCCCTTCACTATTCAGGGAGAGGAGGAAGAAGAGTTGGGATTGAATTTGAGCCTGGGAAGAAAGAATGGTTAGGGGGAAGGTGTTTTTTGGATTTTCTCTTACATGTTGTTATCCTGCTCTGCTTAATTGGTAATAAATTAAATTAATTTCCCTAAGTCAAGTTTGTTTTGCCCACGACTGTAATTGGTAAGTGGTCTCCTCATCTGTATCTCAACCCATGAACTTTTACTCTTACTTTTCTCCCCCTGTCCTGTTGAGAAGGGACAGTGATTGAGTGGCTTGGTGGGCTCCTGGCAAACATCCAAGGTCAACGCACCACACTGTCTCATAGCTGCTTAATTATGCCCTCTATCATAAATACACATCTCTACAATAGTGTAAACTATTTGTCTGTAGACAAAATTGTTGTCCATTCTAAAATCCATCATCAAATGGGCTAATATTCTAAAATAAAACCTTTCACTCTTCTCACTTTGCTAAAATCTTCCAGTAATTCAGCCTTCCATCTCAGAAAGTATTCTTGGATACCGTTTTGAACCTATATAATGAAAAAGATTTGGAAAACTTGTCATGTGGAAAGGCAAAATACAAGGTCATGGATTACCTCTCTGACAACAACCTGCTGCCAGCCCCCCATAGATTTAAAATCAAAGCTTGAAGCACTTCTGGCTGGAATGTTTGATCTGAGAGAGGTTCTCTGTCTAGTTAGAGCTTACAGTATAAAAAGAAGAATGGTGAAGATAATGCTGAAGAGGAAAACACAACTATATTTTAGAACAGCTTTTACAAAGAGATGGTGAGAGCTCTGTCCACTGGCACAGTCGGAACGGCATAGAATAAACAAAACACTACATGTACAAAAGAGAGTAATCTTATACCAGCAGGAAGACAAGACTACTCTGTTGCAATCAGTGATCTCTCAAGAAATATGTTCTGACTAGGAGCTTTGGCTTAAATAACTAAATCACACCTGCTTTGTGAAAATGCAGAGTGTTTTTTGTCATTACTTTCAGTCTCAGTAAATCCCAAATAACATATCTACACCCTACCGCATTTGCCCCTTTATTCCAGGACACAAATCTCAAATTCTGGAAAAACTACTTGCATTTTCTATCATGATACTCCAAAGCATTGAGAATTAGTCATTTAATCTCTATCCAGACAAAATGGCTTACTAGAGAAAGCTCAGCATATTAAATTATGTATAAGAATTCTCTCTTCTATGCAGCATGTGCAATCATTTGAGCTATAAGATCATTTATGACTGCAGTAGAATGAACTGAGTAAATACACTGTGGTACCATCCACTGTAACTTAATATTGGTCACAAGGCTCACACACATGGAAAGAAGCAACTGCTAATACCAGAACACTTGAAAATGCTGCCAAAGGCCCAACACATTCCTAAAGAAGGTACCAGCAAACTTGCACCTCATCACAAGCAAGAGACAATGACAAGTAGCTAGCATGCAAGCTTGTCTCTTCTTACACTTCAGCTAATCTGGAGCTATGAGGCTCAGGCTGTAAACTGAGAAGTGTTTAAATATTTGTTGGGGAAAAACAGACCTCCATGCAGACTGTGAATCCTGCTGCCCTCCAAAGCAGCAATATTTCCCTTTCACCTACCACACCCTCTGTAAAGGTAAGTATCACTCTACCATCCTATACACCCCCAGTGTCTGCACCCTGGTTCCTCTCTGAGGATCCAAATTCAGATAAGAATGTCAAGTTAACCTGCTCTAATTTCACAACATCGTTACAGCAGGAAGTATGCTGAGAAATCCTATATCAGCTTCCTTTCAGCTTGAAAAGCCCTTGAATGTGACACACAGCCACCTGCAGCCACAGACTGCGGTTCCACTTAATCTTAAGATACTGGCAGATAGATGCAGCAGCTGATATTTCCCCTGCCTCCAGTTAGATGAAAATCTCAGTGACTGGCAGCAGAAAGAGTTAATTAAAGGTCTTCTTTTTCTTCCCCTTTAGCAAAACATAAAGCTTCCTAAGTCTGAGCTCCAGACAGAGGTAACCAGACAGCTTATAACTTCAGGAGGGATTTCAGTTTCTTGAGGAAACTGCTCAGGGAGTCACTGACAGTGAGCTGACAGATTTAGAAAACAGGATATTTCACCACTGTTTGTTGAGAAGGTGAGTGAAAGAAAACTGTTTTCATAGCACTGACACAGACAGCCACAGCACGCCAGGACAGAGCACTGGAAGAGTCTCCCTTGGCCATGAAGTCCTCAGATGTCACAGGCAGTAGCATTTCACAACTGCTGCCTTGTTTTAGGGTGAGCATAAAGGGGACACACAGGCTCCTACCCTCCCAGCTCAGCTCAAAGTACGTTCCAGAACAATGGGAAGAGTAGCACATGGAGTGGAGGGAAGAATGCCTTTTCCTTTGCCTAAATCTAGCTCAAGAGTTACCTAAGGTCAAGACTAATTGATTTGGGTACCTTACAATGAGCCTACATGTCTGTTTATTTCTGTTACAGTCATTAGCAAGTGGATTCAGCCTGCAGTAAGTGTGAGGGACGTCTGTAAAGTCAGCGCTGCTCACTGGCACCAGAGTGTCGCAGGCAGGGAGCCCCACCTCCGTGAGAGAAAGCATCGCTGGAGGATACCCAGCAGCCATGGAATATGTGAACATGGTAAAAAAGTGGGGAATGCTAAGGCTCACTTAAGCTGAGCAAATCTTGGCTAGAACACACCTTGCACTATGCAGCGAGACTCAGCACCGCGGCCAAGTGAAGGCATAAGCATCCCTGGAGATGGGGACATCTAAGAGGAAAAAACAAGACTAAAAATATACCCATAAGATCCTTCAGGGAAAAAAACCCCAAAGCTGCTTTTTCATGTATTGGGAATCTGTATGAATATAGCTGGGATGAATACACAGTATCTAACATTTCAACTTTTTACTTTCAGAGCCAGAGATGAAACTATTTATTGAAATGAAAAGTGTGATTCTGGCATTTATATACCAAAGGATATGCAATGCATCACAAAAGTAACTCATAGAAAGTACTGGTTCATGTGAATTCTACAAAATTCCATTTGCAGAAATAGACCAGGAGAAGTGTTAGACGCGACAGGCTGGGGAGCTATTTCTATAAAAGATTCACATATCACAGAATGCTTTGAGTTGGAATGGACCTTAACAGGTCCCTTATTTAAACCTGATTAATTTCCAAACTAAAAAGTTGACTTATAATGTGCATTCTCTCCAAACTCTAAAGTATTGTACCTTCTATGCATTTCCAAAAGCATTTATTATTTACATTATCTAACATTTGCATTCTGGTTGCAGCCTTCTTTCAATAAAATAAAAACAATTGCAGTCTGTAAACCTCAAATCATCAAACTCTCACTTTCATTATCAATCAACGCCACTTTTCTGCTGACTGCAACTCAATTAAAATCCAGTTATTTGAATAACTGGATGGAAATTGCTATCATAAAATGTAATTTTTATTAGGAACATTTCGTACAGAAAACTGACAGCACAGCAATTACAATACTGTGATTAAAAAGTGCTTTTTAACCTGGTCTTGAAAAAGCTACATCAATGAATATGGAGTGAAAGTGTCATTTCTGGAGTAGGCATTCAATTCTAAAACTGGAACTTTTGGCTCAGAACAAATCCAAAATGATGGGACTCTGCTAGCATTACTGTGAGCTTTACAAGAGTTGGTCCTTCCGTGCCTCAAAGTTCATTTTTTCTACTGATGTTCAAAAAAAAAAGTAGTTATATATTCTTAGACCATCTTACGGCATCACCCAGAGTATTCTTTTAAAATATGCCAGTGCTTTAGGTAATCTGAATATCAAATTCTTTCACGTCTTTTATTTCTTACATTGATTAACACCAGGTAAGTAGCTGCTTTTTATGCTTAGTTTTTCAACAGGATATCTCTCTTAATCTTCTTGCAGCTGTATATCTTCTCCTTGTCTCTCAGGAAGTCAGTGTAATTTGAAAAAAAATTCCTATAAGGATATCCTCCAGTATAAATTTGCTTCTTAGTTTTAATTTCATCAGTTTTCTACTAGACCTTTGACTTTTTTGACCAAAACGTGGATAGCACATTTTTGTTTGCCCAATATTTGAAAAGCTGAATTCTTTGATATTGATAACATATGCAGATAGAAAACATGACCACAGTATTTTAATTTTAGTATGCCAACTCTAAGTAAAAAAATAAAAAAGTTTAAAAAATCAATATTTGAGGCTTAAAGTCCAATTTTACAAAACAGACTTCAAAGATGAAATGGTTTCTGTTTTTCAGGTGTAATTATTTTGGAGTTACTCAGCACCTGGAAGTTACCATGGAGATCTTTTTAGGAACAAAAAAAAATCTTCTATGAGTCATTTAGCTTATCTCAAGTATCTTTATATCATCATATTTTAAAGCGACTATAGGAGCTCCAATATATTTATTTTCAATATAATTTTACTGTCTTCTACACTGGATCATAAAATCATACCAATTGAATTATATCTACTACAGTTTTAATAAAATTCTACAGATGGTTTGCTGAAGATTACGTAGAGAATTTAAAATGGGATATTAGGTTATGATGATCCACATTTGACAAAGTAACTTGAACTGGGACACAGGAAATATGAAAAGAGCCAAAAAATCAAAGGTAAGAAAATGGAAACATTATACATAAGCAAAGCAATTCCAAAATGTGATTGATACTAAAAGAAACAACTCTTGATAGAGTCAGTCATGTTCATATTACTTTCCTGTTGTGACGACTGTTGTTGACTTTTGTTCCATATATTAGATTTCATACTTTTGCTCCCACTTTCTTTATAACTTCAGGCAACACCTCTAACATCTTTTTTGCTGTTTTACAAACTATAGGTGCAGAAAGTAGTGAATGTTGTTTATCACAAGTGTGTGACAGTTCATAAATATGTTGGAATCTGTACACTTCAAAGAAACATAAAATACTTTCACATATACACAGCCCAGCTCCCTATAAAACTAGCACTGGAATAAATACTTATGGCCTTTTTACTCTACATCCTAGTAGTGTCTTTTAGGCAAGCTTTGAAAAACCTTCTTATAAGAGAGGCTACAAAGAATGCCAGAATTCAGTCAATTTAGTTTTTTGATACAGGCAGTCCTTAACAGTAATCATTTATATGGCATATGTTAAAAATCAAAGCTACTTACCCTTTTTCTCAAATTGTAGGTCAAAATGAGATTTCTGGAGAAGGAGTGTGAAAAGGCTGTATAGAACTCCAGCACTTTCTGCAAGGCATCTCTCTTAATCACATGAAGATCACAGTAAGTCAAAGCCCTTACATTAGCACAGGACTGGGCGAGGGTAGACTCCTTCCAGAAGACATCACCAAAAACATCTCCTTTGCCTAGAGAAAAGTAGCAGCATTGCTTTCAATAACAGTACTATTTCCGTCAAAATTATAAAAAAACACACATCTCATTTCTCAAGTCAAGGTGGTCAAAAAGAAAAATCTGTCTGGAAAAAAATATCTTTGAAATCTTCCATTGATAAGCTTTTCCACTATTTTTTTGTTAATTACAACAGCCCAGAAAAAAACCATTACAATAAACCACAATTGAAAAGTGTTTCATGTGACAAGTCCTCTTCAAATACTAGTATAGATTTTTCTCTAAAAATCTAAAGCAACAATTCATTCTTGGTTCATGTTCTCTTCTGATCCCTTTAAAAGAGATTAATTAAGAGCAAATGCTTTCGCCCGTTCTTCAAAGGATTTGTTTCTTATATCTCTGTTGCTTAGTTTTCCTCATCTGGCTGACAATCACCCACCACTGTGCCAATAAGATTGCCTTGTACAACATCTCAGTGCAGTTACAGGATATCACTAAACACTACTATACATGAGCATTAAAGAAAGTTTGCCCTAGTTCATCATCACCAGAAAAGTCTCTCTCAACAGTACAGAGAGCAGATCTCTCAGTTCCAGTGGCTCTAATGCTTCGCAGTTGTTAAGAAACTCAACAACATCTTTCAGTAGTTGTGTGTGTGTGCCCCCGTATAATACAGTGGAGCTTTAACATAACAATATTGTCCGAAGCAAGAAGAAAACACATTAGTTATCATCAAGGTAATATTGACAAGGCAAGAATATTTAGCTGTCACACATTGGAAGAAGGAAAACATGGCCATTTCCTTACAATCTTCCCACGTGCCTGCCTCTGTGAGCATGCAGCAACCAGTGAAACCTCTGCTGAGAAATACTGCAACAAGGGCATTTGTGCCAGTCTGGGCATCATAATGCAGGGCAACTATACCAAAATCTGCCCGAGGAGTAGCCCCTAGTCAGGATTTCACTGGTTATACCCCAACTCAGACCATGTACAAAAGGGAGCATTTACAAGAAAGTTACAAGCTCCTTTACAGAGGAATGGATTTTTTTTTTCCTGACATATAACATCAACGAGATAAGAATATTCAGTTGTTAACTTCATAACAAAAAACTATGCTCTTCTTGTTTTAAGTGGTATTTTCCTCTTAAATTTCTGCTGTTTCATACCACCACTGCACATCCCTGATAGGGATCTGAACAGGCTGGACTCCTGGGCTGAGACCAACAGCATGAGGTTTAACACGGCCAAATGCCGGGTCCTGCACTTGGGACACAACAACCCTGTGCAGCTACAGACTAGGAGAAGCCTGTCTAGAAAGATGCCTGGAGGAGAAGGACCTGGGGGTGTTGGTTGACAGCAACTGAACATGAGCCAGCAGTGTGCCCAGGTGGGCAAAAGGCCAATGGCATCTTGGCTTGTATCAGAAACAGCGTGACCAGCACGTCCAGGGAGGTTATTCTCCTTCTGTACTTGGCACTGGTGAGACCGCACCTCGAGTACTGTGTTCAGTTCTGGGCCCCTCACCACAAGAGGGATGTTGTGGCTCTGGAGCGAGTCCAGAGAAGAGCAACGAAGCTGGTGAAGGGGCTGGAGAAAATATCTTATGAGGAGCAACTGAGAGAGCTGGGGTTGTTCAGCCTGGAGAAGAGAAGGCTGAGGGGAGACCTTATTACTCTCTACAACTACCTGAAGGGAGGTTGTGGAGAGGAGGGAGCTGGCCTCTTCTCCCAAGTGACAAGGGACAGGACGAGAGGGAACGGCCTCAAGCTCCACCAGGGGAGATTTAGGCTTGAGATTAGGAAAAAATTCTTCACGGAGAGGGTGGTTAGGCATTGGAACGGTCTGCCAAGGGAGGTGGTTGAGTCACTGTCCCTGGAGGGACAGTGCTTAGGAGCTTTGAGGTACTTAGGAGCATGATTTAGGAATTGGTGGGAATGGTTGGACTCGACGATCCAGTGGGTCTCTTCCAACCTGGTTATTCTGTGATTCTGTGTGATTCTGTGGAGGTTTTTAAGGTGAGGGTGGATGAGGTACTTAGGGGCATGGTTTAGGGATTGGTGAGAATGGTTGGACTCAATGATCCAGTGGGTCTATTCCAACCTGGTTATTCTGTGATTCTGTGATCTTTTTCAGGCAAACAAGAAACACATGCCTAATGTCTATCAAGTTGTTGTAGGGATGGACCAGATGGCTCCTTGTCTTACAAGTAATACTTTGCTTGTAGCAATTCTTAAAGCCAAAGCATCAAAATATATATTAGTTTATCAACTTCACCGTGGCCTTTTTAGATTTCAATCCTTAAATAGTCACGTATGAAAGTCTATGTGAATGTCATGAGAACTATCGTGAGTAAAGAGGTCAAGAAAACTTCTAAATTAAAGCCGGAACTCCAATTTCAGCCCTTGAGCTGTACTTCCACCATTACATAACCTCTTCCATTAGATGATAAGCATTTTCTCTTTGAGGAGAAGCTATCGGGCCTAATGGTAAGCCAGCCATGCTGTAGTGCAATAAGCTGTGGTTCACACTGTGCTCCTAGTTTTATACAAAAGCCCTATGCAGTTGACCTGCCAGGGACCAGTTTAGTCCATGAACACTCCAGAGGAGCATAGACTGTATTTCCATTTTAAATGCATTTGTACACTGAAACCACCTTTTCCATAAGTAGATTTTTTTCCCCACAAAGTTAGGCAAAAACATCATAATGATAGAATTTCTTCATCCTCTAGCATCTTTACACTGGACACCACCAACATCCAGGAATACTACAAAGGCAGTACATCTATAAACATGGCGATAGTCCAAAAGCTCAGTGAATCAAGCAACTTTTCATTTTAATGACAATGACTTCTCACATTTTCAATTATTTAAACATATGATTTTCAGTAGATACATTAGAAATGGCCTAAGAAAAACGCTTCCATGCACCTAAAATACATCATCATCTACAACGCTCTTAGACAAACACACAGAATATATACAAAATTCAAGTGAAACAATTTTTATGCACCATAAAATCTGATATGCTTCACTAGCTAAAAGTAAATTGTTTGCCTTTGGAATAAACATGCTTTTACTCACAATCTTCCAGGCAATTAGCTAAACAACTGTTTTAATTAACACTCAGGAATCTATCAAGTATAGAAATGTGCCATTGCTGATAAGCAACAGTTACAGCCTGTAGTCCAAGCATAAGGGAGAGAAATTCTAGCTTGTTTCTAAGTTTATTTATTAACATCTTGCCAGACAAGTTTCCCTACCTTAAAATTACAATAATTCTTTTTCTGCTGTACTGTAGCATAAAGAATAATTAGTGCAATGCCAATGCGAGTACAAACAGTATGGTGCTGCTTCGCCTACATAGGAAACAACAGGCAGCAGAAGTTAGTTATGTCTTACTCTTAAAAATTTAATTCTGCTTGTCACATAACACAGAAAAACAACTGTGTTTTTCACCTGTGGCAGCAACCTCAGTTTCCCTTTGCTAATTCTAACTCCCCAAAACCTCCCCCTCCTGTAGTTTTCTGCCACCCCAGGGAGCCACTTCCCATTGGTGGCAAGAGCAGCGCATGAAGGAGCTACGTCTGTGGGGAGCCCACTGAGCCAAACCAAAGAGAAAAGCAACACATGAATCATAAACTGAGTCAGATCACAGAAGACTCAATTTTTAAGAAACAAACCAGGCTAAAATAAGTTGAACTGTTTTCCATCATTAACAATTTCCTTAAAATTAATTGAGTTAACAGCCAGTGATCTAGTAAAAAATCAATCCTACATTACAGTTCGATTTCCAAAGCATGTCACACATGCAGTCATTGTACAGCTTTGTTTTGTCAAGTGCATTTTCTAAATTACACATTCCAAAGTAACAAACAAAGGCTTTTAGCATGACAAACTAATGTCTGACATTCATAGACAAATACCGCATACCATCTCCCTTCATTTATACGTTCTCCATGATGTAAGATCAATCACTCAGGAAAAAGGATGAAGGAGAAAAATAAAACCCAAAAGGGCAGGTCATGTGGGTGTTTAATCAAAAACACCTGTAATTTTAAAGCAAGAAGAGTAAATTCAGACTTCTAAGTGTTTCAGAAGGTGGTTGGCAAAATCTAATGGCTGCATTACAGAACCCTAGTCAAAAGCCTCTTTTTACATGTAACTCCAGGTTTTATGTATTTCACCTTACCTCTGAAGGACGATTAAACAACTAGAGAAAAGCAGATGTTCGTTTGTTTGTCAGTCCTTTGCATTCCTCATTCCCAGCTTGCTGAATTCCAGGCATTTGCCAGGAACAGTATCTGCCAATCACTCTTAAAGTGGATGATCTAAGCTTTTACCATCAATCACTTATATTCACTGCTGGATTTGCGGGCTGAGGACCTTTTCTACCACCAACTCAGCATGCATTAGAAGGCCAACAGTTTTCTGCCTTTTATGCTTACTTGTTTGTTTTATTTATATTTATTTATATTTATATAAGTCCCCAGATCTTAACTACTGAAGAATTCTTTACTCAACCCAGCACCTTCTATTTCCATACTTATTCCTTCTAAATCTTTTTTCTATATCAAATTTGCTATTTGTCTTAAAAGTGAATAGAGGATTTCTCTGCTACCACTGCAAATTCAGATTGAGTCAGGCAAAAGGTCAAGACACATCCACTCAGTCTCCTGAAAGCAGACCAGTAATGAAGACCTGACTATTGCAACTTAGCCAAGTGTTTCCCTGATTACGTTTGAGGTCAGGACCACACTCATGGTTTGCAGCTGTATTCCTTTGATGTGCCTACCAGAACAGCACTTAGTTTCTTTACTCCTACAAAGAGGAAGTACTGAAGAGCTCTGAGACAGAAAATATTCCACCCTACTCTAAAAAATTATGCCACAATGTGAAATACTTAGTTCTCCTTCTGACTCAGAGTATCTGAGAGTAGCGGTGCAGTTTTGGTGTGATACTATAATAGGAGCTGGGTGAGAAGATAAAGCTAGGAATTTGTGTGCTGAAGGTCTTCCATGTCAGTATTGACTTTGATGGGATTCACACCAATCCATGCATTTTCAATATATCAGACAAAATATTCATACTAGAATCATTCTCAAATCAATAATAATAGTTGTTACAGCAGTCAACACCAGAATCTGGCTCAGAAGATTCTTTTATAAAAGAACTGTGATAAGACATAGTCTCAGCGGACCCAAAGATAAGCTAGAATGACCAAACGCTGTTTGATGGTACCTCAGCAGACACGCAGCACTAAGCATATCCTGGAAGTCAGATGTCATCAAATACTGTAATCTGTGATGCTGATACACATCAGCTTTCGCATCTGCGCAGTGATTTTCCCAGCACTGTTCCCCAAAGGACCCACACTGATTTGCACCTCTAGGATTTATTCTCCACTTCCAAACAGTGGGAGACACCAACTGCTGTAAAGGCAAACACAGATTCTCTCCATGTCAGTCTTTATTCTATTGCCTGTTCAGTTAAAATGATGCTGAAATTTAAAAACAAAAAAAAACTTGGCCTGATTTTTTTTTCCTTTTTTTGTTTTATTCCCTCCTGAACAGATTTAAATAGAACCAGAGGATCTTAAGTTAGTCCATCTGACAGGGCCCTACCAATTCTATTCGAGTATAATTCCACTAAGGACATTGTATTTACCCCTGCAACTGAAAATCTTTCCCATTCCTCTCTTCCCTCATCTCTTCCATAAGGCATCCAAGTTAAATTTTCCCATTTCACAGAGGGAAGGAAGATTCAATGAAATAATTTTTCTTCTTGTTGCATCAATTTAAGGAAATGGATACCTATGAGCCAGAAAAAAACAGTGCTACCATTTGGCATCAAGGTAGAGTATTCAGTACCCATCCTACAAACAAATTACACAACTTGACAGCCACTGAATAGCCTGTAGTTTTGTCCTCCAACACAGTACAGCTGGCAGGAGATGATGCATGGAAGTGATTTCCTGCTTTGGATTTTCTTAAGATTTCTCAGGTGAAATCTGAGACACATAACGAAAAGTGAATGACCAACTGCACTGCAGGGAATATACTATTTTTTATTAACTACAGGGTTTTAATTACTCTTCCTCTACTAAGACCATAAGACAAAAAAGCCAGAGTATCAGTGCCACAGAAACCAGGAGGAGTGTTATAATGGTAATGCACTGAATTTGCACTTCAAGAGATTTGCCTGATACATGAATAGAAAAACAGTGTAGCTGTTCATGTTTTAAAACACAGCTTGGCAACATTTTGCTGACAGTTTACTATATAACTGCATCAATTTTCACTGTTGAAGCGCATTACTGTACAGAAAAACTAAAAACTTTTAGAACATGGGATAAGTAGCGACAACATGAATTAGTTACAGCTAAGATTTCTATTACTATTATAATTAATGTGTTTATTTGTCTCCCAGAATAGAGCACGGATTATATTTTACTACTTGACTTACTGTGATGGTAAGAGTTTTAATACGTCACCTGGGCCCTACCAGATTTATTCATAAAAACCTAGAAGGCTTCACCAGAATCTGAATCATCTATCCTTATTTGCTTTTTACCAGTTACTGTAAAAAATGTTATAAATATGAGGCCAGTTTGTACAAACTGAGAAGACACAGAAGTTGCCAGCTTAAATAACGAAAATCGTAAATGTATTTCAATTTATTTGCATTGGTTAACTAATAGGAAAACACAGCTCAATCTCTTTTGTCATTGCATGGACAGTGCTAGTTCTTTAACCAAAAATCCTATATAAGAGGCTCAAAATGCAATAACCTCCAAGTTATTAGAAACAGGCTTTATGTTATAGCTATTGCTTGAATACAGGGAAGTTGTGGATGCCCCATCCCTGGAGGTGTTTAAGACCAGGTTGGATGGGCCTTGGGTTACCTGATCCAGTGGGATGTCCCTGCCCATGTAGGGGGGTTGGAACTAGATGATCTTTAAGGTCCCTTCCAACACAAATTGTTCTATGATTCTATGTGATCTATAAGTCTGCTGAGAAGCAATCTTCCCATGATTTTATGGAAGATGCAGTGCTTTTCCACTGAGAAGGTTCAAGACAGATAATACTGCTACTCTCCCTCTGCTAAAGTAAATGAACCCTGTGGTGCAGTTGCCCTTGCAGTGTGCACTGTCCTATCTGGATGCAAATCCGTCCCCCCAAAATCTGAACCAAACCTCTTGTGTCTGTATCTGAATGAATTGCTTATGGCTAAATGAGTAAGCTAAAGCAATTGTAAAGAAAACAAACAATTATTCTTGGAACATTCCTTTCAGATTGCCATTAGATCAAATTAAATCAGCAGGAATTTCTCCACACAAAGCCAATGAAGCATTTAATATCCTGCTGAAACAAAACATGGCACACCAAGCTCTCCTATAATATCATGTTAAAACCAGTCTCCTATCTTGCCAATGTTACAGCATTGTAAATAATGACAGATGATGTGTATTTCAGGGACATTCAATTTTCACATCCTCAATTCACATGTGATCTTGAAAGTAAATATATGTGCACCTTTTGCACACTACCCCCCTTGCCACAAAAAAAAGAAAAAAAGTGATACGTCTCACTTTCTTCCCGATGGTGAAGAAGGCAGCCAGGTTGAGACTACCAATTCCCATTCTGGCTATTCTGTTAATACGTACTTTCGTACTTATGTAATATTTACATTCTGTTATTTCCCTTCAGCTTTGATAGCAGCAATAACGACCTGTCCTTGCGGAGGGCAATGATTTCCCCTGCTCACAATAAATTACTGCCTTGATTTCCTTTCCTATCTCATTCACTTTGCCTGCTCTTTGTGAAGTCAGGAGCTGGACTTGACAATTCTCCTGGGTGCCTTCCAACTCAGGATATTCTATTATTCTATGATTAATACTCTTTGCTAAACAAACAGTCAATTAAAAAGTTTATTCTTTTGAATTTTTTTAGGTCAAATAAGGATAGAAAGAACAAAATAAATAAAGAACAGCTGGGATGCAACACTTGGGATAAACTGCTTTACTCCTAGGATAAACTGTTTTGTGGGAAGGGGGTTGTTTTCCTTTTTAACTAAACCTTCTAGTAAATGTTATTTTTCTCATGCATCACTCAGCTCTGAAGATTACAGTGATTTTTAAGGCTTTGTTTTTTAATTACTAAATAAAGTCTTAATGCACATTGGGCCCCCTTGCAGGGATCATCAAAAGCACGTCAGCAACTCTAAAAAATTCTCATAAGTGATGGTCTGCTGCTCAGTCAGGCCCTCTAGGAGTCATTAATTGTCAAATTTTGCAACAGTCTGAAGATTTAAGGACAAGTCACTGTTTACCCTACTGCTATCTGGTCACCCTAATTTCTCCTTCCTTTCTCTAGCTTTTACTGGAATATTTTCCTAGATTTCAAAGATTATCCAAATTTCAAGCAGAAAGGGTTGGAACTAGTCTGGGTCCAAGAATCACTTGTTCTTTCAAATTTCCTTGAGTTCCAAACAACCTACATTCTCACACTGCACTAAGGAAATTCATACCTTCCTCATATAAAAAAAAAAATTAAAAGTGCATTGAAAGACAGTTTAATTAGACAGTTTTAATTAAGAAACAACAACCTGTTAGGCAGGCTTATTTCCTGCTTCTACTCCTTTTTCCCCTGCATATTTCAAAGAAATCTTCAGCCAGACCTTATGGTCCCTTCCTGAAACACATCTAATTCCACAGAAAACTCTTAAGAACATATTTGCTAAATTAATATGTAGAAGTCTCTCCTGAGCATGAGAAATGTTAACTTTTCAAAGAGCTGCAATAAAGTCAGGATTTCAGATGGCTAGTGGCTCAGCCTGAAAGGTTTGCTCCAAAGCAGAGAAACTAGGGCTGCCAAATGAAGTGCACGTAAATGGATGATTGTTTTTGACACTGACAAAACAACCCATTTTCTCTAACCACATTTGGATAAATGAGTAGGTTTTTAAGCAAGAGCAGTTAAAAAGAGATATGCCAGTCTCAGGTGGATAAAGCAGCATCAGCACAAATGATAAGACTTAGAAAGAAAAAGAAAAGTTAAAAGCAAAGCCAAGCTGAAAACAGTTTCTTAATGGAAGTTCTGCACAATCTGTGCTTTGCTTAGTTCTCTTCAGGGCACAGACTATGTGATTTGTCTCTATCTTCCACAAAGTGCTGAGTTGACGTCAGTGTTTCACCCTTGCAACAACTGTGGTGTAAATGGAAGAATACTGAACTACAGAAAATAGTTTTATTTCATTCAGGCAACTTTCTGCTAGCTAGAAAACCATAGTAATACCATGGCTTTTCTTGCTATGTCTTCCTTCTCTGACCCATTTCCATTGGACTAAATCACAAATAAATAAGTTGTCTGGCTTAAAAGTAATATTCTACTTTTGTATCTATTTCTTTAACATATGAAATACAAAGACTGTGTTCCATGAATAACAGTAATTTCTTTATTTCAGTAGAAATTTTTGATAGAATTCAAAAAAATGTCTTTCATTCCAACAAAGTAAACTTCATACAAAATGTGGGGGTTTAAAATATTTACTCATTTTTGTTCTCCAGTCAAATCTATGGGGAAAAAGACAATCTTAGGGGCATCAAAAAAAAAAAAAGTATATTTTTTCACTGCTGGCCTGGGTGCAATTCGTTCCAACACAGTACTCCTATTAATCCAAGTCAATAAAAGTCAGTACGTTGTTATAAGAACATAATCCTGAACTGAGAATATACCTGTCTCTTGAGTATTACAAAGAACTGGTCTGGAAAGATATCATGAAAGTGTACACAATACGCTCCAAATTCCAGGGCTACACAATACACCTTTAAATGCTATTCTGCAAGGCTAAGTGATTTCAGAACTTAAAAATGTTCCATTTGAATTAGATCCTTTAAGGATTAAGTGCAATTTGCCTTTGGTTTATGTAATACTGTACAGCAATCACACAGACTAATTTAGAGATTAAATTTATTTCTCTGTTGTAAGGAAGATAAAGGCTACATTGCAAATTGTAAAGGCTGCTTTAAGTGACAGCTAAAATTGAGCAAATAATTCACCTTGAATAATTTCTGCACTTACTTTTAATTTTAGTTCAAGAATTTCTGAGAAAAGATTAAAGTCTCTCCAACATACCTGTTAACTCAAATTACCTGACAGAGTTCCTCACATGGTTTGCTGTTACATGCCTGATGTTCACAGCTATACTTGCTTGTGATTGATAAACAAAACTTATGTCACAGGCTGTTCTGGTTGAATGATCAGCAACAATCATGTTTCTTGTATAATGTAGGTGGTTGGCTTTTTTAACTTGTAGTGCCTTATTTTATAAGGTGTGCTTTTATCAAGAACTTGGCAAGTTAGCTGAATGTGAAATTGAAAAAACATCATTGTTATTCTACAGATTAGAAAACTGAAAAGTACAAAGAAGCTAGGGAGGACACATCTCCTAAACATCCTTCAGTAATGTGTTGGTCACATTATGCAATGCTGAAGGAGAAGAAAGTCCAACTCATTTAGAATAATGAAAAAGTTAGTTAACCATATCATTTCTTATCAGGATAGAGAAACTTTCAACAGAAGGCTTCACAGGCTGGGGGAGGAAGGTACACACATGTAGAAGGAAAAGGATTCCTTAGTCCAGAAACTGAAACACAAAAATCGATACATGTTTATCCAAAATGAAATATTAAGGAATCACAAACAGATCCCACTTCATTTTACTTTCCTCTCTGGTCAGAAATTTCACAAAGAAAATGACAGAGATCAACTTCAGTGCAATTCAGAGAAGTGACTCAAAATTAAAGAAAATATATACAGATGCGGAGGGAAGAGGATCAACAGGTACTGTCCCAAGAGAACAGCAATAACAAAATATTTCTAGTCATTCAGACAGCAAGAGATCAGCCTCATTTACCTCATTTAGGTAGCATCCTGCACCAGCAGAGATTAGGGGTTCAGGTTTCCCTAACACTGATTTCTCAAGGAATCTCGGCCAAGTGTTTCCCAAAATAGAGTATTATGATAAAACTTGTTAAGTTCCTGGTAAAGATGAGGAGAAAATCTGTACCTTTAAAAGTCATTTAAAAAATGTTATTCCAATGCTTTTTACCTATACTGATTAAACAGCACAAAAATGTTTTGAGGTTTTCTTCTTGTGATGGACACAAGAGAAGGCATTATGAGATAAAAAGTGACACAAACTGAGAGGCTTTAGTTTGTTCTACACTTTTCATGAACGTGAGAGTTCAGCATGGCAATAGGCAGTACATTTTTAATGTGCAACTTAGAAAAGCATAAGTTGCTAGTATCATGCAGTACTGAAAAGCAAGGTGATCCCAGAAGAAATGAGAATCAATTATCTCCCTACCTTTCATCTTTTTAATTCCTTGTGTGGCACAAAATATTACGAAACTGATTCCCCGGAACACTAGATTCATGCTACACTATATAAGCAATCCTGTTCAGAAGTAGAGAAAAACTGAGCTCAGCATATTTATTAGCTCTCTCTTTTTTCAACAGACATTCCTCTTAGGATAGTAAAGTGTATGCGTTCGGGAAGACTAAGATTACTAAATTGTTTTATTGTCTTCTTCCAAGCTGCCACAAGTGGCAGGTATTGGATTAATCTACCATGAGAATTTTTCTTATCACAAAAGGGCCTGACAGAATCAAATGATAAGTATCACCACCTCAATGCCCCAGCCACCCCATGATTCATCTACATCTATTAAATTATCACCCTTTTTTCCTAGCTTTGCCTCAGAATGTTGTTCACACCACTATCAGCTTCTTTTTAATGCCTCCAATCTAAAACAGTCATTCCAAGTTTACGCAAATCGGCTTTAAATTTGTATATTACTTTGACTTCCTAACAGACAAATATTATTTCAACATGAAATCCCAACTAAAGCTAATGAGAAAATTTTCCGCAAAAGTGGATTATTATCACGGGGTGGGAGGGAGGAAGGGAAGCCACATACTATAAAAATAAGTTTTTTGAACTTCTCATTTGAAATTCCATTGAGAAGACATGTGGTGACACAGGAAGAACCTCAAGAATGATCAGGATCCAAATGCTCAAGTAGAGTTTCCATTGACCAGAAGAAACAGGGTTGAAGGAATCTGCTGGATATGATATGATTGTCCTCCGTATTCATCTATGTGGAACAGGAAAAGCAATAAAATATACCTCACCAGGCTGTGGTCAAGCTAACTTGACTGAAGCTTTTTAAAGAATGAGTTAAGTGCTTGAGTAGAAGAGGCTATAAAAAATGCTGGGTGCATCTATATTTGTGCATAGCTGTGAAACTCACCCAAAATAGCAACAACTTCATCATCCTGGATTACTTCCAAAGACCCCGAAACCACAAAGCAAAGGTTGTCGACACTCTCGCCAGCATGGTAGATCAGGTCTCCCGGGGCACAGTGCACTGTCTGAAATTCCATGGCAAGTGCTCGAAGACACCCATCACTTGCCAGCCTGAAGGCTGGGTGCTCCTTGAAAACTTTGCGGTTCAGATGCACACAGATATCTGCTCTCATGTCCTTAGGGCATATCTGCAAAACCTGAGAAGAAAATTAGGCAATCAATTTCTGTGCATAGCTTATATGTATCACACAATACACACAGTTTAAGAACTACTTTCTTTCTTTGTGCAAAATTTCAAAACTCACGCTGTACATTTATTTTTGTATTACTTATACATGAGTTACAATAGGTGAAAGAAAATAATGTTTTAATCTCAGCAGCATGTTCTGCTGGATACTGAATTAGCAGGATAAGGCCTTGGGTTTTTAAGACAATAAAACTAAGAGCACAGCAGTACAGAAAGTGTGGAGAAAAGCTTCCTGAAGGGTTGTTTCTAGTGGGTAGGTCACCCCTTTCATAGGCAGATTCCATGAAAAGCCTGCACAAATCATATGTTCCAAAAATAGAGAGGGATTAAAGACATTTGAGAGTCCCAGACAAATAGCAGAAGACTTTCATTTGTATTGGAGGTAAGATACATATCTTCATGGATTCATTTTAGAATCTTTCAGCATTACTAGCATTTTCTAGACTTATAGGCTTTGCTTTTAGCTCATTATTTACACCTTGGCATGGCTGCAGTTAACACTGAACAGACAAATTTGTGGCCTACAAAATAATGAGAAGACTGATTCCACGTGAAGTTCATCTTTAAATGCCTGCCTCACCTGTAAAAAGCTGCAGTGCATTACACAGCAGCACAGCTACCACTGCTCTGTCACAGGAGCAATATGTTTTATTCATTACATGATATTTTAGAAGTTATACACAGAGATCAAAGCAACCTAACTCACATCTGACAGTTTAGGGACTGGCACAGCCACTAGTCAGTCTTATACCCGCTAGCTTTTGCTATGCAGATGAGCGTTGATTTATTTGGTTTACAGTCATCGCTACTGGCAGTTCATCTATACACACAGCAGTTATTGAAATCAACATCATATTAAGTTCTTTGATGTCCTGGTAATTTGAGACTTTTTCCTTTTTATTAAGATAACTCTCAAAGGCTACAATGAGTTGTGCTTGGTTTAGTTATCTTCTTGTCTCCAAAGGCATTCTTAAAGCATTTCTCTCCTTATCAGAGGAAGCCAAGAACAAACTTTGAAGATAAACTTAAACAAATGTGTTTTACATAGCATTTTTTTCTTGTTGCTTTGTTAAAATGATGAGAGGAGCTTGTACCAGGGGGTGAATAGAAGCACTAGCATTCTATGCATCCTCAGAAGTTTTTTCTGCACCTTCCTCAAATGCACCTACCTCAAATCCATAACCTTTCACAAAGGTATTTAGTGAGAAAACAGGCAGAGCAGCTTCGAGTCAGTACTATCCAGTACTAAAATACCATTTATTTCGGAAGAAAGTATGACAGTGCTTCCCAGAATCACGGTCTGGGATCTAAATGGCAGATATACTGAAAACCATTCAGGAAAGCAAACAGTACCCTGTGTACCCACTGGTCTCCAGACAGCCCAGTGCAAGACCACATCTGTTCTACTCTTTCATAGTGATGCTTTAACAGCTAGACAGAAATGAGACTGTTTGCTCTTTAACTGCATCATCTACAGTTTAGAATACTTAATTAAGCTGCCAACCAAAAGGCTGGTGACCGGATCATTGGTATGATTTCCTGAATGAACCACCCCACAAATCACATCTCCTTACAAGAAAAATGTAAACAGCAACTAGTGCCATAAAAGCTGGAAACTAATATGAAAGCAGCGAGTAGTTGCTTTTGTACATTTTTTTTCTGGTAAAGGGTCATTTATTATTTTAAAAGCCACAATGGGAATTTCCTTGTAAATTCAATGAATTACAATGATAACATTTGCCTCACATAAGGCAAATTTCAAACAATACGCTGTTATTACAGTAATGACTTCCAGCTTTCATTAGTATCTTTAACCTGCACACAGATTATTACATTCAAATTCTATGAAGACAAAACGAATTTTACTTTGTTTTCAGGCCCAGAGAGTTGCAAACAACCTCACACAACAGAAACATTGGAAAAAAAAATCTCATCTGAAGAAATTCTGAGGTTGCATTAGAACTTAGAACTTTCTATTTAATTATTTTCTTTGTTTATTGAAAAACAAGCTCTTTCCTTCATCATTTTTATACTGTTTCCTGACACATGACCAGCAACACATGTAATTTTACTACTAACATATGTATGGAACATTGCATTTCAAAGTCTAAAGTGAAGGGAAGCTAGTACTTAGAACTATTTAAGGAATATTTGTCTTCTTTACTAAGCAAGTACCTCCTGTTTATTTTAATGAAATGCTTTCAGGATGTGACTTGTTTCCTTGCAGTGTAATTTACTTACCTTTTCTGTATCTATTCCTCTGGACATTGACCAGGTGGAAACGATGTAATCCATCACACGTTCACTCAGTCCTTTAGGGACCTGGTAGAGCTTTAGAAAGTCCCGGACACTGTTCAGCATTTCATGATATCTGTTTGTGTTAGCATACATTTGCTGAAATATGGTTGTCACATTACCAAAAATGGTTGCATACAAAAGGGCTGTAAAAAAAAAAAAGAAGAAAACCAATAGATATAACATAATAAATGGTGATGATCAGTTTGTGTTCCAGTGCGCTTTAGAACTGGAAATGCCAAGCCCATAGAAATGCATGCAATATCAGTGCTTTGTTAGGAAGGCCTAATGAGCACAAGCATTTTATCAGTCTCCTTCTGTACTACAAATTGAGGACCACTACCCACTTTAGTGATGGCAAGTCCTGCAACATAGAGTTTCTGAAACTCATTTCTGTGTCTTTGTCCATCAAACAACTCAGTAGTATCCAAACCCTTACAAAACCATGCTAGAAGATATAAGGATTTTAAGACAAATAACTTGACAGCAAATACTTTAAAATTGCATCTCTGGTTCATAGCGCCTGTGTTGAAATGCCATCAGTGACAGATTCCCAAGGTTTAAGTGTATTACCACAGTAGTAAGCTGAGTCATCATTACCCACCTCAGTGTGACAACAACAATGCATCAAAGCAGAAGATGGAATATGCAATAAACAGCTACCATGGGTCAGTGATTTATCATTGTAAGTTTAATAATACATACAAACTCACATTATGTTTCATATTCTTCAAGCAGAAGAAAGGTAAGGCCTAAGGCAAGAGCTAAAGCCTTCAAATGCAGACCAAGTGATGCACAGCCCTTCTAACTACATTCAGCATAGTCATGAAGGCAATTGGTTCATGATGGGTTTAAGAATAAACATAAGAAAGAAAAAAAAGGCAATAATTCCAGGTGTGGAGAGAAAACACACAGGACTTGCAAAGATCCACCTGCTGAAGCCCAAGACAGAACAGCAGGCTGATGGCAGTCTCGACGTTCATGTTTTGATGGCTTGCAGAGACTGCGACTGAGGCTCCTGCAGCCAATCCAACCCTGAACGGAAAGGAAGGACAAAAAGCCTCAAGGGGAACGTCCTGTGTTGTGAATCAGGTCAGTAATAAGTGAGAAGCTTGCTGTAGAGGGAGAGGAACAGTCAGAGAGCAGATAAGCTGCTAACCAACAGTAAGTGTTCTTGCTGAGGGAATTCTTCCTCTTTATCATTTCAAGTCCCCCAAAACAGGTACCAAATTGTCAGTATATCTTCCAATCAAAATAATTAATACAGGATTTATATTTAGAAAAAATAAGAGACTATTTCACCTTATCTAGATACCCCTTTGGCTATTTATTTCCTCCTTCACCACCACTTTTTTTAAAAAGAAAGTCCTCATCCCATTCATTCTTTTGAGAAGGCAGTTATTCATTCAGATCAGTGTTGTGGGCAGTTACCCTTAAGCCAACCGGGATGCTTTACAGTTTTATGGCAAACAAAAAACCTTTGATAACATGCAAGAGAAACAAGACAGTCCATATCCTGCTTATTGAGAGATCTGAGTTACGTTTAGATTTGCTCAAGGCCTTTACACTCCTGATTCTCTACAGAACTCCTTCTTGGCACTATATGATTTCTTTTCTTTTTATGAATCCCTGTAGTGACTAGTTCTTCCCTTTCCCAACTACTCCTCTGTACAGACAGGTATAGAAATATATATGATAATGTGCAAATTCAGTTTAAAAATAAAGTACAAAGTATGAGCATAGGGACCAAAAACATACAGATTATTTCTCTCTTGAACCTTAACTTTTGCATGAGCTGTATCATACAAGGAAGTCTGATGCAATGAGCATTGAAGAAAGAATAAGTGCTTTTAAAAACAGATTTACTATAAATACTCCTTAATTAAAGAGCATTTTGTACCTTTTCCAAATATGTCCTGCTTTGTTCTCTATTACCTACCTTAGGCTCTACTTACACTGACTACTCCCATGTTCCCTTAAGAGAAACTGAATCCAGGCCCCCCAAAACTGCCAAGTCTCGCTGGCAAGACACTACACCAGCACAAAGCATCCACAAACAGCGTTATTCTGCCAGCCACCGTAACACTGAAAACAGGTGACAGATCAGGAAGTAAGTCACAAGCAAATTCTTCTCTGGGGATTTCTGGGTAATGGTACTTGTGCACACACAACTATCTCTTGCCCGCTGGTTCAGTGTCTTGGGACATAAAGCTTTAAGCCAGCAAAGGTAAAAAAGGAGGCGCCACTCTGTCCCATTACTGTCCAACTACATGAAGCCTAAAGAAAAACCACAAATTTGGTTCTTCATCTTGACTGTTATGAGGCGAGTTGTCCCGCAGCAATTTCCATTGCAAATTGTAACTGCTATGCTCCAGTATGACAATTATGTTGGCAAGAAGAATTACTGCTGCATACATTAATTTTTTTTTTAAAAAATCCCAAAAGTTACATTCCTTAATTTATCATTAGCTAACCACTTTATTACTGTTAAAGACATATTAAAGCCAAGGATTTTTGCAGCCTAATATTGGGTATATACATTAGCATATCAAGCATTGACCTCTTCTGCATAGAAACAGCTGGCTGTGTGCCCTTCCCTCTTTTCAAAGGAATAATGAAATGAACCCACTTGGAATACACCACAGCCCCAGAAAAATTTCAGAAACACACATTCTACTACAGGAATAAAGTTGGGTGATTTATGACAGAGCAAAATCTCCAAATCCTTGCTTCAAGGCTGACCAAACACTTGACATCAGACCACTACCTTCTAACGGCAATAGTGCAGGTCATATGCCAACTTCCAAAGGTCCCTGGAGCCTTTAGCCAGAGTTTGTAGCACTGCCCTACATACTCTGTAGAATACATGAAACTCCTTAGCAGTCCCATGTGCACAGGATCACAGGAATTAAGAAGTATTATAAGAGGTGCAGGAGAAATATCCTTGTGTGGGATAGATTCATCTCAAACAAGGCCACGTGTGCATCACAGAAAAGTCACACACAAATCTGACCCAAAAAGCTTCCTCGGATGCACCTGATGGGATCTGTGTGGTGGTTTCTGAGAACTGTCTCCAGGACTAAGCCTGTAGCAACCATGCCTGTACATCAAACAAGAAGAAAATTCCTTCTTCAGAACAAGCAAATAGCCTGTTCTAACAATGCATACAAAGCTCCAGCACACTGAGCAGACAGCAAGAACCTCCTCTCCATGACTGTCTCGATCCTTCGGAAAAGACAGAGACATTAATATCATTTTCTCTCAACAGCCAAAGAAAACACATTGTCTCCAACAATGTGGCTACCTATTTACAATGCAGCCTGTGTCACTCCATTTAGTCAGTGTTTAAACAATGTCAAAGATAAAAGCATAGTCATTTCAATAGCCAATTACCTGCACAAGTGAATCATGAAGCTCAGACACAGGTTGGAAAGGTCAGCAAGTCATCTGCTACTTTTAATGATGTAACAAATAAGAATAAAGAAATAAATACAAGTCAGTGTAGGTCTCAGCTATCACAATACAAGATCTGATTTTAGAATTATAAGAGGAAGAATTTCTATCTGTAAGAATGAGAGGTTTGCAATTACCCCAATTACAGATATAACTGCTGCATGCGGTTCCTGATATGAATCATCAGATTGATGATGATTTGTTCAAAATGCACTCATCCAAAGCCCTTGCATACAAAATGCGTGCATAAGAACCATACAGCAACAAGTGAGACCAACAAAGGCTAGTGAACAATCTCTTATATCTCACCCCCAAGACCTGCAGTGCTTTCTAAAACTGAAGTGCCTTCATTTTCATTTTCTGGAAAGCTGATCCAGAAAGTCGGTCTGTCTGCATGTAAGTTTCAGTTAACAACTAAAAAACCAAAACAACTCCCTACATGCCTAAGGAGAAGCAGTGCTAACTTAAAAACTATTCAAACAGCAAGCACCTGAATTTACAAATAGTACATTATTTAAATGTATAATGCACTTTTGTTTCACTAACCAGTTCCTAGTTTACAACAAATCATTGATTTCATAGATGGCTGAGAGAAAGCACAGCGTGAAAGCCCAATACACTGTATCTCTTCTCACTGAAGTTCAAACATATTTGTAAATTAACCACAAAAATCTTACACCTCAAAGGCATTTTTCAGAAAACACATTGTGAGGTCAGACAAAATTAACATTGATCAGATAAAAAGAAAAGTAGAAATTTTAACATTGATCAGATAAAAAGAAAAGTAGAAATTAATAACTATGGATTATAACATAATTATATGAGGAAAAACCACATTGTTTTAAAATGTACAATTAGAACAATGTTAGATCTTGTAATTGCTTGAGATTAGGGGTCTTGATTAGTGGTATAATTATGCCTACTTATGGGTAAGAGAGCATGCAGTTAAAACAAAAACGCTGAACTGTTAATTACAGTTTGCAAGCAAATACCAAACTGAACGGGTATCTATCAAAAAATTGTTTGCAGAACTAGGTTTGACACAATTGTTATTTGTACTCTTGCAACTTGAAACCAGAGCATCTGGAGTAAGATTCACTTACTGAGTACCTATATAACCTTCTAGTATAGTACAGAATTTAATTAGGTTGCCCCATTTTCTATCAAGATAGATGCAGAGTTGCTTTATTTGCCTCTCTTAGGAAGCTTTGGATATTATGCAGTTTCCTATTTGTAATCTTTTATCAGTTTTTTTAATACAATGTATAGAGATATAATTTCATTTAGCTAGAAAAGAATAAATGTAAAGAACTTAGCCATAATCTAACAGTTAAATTAATATTATGCACTTTATGAATTTCCAAACTATAATTACATAACATTTTTACATGGCACACCACAAATTGCAATTGCTACTATCTTCTTAGCATGTACATCAATTCCTTAATTTCACAACTTAAGGGGAAAAGACATTTTTGAAGTCCCAGAGGAGCTCTCCACCATGCAATTCAATGACTGTTAGATCCTGCTCTTCCCACAGCTCTGTATTGTCCTCGACTGAACTGATGCACTGCTCCAACTCCCTGCTTTTTCACTCCACCAGCTTCTAATTTGTATTTCAGCTCAGGCACCCCACAAGCAAAAGCAAGGCAATAGCAACAGCAAATATCAAAGAACTAGCACACTAATATCAATCGAGTTAAGTCTGAAAATCAATTCAACAGCAATGACCAAAGCAGAAAGCCAGAATAGGCCATGAGGAACATGAGCATGAAGCTATGTGGCAGAACCATTCAACTTCTAAAATGAAAGATGAGAGCTCATCTGAAAATTCTTATTAAACTCTTAGTCAAATCATACTTCAAATCCACTCACGCTTATCATCACATGTGCTGAAATCACCCTGCTGATGACAGATGGGACACAGAGCGACCACACTAGGCTCCAGACCCAGTGGAAATGTCCCCCCTGCAGAAGGACAAGCCACTAGCGAGGACACAGTTGATAAGGGCTGAACAATAGAGCATCAGAGACATGATTTTGTTTCCTTTTTCCATCACCAAACCAAAAAGAATGGCAATGAAATGAAAGTCAGGGACATAAACAAGAGAACAGCTGCTCTAGGAAGCCACTTAAGCAGCTACCAAAGACTAGAGTAGTAGAAACATCTGTGCAACTTAAAATAGGCTGTCTGCAGCCTGCAAGGGCAGAAAAGGAAGAGTTAAGAACAGCTATGAAGAAAACACCACAAACAGCTCCCACTGCTGCTCTCCTCACACCCTTTCCTAACTCTACAAATAAAGGCAGACTGCTACTCAGCAACACAGACCCACACACAAATACCTCCTGTTATCTCAGGGATCTGAAACCACTTACATTTTGCCAGTTTAAGGCTTAATATGGAGGAAGTAAGTGTTGGTACAACACCAAACCTTCCAGGGATGCTGAACACCAGAATCTTTAAGGATGCTTCAAAACTAAAGATTTTTTTTTTAAATTTTGATTTGATCTGGTAGCACCCACACAGCTGGTAGCAGCAATCACAGGTGGTTTGGCTCATGAGAATTTCACAGGCCTGGGCATCGTGGGTACCACAAATTTCTAACAGGTTTTGCTTTTGCCTTCAGCATGTTTGGGCTGAAATAAACAGCATGGGAAAACATACAGACCAAAATGGATCAGATGAACTATCAGAGCCAAAGTGAATATAAGCCAATAAAACAAACTTCAGCACCAGCCTTGCAAGAAAACTCTCCAACACAAACAGCTCAGTCTAAACTCACAGTGATGGGCCAACACCAATTTGCACTCTATGAGTGTCTGTATCTTTGATCCAAAAGCCTGCACATAAAAAGAGAGGATGAAGGGGCCCCAGCAAACCATGCAAGGAAAGGGTTGTTCCAGGGCCAGGGCTCCTACCCCTGTACAGCAGCACCTGTCTAAATTAACAAAGTCCCATGAATTAACACTGCAAAGTCTGGATTTTGGCAAATTAAGAAGTGTCCAAACAAATAAAATGGCAAGAATACTGATTTACAAAACTCATCACTCATTTGTTTTGACAGCCACAGTTTAGTGTTATATTTACACTGAAAGTCACTAACAGTCATCCAGAGGGGGATTTAATGGCAGACACAGACTCTACACTTTGCAGCCAATATGCTTGCAGAAAAGCAGATTACTAAAGTAATCAGATGCACAACAAGTCAGGACAAGCCTGTGAAGACTTGGACATGGTCTCAGCTGCAACATTAAGGAATAAGACTATGGTCATACATAACATTTGTGCTGTAAAGGGAAGCCAAAAGACAACAACACAAACATGACACTGGAAGGAATTAGAGAGAAGAGCATCCTGGATACAGAGAGACTTCAGGCTGGCAGGCTTTGAAATCCTTTATCACAAGCTTCTCTCACCTTCAGGAAAACAGGGCTGCATGTACTTATTCTATAAACAAACAGCACTTGCAGACCAATGAGTTCTATCTGCCTCTTCTCACTTAAATTACCTGAAGGCATCAATATTTCTGCAAGGCCCTGTACTTCCACTGACTTGTTAGTCCAAATGGGGTAATATCATTTTACATTCAACGGTGCATCATACACTATCATACAGATTTATGTTCTGCCTCAATTTACAGGTAAATTCTTAAACCTGCCAGGTTGCCATGACTAACTGCAAACACAATAATGCCTAGTAATTAATAGAAATTAGGGCCCTAGCCCTTGATACAAAAAGGACTTTCATTAATCAATGAGTCCACAGAAAGTTCCTTGCAGGATCAAATTTTATTTCAGTCAAAACACAACAATATGGGATAACAAGAGTAGCAGGTAAGAAGATTTGCAAGGAGAAAGGACTGCATGATTACTCAGAGGTAAGACTAGAGAAAAAGGAAGACAATTCCACAGAAATGATGCTTTCCAGTTACCCCTCCAGGTCTTATCCCCCACAAGAAAGTTTCATCTCTGATAAGGCAAGACAGAATGGTCAGGAAATGTAGTAACTTTCACAACTATTTTAAAAAACTACATTTTCTGTGAAGAACAAGATATTTATCAGAACATCTTCAGGAGGGTCATAAAGGGTTTTAAATGTGGAGCAGGATCTTGATGATGCTTTGGGGTTTAAGCACATGTACTTCACTGAATACTAAGCCTTGCTCTAGATTAAGCCAATTTGATTATCAAGAGGAAACTAACTGTACAAACAGATTACAGCTGCAAACACCATCTGTATTCCAAACATACAAGGCCAGACTCGCCAGTGGGACACTTGTATCAACAAGGGATGACTTCAGCTCAGTGTATTCACTACCAGGTTTTACCATGACAAGAATTATTAAAATGGCAAAATCTGATTAAATCCTCTGCAATTTGCAAGAAAGGACACTATTTTACTGTTTTGTAGAATTTTATGGACAATAAAATTTAAACTGCCTAGGAAATTGAAATGGATTTCCATTTCATTTCCCAGCACTAATGAACAGATCACCATTTAAATGATGACTGAACCATTTAAGGGCATCATTTTTCTTCTACGATTTATACAGGGTAACGCATGGCCATTTCAATTACTTAGTTAAAATTAAATCTCGAGATACTGCTTCTAGGTTTTTACTGACTTGCACTCATATGAAAGCTTCTGCTTTGAAAGCTGTTTTTAAACTACCCTCAACTTATCTGAAATAGTCACTCCCAATTAGAAGCAAACTTTTTAATTTTTAAAAGATCTATTACTGAAATAGACCTACACATGAAAAGAAAAAAAAATTAAGAAAAGTTTAAAGGCGTGAATAAAAAGGAAACGTTGTTCTCTTTTCATGTGAAACTACTGACATACATAGTTTCTATGGTTCCTGTTTTTACCCTATTTCCTCTATGATTTGTATTATGTTTTACACAAAGCCTTGCAGGAGGGAAATGTAGCAAGGCTCAAGGAGATTGTGTTTTATCCAAAGTTTCTGGCCCTTTCCCTACAATGCTGCTGCATGTTCTGCTGGGCTTTGTAAGCGCTGGCTCAGGCCCACTCCTGTTGGCAATTCCTGAATCTGATTTTGCAATAATCTACCTGTACCCTGCAAGAGTTAAGAACTGGATCTGAATTTTGCACACCAAAGCCAATATCTAGGTCTTACACATACTGAATTCTGCACTTCTTCCAATCCTTGATGCAACACAAGAATTTGATGGCTAAAGTCACTTGCTGACAACTGCCCAACCAGCATTCTCCAGTGTGATTCTTTTAGTTATTGCTCCATAACTTGTTTAATACAGTATCTTATATTCAAGTAAGACATTTAGAGTGATCCTTTGTTCCCAATGATAAATGGATTCACGTAGATTTGCAGCAGTTATTCAGCAAGAAATGCAGTCAGCTACTATATTCAGATCTGAATCGACCAGTTAAGACTACAAGGAAGAAGGACCCAAGGCCTTCACTGAGGCTGCAGTGGTCTCCTTTCTCATTAGGCTTAAAAGCTCAACTTGGCTATGCACTTAAACAGGCTTTAAACACTACTCCACAGGCATGAGCATGTATGCCTGTGATTAAAGTTGAGGACATAGTTAGGAGAAATACTGAGACAAAGCAGCTCTCTTCGACCACTCACACTTATCCACTGACTTACAAAAGCTTTTGCTCTCTATGTGTAACAAGTACATCACAGTCTTTTTTTTAGGATTTGTCTTCTCTGAGAACAAAAGAAAAGGTAAAATTTTAATGCTTATAAATTATCCCGATATAAAAACAGAGTGGGATGAAGGCACTATGGTTTCACTGTGAAGAGAACAAGAGGTGGGCGGTAGAGTGCTGGCCTCAGCCAGCTGATGAAAACAACTGCACAACTCTTGTCCCAAAGCTTCCAGAGAAGTAACTTCTGCAGATTAACTGTCCTCAGAATAAAAACCTGTCAAACAAAATCCTCAAAACAACAAAAAATGTGTAACTGAGATGAAGCCTGGGTCTTCTGTAGCTTACCTGGCTTACACTCACTAGCACCCTTCAAACTGACTCTGCTCCAAGCAATCACACTGCAAAGCAACCAGTGATCTATGTATTGGCTGCATGGGTTGTTAATCACCAAGGAGCTGTCAAGCCTGTTCAGTTGACAGGCCAGCCAGCTACAATTAAGAACATGTCAGCATCTGCAGGATGAACGGATACCCAAGTACCCAAGTTAAGGACCACAATTAATTCTCAATTCAGATCAACTATGCTGTGAAACTAAGCCCCTAAAGCAATTGCACTTAAATGGATTGGGCTGTACCTGAGTGCTTTGCTCCCCTGCAGCCCAGACTTTGAACTTTCTGATGCAAGAATCTTGGTAAGCCAGGCTCTGGGAGTGGTGTTACTTCAATAACCACAGAAAGACTGCAAGATACTCTTCATCTGACACTGAGTGACCTGACCATCCCATCTTGCACGTGCACACCTTTTACTTCTGGCTGCAAGAAGTACAAACAAGTTATATAACTGTAGTCCATTACAGGGTTTCCAAACACTTCCCAAACAAACCTAAAGACAAAATGCTCCAAAAGCTTCCCTCTTCTGGTGTCATTAAATAATTACAAATATTTAATGGTATTTATAACACAAATAAGAATACTGAAGTTTTTCATTATGTTGAGTAAGCCAATGAGGTCTGAGATAAAGATGACATTCACAGGTGAAGATTAATTTGAAGTGGTTAAAGAATAATTGTCACTGGAATGACTAGACCTGAGTCATGCTCCTCCTACACACTACTTGCAGATGTGCTTGCAGACCAAAATCAATAGGTACATATAGTATGTACAGGAATGTGAAATGGGGAAAGCTCTTAAGACAGCTGCTTCTCTAGGAGGCCTGCTTTACTGATGAGTGAAATGGCAGGTTAGCGAAGACACCTATTTCTTGTCAAATAACAAGTGAAGCAACTGTTTGAGTTTTTAATGAGAAACCATAGCTGATTGGATGTGAGAAGAATACTTTTCTCTGGAAGGGTGAAGAGGGTTACAGCCTAACTTTTGGACACGGATAATGATTACTGTTTCTATGATTGCAAATGTGAAGATGCTTGTCTTCCAGGCTGACTCCGCTGTTTTATTAGAACTCAGCAGGACTAAAAGCAGTAGTAGAGGCAAGCATGCATGCAGCTGGGAGTTCTACACCTAACTTCTAAAAAAGATACATAGCTGAATTCATGGACAGATGTTATTGCATAACAGGTACTGCCTAATTTCTTTTTGAAGTAAACATTACATAAAAATAATCTGACATCTAAAAAATGTCAGGTAGCTCTATTTTGTGCTTTGGTGAGTTTGTTAGCAAAATGCAAATATATTTGCACAGTTACAAACTTGCACAGTCAGAAGTAGTGACGTAGTAATGTCCCATGGGAACCTTTTCAAACAATTATACTGCTCGTGCAGTGCCTGAACAAGTGAGGCACACAAGAATGGCATTTGCAGATGGCCAACAGAAAGTGCAGAGGGGTCTCAAAGGTAATGAATTACCACTGTCAGTAATTTGCAGCTACAAACTTCATCCAGTAGTCAGCCACACAAAATATTTACTTGCTACGGGAAGAATGATTTAGGGAAGACTACAACTATACTCTCCTGCAACCAATCACAGAATCAGAATCACAGAATAACCAGGTTGGAAGAGACCCACTGGATTGTCGAGTCCAACCATTCCCACCAATCCCTAAATCATGCTCCTAAGTACCTCATCCACCCTCACCTTAAACACCTCCAGGGACGGTGACTCAACCACCTCCCTGGGCAGACCGTTCCAATGCATAACCACCCTCTCCATGAAGAATTTTTTCCTAATCTCAAGCCTAAATCTCCCCTGGCGGATCTTGAGGCCATTCCCTCTCGTCCTGTCCCCTGTCACTTGGGAGAAGAGGCCAGCTCCCTCCTCTCCACAACCTCCCTTCAGGTAGTTGTAGAGAGTAATAAGGTCTCATCTCAGCCTCCTCTTCTCCAGGCCGAACAACCCCAGCTCTCTCAGTCGCTCCTCATAAGATTTGTTCTCCAGCCCCTTCACCAGCTTCGTTGCTCTAATGTACATCTAGGATACAAAAGACATGTGTTTCAAATCTCAGTGCAGCAGAATAAACCTGAACTCAATTCTCCCATTTTCCTGTAGAGTTCCTTCAACTTTAGGTGACTGGGTATTTTGAGACAAAATGGAAGAAGAGTTTTCACCATTAGACCTCTTCCAGTCTCCATGAATACGGCAGGGATATGAACCAAACATTTACATATCCTTGGAGCCTTTTAACCATGAAGCAATTGATTAAAATGTGAGAGGCAGGTATCTGGCCACAAACACAGACGTCTCTCCTCTCACCTCTCCACAGAATAATCTATATTCTGGCCAACATGCTCCAGGAAGCTTTACTTGGCCAGCCCAAGCAGGTGGAGAACACCTACTATCCCTAAACTCCCACGTGATCCTAGGAAAAGTCTAAGATTGCTTCATATCTGTGCATCAACAAAGTCTTAGGAACCACAGTGATATACGCTGGCTGTAGCAATTGGCAAAAGTTGACAGAATCATCAGGTGTCAAATCTCAGAGTAAACTGTTCACCGCTGTGACACACAACACATAATGTGAGAACAATGGTTCCTCCTGAACTGAAACCCCTGATCTTGGGATTCCAAAATAAAAAGTACTGACAGTTCAGATCCCTACTCTCTAGTGACACAACACTGAATCTAGCCTATTCCTGCAACAGTCCCAAGGCAGCCATTAAGGACACGTTCCTTGATACTTTTTGCAGATAAGGGATAACTTCAAGAACATCAGAGGACTTCCAGAAGAGGAGTCTTCACAGTTATCACAAGTCTTTTTCATGTTTAAACACTGAAGACTTTTCCTTCTGTAATTCTCTAACACATGCAGTATCACCTAAGTAGCATCTACTAGACTTCCTTAAAATCTTCCTTTCCATTGAGGGAAGCAACAAGATAATCTTACAGCTCATACATAGGATTTGGGCAAACAATTATGGTAAATATATTTAATGTCATTTACAGGCATTGAAGTTATATAGTTAAGAAGCAAAAACGCAGAAATTCATTTTAGCACTTAACAAACAGTGGTAGTAACCTGCGTGCTCATCTTTTCAAAGCTACGTGACATGAAGAACTATTTGCAAGCTGTGTGTGATAACATGAATATTCATTTATTGGTCGTAGCAACAAGGCAAGCATAGAATGCTTTTCAACAGCTCAAATTTTTGTTATTATATAGCTACTACTAGCTGACACACATTAATGCTTCTTGACAGAACACTTATCTCTGATGTGTTGCTGTAATCAATCAGCACATGAGCACCAGGCTATAAAAATATTTTTCTGTCAAGCTCACTTGAAATGCTTTGAATGGTACACAGCCTCAGTGTTGGGGTTGGGGTTTTTTTTTAGGTTTTTGGGGTTTTGTTTTGTTAAAAATAAGAAAGCCTATCTTCAAACGACACAGCTAGATTTTCTGGATAAGTGCCTCTTAAGCTGACCCTAAATATCAACTCCTGAGGCTGAGCATTCAGGATCCAGTCCCCATGGTTTCAGCTCCCTCTGACAAATGTTCCTCTGATGGATAACCATCTATCCTGCCTTTCTTCATCCACCCTACATATACATACCTATTCTTCTTAAAACCTTTCACCTCTGTCAAATTCTTGTCAACTGCCTAGCCCAGAATTACTCTTCATGCTTCCTTCCAGAAGTTCTGCCTCATTGTTTCCTCTCACCTGTTCCAATTTTCTATTCAATACTCTGTCTTCTTCTAGCCTGTGAGAAACCTGTCATGGGAGCAGTGATTTAGCAGTCTCTCTGCATCACAGAGCCTGCAAAACTTAAATCAACAGTTTAGCAGACCCATCAAACAGGCTGCCAGACCTCCGTGGCCTCAATAGAGAATCCTAAGGACTAGGAAGGAATTGCAGTTAAATTAGACGGTCATGAGAATAAGGATTCTTCACAAGCTTGAGGAGGGGAGGAAGGGGAGCAACAGGGATGCAAGCTTAGATAAGTAAGAGTGGAGGAGAAGTAGCAAAAGAACATACATGAGGTCAGGAACATGGAACACAAAAGCATCAGATGACAACTGAACTGGTGAAAAATACAGAGAGAGTTTGAACATCCACTTTTCTGGGCAGGCTTGCCTTTACTGATACCAATATCCTCGAAGTCATAAAGACACACTTCAGCAGCCCAGCAGAGGGAGGGAACATCTACACAGTGGCATGGTATGTATAGAGCACATTAAAAGAGGGGCATTAAGTACTACCAAGACGTGAAGAGTCAGAGAGGCCAGGCAAACAAAGCAGACACACAGAGCAGTTTGCAAAAGGTCACATGGGAGGGCATGTGAAAGAGCTGGGAACTCAGCCCAAACCTGCTAACTCAAGTCCTATCCCCTGTGCACTAGCCCTCGCTGGCTCCTGCACTGTACTTGCAGTATTTTTCAGCACTGATAAGGAAATGGGTTTGTTTTGGTTTCTTTTTTTTTTTTTGCTTTGCCCTTTGTCCATCAGCTTATTTCCTTGGAAGGCCATAACACCCATTTTCTGTGTCCAGAGCCTCCTAAAGCTTCTAGAGGCTAAGAAGCACCAATTCTTTCTGAACATTTGGTAACCAGCTCCCAGGAGAGAACAGAAACACTGTCTCTGGGTGTATCTCCATCGCTCTGGGAAAAAGAAATTGTACTGGAAGCCTGTTTAAGTCAGGATAACATTCACTAAGATCAGTAAGTGAAATGCAGCAGTAGTAGGCTGAGCTGTGGCTAACAAGCATCCGTAAAAGCTTTCTTTGAAGTGTGTCAGCATTGTGAGGGCAATGCAAGAAACTTTAGACTGCACAAGTCAGACCGCAGAAACACAGTGACTCTAATAACAAATAGTATGGTGAGAACGTTGTTTTTGCTAGAAGCTAATGAAAATCATAGAATTGTTAGGATTGGAAGGAATAAAATCACAGAATCATAGAAACACAGAATGGTTTGGGTTGGAAGGGACCTTCGAGATCGTCCACAGTTCCAGCCCCCCTGCCATGGGCAGGGACACATCCCACTAGATCAGGCTGTTCAAGGCCCCATCCAACCTGGCCCTGAACACCTTCAGGGATGGGGCAGCCACAACTTCCCAGGGCAACCTGTGCCAGTGCCTCACCACCCTCACAGTAAAAATGTCTTCCTAACACCGAATCTAAATTTCCCCTCTTTCAGCTTAAAACCGTGACTCCTCATCCTATCACTACTCTCCCTGATAAAGAACCCCTCCCCAGCTTTCCTGCAGGCCAGAAATTGCACATTTTTTTATATTTTAAAGAAAATAACCCATAAAATTTTATTTACTTTTCTCCACTTTCTTCAATGCTGAAAGCTTAGGCAATAAGTCAGAAAAAAGAAAGAATAAATACTTCAGAACAAGCCAAGGGGACTAGACAAATCCAGAGAGATTGTCACAGAGAACAATAACGTTGGGTCAGTATTCCTCATACAAACCCTAAGTAAACACACTGTCACAAGCAGGGTGTGAAATTCTTTGTGCTACTCTACAGAGTGGCAATAAAAAAAAATCAAGATCTTCTGCACGGTCACAAGACTCTTTACAGCTTTTTCACTTGCTCAGCTTCATCATTCTGCCATCAGGGACAGCACACATCCATCCAGAGATCACTGCCCCTTAGTTTGAAGGGGAGTAGACACCGGTTCTTCTGAGCATGATGCCAGTATCTTGAACCTTTTTTTTGCTCCCCAGTTGTGTGGATCTATCCTGCTAGGAGTCTTGCCCATTTTAACATTATTTTACTACCACTGACAAGGCAGAGATGTGAAATCCTAGCCAGTTTTAAATACTGCCCCATTCCATGCTTCATCTTAGTGTGGTCTGAGAATGGCACAGGAAAGAAGGAAATTGCTCATTAAACCATTTTTTACTGGAATGTGTTTTCATGTTCCTAATCCAAGTGCAGGAGGGAGTAAACACATATGTGTATCACACAGCAGGCAGAAGATTCTTAAAGGAAGTCTTTTTACACTTCACTCCACACATTATGAAGATGTTTCCACTTCCAAACGATGACCACTGTGATCTGAAAATCTCCTGCAGCTAATGGCCAGTCCTGACTCCCTCTGCTGGTACTTGCACAGTCTCCTCTTCCTCAGCCTCAGAAGAGGAGCAATGTCCTTTAGTGTTTCCAACAGCAGTTTGATAGCAGGATTGCATTGCCACAGCAATTCCAGGAACATTTCTAAATATTTAGTGAAGTATTTGGAAAAATACTTTGGAATCTCTGAGTGTTCATTATCTCTGGGTTTTTTCTTTCCTGTATTATACAACCCTTATCCTGTCTGATAGAATCCTTCCACCTATACTAAAGTTAGAATAAATTAAGTTGCAATAAATATAAAACCTTTATTTACCTTAATCCATGGTTTCATACTCCATATAAAAGGGACAACTCCTAATAAAAGTCTTTTAACGACCCCACCCCCACTTTATCAAAATTAAAATAAGAGTGAAAGCACAGAGGAAGCTTTAAATACTAAAAGTTGCAAGCTGGAAGTGTGGAAGCTCATTAAAAAAGCAGTGCACAAGAACGCTCAAGGCAAATGCCATTCAAACTTTTTCTACTTTGAAGTTATTTAATCATCACAGCAATCACAAGGGATAAGGCAATGTGTAAAGGAATTGGCTTCTCTAGGCTTGCTGCTGTTCAGTCTTCCGGAAAGGTATTCACTGTAAAAGTGCCATCAATTTAAAATGCTTCTCAGTTCTGAAAAGCAGTCTTTCTAACCTGAGGCTTGATATTTCAAGCTGCAAAGCACCCTCAGCTGTCACAAGCCAAATGATACGGCACTTCTGTACGCCCCCAAAGACCAGAACCCCCCAAAAGGGGTAAACTAAAGTATTCAGCCAGCAGAAATACTTGTTTTACACACACACAAACAAAAGCTAAATGCCTTCTTTTCTGTGTGTGTCACCAATTCCAAGAATCCACCATTAAGACAACACAGTTTCTGCATTAATTCTTCCTGCTCATTCCCTGAGCATTAAAAGCTAAGTTAGCAGTGCAGTATCAGGAAAGTCTATGTTTCCATGTAATATGCATTTGCATGGAATAGCCCAGTTTCCTTTTTCACTGGATTTACAGTGACTTAGACCAGTCTGCACAGATTGGATGAAAAGATGCTACAAAATCAGCCCAGAAATTTTTATAGGCATATACATTGTTACAGTTGCTACAACATTGTGGACTAACCAGTTCTAGGCATATGCTCAAGTACTCTAATTTAAAAGATAAGGTGCATTCTGCAAAAGGTGTAGCAGCATCATTGTTACCATAAGTCTCACTCCATCAGATTTACAGTCTTTTCTGGCTAAAGCAACCATTTCTTCATTGCTATCTGTCAGCTAACAATCCATACAGAAGAGCTACAGTCTCCCTGCTTTCAGGAAAGCCACAATCTGACCTTCCCAGCTGCATGTTCAATGAATTCCTGTGAGGGAACACAAGTGTGATTTGATTACAGGTAGTTGGGCTGAGCTGAACAGAGGTACCATCTCTGACGTTCTGCTTCTAGGCACAAATTCTTTGTATAGGCTTCATATGTAATATATCTCATTTCTAAAACACTAACCACCTCTGTATGCCCACACCTACTTATCCTTCTAAGTTACTGCCAAAGTACCTTCAAGAAGGCTACTCAGCTCAAGAACTAACACAGACCACCATGTCATTCAATGACACCATCTACCCCAAGGTTCCCATTCAACAGCCCAACATTCTCAGAGTGTATGAATTGTCACTGTCTGGTCTAAAGAATCAGTCCAAGGGCTGGAGCTTTCACACACAAGTAGACAACATGATGAGTGGGAGAGGACATCAATTATTTCACTGACCAAGTCCTCTACCTCATCGGTAGTTCAAGAAGAGCATAAGCCAGGCACCCTTCACCTGACAAACATTGAACCAATACACTGACTCTTCTGCAATGAGGATTAACAGCCACTACAATATCTTCATGCAGAAGATAAAGGAGAAGCAACCAGAACTGAAGAGTGCAACATTTAATCAGTGGCTCTCTGCCATTACCTTCTGACAAGAAGTCAAAGATGCTATATTTCTTTTCTACCTTGAACTAAATTAAATAGCGCTTTCCACTGAAAACCCACATTCTTACTGATTTGTACCAGGCCTCTGCAGACATCCTAATCAGCAGAAACACCAAAATTCACTGCTTATTTCAGTACAGCTACAAATCATGGAAATATTTCATGATGTCCAAACTCAGTATCTTCACTTTCCTATCATACTTATGCCACTGCTGGTTCTGCCAAAGCTGACTATGGACTTCGTTATGGCTCAGGTCTCAAATTCTGTCCCTTTGCAAGCCAAAAACTCTCCAAAACAAGTTAATTGTATTAAAAAAAAAAAAAAAGCTAGACAAGTAAAGCCCTTGCATTGTTGGTACCTTTCTTGAGAGAAGGTTAGGAATTTTTTCTAAGAATTCTCCTCTATGAGTATTCTCTTGCTGCCAAATCTCAGTTTCCAGCCCTGCTGTTCTTACATATCTCACTGAAGATCAAAATCTTGTTTTGTTAAATGCACAAACAACACCGTTGCTCTCAGAAATGGCTGATTGTTACTATCTTAACTGAGAAATTGAAAAGTTTAGAAAGTTAGGAACATGAGTCAAATGGAAAATAGAAAGAAAAAAATGTGTAGACAACCCTAATTATAGATGTTGCCACATTTTGTTTCTAATACTATCATGATGGCAGCAGACAGATAATAGCAGCAAAATCTGAAATGGCATGAAGAACTCCAAACACAAGCAATAATATAAAACATATCATCAGTCTGTGCAAGGCACAAAGCCATCAGTAAAAAAGCTCTTTGTTTTGGGGTTGATTTTTTTTCTTCTTTCTAATGGGAATACACTGGTCCAATCAAGCTGTTTTGAATTGATGATCATAGTTGTTATGCTCTGTTTACTTGTCTGATTGTAATTTTTAAAGTCCACAGTCTGAATTACAGCATACCCAGTGTATTCGCTACACAATGACAGAACACAGAAACAGGCATAGAGATCATGTGAGGAATACAGAAGCACAGTATGGTTTTGTTGTTGCACATATATCAGCACTAAGCTTATCAGCAGGTACTGGAAAGGTGCAGCCATCTCCCTCACTAGAGAAACTGCATATCTGCAAGTTGCAGCTCATTCCTGACAGGACCAGAAAAATTAATACCAGCATTGAAAGTGCAGTTGTTTCCACAAATGACTAGAGGGTTTAAGCTGGCAGAATCAGCCTATGCTACTAGGCTTCTCTATTAAAGTTCTTAATTCCCATTTTAAATTTACAATCCCATCCAGATTTTCTCTGTTAAGCATCTTGCTTAGGTGCCGTTGACATCTGGGTACATACATCACTAACCTGAAAAATCATATACTCTTACACCCATTCCCTGTCTTGCAAAGTCAAGGTTTTCTAGTGGGTCACCAGTAAGAGATACTTACATTTTTTAAGGCCAGGTTCATTTTTTTTTTAGTCTAGGTGCTACAGACTCACGGCTGTATATTCTGTCTAGGGCTCACCAACATAAAGTCAGGTTTGCCACGTACTATGTGGGGAAAATCAGAAGTTAAACCACAAATTATCAAGCACCCATGAAAACATTGGTCAAAATAACATGCCAAGGGTTAACAGAAAAACAATGTGACAGCACACGAAATAGTCTCCAATTCTGCTAACAGGCAATTTGTTGTCTGAATATTCAAAATGGACATAATTTTAAAATCTGCCACAATAACATTATTGTGGGAGGAATAAAAGCATTTACAAGTAGAGATTGAGTCAACCTCAGAAGAAATCCAACCCTTTGATGAAAGACGTTTTGACCTCCTTTACTACCAAAGCCCTTGAAACACCGGTAGCTCCTGTAGGGCCAGAGCCTTTGAAACTCCTCCCAGAATACTTCAGGAACAGCACCACTGGATTGAGTGGAGGAGAAATCTGTGCAAAAGTAAAATCTGATCCTTAGGGTAAACAGGTTTTTTGAATTGTCTGTTGATCATTTCCTTCAGCTGGCACATTTATATGCTGCTGTCTCTTTCCTAGACGACCTGACCATTGAGAACTGGGGCACTGAAGAGCAACTTACTTTCCCACCTTAGGTACAGCTGAGCAGAGATTCTGGAGGAAACTTTCTGGTTTTCAGCTACAATTACAGCAAGTGCTCTTTTTTTTCACCTTAGATGAATCTACAGCCCCTTGAACTGTGAGACACAAGCAATCCCATAGCATTTAAAATGACCTGCAATTAATAGGCATTTCAAACAGCAGACTGTTTGGGAAAGTAGCCCTGCTTTACAGGAATACAGCTGATCCACCAGGCAACTGGCTGCTGATGGCAAGCTCCTTCAAAGCTGTCAAAACGGTAAGTACTGCTGTGTAGCTACTGAAGGACAAAACTTGCCTGTTAGCAAGCAGTGGGGAATTTGGCTGTGCAGCCTCAGGCAAATTTAACTGCATATCACCCATTTTTTTGCATCGCTGCATAGAAAATGGTACAGACCCAGATATTTTCCTCTTTAAAGCAGTACTCTGGCAGTATACGGTCAGAGGCAGCAATTACAGGAGGAAAGCAATGCTAGCAGCACACACACATGCACAAACACAGCATTCTCAAATTTAAGTTCTTTCTTTTTCTCCACCCATACTGCCTTCTGGAAAGCAGCTTCTTTCACTGCCCATTTACCCAGATTAATTAAACTCTTCGGCTATCTGCAGTATTACCTTAAAGACTGGGCCATCAAACACTCCCTGAATCCCTCTCCCAGGACCTACCCAGTCAGTACACTATGTTTGCATATTGTATGGGATATCTGTTAACACCCAAAATGCTATAATACAACTACAATACATCAAAAGCTTACAAGAAGCAGCATTTCCCAATCATGTGCAGCCATCAAATGCTTTCCCAGATTCCTTCCCTGCCTCTCTTCACTTCTGACCCTATCTCATATTAAATCTCTGCTGAAGAGAGATCACAGCCTTGATGTGGCTTACAGAACAGCTGTAGGAAGTAAAACATGTAACTACTATCAGGACAGTATTTATGTCACCAACACTGATTTACTTATGTTTGTGCAGGCTGTGCAAGGCTAGCAAGTTACTTCTGTTCCTGATCAATCCTACCACAATAGTCCTGCAATGCATCAGGAGAGGATGAGCTTCAAAGCCCACTGCTATCTTTCTCAACTGGAGGCAAACAGTTTGAGAAGTGTGGCTGCACTCAGGTTCTTTTATCTTCCCTGCTTTCTTGAATGCCTTATGCACTGGCCACTGAACTACTGAGTTGTACATTTCACTGTCCTGTGGACTTTTGCAATTGTAACAGTGTTCCATGTACTGAACCATTCATACCTTTCTGCTATAGTTACCTGCAGCAAAATATTTTCCATCTTAAGCCAAATTTGTAATGGCTGAGAGCATTTTCTCCATCTCTGGCTGCCCAATGATGCAACTCAATGATCCTATAAAACAGTAGTCATCTCTCCACGCTTCTGTATTACTGAAGTCTGTGTATGAATAAAAGACAACTCCGTTCTGGATCTGAACTACATCCTCATGAAGGGAGATATCTTTTGTACTGGCATAATTACAGCCAGGGTCTCATACACTGTACAGTACAACAAAAAAAAAAAGTAAAATAAAATCAGTATAGCCAACTGGCCGTGCTTACTTCAGCATGCATTCTTCCTCACATAAGTAAACATCCCAAATGCCCTTTCCAATTCTTTGCTTCAAAGCATCATTCTTCAAACCATGCTCTTTCAGCCATGAAGACTGAAGAATAGAAATATTGTTCATCTATTGCCATACAGGTTTGTAACTAGTAAGAAGAAACAACCATCTTAAACATGCACTGTGTAAGATTCTGGTTTTTTGGAACCAGCCAAAAAAGAAGTTTAAGAGTTTGAAATGGAAAAAAGAAGAAATCTTAACTTCAACGTCAGGTTCTATTTCAATGTCTTAAGACCTGTTCCCTGTTTTGTCCACCCATCCATACCCCAGCATGAAAGCAAAAGAAGCAAGGGAAACTCAATAGCTATATGTTTATATCTCACAACTGTCAGTGCATTGACCAACAGGAGCCAAAAAGGTGGATGGTCAGCTGCACTGCTCTTAAAGGACAACCTTCTGATGCCATCAGCTGGAAAACAGGAGCATTGATCCACTTGGCAACTTCGAGTTGTACCCCAGGAGATGCATACAGATTTCTGCCTCACAGATACTGCTCTTTCTGTACTTCTAAACGAACTGGAAAAGCTCTGATTGATTTGTCCATTGCAGGTTTCACAAGGAGTGTGCTATCGTCTCTTACACGAGCAAGAAAAAAAAAATCTGACCCACCTGCATCTCCCCTTTTCCTGTTTTTTTCCAGAAAGCTCCCCTTACGGTCACACAGCATATTCCAGTGCCATTCCCAGCCTGTACTGGGAAGTCAGCATGCTCAGGTATCTCTCAGAAACCTATGCCACTGCAGGCAGCATGTGGAAAAAACAGAAGAAACTAGAAGACTAGGTACAGCCACAGGGAGATGGCCTCATTGGGATCATAGAGACATGGTGGGATGGAATGGATGGATACAGACCCTTCAGAAGGGGCAGGCTGGGAGAGTGAGGAAGGAGACTTGCTCTTTATTTGACAGAGCAGTTGGATGTATGGAGCTCTGCCTGCAGATAGTTTAGGAGCTAGTCCAGAACTTATGGGTCATGATTAGTGGGTAGACCAACAAGGGTGCCATTGTCGTGGGTATCTGTAGTGACAACTATTTTAGCAGAACTTTGAGCTCAAGTTAAGACTGATGCTTCTTTGAGAAGCAGGTCCATCCCAACCTGCCTGCACAAATCTTTATGCATAAGAAGAAAAAGAAGGGAAAACAGGGTATGGAAGGTAATACCACAGGTTAAGACCTCAGCTGGGTAAGAGACTCAGCTCATGCTACAGGGCACTAGCAACTGGATGCCAATGCTTCTTCCAGAGAGCTTCTCTCACAGCTTCCTGTAACTTATGTTTATTATATACATGAAGGCTCAAAGCAGCTTTAGACATTGTTTGCTATGCATGACCAGGTCAGAATATTATAATAAGCCAAAGGTGGCACATAGCTAGGTCTTCTCCTTTTAGCTGCCCCCAGTTAGTATAGCCACTACCTGACACAGTGGGATGCTCAAAGTAATTTGCCTATTTGTTAACTCCTCTATGATTTTCCTGGAAGGTTGCTAACTTTATGTGGAATAAGGTTGCCTTCCAGAAGAAGGCGCATTTTCTCCTCCTACATTCTGTTGCCATTATCTCACTATAATCCTACAGTCACCTTACTTGCAAGGAGTGTGAGAAAGCTAGTTCCTGGAAATTTTAATTTTGGCATACTTAATGCCAGTTAAAATTGATTTTATAATTTTCCCAGTCATTGAAGAAAGGATTTTATGAAGAAAGAATAACTAGTATACATTTGCATCTTTGCAATATAGGAAATCATGTTCCTTCCCCCTCCTTCTGCACGAAAATTCACCAAACTTATGAGATGCTTGAAGTCAAACAAATATTTAAGGAATAAGAAGTTCAAGGGATTACAGCTGATAATAACTTCTCTCTCTAAAAGCAAAGGGTCAGAATAATGCAAGTTGAATATCTTTTCCAGTTTCTTGTTTCTTATGAAATCCCCTCTGTGCTAAAAATAACAAAAGACAAAATCAAACAAACAAAACCAACAAACAGGATGAAGCTACTACTGTTGGATGGCAAAACTCGGAGCAGTGACAAGCCCAACAATGAAAGTTTATGCCAAGAAATGAGAGAACAGTAGGAGGAAGGAACTGGTGGTCCATTATAGGAAACTGGAAATGGGAGAATCAGATTTGAGATGCACTTAGAATCATAGAATCATTGAGGTTGTAAAAGACCTCCAAGAGCATTGAGTCCAACCGTCAGCCACCACCACCATACCTACTAAATAATATCCCAAAGTCTACATGCTTTTTTAATATCTCCAGGGATGGAGTCTCCACCACCTTCCTGGGAAGCCTGTTTGAACACTTCACCACCATCTCGGTAAAGAAATTTTTTCTAATATTCAACCTAAACCTCCCCTAGTGCAACTTGAAGTAATTTCCTCTTGTCATATCACTTCTGTGAACTGTGGATATTGTACTATTTCCAACTACACAAAACCATTGCCAAATCTGTGTGTGTGATAAAAAAAGGAAGCATTCTGTCCAGAGCCATACAAACAAAGTGTCACTGTAGACCTGACCATTAGGAGGAAGAATTCCTCATTTGCCCTCTGAATGAAAGGTGTGACAGATTTTGAAAAACGAACATTAAATCAGGCTGGTTCAAAATTGGAGGAAGTGTGCTATTTTCTATTTTACAAAAACTGCACTAGAGTACAAACTGTCAATAAGCGATACAACTATAAGAAATAAGCTGAACCACCTAGAAGCCCTGAAGACAGTTTAAGAACTGAAAACCCTGGCATTATTTTCCATGTTTTTGCAGTAAATTTTAATTTTACCAGAAAATAACTCTCAAAACAACCTCATTCAAGTTCCATTTCAAAGACTTTAATTAGTTCTTTATCTTAAGTTCCATTTTCCCTCCTTCATTTTGGCCTCTGAACACTTAGATGATGTTAGCAATCTCCAGCTCCTTCTTATTTTGTAGTGAACATCTCTCAGGATGTTGCCATTAGCACTGAAGAATCACTAAACCATAACCACGAATCATCCCACTCACCTGTGCTTATCATGTAATCTATTTTTTCTTTTGAGATAGTGGCAGGGGTGAGCAAGGTTTGCCTATTATGTGACCAGAAGAATTGTTTCCATGCCACCTGGTGCAGTTACAAGTTTGATTTCAAAGAAGGAGTTTAAAAAAAAGTGTTCCCAATTTGTGTTGATGTGCATAAAACCAATCAGGCTTTAATACTGCAACTATTTCATTCTTTACCATAAGATACTTCAGATTTTAGACCCCACCTGCTGTCAAAACCCTTTGATTAGAAGAATAAATTTTCTACTTTCCTTCCAGGAAAGAGGGCCTGTCAAAAAGCTACTTTTCTCCTTCCACATTTTCTACACCAGTTGCAGAACAGTTGCTGTACTTTGGGTAGAAGATATTGACATTTTCACCTATATTCCATATTTTCTCAGATAGGAATTTCCTCCATCTGGCTTCTGCTGCATATGATACAATATGATATAATATTATGTATTCAGATAGCAACCAAAGTTAAGATCTAGAATATTGCAGATCTTGGTTCCAAGACGTAAGCAACATGTGACCTTCAGCACCATCTACATCTTATAGCCCATTGCTTACCGTTTTTATAAACTGACAAATCTTTCTCTGTAATGTAAAAACAGCCAAATGCATTGAAACTCACTGATCTGGCAAGCACAACTAATCCCCATTTATTCTCAAGATGTCATGAGATAGCTCATCTGAGTGGCTAGGGACATTCCACGATGCATAAACCACCTACCTATTACAGCTAGGTAAGCTATTTCTACATTTTGTGTCCTATAGCAGGTAATGATTGGACACATTACCTTTAAAGCTATTAATGTTAACTTGCTGTTAATCACTACTAATCATTTGTAACCTTTTTTGGTTTAATAAGTTAAGTAAAATTTGATCTCATGTAGTATTCAAGAGTTTGGGCTTTTTATGCTGATTGTACTCTGTACACTCATGTAAAACCAAATCGCTGTCCAAGATTTCCACCCTTCACATACAGCTGCTGCTTAGCAAAATGCCTCCCACGACTGCAAAGAGAGATAAAAACCTGTCACAATTCTTGTGCACTATAGGTATTTAGCCATCGGAATCCAGAATAAAATTCCAACAAGACAAATCATGCTCTTCTAGATAATACTTGTGTGCCTCAGTAATTGAAGAATAAAATTACGAACTGAACCCCAGGGATTGCTGTACTGCATATCAAAAGACAATGTCTCTTACAGATTCTTGAAGATTTACTTCATCTGGAACAAAACACTCGTATAATATCTTGATTCACCTGCTTGAAATATTAGTTTTCACTTTTATGGTCATCTGCCCTTTCAGTCCATGTTCTGGATGTAACAGGCCCTTCCCTTTCAAACATTAACTTGAGTTAATGATCCTCTTTCAGAATTTCATAGAATCATAGAATAACCAGGTTGGAAGAGACCCACCGGATCATCGAGTCCAACCATTCCTATCAAACACTAAACCATGCCCCTTAGTACCTCGTCCACCCATCCCTTAAACACCTCCAGGGAAAGTGACACAACCACCTCCCTGGGCAGCCTGTTCCAGTGCCCAGTGACCCTTTCTGTGAAAATTTTTTTCCTAATGTCCAGCCTAAATCTCCCCCCTGGCAGAGCTTGAGGCCATTCCCTCTCGTCCTGTCCCCTGTCACTTGGGAGAAGAGGCCAGCACCCTCCTCTCCACAACCTCCCTTCAGGTAGTTGTAGAGAGCAATGAGGTCTCCCCTCAGCCTCCTCTTCTCCAGGCTAAACACCCCCAGCTCTCTCAGCCGCTCCTCATCAGGCCTGTTCTCCAGCCCCTTCACCAGCTTTGTTGCTCTTCTCTGGACTCGCTCCAGAGCCTCAACATCCTTCTAGTGCTGAGGGGCCCAGAACTGAACACAGTACTCAAGGTGCGGTCTCACCAGTGCCGAGTACAGGGGGAGAAGAACTTCCCTGGACCTGCTGGTCACGCCGTTTCTGATACAAGTCAGTTTTTTAAAACAAGTCAGTAGCACATGCTGATGAAAGTTTGAAAGAGCCATTACACTTCACTGATTTAAATGTACCTATAGAAATAAATGTTAGAAATAGCCTAAAGAAAGCAAAATTCTACACTAATAAGCATGTGATATATAAGACATTCGGTGAGAAAGTGAGACACCCACAGCTGGGATGCCCATTTGTTTTCCTTATTGTCCTCATTACTACTAAATAATTCAAACTAAAAATTCAGAAACACTGTGCAACGAAGTGGGAAAAAAAGGCAATTATCCATAACATTACCTTCCAGTACTTAAAGCGGGCACCTAGGAAAACTGGGGAAGGGCTCTTTATCAGGGAGGGCAGTAACAGGATGAGGACAGTTTTAAGCTGAGAGACAGTAGACTTACATTAAATATTAAGAAGAGATTTTTTACTGTGAGGGTGATGAGGCACTGGCCCAGGCTGCCCAGGGAAGCTGTGGCTGCCACATCCCTGGAGGTGTTCAAGGCAAGGTTGGATGGGGACTTGGGCAGCCTGGTCCCTGCCTGTGGTTGGGGCTTGGAACTGCATGATCCTTAAGGTCCCTTCCAAGCCAAACCATTCTATGACCCTTCCATGATTACTGTAGCGTGAGCTCTCTCCCACATGCCACAAAACTCAAATCATTAACACTTTCATCTTCTCTCCTGTCAAATAGAACTATTTTTTCTTCATATGCATATACAGTTCTTTCAGTAAGTTGTCCAGTGTCTTAGAGAGTAAGGTTAAGTTCTACAGGAGATGAGATTGTAAGAACCTTGAAAATAAAAAAAATTCGCAAAAAATCTCAATGTAAAAATTATTTCGGTTGAATTTTGCATGATAGAGACAGTGATTTAGAGTAAAACTTCCTGGTACTGTTTTAACAATTAAATTCTAGTATGTTATGAGGGTGGGCCATTAAGGCAAGATGGCATCATGGGGTGATTCGTCAGGCAAATACATGGAATTTTTATATTCTTTCCCCCCCCCAGAATCAAAAGCACATGGGCAATTTACCCTTGCCACTTGCAAATAGCATTTTGTAGGAGATTTAATAGCAATAATTTAATTTAGCTTTAATCTTGTCATATACACTTTAAATAATAAGAATATTGCTTACTCACTTTTGCGTAATAAGAAATAGCATGTCACAGTTATTTTTTATTTCCCCAAAACAGGCCCAGAAACAAAGTACTACCACATTAATATATGCACAAGAAATATTTTATTTATTCTATAAATATTGCTTTCAAGTGTGTTGTAGTAAGGAGATGACTAACCCCATATGAACGGGGCGCTCCTCGTATAGCCATAGTCGTTAGCTCAGATTTATTACAGCATTAGCACTGGTGTTGTGAACCTGAAATCCTTCCAGTCCATCTTAGCCTGCAGATGATGCTTTTTGTAGGAGTTCACTATTTACATACTTGTCACCTAAAGCCTGCCCTTTTGCTGGCTTTGACACCAGTGTTTTATATCTCCATAGAAGCAATCCTTAAAAAGTCCGCAAGCTTTGGACACCCTTATTCAGAGAGGAGGCAACTTTTAAGAGCTACAGTTTAGAGTTTGGAGCTTGTTATGTTGTGAAGTCTGTCAGCACTGACCGCAACCCTCCAGCATGCCCCGTCTGTACTGAATATCAATGATATAACTCTGCACAGGCCAAATACTTCAGCCCATCAGTGGGTCTGAAAATGCTACAATGACCTGATGCAGTCCCATGCTTACTAATGAGAGATACCGATGCGCTTCACTGAAAAATATATCCCTTAGGACTCAGCTGTCTGAAGAATTGTTTATATAGTCAAAAAGCCTAAAACAATGTTGTCTAGCAATTTTTTTTTTTCATCACATTGACTTTGGGGTTTTGGCAGAGGTTTTTTGCTGTGTTTTTTTGGGGGTGTTAGAATTTTTTTTGTTTGAAATACAGCGATTTTTTTGCTTTTGCTCGATTCTTTTATTTTTTTACTCATTCTTTACTTTTAGCAAGAAAAAGTGGGGTATTCTCACACTTAGAGATAATCAGGACAAATTCTGTGCCAAACAGTTGCTTAACAATTATACCAGTAACACACCAGCTCCTCAGATATCATAACTAGCTTCAAACAAGTAATAAAGCACAGCAGAGAGGGGTGAGGGAACGGAACTGGAAAGCTGATCCTACTTAGTAAGAAGAAAAAAAAAATTAAAATAAATCCATGCCTTTAAATTAGGAATTACTAGCTTGAGTAGTGTTGCTGGTGGCTAAGAGAGACAGGAATGAAAAGCAATGCCAAATTATAAGCCCTGTGGAAAGCATGCCAACAGCAACCTCAGAGGCTAGCAAGAAGTCTGTGGCATCAAAGAGATTTCTGTCATCTTGCCAGGGTTAGTGACAAAAAGCAGGTATCCAAGAGACCACTTTTGCAAGGCAAGGTTTCTTTTTCCTTTCTCAGCACGTCCCCAAATCAAAACATCACATTTGCAATAACCATGAATACAGAAAAAGTTGCTCTGGGTTTGAAGTCTCATAGGCCTTTGTGCTCAACCCCTGAATGATAATTCTCAGCAGTTTTAGGCCATCAACCTCCAGCAAAACCAATTTCAACATAGCCCTACCCCAATCCCTTAAAAGTGGTACTAGGTATACACATGCTTCTCTTATGTGATTAGATATGTTTGGTAAGTACCCACACAGCATGGCTATATCCATTTCCTCTAACAACTGATGAACTGCACTATGAGGGGAAAATCAAGCCTCAGGAACTTCATCAAACGTGGTGGTGCGATGCATCTGTATTTTGCTCAGGTATTTTGGTAACAGCAGTCTAGTTTTCATCAGTTCCTGGCTATCTTTGTTCACAAGAGCCTCTGAATCCTTCCTGCTCTTCTTCACAAAAGCACACTACTCATCTGTGAGGCTGTGAAGAAGCAACACTGACCCATGTGTCACAATACCAAGGTTTTCGTATACTTCAGAAAAATCGTCACATAACTAAGGGCAAACTTCCGTTCCTTTCAGCAAGTGTTGTAAATAAAACTACCTAATTATGTTTTCAAATTCACTTTCATTCCTGTTTTGATGTCAAATGAAAAAGAAGTTATTTACAAACAAAGCGAACAAAGCCGAGACAGCTACTCCACACTCCTGGGATCTGTGTTTACCTTAATCAGAGACAACACTGAAGTGCTGGAGGACTGCATGATGCTTGTGTTGCACAAGGTCAGTGAAGAACAGTGCGTTTGGTCACTGGTCTGTTTTAATTAATGAACCTCGTGGCTGAAAATTTATTACAGTATGTGTGTACGTGTGCCCTCAAGCCTGACCTTTTAACTCCTACTTGCTTTCTTTTTCCATAATCCCTCTCACTGTCTGGTCTAATTATAGTGCTCACAGGGGAATTTATGATTTAGTTTAGCATTCAAACATGCGCCTTTTCCTCAGTGAACTTCGCACTTTGGATGAACCAAGTACTGTATTTCCAGCAAGTACTCCAACAAGGAGAATTCAGCATGAACAGGCACCAAAAGCTTGAGATCTTTCAGTGCAACTGAGAACACTGACAAAAGGCTTCTGAAATGATATATTTTCCTCAGATGCTCAAAATCCAGATAGGCAAGCATCCATCAGTACTATGGTATGTTAAAAGTGGAAAATGCAAAGCATTTTTAGAACTGTTCCTCCCTACTTCACCTGCACAGCTAGGGAATTGCTGACACAGTGCCCAGATATGAAAACTGCAAATGAAAGTCCTTAGTTTTCTGCTATTGCTTAGGAAAAATAAACAATATGCAACCCAACCTGACAGCTTCACTGAACAAGATATACGAGAACTGTTATTTTGAGGCATACAACTCCATGGGGAAGAAACTAAAACCTGAAATGGCTTCCCCACCACCTCATCCCAGTATGAAAAATGGAAAATGCATGTCTTTCCACAAACCCAGACACTGTTTTTAAAACTGGTTTTATGTAACATCAGCCTCTCTGAAAGATGTCTATAGGCATATTCCCTATTAATTAGCAATTTAGTGGCCATCTGTGAAAAATGATAAGCAAATACATTTTAATTCATTTGAAATGAAGCTGAGGGGTTAATTGTTTTTACTTTCAGTAGCAAAACTCATCCTTCGCTCTCTATATATACATATACCTTCAAAGCCATGCAGGTCAGTTCACTGACAGATGTGGAGACAGTTTGGTTTACAAAACTATGATTCACCATACATTCAGAAAAATACATAAGAGTATGAAGTGCATATCTTACCACAAGAATCAAGCCTCCACAGAACAGAAATCCTTAAGAGCAGCCACTGTTCTTCCCAAACAGAAGTGCATTATTTGAGGTCAAAAATCAAAAGCATTTCTCACCTACCCACGTCCCCCTTCAGTGGAGCTGCCCAACGGACCATACATCCCCAGGGCTACACAATGAGCTTGCTGCGGTCCCTCATAGATCTAATTAGGGGTTGCACGTATTCGTGTCAAAATAACCAACAGTAAAACTCTTTCTCTTTGAAAACTGTAGTCACAATGAGGTCAGTAGGACAGTGTGTGCAGTCAAGCAGATACCAGGGCTGCTGAGACCAAGCCATGCTTTCTTGTACTTTGTCCCAAGTGTAAAATCAACCAACCCAGCTAGCCCCAAAGGCTCAATACCCACACACAGCTGATTCATCTCAATCATCCCTTCCCATCATCTATGCACTGATAATATGACTTACCCCCACTTCCTTCATATACTTTAAACTTTTTACTAGGCCAACATTTGCACTCAACTCATCCAAAACTCCCATTGGCCCAGGATACCTTCACTAACATATCTCTTTTTTTTTTTAAGTAAAAGTTTCCTTATTGTTTACCATAATGAAAGACTGAATAAAAAGGAAAACGGAAATGGTCTTCTCTGCTTTTTTAAACAGCTATCTGACATTATAGTGAAGCCCCATTACTAGTGGTCAATGGATCTACAAAGAGTTAATATAGCACATATTTCTTCCACAGGATCAGCTCTACAGAGGTAGTAAGCAGTGAGCAGAAGGGGATATATCAGTGGCTGAGCAGCAAAGAAAACCAAATCTTGTCTTACAAAAGGTGGAACATAATTGCCAAGTATTAATTCCATCATTCTGTGCAAAAGCCTACTAAACACATACGAAAGGACAGTATTTATAAACCGCTTCTGCTTTCAAATACCTGTAATATTTTGAGCCTTTCCAACACAAAACATCCTCTTTGGATGTCACCATAGTCCTGTGCTGACAAGCCCTTCAATCAGTTTGCCAGTGGAGAAAACAGCAATATACATCTTAAAATCACTTGTTTACACAGCAACTCCTCTCTTGAAAAAGAGAAGCTCAACAGACAAGGAGTCTAAAGAAAAAAGTATTGCTGCTATTCACAACTTTCCTCCTCAGAAACTATTCAAGATACTCAGCCAGTAAGCCAAGTAAACGAAATCAAAACCAAAAACTCAGTTTGCTAGAAACAAGGAACAGAAAGCCCAGAAAACTGTGCCACCTGGCAGTGCTCCTCAGGGCAGTACACACCATGTCCAGCCTTCCCCAGATACAAGAATTTTGCAAAATCAAACCTAGTCTATTAAAAATAATTCTAGACTATCAAACATGAAGGAAAAAAACACACTAACTTTTTCTTCTTTTAAACACTGTAACACACGTGTGCTCTCTCTGTATGTATACACATATGCTATGTATATATGCATGTATACATATTATTTATTTTTAAGTTCACTGAGTAGGAAGAGTTCATGCTTTTAAGGAAATTCTTCCTTTCCTTCCACTCGATGCCAACTTCTGCACTCTAGGGAAGCAGTTCTTGAGTACCCCTACTAAACCATGGCTGCAAAGCTCATGAAACAAACTTAACACCACTAACACTAAAAATCAGAGAGAGGGTGCAAATGCAGTGGTATGACCCTAAGCTGGATCCAGGAATGAGCAAGCACCACATTGTTGTAATTTCTTGGTCAGCCACCAGTGGGAGGCAACTGCTTAAAGTAGGACCTGCACCCTAACTTTCTATAGGGCAGCCACACATAGAGCCCATGCAAGGAAAGTGGGGATCACAGACATTTTCAGACATATTGACCATCATATCCATTTCAAGAAAACTCAGTTTCTTTTACAAATAAAGAGAATATCAAAATTTCAAAGGTGATCTTGCGAACAAAATTGTGACTGTAAGCTTAGCTGCCTACAGTTTTGTTTAACAAGCTACTTGGTTTTCTGACACAGCGCTTATTGCTATTCAAAAAGAGCAGAGGATAAAACACACAAAGAGAAGGAGATGTTATCATTTTCTTTCAGCTCATCTAAATCTGTCCCCATCAGGCTACCAGAAGTTTTACGGTTTATTCACAGGAGGATAATTGGCTGAAGGGGGAAAATATTACCCTCTTATTAAAAATCCCCAGCCTACTTAAAGTAAAATCTTGCAGGAACCACTTTGAAATATTAATGCTGGTTTTTATACATTTGGCCCCAAATACTTTTTTTTTTTATTACACCATAGTGGCAGTTTTGGAGTCTCAAAACCAATATTGCCAATATATTGTCTTACTTAACTAAACAAAACGCAAAGAAAAAGTGACAGTTTTACTTCCATTTAATACAGAAAAGGCTGCAAAATTACTTATTTTCCTGGACTACTTAAACATACAGGTATGTATTTTTGTCTGGACTATACCTGGCCACTTCAAAACCAAGATAAATTCACACAGTTTTCAAAAGACTAATCGTCTAGCAGGCAAGAAGTTAATGGAGTGATACATTTGAGGCTGGGTTCAGCAAATCCCACCTATCTTCAATTGGAGTTTTAGATAGTCAAACAATTAGGCTCTCTCTGCAGTCTATGTGGAAAGAAAATTACATTCCCTGTGCTCCTGAAAGATAGCAGTAGCTTTTGAGAACACATCACTAGGTGGGTGTTAAAATAAATGTAGTGTCAATGGCAAAGTACAAATGAGAAATCATATACTCTTTCCTTATATTAGTGGGCAGTAATACATTAGCAGAATTTATTTGAAACTATTTACTTCTGATGCTTTGGACATCCACAGTCCTTGTCCATCCCATATGCATGTCTATGTGATCTCACATCTGTAAAATGAGGACCATAACTGGAACATGCAGCCTCCAACTGTGATATAAGTGAGTAGCTCAGCTCATAAAAAATATATTACTTGGCCAGGGACAAATACGATTTTTTCTGAGTGACGCACAAAAGCTTTAGCCAGGAAAATTCTCTCTCCCAAATCTACCCCTGAGACATTTGCTACGATCTTTCAGGTTCCCAGCAAATCAGACTAAACTATTATAAAATAACCTTAGCTCAAGCTCGGACCAATGTTTGAGAGCTTAATTCTACAAACAGAATAGTGTTATTTTAACATAAAAATTAATGGTGGAAGAACGTATATCAACAGTTAGGCTTTAAATAGCTGCAAACTAAACAAATGCACTTTGTTCCTCCCATCCTGAGGTATGACCACAGTTCAAAACTTCAGCATGTTAAGATAAACCAACACCCGACAAAATACAGAGGTAAACTCGAAGACTGGATTGTTTAGTTGCCACTCCCACAAGCATATATTGTAAATAGTCCTAATGGTTTCCAAGTAGTTCTTCACAGGATAAAGGTGCTCAGATGCACAGCAAGTTATAGAGGTAGAAATGTGAGTTCCAGAATCCCAAATATAAAAAAAAAAAATTAAAAAAATAATTGTTTCCCTCAAATGCCATTGAATTCATGAGATTTAAAATTGCCAAAGCATTATTTTTTACAACTTGTTAAAATTAAAGTTAATTTTAGAATTCAGGGCAGATATCTAATGACAACATTAATCTTCCATAAATTCCGTTTCTTCGCACTACATTTTCATATGAAGAGTTTGGAGAGGTACAATTGCAAAATATCCCCATGTACATCCTTGATTTTACGAGGACTATGTTCATTCAGTATTCATAGTACCACATAATCATAGTGAATAATAATAGCTATTCTTGTCTAGCTAGTATCACGAGCATAGCCCAGTGAACAACAAGGCAAAGGTCAGGATATTTCCTATTAAACAGGTACCTTCAGCAAGAAATACGTTTGGAAGCCCACTTTGTACCATACTTCTACATTGCCTAATGCACAGTCTCATGAGGAAACAGTGTAATACTCTCCAAGTTTTATATAAATTCCCCTTCTACTACATGAATGTTTTATTAGGATGAAGGGACTTCTAGCAGTGGAAAAAACTAGAAGAACAAAATTAACAGTTTTCATAGGTAAAATATCCCAATCCCTGTATGATCAAGAATGCTCGTCTTTATACTTTTCCTCACTGACCTTCACCCTGCTTAGCACTGCACACGTAATCCCAGTACATGATTTCACTGTTGCTGTAAAACGACACATCAGAATCAAAGCTTCACATTTCTATCATAACAGGCACTGTGTTGCTAATTGAGTTTCATTATATATTTAGTTTTCATTTTCTGCTTAGCAAGGATTGACTTTTTTCTCCTCTAGATGTAATATTATTGTACAAAAGGTTCTGTCTCTCTTCATATAATGATATGATCTTCCATGTACAAAGTAGAATTTTTTTCCTTATTTTGGTTCAAATTCCACCCTTATCTAGAAAAACATGACCGAGTTGAACAGTGGCCACAATATTGTTCTTAATTCCAAGTAGCTCTCAAGGCACTTGCAGTGCAGATCTGCACTGAACATGGCCAAGAGCTGGATAGCTTGACAGTATGAATCCCTTGAAACAAGGAGATGTGAACCAGAGGTGCCCAAGGCCAGTTATCACCCGGTTGCTTTAGGTAGACTGTATGTTCAGTCTTCTGCTGAGTTTATGGCTCCTAGAGAGCTACTGTTCTCTTACCTTTGCGAGATGTTCCTGGACCTCCTCCGACCCCACTCACTGATTCACTTGTACAATATATACCGTAGTCAGACATACAAAGATTTTGCCACATACCGAATGGAGGCACAAAGGTTGTCTGTACTGTCTCTGGTGCATTAATTTTTAATATATCAGGCTTTACACACTTTATGGTTTTCTTACAAGAGAACATTGAAAGGATATTGAGAGAATATTGCTTCCAAAATGACTGAATTTTTGTTAGTCACAGCAATATTCCTACTTGTGATTTTAAAACTAACTGGTAAGAAAGTGTGTAATAATTATACTGCACCAAAACCATTTTAAGCTGCATAATATTTAACACAATTCCAGATGTCCTTATGATATCAGCATTCATGATACACAGCTATTTGGCACTGTGTGTGTGTAAGGATCTCTAATACTTACAGCCAATCATCATCATGGCAACAGCAAAGATCTTCTCCCCATCTGTAGTTGGAGCAATGTTCCCAAATCCAACGCTGGTGAGGCTGGTCATCGTAAAATACAATGAGGAGATGTAGACCGAATCCTTGCTTGGTCCGCCTTCCCATTTTCCAAAGCCTGATGTGTTAAAGTGGTAAGGTGTTCCTATTGATACCCCCAGCTGATAGAGCCAGCTCTCAGTTCGGATCGTGTTTGTATCCTCATCAATAACTTCATAATCTCCTATGCTGTACCAAATGCAAGCCAACCAGTGTGCTGCAAGACCAAAGACACACACCAGTAGAACCAGGACTGCTGCTCCGTATTCGATGTAGTGGTCCAACTTCCGAGCTACACGACCCAGCCGAAGTAGCCTGACCACTTTAAGGGAACTGAAGAGGCTACTGATACCCTAGAAGGATAAAGTACAGTGACTGTTAGAATTTAATATTAAAGCAGAAATATTCATAACTGCAGTTTCCTAAGACATGAGGTGATGCATAACAAATGGTTGGCCATCAGATAACACCTGAAAAGAGATTGTGAAACAAGGAAAGGTTAGTAATGCCTTTCAGGGATGGAGATATGCACTCTTGCCTTCACTAACATTTTGTGGATTGCTCTCTGAACTCCCCTTTCAGATTATTTGAACAGGTCTACAAATACATTTGTAAAGATTTCAAATGAGATGTTACTCATTGCACATCTAGTTTTGCAAGTAGACTGTCCCTGAGCATTCTGATGCAACTTTAGGCTGACTGAAAATAAATGTGGAAGTCACTGGTCATTAAACTATATAAAACTAATGATGAGAGGAACATAACCAGAGACCTATTGAATTCACTCCAGAATCTGGAGTCATGAACTTCTTATGGCTATTCCTGACCTCCTTATGATCGTGGGCAACACGTCCTCTCATGTCTCAGATATAACACAGCTTGCAGTATTTAGTTCAGATATACCAAGAAGATAAGTAAGGAAGGCTAAAAAATACTGGAAGTATCTAGTGATTTGTAATTCTTCAGTGCAACATTTCCTATGACTTTATTGTCGTATGAGGATTCACGCACTGATAATCAGTCCTCTGGCATTTGTCACACGGGCTACACAAAGCTTAACTATTTCAACTACCTTGCTGTCTAACCCCCACGTCAAGTTCTTTTAATGACAGCTCTGTTATCAAGGTATTGTTTCTGCACTGATACTTATATGGCTCCCGTAAAACAGAATTAAGCCAGCATGCAGGATTTTGTAATGTCAACTTTTAGAAAGATTTGCAATTACAAGCACAAGAAGTTAAATAAAAAAAAAAAAAAAGAAAGTCATTTGGGGCACAAGAAGATCTGAATAGCCTTTCATAAAAATACTTTCTTCTTTTTTTTTCTTTTTCTACTCTGTTTTATCAAGACTGTTTCATACATTTAAGTCTGATTAAAATTTAAGCAGACTGGTTTAATGGGTATTTCTGGAAATGCATAATTGCATACTTCTGGTCACCAGCCTTTACTGGAAGTTTGTTTATTCCTGCATAAATACAACTGCTTCAGTATCTTAGGCTGGTTCAATGTACTAGAAGAGATGCTTTATTAAATAATTACATAAAGCATATTGACTCATTCCCCAGGACTGCAGCAATGTATTTCCCCTTTATTTCATGAATTTGTCATGATTACATTGACTCATTTTCAGAGACAGATGTGATTTGTTACCTGGGAACGCACTATCAATTTCTATTATGTATTTGGACAAGATCTAACATAGCCAGGGGGAGGAGAGTAAAAAGGAAGAACAAAAAGATAAGTAAGCAGCATTCCTTTAAATCAGAGATATTTGCAGAGATCTAGAAGTGAACAAGTGATCAATTCTCTTCATGATTATCTGCGTCAAACTTCTCAAGTCATGGACACAAAAATTCCTTCATAAGTAAAAGTTAATTCCCATTTCCTGTTCATTCCATATCTGGCTTTGTTTTGTAAACAATGAAGGTAAGCCTTGATGTCAATTCAGAGACTACAACACAGAAGGCATTAGGCTTTCACTTCCAGGGGAGGGAAAACAGGTACTGCTGGACATACAGTACACAGAGGAAAAGCAAAGGGGAAAACACAAAAAAACCTAAAACATGAAACCGTATTTTAGAATTGGATATGCATACTCACAGTGACAAGCATGTTTAGTCTCTATATTCTAAATATCCACCTTCTGATGTGGCAACACAGCCTGCTATCCATTTTCCTCAGGACCCATGCCCATTTTTCTCTTTCCTCTTTACAAACTTTAACAGGAAACCAATAATTGTTTACATTATGAGAGGTCTCCAGTGATGGCCTGCTTTTAGCTTTAGTCTCAAAGCCAAGCTTTTTAATCACACAGTGCTTACAAGTCTCCAGCAAGGGCAGGAAAATTTTCCGTCTTAACATTCTAAAAACCAGTTTTATTTTTGCTCAAAATTAGTGGTACAAAACTTGCTCCTAAAACTCATCATTAGGATTTAAAAAATATAAATGCTGTTTGTCAGTAAAACTACCAAAGACAAAACTAGTAGTGATTCAGGAAGGACTTAAATGTTTGGCATTTGCTTAATTCTTAATCGGAAAAAAAAAAAAAGTCAAATATTAGAAATACTTGGCAGGGGGTAGAAATCACAGAAGGGGAATTAAAAAAAAGGGATATGAAAAATGGGAATACAAAATAAAATATCTGAAATTAAATTTAAACCATTTAAGGCAAACTGCTTTCAGAGTACTCTTATCCTAATTTCCCTTATGAAATTCAGAAGAAGAAATTTGTATCTATATTTAAAATGTGATAGAACTGCAGCATTTGAGGGAAAGTCATCCTACCAAGTTCTGACCAGAGATAGAGAGATTTAGGCTTTTTGTATAATACAACAAGCACTTGATTACTTACAGAAAATACAAACTTGACTTGGTTGCTTTGAAAGGATGCATTTAATATTCAAATTAGTAACACTATTTCACCTGACTACATTGCCAATGAGATTCTGAAAGTTCAGAAAAAGCTAAAAAAAAAAAATTTATTTTTATTTCAGTATTAACAGTACTTTCTGTTTGATTTCCCCAGAGGAAAGAAATTGTCTGTTCTAAGTGGATCAATTTCAAGAGGAAGAAATGCCCAGGGAAATAATTATTCATAAAACTTAAAAATTTCTAAATGACAGAATTTCAAACGGGTATGAACAATGGAAACTTAATAGACTTTTTTTATGGATGATACAGTAGGAAAAAATCAGATCATTCTCCTATACTTTAAAACAGTACGTTTTGTTACTAAATTTAGCAAGTAACATTTTAATACTCACACGAATAGATCTGCTGGATTCAAAATTGACATTTTTAGACTACCACTTTCCAAAATAGAACTGTACTTTTAGATTACTATCCATCCAAATGCTCTTATCAGTACAGATTATTGTTTCGCTTTTGTCATAAACATGGCTCCACGATGTCACACCAAGGAGCCTGAACTCAATTTACTCCTCTTGATGCATGTCCCACTCTCTTAGCTCTGCTACTCCTATAACCTTTGAGAGGCAAATTAAGAGACACCCAGAGGTTCATTTGCCCAAATGAAATAGATGAAGCCTCAGTTCATAAAGAGCTAGAAATAGCGCTATAGGTCCCAAACTGGCACCTCAGATGCTCTGCTATGAACGATGAACATAAGGAATGTCTGTGTGACAGTCAGGGAAAGAAAAAGATTAAATAATATCCCACAAAGTTCTACCTGCACCTGATTCACTCAGACATGCTTCTAACTATCAGTACTCTATCCAACAGAAATGTTTCCCTGGGGGTATGCAGAAGCTAAGAAATCCAGTCTACGGCCAGAGTTTTACTGTGTTTTGTTACAGAGAGCCCTTCTGCAGCACTTGCTTAAACAAATAAAGCACTTGCTAGCAGCACTTAGCCAAATATGGCTGAAAATGTTGAATTTCCCACAAACATATATTACAAATTGTTTCAAGTAATTGAATAACACTAAATAAAGAATCTACTGCTGATACCTGCATACAGTTGTTGGTAAAGACTGAATATGTAGGCAGGTTTAATTTCATTGCCAGTGATGGCTGACGCATAAAAATGGAAGAAGCTGTAGTGAGTCCCCTCCAAACCTAATAGCAAGTTCAAAGCACTGAGCCAGAATAAATAATTCTTTATTCACTAAATGAGCAACCCTGGATGTCAGAAGTCCTTAAAACAAGAAATACAACCACCTCCCTTTCCTGTCCTCCTATGTATCTTTGCAGAGTGAAACTGCACCTCAAATACAAAAGAAAAACAGACTAGTCTCAGCCATAAAGGAAAGCAGGACACACATTTTGCCTTCAAAGATAATGCTTTTTTGAGTTTGGCCATGAAATACTGCTAAAAGTAAATCTCCATGTATAATTTGTCATTAATTAGACTTATATACTAGATATTGTGTACATTTATGCAGATTTTCTTTAGTATCTCCTTGTTTTCTGCAAGACATTACCTAGTGTCAGTGCACCTCTTGTCTCACACTGGTATCTCCGCCATGTAAGTAAGCTTTTTTCCTAACTTAGGATTCAGGATCTCCATAGAATCATAGAATGGGTTGGGTTGGAAAGGACCTTAGAGATCATCCACAGTTCCAATCCCCCTGTCATGGGCAGGGACACATCCCACTAGCTTAGGCTGCCCATGGCCCCATTCATCCTGGCCTTGAACACCTCCAGGGATGGGGCATCCACAACTTCCCTGGGCAACCTGTGCCAGTGGCTCAACACCCTCATCATGAAGAATTTCTTCCTAATGTCTAATGTAAATCATCGCCCTTCCAGTTTAAAACCATTCCCCTTCATCCTATCATTACATGCCCGTGTAAAACGTTCCTCCTCAGCATTCTTTGAAGTCCCCTCTAAGTACTGGAAGGCTGCCATAAGATCTCTCCCAGCCTTCCCTCACCGCAGAGGTGCTTCAGCCTTCTGATCATCTTTGTGGCACCACTCTGGACCAGTTCCACAGTTCCATATCCTTCTTATTTTGGGGATTCCACCTGGACACAGTACTCCAGGTGGGGTCTCACAAGAGCAGAATAGAGGGGGAGGATCAACTCTCTTGACCTGCTGGCAAGACAGTCCAGGATACGGTTGGCCTGGGCTGCGAGCACACCTTGCTGGCTCATGTCAAGCTTCTCATCAACCAGCACCCCCAAGTCCTTCTCCACAGGGCTGCTCTCAATAACATCATCCCCCCAGCCTGTATGCAAACCAAGGATTGCCCCGCACCAGGTGTAGGACCTTGTGCTTGGCCCTGTTGAACCTCATGTCCATGTTTTGGCTGTAGCTTTGCATCAAACAAAGTATGATTTGTACCATTACTTCCACGCCCATAGAAAGATATAGAGAAAAGACACTGTGAAGAAGTACTTAGTGAAGTGATTGGAAAGCATAAGGGCTGTAAGCAGAGTAATTATCAGTTACTTGTGTCATTGTGGTCCTCAAAAACAGTAAATGTGGACACTACAGTGCTAGATGATGTACAAATAAAACAGTTTCTGTTGTTCATCTGCCTTGCAAAATTAAATTCAACTCAATTAATCAAATACTAAAATTCCACCTAGAAAAAAAATTGTTTAAAGAACAGCAATAAAAATTAATTATAGTCAGAAAAACCCCAAAAGAAATAATTCATTTTCCCTTCCAAACAAGATGTAGGACGAACAACTTTAGAAAAGAGCTAAAATGCAACATTCATCCCACCTCCTACAGCTGTAGTAGCACTACCACTTTAGTAACAGATTCAATTTACATGATAGTATTCACACTTTAGGCCATTGCTTATTTTCCATGTGCACAGAAAAAAAAATGCACTTAACCTAAGAATTAAGATTTTTTTTCTAGGCTCAAAGGAATTATGATTTACTTTCTATTTATGATCTGTTTTTAAGAAAACCAAAAATATTCAGTATTGGCACAAATCCATTCTAAGTTTTCCAGCACTCTCATATGGAATTGCTAAAGTTCAGGCTTCATCTCAATTAAAGGCAGATACAGGAGACTAAAAGATAACCTTTGAAAGAATGGGAATGAAACAGAACATAAAAATAAATTATTTATAAAAAAAAAAGGAAGGCAATTAACCAAATTTATCACTAGCATAAGTGAGGCAAGAGCCATGAAAAACACTGTCTTCTTCCTGGACATTTGATACTGAAGTCAGCTGTGCCACAGCCTGGCACTGCCTATACAGTAACACAGCAGCTGTGTCAGGTCATTATTAGGACTTCACGTTTGTCCTACTTGCATCTTCTGATGTTCTCAGTTAGGTCTGAGAATATGACAGAAACAAAAACAGCCACCAAACAAAATCCCCAATATCAAGGGAATCCCATGTCCTCCCTCTGCCAAGCTGAAGAGACTACCGCAAAGGAGAAGAGTGAATGGAAGTAAGTCCACACTCTGGGCGGCAGGCAAACCCCCTCCTTACCCGTCTCACCTTCCCAGGCGCCTCTGTACAATAGGTATGATGCTTTGGAGGTGGAAGACCAGTCAACAGATGATGTGGATGAAGGTACATCTACACCAGAGGTGTTGCCAGAGTCAGAAAGGCCCACCTCCAGAATCACAACGACCTCCATGAGGATGAAAGGACAGGTTCTAGCTGTAGGTCTACGGGACCTGGGAAGATGCAACCCAAAGATAGGAGGGAATTGCCTGATGTAGTTGCCAAGACACTCCCCATGACATCTGAAAAGTGTCAATTAGGTGAAGTCCCTGGTGACTGGGAGAAGTGTAACATCACACCCATTTTAAAAAAGGGGAGAAGGGAGGATGTTGGGAACCACTCACCTGGCAGCCTCTCCTCTGTGCCTGCAAAGATCATGGAACAGATCCCCCTAGCAGCTATACTAAGGCACATAAAGAACAGGGAGGTGATTCAAGATGGCCAGCATGGCTTCACCAACAGCAAGTCCGGACTGACCAACCTAGGGGCCTTCTAGGATGGAGTGACTACATCAGTGGACAAGGGAACAGCTACAGATGTTGTCTGTCTGGACTTCTGTAAGGATTTTCACACAGACCCCAATGACATCATTCTCTCTAAATTGAAGAGATATGGATTTTATGGGTGGACTCTTTGAATGATGGATTGGTTGGATAGATGCATTGAGAGGGTAACAGTCAATGGCTCAACGTCCCCATGGAGACAAGTGGTGGCAAGTGGCGTCCTTCAGGGGTCCATACTGGAATCGGTACTGTTTAATATCTTCATCAATGACACGGACAATGAAGGGATTGAGAGCAACTCTGTTGAGAAGGACTTCAGGGTACTGGTAGACGTAAAATTGGACATGAGCTGACAGCGTGTACTTGCAGCCTATGAGGCAAATCATATGCCAGGCTGCACCAAAAGAAGCATGGCCAGCAGGTTGAGGGAGGCGATTCTGCCCCTGTACTCTGCTCTGATGAGACACTAACCAGGGTACTGCATCCAGCTTTGGAGCTTCACTCCAGGAAAAACATGGACCTGCTGGAGTGAGTCCAAGACAGGACTACAAAAATGATCAGAAGCATGGAACACTTCTCCTATGAAAAAAGGCTGAGAGAGTTGGAGTTGTTCAGCCTGAAGAAGAGAAGGCTCCAGAAAGACCTTATCATGGCCTTTCAGTACTTAAAAGGGGCTTAGAAGAAAGATGAGGAAAAATTTTTAGCAGAGTCTGTTGCAATAAGGCAGGGGGTAATTATTTTAAACTAAAAAAGGGTAGATTTAAACTAGACGTAAGGAAGAAATTTTTTACAGTGAAGGTGGTGAAACACTGGAAAAGGCTGCTTAGAGATATGGTGGATAACCCATCCCTAGAAACATTCAAGGTCAGGTTGGACGGGGTTCTGAACAACTCGATCTAGTTGAAGATGTCCCTGCTCATTGCAGGGGGGGGTTGGACTAGGTGATCTTTAAGGGTCCCTTCAACCCAAACTATTCTATGATTCTATCATTTCATGAGTTTTCCTACAGATTGCCTATTTAGCAACCAACAGATTAGATAATATGATGTGTACAGCTCAAAATCAATACTTAAACCCTCTGGTTACTGCCGTGGTTCCCAGCATAGAGGAAAGCAGATCTCTAGACTCACAAAGCTTATTTTTGTCAGATATCTATGAGCTTGGTTAGAACTGGGGGAGAAACAGCACTAATCCATGCATAAGATCACAGGGTGGTAGAAGAGATGGAAAGGCTGATTTTTCACTTATAAAACTACGTCTGTGGTTGCCCTGCACATGTACGCTTGTTTGTTATTTTTTTACTCTGAGAGGAAGAACAAGGACAAAGATAACACATATGTAGTTCACATATATAGAAATACCACTCTCCACAGTATCAAATAAAAATTTACCCGACATACAGCAACCTGCTTCCCAACGTTTCTGATTGAAAGAAGCTCCAGAAGCTTCTTACTTATCTCAAAGAGGAAGAACACTCAAATAAGACTTAGTGTTACTACCATCTAATACCACTCCATCTTTCCAATTCTAATCCAATCCGTCCTATGAAATAGACTATAAAGCAACCATTTAGCTACTCAAATAAATACCATTTGCCATCTCATCTGACTTTTTGCCTCAGATCAATACAAGTATGCTGAACGAGGGAAAAAGAACAGAGTAACAGATCCCTGTCTCTGAAACATGCTTCCCTTTATATGCAGTGAAAGCATCACTCTAACAGCAGCTTTTTAAAATAATTCAGATTCTAATACATTCAATTAGCTCTCCTTCTTGGACAAAGGCTATCACCGTACATTATCATGGAAAATGTAATTCAGTGTTATAATTCTTCTGGTCTTATACAGATTGAATGGATTATGTAGACTACTATTCTCTCATGATAAATCATGTCATGCTTTTCAAAGCTATGAAGAAGTAGTTCTGAAACCCAGTAACATCCCTTACTTATCTGTGATTTAACAAAAAGTCTAATCTGAACACTAGTAGTACAGAAGAGGAGTTAACTGACATCTTAACAGCCGCAAGAGAACCTATGGAGTAGATGCCAGGCAGGGATACAGCAAAGCATCTTCCTCTGGTATTCCCTTTTGGAAGGGGCTATCTGTCAGGAGTGTAGATGTCTCTGAGCCACCAAGGTGTATGAACACCTTAAACAGTCTTACAGCAGAGAAGAGAATTTAACTTTGAATGGGTTAAATGGCATAAGAGCTCTGCAGCACCTATATACAACATCAACACAATTTGGAAAAGAAGAGGATTTATGGGGAAAAGGCAGCCTGTCCCTTCAGAGAGTAGCACGGACGTTGGGTTTTTATGGAGGGAAGTTGAAGAACCCTGTATTTGATTAAGAAAAAATAAGCATAAACAAGTCCTGGGAAGCTGCATGCTTTTCAGTGTAGCTATTTCAGTAATTCCTAGATAGCTAATTTGCATTATCATGAGAGATTATTCCACTAGTAAGGTTTAATTTAATCTACTGCAACAGTACTGCCTGAGAAGGTTGCCAACAATCTGACCAGAAACACTTTCATTTTTTTCTCTGTCACAACTCTTTGCTTACTTTCCAGCTACACCATGCTCATTTGGCACTAAATAGCTTAATTTACTTCTATAACTTCTATACTGTGGCTTTTTTCTGGGACTTTTTAATCATAATAAATTTTGTTCTTTCAAAACTGTGTATCTTCTTTGCCTACATTCTAGTTTCTCTCCTATTCATCCACTTAAGTGAACACTAGATTGTTTATATTGAAAACACTCTTCCTTATGATCTTTTACTATGCATTTTTTCCCTTTCTTCCACAACTAAGAAGAATGATATGCAATTGGCATCAGCCAACAACTAAGCATAGCATTCCCTTCAAATGCAGATAGCAGTTACTGTTACAGACTCCCCATTTCAGAGATTTATATGGTGATGACACAATTGGATTCCACTCCTACCATGAGATTTCACAAGTGCCACACATAATAAGTCTTTTTTTCCTATATAATTCATACCTTATGGTATTATGGCTGAAAACCACAGTATAAAATTGCTCAAGCTGACTCTGTAAAAACATGCTTAAGATTTTGAATTACAATGGTAAGTTAAAATTACACTATTCTTGCAATAATTGTGGCATTCTCTTTAAGCCTGTTTTTTGTTAAATCTATTGATTGATGTTTGAACACAAAAGTAACATTATACCCCAAAGTAGGTGGTATTTCCATAAGTGAGGAATAATACTAATTACTGTAAAGGATTACTGTCAAATTTTATTGTGATCATTCAAATGCAAAAGACACTAATACCACACATTTAAAGGGCTGTGTAAGTTTTAGATGAATTTTCTTTTCTTACTCAAACTATATTACAACATGACATATTGTCTTACCAGTCAAAAGTCTAAGTCAAGTATTAAGTTAATTCATCAATCAGTGGAATTTTTTCTATTCTTGAAGTTCTATAGCAGGTAAAGAAAGTAATTTGTATTTAACTGTATAATTAGCCAGCTATATAGAAAAGCCAGGAGAAACATTCATAACTTAACTTTCATTTGATTAACAATGGAAGTTCCTCTACAGCTATTCATTCCTTCATTTGTTGAACTCTGTTCATGTCTGAATATGAGACACTATACAACCTCTGAGTGCAGTGCTCGAGCTCAGAAGCTCCTAAAATTGTCATATTTAATTCTATGGCTTTGAACAAAGATGTTAATGTTTTTTCTTTCCTTTGAAGGATGTAGCAATTCATACTTAAGGGCCTCTTATATTAATTGCAGTTATTAATAGTTGTATTGATTAATAGTTAATTAATTCAAAGTATTTTTGTGGATAAAAATATTCTTGGTGCAGAGAGGAAACTGGAATTTCAATTATATTAAAAAATGTGAATTGAAAATACACTAACGTTCTAAACTGCAAAAAAAATCCTAAAAATTCTAGAACAGCCTGAAAAACAAAGAATTCACACTCAATTTTGTTTCAGGACAATATTTTCCATTATAAAGTAAAATGAAATCATGAAGTAAATTGCAAAACGAAAAGTTATTTCCAAATGGAAAAAAAATCCAACATCAGTTTTTTAATTTATATCCGCTTGTGAAAATTACTGATCACCTCTAATTTCTTATGTTGCAATTAATCTGGTGAATCACCTTAAAGAAGACAAAAATGATTTCACTGTTAATCTATCAAGAGCTAAGTGCTGGGACAATCCCAAAATTACCCAGAGGCAAATGAGCCTCAACACCCTATATACACAGCTTTTTGCTTCTTCAGCTCCAGGTCCTATGGCCCTTGCAAATCAATTCGTCATCTCCATCATAGCAATTACAGCATTCTTAAAAACAAATTGACTTGTCAATTTAGTTCCTCCATAGCATCCTCAGTGTCTTCAGTGACATTTTTTTTAACAGAGAATGATAGCAGGCAGAAAAAAAACAGTGAGTTTCCATTTGTCCCAGTCTCCCATCACTATAGGGACTTCAACAAAGCCCAGAATCTATTTTCTCCTGTTTAAAATCATATATGGAAAATACCAAGTCAGGAAAATCGCAATTCATATTCTTCATGTCATTCTATCACCATTGTTGACTTTGGGTATCATTTAATCTCCAGCAATTTACACTAGGACTAACAAAAATTCCTGCAGTAGCCATGGACATGTACTAACTTCAGTCTCATGGCTCCAGGAGAACTCCCATTAGCAAAATCAAAGCGACACACAGATAACAATTCCATTTGGCTATTCAGAACTCGAGCAACGCAGCCTCAAAGCTGACTTAATTCAACAGTGAAGTAACATGCTATGCAATCCAGGGCAAGAGATAAGTAGTACTTAAACCAGCAAGTTTGAAAGATACAGAAGCTGACGCACAAGGGAATGCTCTACACAACAGCGAAGAAGATGTAAGGCAAAGTCTTTCTACTTTCAAGACTCCTTAAATGTGGGTGAGGTGTCTGTGAGGGGGGACGGTCCTTCTTTAATAAAAGGTTATCTTTCTCTCCACAGCCAGTTAATGAAACAGCAATCAGCATATATTGTCCTAGATCCTCATCTGATGTGCACTATGTTGTTCTGCTGGCATTGCTGGCAAAGCCCCTCAGGTCCTGTAAACTATGAGCCCTTAATAAAAGTACAGCAATTTACACCAGTGGAAACTCTGCTTTAATGATCCTGCAATGATTTATACCAGCTACATGTCAGAACCCACTAGAGAAAATAGAGATGAACAGCCTTGAAAGGATCACATCGAGAAAAATGTCTTCTTCCTGGGGCACGCTAGCTGGAATAACTAAAACTAACACCGTTATACTGAATAAGGAGATTGTTGAAGAGCTGTAGGAAAAATCAAGTACCAATTGGCTCCTCATTGTTACAAGGCAACGCTGAGACAGTGAACTCCGATAAATTCAAACTCACACAACAAGAATTTCTCTACAGAACTGCTGCCATGAGGCTGAGAATCCCTGTGCTCAGCACAAGAGTTGTCAAAGTCACTAGTACAGACATTTTCCTCAGGGATGCTCTGTAGGTCACATCACCAGTCTACAGTTATGAAATATTCCTTCAGCAAAATCATCAGCAGGTTGTTACTATCTGCAGCGGGTGAGAAAAGCTTCCTTCGTTTTATTTTCATCTCTTGTCTTTTTTTTTTGTTAACTGTTTCACTCTAAATGTCAGAAACAGACAGACGGCCATTCCTTCCATTGCTTTAGCAGCGCCACAACAAAGTAATATGTGAAAGTCCCGCACTGTAATCTGCAGCCTGAATCCTTTTTATGACAAACAAATATATAAGGACAGGTCTCACAAGGCTATTTTGCTTCATCTCATTTGTATTATTTCAGTCTGTAGCTCTATATAAAATGAAAACCTCTCTAGGGAATTAAATATCAAATAGCATTATGTTTTTTCCACCACATCCAATAGTTTGCCTACTTGTCCTCAAAGTCATTGAGAAAAATGCTTTAAATATCTTAAATTTCATAAAAACCTGGGTAGTGTATTTTTACAAAGGTAAAGCAGTTTTATGTTTTTATGCAGATATTTCACTTGGCATTGTTTTCTTTTAATAGCTAGGTATTCCTTTATAACATGGGCATGTTTTAAAGGAACTCAGAAAATTTAGATTTTACAGGCTAAAAATTAAATACTACGCACTGCTGAGATGTTGATGTATCTTACAAGTTTAGCATATGTCACAGATGAATATATATAATTAGTTGATGGTTCAGATTTTATAATATGTAATTAAAAAATGGACAGCTGGAATCCTCTTTAAGATTTTACTAACAATCCATTAACTCTCTCAACTATTTAGGCATGGAACCTTAATACATTTATTTTAGGAATATTTTCTTGGCAACCTGATCTAGTACAAGAGGCAGTTAAAACAAGGTAGTATTGTGGCTTTAAGTCTTTGAACGTTAATTTATTTTGCTGGCTTGTAACCAGTTCTCAAAGAAATAAGCAAGCATTAAGGAGAGATATTCAGATTTCTTGCTATCCTTTCTTCTAATTATAGAATTACCAAAACAGCACCTCCAATTACTTCATCTTCCTCTAAAACAACTGTTGCCAAACAATGCCACACAGATCATCAGATACAAATTTTCTGGTGTTCTGAGATTCAGTGAATCACTGCCTGTCACTTGCTTTATTGTGTTAGAAGCAGCTGATAAAATTGTCTTATACTTTCCAATTGCTCATGTGAAGAATTTTTATCAGTGGACATAACCTGTTCTGTCAACAGTGAAAGCAAGAGAACCCTTCCCCAAGAAACTATCTTGACGCATCAGTTCAAACTATTCATGGTAAGTCAGATAGAGCAGTTTTCCTCAGTGCAGTATAGAGGTTCTGCTGTCTTCTTCTGCCTTTCCTCCTGAACTCTGAGGATGTAGAATGACAGAAAAAAACCACGAATTTCTGCCACCGAAAACCTCAGCCTCTCCCAGTGGAGTTAAAGATGGATCCTTCTGGCTGGTACTCAAAAGCAAACTTCTGTGTGCACTGCGGGCAGCTACTAGAGACACATGTACGCTAATACAATATATTTAAAGTCATGCATTTCTTTCTTCCTTCCCTCCCCCTCCCTCACACCCCCCAATCATTAAGTAAAAATTAAGGAGTGGATGTGTAACTAGTATACTGACCTCATCAACGTTCTCAAATGCATTGATGACATCATACGGCAAGCATGAAAGCAGATCTATCACAAACCAGGTCTTCAAGTAATTCATGCGAATCAGCTTTGGGTCAGAGATCACCTCCCCCGCTGGTCCCACAAAGGTGGTATGGAAATTAAGCACAATGTCTACCAAAAAAATGACATCTACAATGCTGTCAACTACTAGCCATGCCACATTGTTCTGTTTGGTTTTAAAGGAGACATTGTAAGGGACCAAAATAGCAGTGTAGAAGGTTAAAATCAAGATGATCCAGTCCCAGGTGGTCTTGAAAACACAATAATGCAAAATTATATGCGGCGGAGTCTTTGGTGCCTCTTGTTTGTACTGTGGGAGGATTTCAGAGCCCAGCTGCAATACCTGTGGTCACAGAGATTTCAGAAGAAAAAGAAAGCATGGTTAATTTTTTAACTTTATTTTTCACATTGTAGATTCTCAAGCTCATTACAACAGTTAATAAAAACACACATCCTTTAACTCCTTTTATCACCACCATATGGTAAGCAGTCGGGATAAGTATTCTGTTAAACAGACCAGCATCTACCTAAGAACAGCTGTTGTTTCTTTTAATGCCATTAATTATTTTTATGACACTAAGCTTAATACGCTGGGTCTCCAAGACATATAGAGAAGAGACAACTCCTTCAGTGGTCTAAATAGACAAGAGAGATAAATGATGGGCAGGAAAGCAGTTGCAAATAGAAACCAATGGCAACACCAGGAACAATATCACAACATCTGAGTTCAGTCCAGCACAAGGACCACTGGACCACATTGTTTTCCAATATAGTATATTTAGCTCTCCACTGTACTATATCTGAAATAGTCTTATACTATAATCTATTAGGAATGCATGGGCCTTTGTTCTTCTTCTCTGGGCCATGCAGGACCAAAGCCCATAGATAACTATCATTAGGCTAAATAAACTAATTTTGCACTTTAACTTTCCACTGAGAGAAGATCAGCATCTTCACTATCCGATGGCATACAGTCAAGTTACAATGCGGTTAGGTCTGAATTCAAAAAAGCGCTATAGCAAAAGATGATCTGTCAGCACGTGTTTTAAATTCTGGACCTCAAGCTGAGTACATGCTTCTACTGTTGTACATTACTGCAATCTCAATCAATGCCTACTGTCTTTCCAGTTCTGCACACTAGTGCAAAAAGTGTATGATCGTATTCTAGGAAACTAAAGTTTCTTTCACATACCTACAAACATGAATGCATTTGTTTACATCTATGGATATATGAGGAAGAAACCAATGTGTACGGTCCATCTCCAAATAAAGACAAGTTAAATTTTAAAAATAAATTTTTTACCCTGTATGAGGAAGATGAAAGTTCACTTGAATGAAATGTGTTTTCTTGTGTCAGACTCGAAGAACTATTTAGGAGAATGTTTTCTTTTTCACAGGATTTACACACAGTTCAGAGCGATAGGGAGCAGGAAATTAAACGGCCAGCTTCTCAGGGAAAAGATCAGATAACATAGCTATAATAGGAGGATGTCTTCCTTTCATGCTTCTTATCTCAGCTTTTTTAATGTCAATTATTTTTATCTGCAGGCTTTTCTGAGTGTTTTTTATTATTCTATTTTTTGTGAACTGGTGGGCTTTTTTCCAACAGATTAAGCCAAAGGGGACAAAAGAAAACAATCAGTTACAAGAATCCTACTTGGACGAAACAGCCTCAGATCAAGTTCCCTGCTGCTTTGAACCTCACATAATCACTTACTCTTGGGCACAACAGGGGTGAAACACTGTCAGATCACAGTCCCTTGCACATGCATAAATGACAACAGGAGTTGCAAGCCTGCTGACTTTGAGCCCAGTATGTTCTTCAGAAGAGAAGTAGCATGACCTGCTCAGAGAGACCTTCATGTTAGCAGATTAAAAAAAAAAAAAAAGAGTATTTAGTATTTTTGTTTCACTGAGTTTCTGGAAGGGCAGCAGAGGGAAAAGGAGCTTTCCTCTAAGCAGAACCCTTGCAGACTAAACTAGAAGTCAGACACATTCACTGCAGTATTAAGTACTCTGCCACTCCTGACCTTGACTCATACAGGTTTCTCCATGCTACAAAATGAACCAAACAAAACGTTTCCTTGTGGTGAAAGAAGCTAGAAGCAGCGTAAGACAGAGGCAGTCTTTTTCTGCAGGAGGCACTGCCCACCCAAGTGTAGTCCCTAGAAGCCACTAGCAGGGACTGGAAGAGGTATAGGTTGTGTGCTGATCCAGTGTATGTACTCAGAGCAGTGTTCCCTTAAGGACTTGTTTGCAGTCCCAGTGACAAATGTTACAGTGTCTTTTCTACACAAAAGCTTTAGCCCAAGATCAATATTGCAAACACCTCCTGCCCTCCCTTCTGAACGTCACAGTTGTACCTGAAACAGTTGGAAATCACTGAGCTACTGCGGGCTTTTGTAAGACCTCACATGAGCAGCAGCTCTAACATAAGATCCCAAGCCTGAAGTATGCTTCACTGGGCAAGAAGAATCCTCTGCAATAGTCACTCACTGTAGTAACTGATCAGCAAAACCAACCGCTTTCTATCACATAGTAAAATTTTTCAGTCAGCTAACTGGATTTCCATTCTAATGCTGACATCTTACTAGAGTGGGGGGAGTGTATCACCCCATAAATGCATAAATGCTTCTTTTGCAACCACATCTCTTAGAGTTTTTTTTTTTTGCCCTCTGATATTGTATGACAAAGTCAATCATTTTGGTAACCATTCTATAGCACTGGAAACCCAGCCATGAAATACTGAAAAAAAAATTTCGTTACTTCTTATCAGATAGATTCTTATACACATATACATAAGTTCTACACTAAGAATTGTATAATGCACTCCATTTTGGCCACCACCAGTCACTTTGTAATCCAAGAACTTGTGAAAATCTTCCTTCATCCAAACTAAATTACTGGATAATGCAGAAATGTATTCCCATATACCTGAATAATAGGAACTAAGGCAAACCCAATCTCTGCTTGGCAGTAAAGAAGAGGTTAAATTATAGTGTCTGTTATTTTTGCTGAAGATAAAAAATAATACAGTAAAGTCAGTGGAACCACAGGGATGTAAAACTGAAGTGAGTGCAGAGAAAAACAGACTTCTAACTTCAGCTGATTAAGAAAATAAACAATCTTGCTGCTTCAGTGTTCAGTGTTTTAAAATGTCATCAGCAAGTACAAAGCACTCTCCCCAAGCTTGTTTGAAATTCAAAGGGCTACAGCATAGGAAAATAAAAGGACTGATGTCTCATCCTGTTTTTATTTAGAAAGTAAACATACTCTAAACTATCTGAATGGCTAGGAACCTTACTAAGAAGACTCTTGAACTTCCACTACTACCCTGGAGTCTCTGGTTAAACTATACCAATGCTAGTTAAAATGACCAGGGGCTATGGCTTTAGCTCGTCTCCAGTTGACACATGTGCACCAGCAGCGTGGATGTGAATCTCAAAAGGAGGGGCAGGGACAGGGTAGGAGTTGGGCATCAAGGAATGATATCAAACACTCACAAGGTGGGGAAAGCCACCCACGGCAAGTCTAGGGTGTCTTCAGGCTTTTAGTTGGGTGGAATGGAGGCAACAAGTTCTATCCCTGGCTCCCCTTCACTACATCACTAATACACATCTTGTAAAACCACTCCAACATCATGCTGGCATTGCTAGAGATGAGCTGTCATTTCACAGCTTGAACTGGAAGAAGGTCGCTGTCCCAGCTCATGCTATCTCTCCTGGGAAATAAACTTGTCTTACAGACTGGGAAAGGTCTTGCAGCCTCTAGGACTGCTGGCCAAGTGCTTTCAAAGGGACTAAATTCTTCTTTTCACTAAAGAAAGAGGAAAAAAACCCTATAACAAAGCTTAATTATCTTGGAGAACCCAAGTTCTTTTAGCATTAAGTACAACAAGAGAGCTCAGTACTGTACAGAAATAATGGAAGCAGGTCCACAGAGCTTAGTGCTAAAGCTCTAAGTTTTCTCAGATTGCTGAAAATGGAAGTTAGGAGAGCTCTTTTCTCCACTTTTCACACCAAAGGCCACACACAATCTAGTTCTTCACCATTCTTCCAGACACACACACCACCCCTTGTTCACCTGGAGATAGAAAGCTATAACCTGCACTCTCTCTGCATCACATACCAAAGCCAGGTGGATGCAAAGAGAAGTACTTTCTGTCCTATTTCAAGATGGTTTTGCTCCACTTCAGCCTCTAGGGAGAGTGGTGCCAACCTGAAACACAGTATTTGCTGAAGCGATCAGGTGTTGTTACCCACCCACATGAACTAACTAGACTCACACTGCTTGTAAAGGTACTTTTCTAGGAGAGAAAAAAACAATCCCAAGAGATGAATATAAAAGTAATCGTGAAGAAAATGTACACAACTATATAAACCAATATGCTCAGCTTCCACCCATGTCCACTGAACAAATATTTCATTACTTTTTTTCTAAATAACTGAAACAGCCCCAGTTTTGGAAGATTCCTCCCTATCATGCAGCTTTACCATAGGAAAATAAATACTTGTTTCAGAAAGTTGTTAGTGAAAGCATTATTCCAATTATTTATGATTCATTAGCTACTACAGTTGCATTATCTGCATTTATTATTTGTGGTAATGATGCATGATGTTTTAATAGCTCTCTAAAACTGGAGAATATTATTTCAAGAGCAGAAACGGTAAATTTCATTGTGTATTTCCCAAGGCTGCATTCATTTTTTTAATGTAACAAAATAAAGAAAAATCTAGGATGATTTGTTAAAAAATGGTGAGTATATCCCCTGTCAAAACTGGTAAAAGTGCATTAACAAGTGGTTACTATGATTTATTTATTTTTAAGACTGCATTACCAAGGGAAAAAAACCCACACAAACCATCATTCACTTTTAGCTTAATCTTTACCTTTTCTGTTTTCAACTCCATATGTTTGCTTTCTCCCACTCTCCCTTGCTTTTGTTTTCACAGGTACCCAGACAAATTGCTACCAAACCAAGAGCTAGGTGCTAAGCCTCAACTTCAAACAGATTTCAATGACAGTTATAATTATCTTGTAAACAGAGTTTACAAAAACAATGGCAAAAGTTCTTTTATTAAGCAGTGCTGCTAAACACCATTATAATTTTTCTGCTTTTATTGCTTATAATTATCGCATTTTTTAAATTATGATATAATCTTGTTTACCAAAAACTGTCTGGTAAACATACATGATAGTTAACACCATAGGTGCAGAGGACGTATGCTATGCAGTGACCAGGAAAAATGGTTCTTGCAATCAGCTCAATCAGCTCCTTGTTGATAAATCCACCAAAATGTACCAATTACTTTATACTCTTTATACTCTCAGAGTTACCTAATTGCTTTGCATTAATTGCATAATTAATTTAAGCAGTTTTCATATGACTGCTACTAAAGATGTTGGGCTAACGAAATCTACACACACTGACAAAAGTCAGAGGCTGAGGCTTAACAGACACTGTATGTATTATCTGTGGCCTGTGAATAAAACAAAGAAGTTTGTAACTTACACTTTTCTTAAACTAGTATTTCAAGAACAATAAAAGAAATCATAAGCTTTAGTGGCAGGCTCCTGTTTTGTATTTGTACAACACCTTGCCCCATTCAGGTTCTACGACACAGTGGCTCCTCAGATATTCCACAATATAAGTGATAGAGAACTAAGAGCAACACAAATAATATAACAATAAATGCCTTCTCAAGCAAACAAGATTGATGTGAAATGCCATAATGAGTAGGAGAAGGATTAATTTTAATTTGAACTTAAGATTTCAAATGGGCTATTGCAGACAGGAATGGAAAAGAAGATATTAAAATACAACAGGGAACAGTTAGAGATCCCACATTCAATATTATCAAGAGATCTTTCCAGAATAAGAAGCGTGGCACCCCATACATCTTCAAAGGAAGAAAGTGGGCTTATCTGTATGATTATCTGCACTCTACTGTTCACTTGACTTAAGATTTCTACAGCAGATATACAAAGTACCTAACTTCGCATCTGAGGCCAACATTCTTCTTAAAATAATGACTGCAATATTCAGTCGGCAATTAAAGAAACTCATTTCAGACATGTAAACTACACACTTGTCTTTTATTATTTGTAATGAATCACCCACCTGTGCCAGTCAGAATAACTGGCAAAGACCAGTTGAGCACATTGGCTTGCAAGAAGTTTCAGTAATGCATAGTCACTTAAGTCCAGACTGAGGTTCACTGAACCAAACAGATCTTTTGCCTTACATTGTACTGCCTACATCTTAGCATCAACTCAAAAGCAATGATAAACATCTGAAGAGAAGGAAGGACTATTTGATGCTAAACCTTGAGTAGGATTAGGAGGGAGACTACTCCATATTCCAGGGCATATGGTATTCCTACAGTATAGTGTCCATGTGAATGTCTGGCCCTTTCCTGTGCTAGTGTGATCTATACTGTTTCTGTACTTTTGACAGAAATAGGTTTTCCCTCTTGAGTGCATCATTATTAAATACTGAACAGGTAAGCATCTACCTGTGGGAATTTCATTGTCACACATAATAACAGTATAGGCCTTGGCAGGAGTTCTTTATTTTGCATAGAAACGAAGACCTATACAAAGCAAAAACAACAGAGTGCTGACTCTATGGAGCCCATCAGCGACTTATACCGCTCCAGCTACACAGAAAGATTAAGAATTATTGACAAGAGTCACAGCTGCTGCCATGGCATTCACAGCAAAAGGTGACACAGAAGTGCCACGTTATATTGGCCATGCTGTTATTAATACCATATCAAGATTTTCCCTAAACTGTTTTTACACCAGGGAGACCCTGCTACTGGCCCAGGAGACAGCTACAGGAAACCTGGGATAGTCTCTCCCCCTCGTGGCAAAAGCCCTAAAACCATTAAGTAATTCAAGGAGACTTCACTGCCTGGAGCTTTTCTCAATAAGAGTCTTAAATCACAAGGTTTCATTTTCCTAATCTGTCTGCAATGTTGCTTGTAGCATCCTACAGCTGTTCTGTCTGCAAACCCAGTAACTCAAACATATGTTTTAACCAGTTTGTAAAGCAGATTTGGGATCCCACTGAAAAAAAAACTAGACATAAATGAATGCAGAGAACAACTGTGTCAAGGATTCTCCACAATTTCCTTCTGTACCATCCTGAGTTTTTCTCACCTCAATTTCACACAAGTGAATAGTCCAAGAGCCTACTACCATTCAGATCCTCAGAAGAATGGAAACTAAGCAAGAAAGTATTACTTCAATAATAACGCCATTATAAGACTTCACTGAGATGTGGAACACAACACTGTAATTAGGTTATATGAAGTCTTTTGGACACTTATTTCCAGTCCACTGTCATGGGGCACATTTCACAGCACACGTGCTATGTTCTGAGCTCCCATACCTGCCACTAGGCTTCAGTTTTCCAGGACAAGGGGAACAGACAGTGCTTGGCTAATGCAGAGGCAGCATATCCACAAAAAGGAAAAACATTCCTTTATGGTCTCTAAGGGAAAGAAAATATTACCTCAGCAAGTCTTGAATGCTTGTGAACGTTCTCTCCTTTCTGCACACTTGGAGCAAGCTGCTGCAGCACACCTCGGCTGCTTGTAAGGGCACGGGTTAAGCGAGCAAACTTTCCCCAACCTTGAGAAAACATGCAAGATTATAGATGTTACCAATAAAGTTGCAAATGCACTACATAAAGCCTGTCATAATTAAAAAAAAAAAAGGTTTAAACAGAGCATTCTGCTTTAATACTGACCACAAGGGAGTATAATTCAACCAAATACCAGATAAAAGCAAGTCAAAAAGAGGTGTCAGTGTGGTGAAGAAATAAAAAACATTATTGTAGTGACTGTATTCAATGGCTCTAGAGGAGTGCTGTTACATGAACTGCATCTTTTGTAATGAAAAATGTCTGCTTTACAACAATCTTCTATTAAATCAAATGGCCAGATTTGCATCCCTCAGCACTGCAGAAGACACTCTAGATTGATCAAGATGTAAGATTACGATCACGCACAACAAAAACTACAGTTGCCTGTAACAGAAGTGAATCTGGCCTCAAACGGATCAAGCAAAGATCTGGCATAAGCCAGGAAATATACATAAGAGAATAAAAATCAGAGCAGACAAAACAAAACAAAATAATTAATATTATCTTCTCTAAACAAAAGAGGGAAGTATACAAATAGATTTTCTCAAACTCTAATACAACATTTAGCAGCTTCTGGCAGAGAAGTCATATGCTGAATTTTAATTCAGAATATTTTTTACGGTCATTTCAAATACTCCTCAAAATAGAAGACCTTGAATGACAGTCATAAGACCTAGTTGTAACTATAACCTTTATGAGCAGTACTTCACTATAATAGAAACTCAGGCAGAGCATACATCTGGATATTTCTGGTTCTCTGAAAGGAAAGTAGCAGTGCATTTAGTCCTAGTCTTGAAAAATGCTAGCACCACCTGGGAACTGTTAAGCAGCCTCACCTCCTACTCCAACCAAGGATGTTCAGCACTTTGCAGATTCAGTTCTTAATGAGAACCTGGTTCTGGAAAAAGTACCCTCCGCATTATGGTTTTATTACCACAAGAGGTGATGCTATTAGCAGTAACTGTTTTTAAACACCAGTATGAATTTTAGCCTGCAAGTGATCCATGACAAGTACAGGAGTAAGGGTGGTTAAAATACTATCAGGTATTTTGAACACATGCTTGCTTAACATCTCACTTTGACGGAGTCTGCAGGAACATATTTTGTAATTCGAGATGTAAGCACAGAAAATAAGGAAATTACATGGATCCAGTATTGCACAAGATCTTCCAGGGCAGACCTGAAAAGAAAGCTTAGCGTTTTCTCCTTTATGAATATGCAAAATTGTGCATTTATTAAAGGGAAGGATCAAATTCATCACGTTTCCAAAACCAAGAATAAAACTGAATATTTCCTCATGTCTTAAAGCACATTTTAAAGCAACTCTGTTACCAGTAATGTAATTTTAATAGTAGAATCAGCCATCACTTGCAGGCACTATTCAGCAAGAAGACGACTAAATGATTTCCATCCAGGGAGCCAGAATTTTCATCATAAACCCATGTAAGATTAGCTACTATATTAAAGGACTATTTCTTAGAGAAATAAATCAACATGACAGAACTTCAAGCGAGGTCAACTAGTATCTCTTCTAAACGCAATACAAAGCATTTCATTTCTCATAATACATTTCCATGGAAGGTGGTGGGCTTTGTTGGGTTTGGTTTTGGGCTTTTTTTGGTCAGGTTTTTTTAAGGTACATTTATAAATTTGTATTCTTTCTCTACTGTACATGAAGAAATCCAACTATAATTGATAGGCTGAGGCTTGAAGGCCACACTACCTCCTGACTACTGAATCACAGAAACATAGAATGTCCTGAGTTGGCAGAGACTCATAAGGATCATCAGGCTCAACTCCTGTCCCTGCACAGGACAATCCCAAAACTCACACCATGTGTCTGAAGGAATTGCCCAAATGCTTCTTGAATAGTCAGACTTGTCCTATGACTGTTTCCAAATGGATCAGGAGAAACCATTTATAATGGCTAATCTTGAATGGATATAAATCAGATTGGTCTTTGTAGAGCCAACACAGCTTCAGCAATTCATATCAACCAAAGATTTTGCTCTCACAAAATTTTTGTGAGAATCATAAACTAGTCTAGGCTGGAAGGGACCTTAAAGATTATCCAGTTCCAACTCCCCTGCCAAGGCAGGGACATCCCTCTAGAACAGGCTGCCCAAGGCCTCATCCAGTCTGGCCCTGAACACCTCCAGGGATGAGGCAGCCACAGCTTCCCTGGGCAACCTGTGCCAGTGCCTCACCACTCATGGTGAAGAAATTCTTCCCTATGTCTCCTCTAAATCTGCCCCTCTCCAGTTTATACCCATTGCCCCATGTCCTATCACTACAAGCCTTGGTAAACAGTCCCTCCCTAGCTTTCTTGTACCCCTTCAGGTGCTGGAAGGTCGCTATAAGGTCTCCTTGGAGCCTTCTCTTCTCCAGGCTGAACAACCCAAACTCTCTTAGCCTGTCCTCATATGGAAGGTGCTCCAGCCCTCTGATCTTCTTTATAGCCCTCCTCTGGACCAGTTCCAACAGCTCCATCTCCTTCTTATGTTGAGGATTCCAGAACTGGACACAGTATTCCAGATGAGGTCTCACAGGAGAGGAATAGAGGGACAGAATCACCTCCCTCGACCTGCTGGCCACTCTTCTTGTGGTGCAACTTGTAAGGCAGCGCTACTACATTCCCTTGCTGTTTGACAGGACCTCGGGGGGGGCTATGAACACCCGTCTATTTTCAGCAATGTAACCCCAGACTGAGGAGGAGCTGGTGCTGTTCCAAGAGGACACACAGACTCAACCGCCCCGTTTTCCAGACCCTCGGCGCTGACCATGGTGCTGAAGCGGACGCAGCCCAACGGGGCTCGTTTGCAAGCGGCAGCCCTGGCAACGCCCTGGAAAGATGACAAGAGTTCGAGCTTCACAAGGGAATTCGAAATCTGTCTGTCTTGCCAGACACATGATGTTTTTAAGGCCAGCTAACACCGACTGCTCCTTTTACCAACTCAAACTAGACTGACGTGTACGGTGTTTTCCTGGAAAATTACAAATCTTGTTCAAAATCTGAGGAAAAAAACTTTAGAGTGTCTGTATTTTATTCCTGCCATTAAGTTTCCTAAGAATTGGGCCATTCAGACACACAAGAGAGGGGAAGAAAAGAAAGCACTTCATCTGAGCTTCCTTGCGCAAAAAACATTGCCAGGCATCTCTGTGGCATGGTTTGCGGCTATGAATGCTGAGCACCTTTGGGTACCTCCTTTTCCCAAGAGTCATCTTTTGAAAGGTATATATTTAACCTATTCCTGTCCTCAACATCCCCTAAAAGCACCACTCCTGTCCTGCATGTTGCAAATGTCATTTCTGGGTGCATAAATCATAAAATGAACTCTTTCCATGAACGTGATCTCTCTTAACACATACTCTATATTCTGATCTAAAAACAATCTAACTATTTAAGTAAGAGACCATGTTAAGAGGCAGAGCTTTTTCCCTTGGCTTTTTGAACCTGTGCTGACCTGAAAATGATAGGTTGAAAGCAAACATCCTAACTCTCTCCATATACCAGATACAATACATGGAACTCAGTTTGGAATTACATATGCTATTATGAGATTAAATGCCTAAAACCAGGCACTGAATCATTGTGCAAGTGTCTCAGGTATATGAATCTCAGCTTTAGGACAGAATACTTATCTTTTTGAATTGCCTTTTGGGGGGAGGGAAGGAGAAGAGGGGCTTTGTTGTGGATTTTTTTTTTAGAGGGTGTTGTCTGGTTTTCTTTGTTTGGTTTGGTGGGTTTGTTTTGGTCCCTACAATAGGGACAAAAACTGTTCCCTGAGCTTTGTTTCATGAGGAAACATGACAATGAATTACAGTGAATTATACCTTTGTCATGTGATGTTTACCTCATCAAGACTTCTCTTCTTTATGGGATCAAGTTTCATTTAACTGTTTCCTTAAGTTGAAGAAATCATTTTTCTGTATTTTGAAGTGAGCATGATTGACTGGTATTCAGTCCACAACAATATTTATTATTTATTTGTAGGTAGTTATTTATTTCCTACCACTCTCCTGCATTTGATTGATTACTCATAAATTCAGTCCTCAGTAACTGTGTCAGTTACAGAACCCTTGTTATTAAGTTGCTGATCCATGACTTACACAATCCCTAGAGTTACAACAAGGAGCCATGGCCCGCTGGAGAACAAGTTCATTTGGTCATACATCTATTGCTCACACAGAACTGCATCACTGAGAGTAAATGAGGATTCTAGCAGTTCTTGCCTCCACTCAAATCACCTTTGTTTTCTTGCATATCAAAGATCCCTGCTTACATCCATCACGCCTCTCTGCAGTCTTAATGCTCCTTCCCTTTGAAACTTCATGACTAAAACTGTCTTATTTTTCCGTCTGGACTGGGGAAGCATACCAAAGTTTTTTAATATACTCACCACCTCCCCTTCATTTGTTTCCTTTTTTAAGAAAAACATTACATCTAGATGAAAGTAGAGTATAACTTAATGGAAATATTTCAAACATTGGCTCTGCTCATATAAATACATGTTTAAAACCAGAACAAAAACAGCAACTGAAAAAAAAAAACAGACACAAAAGGGAAAAACAGAAACATTTGGAGTTTTCCCTGAATTAAGATGGAGGCAGCAATTAAAACTTTACTTTTTGTGTAGACCTGCTTGTGTTGCAAAGGACAGCTTGGCTGCAAAATGAAATAGAGCTGCTTATGCAGAGGAGATGAGAACTGATGACTGCTACAAAGCACAGAAGGTTACAATACCTAGAAGGCTAACAAACATTCTCCTATGTGATTCAGTGATGTTGAATTTTTGTATAAAAATGGAAGTATCAAAACCTAAAATCAGGATTCAAAGCATCATTTCCAAACTTATAAAGCAACATAGATGCATCATCTGAATACATTCACATTGTATTCATACTTACAACACCTGTTCAGGCCAACTTCTTCCTAGCTACTCAGAGTGCAGGCACAGATTCTATTTGTTTTTATAAAGTGATGTATTCTACTTTATACACTATTCTCAAACATCTCATACTTGGTGTGTTGAATCTCAAACCATAAGAGACATACAGAAAAAATGTATGAAATCCAAATATAGTATATACTCTAAGCATATACTTTAGCTAAGAAGGTGACCTATCACTTCACAAGCCAAATTTAGCTGTGCTATGGCTTGATTTTGCCTGCTTCTTCTATTCAAATAAACTTATTTTTTCCTCATTTTTTTTAAAGGGGCAAGCATACAAGCAAGAGTGGAAACAGGCCGCTTAAAAATATTATATCAACATCACTCACACACTATTTTTAAGATGTTTTATTTAGAATGCACTATTTTTAAAGCTGCTGTGTTTAAAAGCAAATTTAGTTAACTTCTATGGACGTCATAAAATAAACATCTTCTAAATTATCTGACTGAATTAAGAAAGCGACAACAATTAGAAATCTAATTTTACATGACGAGAAATATTTTATGGTTTACCTTTTCCCATGTCTGATATTACTAACAAAAAAATACGAAACAAAACTGGAACTAGGACCTTTATTTGTCTATTTCACCTTCAGATAAAAAGATGTAAGAGTATTCATTTTTGTGTACAAGCCAAACATCTGTCATTAGAGCGCAACACTTCACCCCGGAAGCACCACTACATCATTTGCAGCTGAACAATCATTCTTGTAATTGCCAGCAGATGACAGAAATCTAAGATATACCACAGCTGAGCAGGTGTAGTCTGACAGATTAGGTGCTCTTTAAGTTGACCATGTTCTTATCCTACAAAACATTTTTCTCTAGATAGATATATAGCATTGATTTTGAAAAAGTCAAATATTTTATGCTATGCCACTATGCAAATAGCAAATATGGTAATAAAATACCTGCATTTGCAGGCAGCCTGCTGCATATTAAATGGTCACATGCACAGGAAATCGATTTCAAATCTAAACACAGTAAAAGAAAAGTAGTTGATATGTTGAAGGTGAAAGACGGAAAAATAATTCATTTAAAAATCACTTTCCAATTCTTTCACTTAAACAATAAATACGTAAGTTCACAGTTTGAGGTTTTCAGATTGAGAGTTCATCTAGTTTTAGAAAATGAGAAACATTCTTGTGAAAACTGCTATCCTTCAAAAGCACACCACAAAATTCCCATGGAATATTGTATACAGTACAAAGAATACGCATCTTCAAAGCTCAGGTCTGTAAAAGCAATGATTCTCAGAAAAAGCTAATACAATTTTACCTTTTTCAGATTTTCCAAAAATGTTTTTCCCCTCCATGAATCCTAGAGCCTATTGGAGACAACTGTCTGACACTTCATACCTGCCTTTTTTCCTCCTCACAGTATAAAATAGAACAAATATTAAAAGACATGGTCATGCACATAAAATTCTTTACTTGCTTGGCAAAGAAGCTCTTCTTTTCAAAGAAACTACCCATCTACCCATCAAGCAACTGATAAAGTATCAACTCCCAAGATGTACGCAAGGAAATTCCAAAGCTAGGCTACAGCAAGTAACTTGCAGAAGAAAGGCAGGTGTAGGGACTAAATTAAGGATTAGAATAGAATGTGCAGTTTTATTTATATCGTGTTTGATTTGTGTATACAGCGACAGAGGACTCTTCACCAGCATGAAGCTGATGCTACTTCATTCACTGTAGGAGATTCTGGAACAATATTTGGAAGACTCGTTTAGTGCATGAACTTTCGTACATAAAGCCATAGCACTTCGAGTATAGATCTGCCAGTCAGTGACCTCTAAATAAACTCAGTTCTTCTGGTCCTCCTACAACTTTTGGTAGTCACTTAGCCAGTTTCCATGAGTCAGATGAAGAAATCTTCTTTATCATCATAGCTCCTTTACAAGTTGGTGTACTTATTTACTGCTTATATTGCTTTATAGAACTGCTAAGAATTACCATGATCATTGTAAAAATAGCATGATTTCAAGATGCAAAGATTTTCTTTAAAAGTTAGTGTTGTCTTCCTCCAACATATTTGTCTTGAAAACAAAAAAGTTAGTTGAAAGTGAAGGACAAATTCTTTTCACAAGAGTGTCTATCACTACCACATTAAAGCCTTCTGTGAAAGCAAAGGGAAAAGACACAGCTACCACCCTTGTCTAGAAATCCTGCTTAGCAACTAAGTGAAGTAAAGTCCTTCCCTCCCAGCAAACAGATGAGAGCCAGCTTTACAGCATCATGGTGATTTATCTTTGCCGTCAGTCCTCAGCAGCACACAGTGAAGACAGGGAAAAAAAATGCTGTGGACCCAACTTTTCTGACAACATAACTTTTTTTAGTTATATTAAAGCAATGAATAACCAAACAAATAGCATTAAAAAGAGGAAAAAAAATAACCACATAGCTTGGAAGAGGGTATGTTTTGTCAAGGTTGTACTTCATTTTTCATGGTAACAGGTGTTTCGACTTTGAGAAACTACATTTTTAAAGAATAACATTTTAGGCATAAAAATAAATCAGTCCACCTTCACAGTAAGTTTCCTGTTTAATTTAATACTACAAATATTATTAAATACTACAAAAATGCAAACAATAGAACTTACGTCTTTTTTTACCCCATTAGAGATGCAAGTCTGCAATTCTCCATATGGGTACAAAAAGTCTGTTTCTGACAGGATCTGAACCTGAGTGCAAGTTTATGCTGCTGTGACAGCTAAATCTGCATCCAGGTTACACTCAGCAAAGGGTTAAGAGCAAAACACAGCAATGCTACTCCACTCACCAGGATAACTTAAATCTGATTCAAATTAAGATGATGGGATTCTCTTCACATGTTAAAGGAAACTAGTCCAGAACTTTAATTTAGGAAATCCCATAACAACAGTAAATTACATCAAGGCAGGCAGAATGAAATTATTCAGATCTTTGTTAGACTTAGACAGGGTTAATTCCTCAGTTTTTGCATACAGTGTCACGCACAATTTGTACAGGGCCCAAAATCCTTCAGTTACCTTTAACAACAAAGAGGCTATGTAGCAACATTGAGGCTGCTAGCAACACCGTGACTCCTTCAAGGCTACACTGCATTGTTGGCTAACAATGAATCTAAAAGGAAAAACAAGTACACTTCATGGCTTGAAGCACTTGGGGGGTTTCACTAGCAATACCAGTGCAGGTCAGAGCCAATTCCTTTAAGTAAATAGCGACCATTTCTTCCACCAATGCAGACCCTAGTGGCATAGCTACAAGCTATTTTAACATCTGATTCTTTGGCTTTGGTATTTAAAGGACTTCAGCTCTTTTAAGACCAGGGCAAATAAACTGAAGAAGCATAAATATAGAATTGTGAAAAAGACAAACCTTTACATGAATCATCCTCAATGGGCTGCTTGAAAGCCGTTATGTCATTGAAAGTGCAAAGAAATAAAACCACTTTATCCTGCTCATTTCGAATTGGAGCAATTTTCACAAAGAACCAGACAGGTGTTCCTGTAAACAAACATATCAAAAAGTTGGTCAGTGGTAGGCAGAACAGTAAATGTGCTAGTTTAGATGATTACACTTCAAAATCAGTCATCTGTAAATGTTACTTTAATGTTGGGGTTTTTGCAAACACCTATTAGAAAAAATGACAAAACAGCTGACAAGACTGTTAGTTCAGTTCTCTACTCTGCTTCTGATTAGTTTTTTGATCTTCAGGAATCCCTGACTCTTTCTGGTCTTCATCTGCAAAGCGAATACTTCAACTTATTAAGTAATTTGTGATCCCCAGAAAAAAGTGTCCCATGTATGGGCAAAGGGTGCATGCAACAGAGTCTCAGTAGTTCTGTGCAAGACTTGAGAACAGGCCCACGGTGCCTAGATCACGACCGTAATACAGAGTCTCAACTCAAGAGCACATCCAGTTTGGTTGACCTTAAATTTCTCTGCAAATGGGGGGGACCGTCCCAAACCCACAACATTAGCCTATGCTAAGTTTCAAGAACCATGCTCTGTGACCTCTGGTCTAGCCTGCAAATTCTCCCACACAAATTACCTTTTGGCTTGCCTTGTCCTAAGCCTGCTTGCAATCACTCTAGTGTGATGCAAGACTCCACTGAATTCAGGAGAGAACAAGCCATCAGGACCAAATCACGGACTGTGGATGGGAGTAAGTTTCCTAACTAACTACTGCAATAGATGAGCTACTAAGGAAAACTGCTGGAGAGATTAGAGCCTGCACATCATAGAAAAAGATCATCCCAGATAACGACCCTTCAGAAGCTACTGTCAATTTTCCTTGACATCCATCCACACAGATCATCTTAAGGAGAGAAGCTGTCAATCAACCCTGCCTTTCTAGATTTCTGGCAGTTCTGCTGAGGCTGCTGAAAAGACCCTAGTGACAGCAATGAAGTTATGTGTAACAAGACTGTCTACCACTCTTGTTTCATAGGAGTCACCATGCTGATTTTAGCGATGTGCATAAGCTGATTGGAAGGCTCAGAACAAAGCAACTGGGTCCTGTATGTTGTAATAGGGCCTCCTTGATGGCACCATTTTTAAGTCTTCAGTCTTAACTTCAGACATAAACAAAAAGACTACTAAAACTGTGAGGTACATAGCAATGAGGAGACTCCAGGGTCACCACGCATGGGCCTGCAGGGAGCTTCAGTTTTGTACGTGAGTTTTCAGATTGTCCTTACACACTCAATGACAATGAAAAACTCAGCACTTGCAGGCATAAGTAGTAAGAGTCAAGGAGAGGATTCAGGCTTGCTTGCTGTAAAAAGCCAGAATAAACAGCACCACATGATTTTTCTCATGCATGTAGGAAAGCCTAATTTAGGAAGAGTGACCTTAGAAAACTATTTATTTTCTTTCTCAATCACAGGACCCTTCTCTAGGCTAGAAATCAGATTCTCTTTCACCCAAATTGCTCAATATTTCAATACAAGTACTATATGGTGTATTTCATGTAATAGTTACAACAAGAGCCACTTATGCTTCCTTACTACCTAAGGGTCACAAGGGAACCTCAAATAGTTCACAAATTACTGTTCAGCAAAGCAAACAAATGCAGATTTTTTTACAACTAGGTTCATATAACAGAAGTTGTTGCTACCAGTATCTCACCTGACTTTTTCCTAGTCTCTGTGCTTAGCAATCTTTTCTGGCCACAGAAAGCCAGGATATCTCATGAAGACCCATGGACAACTTCCATAAATGAAGTTCAATTCAGAAGGCTCCCACTGTGCCTGCATAGCACAGGCAGTTTCAAACCCTGGCTGAGATTCCACGCCATATGTACAGCTACCCCTATAAACAGCAGGGTATGCGATGCATGCAGGCCTCAGCTAAAAAGGAGAGAGATCCAGATGGAATCACTGATTACCATTTCTTGAGCATCGCTGTATGGCAGAAGTATTCAGGGGCCAATATATATATATATATATATTTTAAAGATTTAGCATTTCTGAACAACCACTTCTAATAAAGTATGAGCAAACAAAAATGCTAAATGCAAGGAAAGATTCAGTAAGGTGACTGTGTCAGTAAAATCATCACTAACTTGCTAATGAGCTTAGAAGATGCTGCCACAAAGCAGCCAACAGCTATTTTCAAGACAGTAACACCTTTCACACTACCCTTTCTCAGGAGACCCTAAAACTGCCTATCTCTGTTTCTTCTTGACTACTTAGTTTTCACCATCTTCACATGTGAACTATTCTGAGGTTGATCAAATCTGTATCTTGCTTTTTACACAGACTCCTTGGTAACTAATTGAACTTTATTTCACCTACTTCAACACCCTTCACTAACAATGCAACTCCTTAATCAGACAGGATCTCCAGCTACAGCCTTGCTTTTTGATCTCCATCTAAATGCAATTACTTTTTTATTATGGATTTTTTTCCCCTCCTCAAACCCACTTCGTATTGTTTTGCTATTTCAAGTTGCGTTCATTCTGCTATGGGCTGCTTATACCATCAGCCCTCATAGCACTGAGGCTGCATTACACACACAGCTTTATCTCTGCCTCTCATAGCCATAAAAACTTATTACTCTGCTTTTGAAGATGCTGTACACATCACAGAAACAGAAACGATGCAGTTCACCTTCTCATTCTGGCTATTTATTAGAGGCATGCTGTCATCATCTTTTTATGATTATGGTATGATACGCTGTTGCAAGATTTTTCTAACATGTTCTGGATGCAGCAAGAGGAAAGACTTTTCCTGATAACCTGTAGAAGGCTGCTGCTGCAGGACCAGGAGCTTATATCACCTTTCTGACTTTCTTTACTTTCTGACTCCCTTGACTCCCAATCCCCTGATGCATTATTTACAGTAAAAAGGAAAACAAACCACTGTTTTACCTAGAACTACGTGTAGAATCTAGTTATGTGCCTCACAGCAAATGAGAAGAGCCAGATATCCTTGACAGCTAAATTAGGTGGGTTTCATGACTGTCACTGTTTGGTACCACCCTGATAATTTCCAGTGAGTCAGTATGCCACAAACAGGGTGTATTCCAGGGCAGAACAGAAAATCAAGGTGGCATAGGCGGTCTGCATAAATCATCTTCCAGTTTTGGTCCTATACAGTAACACAGCAACAGCAGAAATAAGTAGACAGAAAATTCTGTCAGGCCATGTATCTGCCTCCCCAACATTATTCAGTATTTTTCCCTGCAGTGTTTTCCCCATCATCTTGTCAGTCTCTTTCATGAATAGTAGACAAGTGAATACAAAAATACAACCATGAGGTTAGTGCTCACAGTGCTGGGTTACATGGGCTTCCTCCAGCGCTCTGTAACCAGGAGCTTATTCATAGCAGAACTAGGATCGAAGCTGTGGGAACACTCTGAAAGGCTCAGACAAGATGTGGCTGTGCTCAGCTTTTTTCCTGCATACTAGTTTAATTAACATTAGAATTTTACTTTTTAAACATTAAACAGTTTATTTAACTATTAAACAGGAAAGCTTAAAGTATAAACCACTTATAAATCAGGTCGGAAACTCGAGTTTCAACCTCCTGCAGGCAGCATACTCTTGGTGTCAAAGCGGATGTCCTGGCTCAACCAGACAACCACTACTGGCAGAAGGCACAAATAAGACCATTCTAATGAAAAATGTCATTTACAGATTCAGCCTATGGGTTATTCAGGCAGTGAAACTGCACCATGTTTCAGAGTTCTCACAGCAAAACAAGAGTAACTCTCCCATATGCCCTCAGTCTGCATTGATGTACAGCCATGCAGAAACTGTTTACCAGTGTTTCCACAATACATCTACTTTCATTTATATTTTGTGTTTAGTCCTGGCAAACTCTCCCGCTGGTGAAATTCAATGATAATGCCAATGCACAAACAAAGAAGTAAACACTTGTGAGCCACGTTGGCTTGTTAGATTTGGAATCAACACTGAAGGAATCCAGAGTTTATCTAATGGCATAGGACCAATCTTGCCAGAAAAGGGGATGTCACTTCAAAGCTGGTAGAGAAGCAGCGTGAAAAACAGAGAAGAAACTAAAATCTACCATGACCTTCTGACAGTAGCTGTAGGACCAGCCTATCTTGTGATACTAAAGTTATGTAACTAATTCCAGAATTAACAGATGCAGCTATCAATAGTCTACACTGGCCTGAGCACAGAACTTACTGTTGCTTTAAAGGCAAGACAATTTTAAGAGCTGTGATTCAAATCCCAAGTCTTCTCCAGACTAACATAGAGTAAATGTCTCCACACCTTGTAATTTCCCATCTGTAACACAAACACTATCTCTTTCCTGGTCTTGTGTATTTCAACTGTGTTATGTTTAGCCCCTTGCTGAGCCGGAACACCTCTCCTTCAGTTTTCCCTCCTGTCAAACAGAAATAGGCTATAATGAAAATCAAAACCACCGTCTAAATATGCTCTTTCTGTATACCTTGAAACATTTAACCAGTTCAGCTGTTTTTCAAACCTACAAAAAGTGCATTGTTTAAATAAAACTGCATTATGCATTTTTTATTTCCACAAAGTAACATCAAATTTGTTTATAAATATAACGAAAAAAACACATTTTGACAATTTGGCTGACATCTTCACTGCCCTTAATGAATGGAGCAAGTTTTCTCAAAGCAACACAGCCCCTGCATTGCTTGATAATGTCTCAGACAGTCATCAGACAGGTATTGCCCTGGAGGTAAAGAGTGAAGCAGTGTGGAAATGGAGCACATACTGTGCATCCACCAATTCCTACATACGGTGATGCAGACAGCAGGACTTCAGTTATATAAACAGCAGAGCTGACCAGCAGAGCCATCCCTTCTGAGGTTTCACTTATGCCTAGGTACTTAGTATGACATTGCTCCTCTCTATCCCACATAGATCAAACAGTTTGTCCAGTATCAAATCAGCAAACCAGCTGATGACGTATGATCAGGAAGGGTTGGGCAAGCCACTATACCCACACAGACTTTAACTAGCAGCACAGAGGAGCCTGAGACATTTGACCATGCAAGACAAAGAGCAGAATTTTTCTTACATACTCTACCTTCTAGCATACAAGGTGCACTGAATGAGAACGAAGTAACTCAGTATGTGGCCCATCCCTCTGTGCCAGTACCAATAGAGCTTAAAATATGTTTCCAGCACTTTCAAAGCTTTTACCTGCATGTTTTCTGCATCTGGTGCTGCTATGTTCTGGCAGCTAATGCTTCTAAAGGTCATATCTTTACATGCTAAGATAAGGAAAATCAATTTCAGTCCCCAAAGGTGGAATCACTACACACAAGGGTTATCCTACGACACTGAAACAACACGAAGGTTCAGCGCACACTCCTGTACTGCAGCAGTGTTGATACCATTTACCTGATTATCAGTTCTCTGAAGAACAGAAAGTGAATACAAGGAAGGGGAAAACACAGGGAAGCTTTGAAATCTTTCCATTTACCCCAGATAAAACATTTAAGGATTACTACTGGGAAGTCTTACTGTCCTGCATATGCTTGAGGAGATGACAGCAGGTCTTGCTTAACCACACGTTTGAAGATGACAAGATCAACAGGAATTATCAGTTTTCTGAATCCAAAATACTTAATTAAATTTGACCTTGCTGGACATCACTGAACTCATGAAGATGGATTTCACAGAAGAGAAGATGCAGGCATGCATACCGCTTGATAAATATGGAGCTGGATTTCAATGGGAGACTCAGGAGGATACATGCCACTTTACTTCAACATTCTTATTCTCTCCTGTTTCTGGCCCTATGCAATAATATGGTATAGCAAAGGTTTCCATCTGGAGACAGCAGAGGCACAGTACACACAAAATATAAATGGCTTTAAAAGGTTTTATCCAGTAACAGTTATGAGAAACTCTCCCTAGTGATGGTCAATCACAGGTCCACCACCCTGAAGTGAATTTAGCTCTCTATAAATTACAATGGGGGTGTTTGTCTGTTTTTAACCTGTGTAGAAAGCACTGGTCCCCAAAGACAAGTGCAAGTAGAATCTGTCAAATCACTGTTTTGAGTTTATTTGACGTTCTCTAATATCTAAAGCCTTCTAATACACTGTTGGGATTAGTGCATGTGTTTACAAAAGTTAACAAACAAAAAACTTCACACAGATATTCCTAATATAATTTTTTTTAAACAGACAATCACCCAGAAGACCAGAGAAGCGAATCCCAGAACAAACTGAAAATGAATTCCTGCCTTTGGGACTCTCACCATAACATATGTACTCAGAGAAGAGCTTTCACTTATCCACACCACTTTGCAGTAAGCAAAATAATTACCTACAGACAAACCTTTGGCTGCTGCCATTCCACTGGCCCCACCTTTAGAAATCTCTGAGGAAAATAAATACAAAAATAAATAAATGTGTCTTATCGCTTTCTGCAGAATATAAACAATGAGAATGTTTTTGCTCAGACAGGGGATGCTTGAACACTCTGTAACTCTTCATATATTTTAGTTCTGAAGAGTCTAGCCCACTTCAGACATTTTTTCCACTGAAGCAGATGAAGTACGGCATAGAAAAGTTGGTTAGATTTCAAAAGGACCCCTCCTCTTCAGAGGCAGACAGAAGCAAGTAAATTTATATTCTTAAAAAAATTTACTTCACTAATAATGGAAGCAAGCACATCTAGAAGTCTGCTTTTGCACTGCTTGTAGCACAGACCTATGTTGTAGATGGAAAACTAGGCAATGAAAGTCCAAGTTTAATTTACTCAGCTATTTTAATTTATGAGGCTGACTATAAAGTATAAAAACCTAACAAATGGCTGTCAAAGTCTCATAAGAGGTTAGATGTTTAAGCTGCATCAGTTCAAATTAGCTAAGATACGACTAAGACTAGAGACAAAATATTTCCTAATACATTAGGCCATATCCTTCCATGGTGCAAGTTAACATAACTCCACTGATTTCAATAAGACTTAGAAATGTTTTGATTTTCCCATACAAAAATAAACAAGAATTCAAGCATGACTGTACACTCACATCTAATCAAACAATGGAACCGAAGCTCTCGCATGAAATTACTGTCAACCTGTCTGTTGTCATTTTAACAGCCCAGATTAAAGAAAGCTTTCACTTTGTCTCCTCCCAGGTACGACCATAAATTCCCACTGAATGGAATAGGATGGCATCAGAGCAACAATGACAAAGATCTGGTGGTCATGCACCTGCTTGCACCAATTGTTTCCAACTAGACCGAAAGAGCTCTGTGTTTCAAGCAGCAATATTTCCAGAGAATAACAATGATCATCAACATATTTGCTAAGTACTCAAGGGTCTAAGCCCACGGAATCATCAAATCTGTTTCACATCTTACCTTCAAGTTCTAAAAACAGGGAGGATAGTCACTTTTGGGTGGGGGGAGGGCTGGACAGAGAAAGAGGAGGCTAGGGTAGGGCAAGAAGCCATAAATACAAACATGATGAAGGCAGAAGATTTTATTATTATGAATCACAGTCTATGTTGGTTTTAGAGTTGATACTGTGAATTGCAATGAAGCTGGTGGATATACTGTACTTATCAACATCTGAATGGGGTATTCTTATCAGGCAACCAAGTAAATACTAGCACCCACCATGGAGAGTGCCATGTCAGAAAAGAAGTGTAATGCTTCTAGTAGCATTATTAAATGCCTCTATCTATTCTTGACATGTCTAATGCAAGATCAGGACATAACTGTTACTCAGAGAAAGAAGGATGACTTTTGCTCCTTAAGATACAAGACGTAGACTGATCTGCACTAGCAACAGCATAGCTAACTTGAAATTCCTGCTTTGTTTTCCTTTTTTGTTTCCCCTGAACGGACAGAGGTTGTATTGTTAAAATAGCTAGAAGTACATTAAATATGCAGACTGTGGAAAATGTACCAATTATTGAACAACACAAAAATGAAACAAAAATTTGCTGTTTATCATGATTGTTAGTTTACTGGCAGGGAGTGGGCACGTAAAGAGCAATAAAAAAATATTTCCTAATTTACTGGCTAATTTGAAGAAGAAAAATAGAATGAGTGAAGACTAGAGACATGGAAAAAAAAGAAACAAAGAGCGGAGAAAAAAAGATGTCTAACAAAATTCAGGGTCCCTTCCAAAACCCTCAGACTGAGAGCAGGTTGAAAAAAATCACGTTCATTGCCCGAGCAGGCAACTGCCACAGTTGCAGGCAGAGGTAGGGTGACCACAAAGGACAGACCACTTAACATTCTGGCTGCTGAGTAACTGGTAAACTAGACAGTGCTTTTCTATGATGTGGCTTATTCTGAGAAAAAGCTCCAGGACATCCTCTTTTTGGTATTTTTCAGCTACAACTCTCTATTTATTTTAGTGTTCTTAATCAGTCTTGGTAATGGTAATTAACACACCCTTAAAGCTACAAATCTAACGAACGCTAGAGCATGGTGTTCTGCTAAACTTAAAAGCAAGCTCTGTGCTTTCCTTCTTCCCATGCCTGTGACCCTCGCTGCACACAGCAGAACCATCACAGCTCTGCCTTTTGGCGTGTCGCACCACACAGCTACTGCACAGCTGGACTTCGTTCTGGGCTGCCTCTCCTCAGGGAAGTGCACAGCAGGGCAGGAAACATTCCTCACTCCACGGTTACCTTGCTTTAATTCCGCATAAAAGACAGAGGCCCCAGGCTCTACTACAGGCCATATGCTGCAGCAATGACAGAAGAGTTGCTGCATAGCCTTTTGGTGCCAAATCACTGTTAACTAAGAGAGAATTCCAGGCCCTCCTGGATCCCATGACTGCAGCTTGTTTACTTGGCTTTGGATGCATAGATGTGAGCTGCATACGGTCCCTATGGCCACTAACTGAGATAGGAACAGAAATCAGCTTTAAAAATCAGGTAGAAATAGGAGGCAGGTAACACTAGAAGAAAAGAAGCAAAAAGAAAGGCCATTCAGATAGCACATCCAGCTTTTCCAAGGAGTTGGACCAGCAAAGCTGTGCTCCAGAAGAGCCTTAAGCAATGGCACTGTGTCAGATGTCATGATGCTTTCAACAAGCTAAAAAGACAAGAGAGATACTGGAAGAGAGACGAAGCAAAAAAATCTCTCAAGGATTTTGTTATTTTCTCTGAAAGACAACAAAAAACAATTCCATGTATTTTGGCACCACCACTTCTTAGAACGACAGATTAATTCTAACAGAAAACAAGCAGCTCCATACATCCACAGGTCAGTACTAGCTTTTAGCTTTTGTGAAATATCTGTGGTTCTCTTACCAAACTCCATCAGTACTAGCCAGTCATTTCAACAGAAATAACAACAGTTCACACATACAGATAGACTGCATAACCTTTCCCCAGAAAACTGGCCTTTCTAACAAGAAACAAAGCGGCAATGAGGTTAAGCGTCAAAAATTAACATCACAGCAGTTTATGATATATTTTCTGGTTAAAGTTCTCCATGGTCTCTAATGCAGAACTGATCAAATTGATCATCATCGCAGTAATGGGAAGAAGCTGCTAGCAGGGTTCTTCTGCATCCTGTACACAGACACTACCAGTTTCATGATTAGAAAGCAAAACTGTTAAGACCAAAATAAGTTACAGAATGTAGACTGTCAGCTTAACATTTAGCCAGGCTGAAGACCTCCATGTATTTACACTTCAGGTGACATTAAATAGATGAATATAGCTGTGCCATGACATAGTGCGCAGTAGATGGGGCAACGAGTTTTGGCCAAGCAGTTCATCTGCTGATAGGTGCAGTTATAGACAGACTAAAATTCCTAGGAGAAAATCATATCTCAATTAAGGAATTTTTGTCCAAAATGAAAGACGGTTTCATCCAAAAACTTCAGAAGGAATTTAGCTTCTAAATCAAAAGATGGGTTCTACTAATTCCAAAACTACAGCTAAATACTGGCTTTGCTATATCAAATCTTTAAAAACTGAAAAAGTATGCTTTCCATAACAGAAACCATTTGCACAAACCTAACTTATATATTAAAATTTCTGATGGAATCTTGAGTGTTGTCTTAAAGCATCACACATAAATTGCTGTAAATGTCAGAACAAATTAGTCACTCTCCCTGAGTGACTTTCATCCCTAATGCTCTCATTTCTCCCTTGTAGATAAACTGGTAGAACTGAGGCTTATTTAGCCCTAGATAAAGCACAGTCCTCCAGACTGACAGACTTGCCTTACTCTATAATTTAAAACAACTTTACACACCTATATTAACAAACAAACCAATCAACTACTTACTGTTCTTCTTGTACATCAAGATTTCGAAGGAGTTCATCTCATAGTTCTCAAATGTTTGCCGGACCTTGTCTATTGTATCTTTGTCTGTCAGCTCGCCATACATAAAACTGCAAATAAAGCGAGAAATTCAAGTCAGATACTAGACAAAGCCATTTATTTACAGTGTTTAAAGGACCTATTTAGAAATAGCTCTCCTTGATTTTGTTTCACCTGGAAAGCATATTTGACAGATGCAGCCCTAGGAGAAAAAAGACAAAACTGGAATAAACAGATTACTTGTCTCCTCAAGCAACAAGCACAACACTACAAGCTATTTAACAGAAAATAAATACCTGCAGGTGCTGCTTTTTTGCATAACTTCTGCTCTGTGATATCCTGATAGCTTGCAAAATCCATCGTTGCTGTAGACAATGGGCCAATCCACTATCTGGGCATTACCCAAGACAAAATTAGTATCTGTTTGAAAGAGGACATCAGTTAGACATTAGACAAGGCTATGGCTGTATTAAAGGAAATACTCATTTTAGGACCCAATCCCAATTGCTTCAGTGCGTGCACAGTTTTTCCCAAATACTATTTCCACTGCAGTCAACAGGATTATTCCTGGTTTTAATTTTAAGTAAATTCTTCCTTTATAAAATACGTTGATTTCTCATGCAAAGAGCGTAGTTCATGCAAATAATGTTCAAGCAGGTAAAAATCATCTCAGGACTAGCAGTAGATTCACCAAACTGTTTCCCTCTGTGCCACAAGCACTGATCCACCATGACACTCAGTATGAATGTGAAGCCTCCCACACATGGCCAAAACAGCACGAGTGATATTTCTCCTCTCTGAACGTAGAGACAGTGGCTTCTCCTGATACTGTCTTTAAAGCTGACAGCACAAGCTCAAATACTTCTTGTGTGATGTGTTCAGCACAGCACTCCAAACTAGACACCGGACAACTAGGGTTAGTACTTAGACCAGTAGAAAGAACTTTTTGTTTGCTGTACAAGCCAGGAGATTCTATTAGTAAGGAAAAAAAAAACCAAAACTGAGTGGGATTCACACCACCATTCTTATTGGATCCTTGCAAGCTACTCTTTTTTTGTGATTGTGACCTCGTTCAAACGAGGAACATACTCAGTGCTGGACCAAGACACTGCTTTATTCTGCTGCTTTGGCTCTTCTGTAGTCAACCAACTACACCTGTGTCAAGACAGACAGCAGTGCTGCTGCTTGGGCACTAGGAGACAGGAGGAGGTGGTGGCTCCTTTCACAGCTGCAAAGACCCCTGGCCTTTGAAAGACTAAGCAGCCTCATGAGATTAAAAAACATACACATTTAACGGGAGCTTTTAAGGGACTCCACTACGCTGTCTGCTTTTCAGGATTTACTCCCAGCTGCTCAGAGATACATAGCCATCATTCACAGTTCCTGCAACCAAGAGATATAAACAAGATATTCTACCTATTAATTGCAAAGAGTTTTGTTTGTGTTAACTTCCCCTTTCAAAATTTTCTGTCCCATTGCAAACTTCAAGTGGATTTAAATAAAACATTCCTGTAGCTATCTAAATCCATTGCCTAATCCCATGACCATGATCAAGTGTATCTTTATACACTCCTTAGAATGAAATACACCAGTAGTATAACTTCAGGACATTTTAACTGCTTTGTTTCACACAGCCTCTTTTAAATACCATGGGTTTTGCTTGGTCGAAGAACTTTGTTCCAAAAACAATACATGCCTTTTACCCATCTCTCCTCTTCCTCAAGAGCTTCTATTAACTTAAGCAGTGACCTTCCTTTCCCACTTAAACCTCAATATTGTCTTTGCATAAATAATCTCTTTTTTATTCAAAGCTATACAGGGCACTTTTCTGATGACCATTACTGTGCTAATCCTACTTTTGTCCAGCCTTAAAATGCATCTGTGAGGGAGGACAGCACTCTTATCCCGTTTTTACAGATAAAATCAAAGCACTAAATCCACAAGGGGATTTAAGCACCAAAAGGTGAGACTGCTACAGCCTAGCCCCTAGGTGCCCAGCTCTCAAAAACTTGGAAGTTGGAAGCATCATGGGTAGTGTTGGCAAGGCAGAACCAAAAAATACCAGCACAGCAAATTGAAACCTGCCCTGGTTAAACTATAGAAAACAATGAAAAAAGTGGATATTTTAAGGTGGTTTTTCCCCCTTTTCTATATTACATATGGTACCAAATGTTTTAACACAAACCCAGTTCTCATAGACAATACTCGAGAATCTTAGCCATTATTGCAGGAACTAAAGAATCACATTTACACTTGCCTGCCTTTTGGCCCAATGAGACCTGATTTTTTTTGACTGGTAGTTTCCAAAGGACACTTAGAGAACATGTAAATATTTCCCTACCCCCTGACAGTCTAGCACTTTGGGTGTTCTTCTATGAGATGTGCAGCTAACTGAGGGCAGTGAAAGCTCAATCTTAATTTAAACTCCTAAATGATCATTCTAATTATCAAGCTGCCAAAGAGAACAGATGCAAACATCCTCGCCACATGAGTTTTGAAGTCAGTGTGACTTGGCTGTATTATATGCATCCCTATTAGGTAGCTCTGTTTGCCTGTATTGGGGGAGTCTCTCAGGGAGGCAGAGGTAGAATACTTCATCAAAGAAATCAGGTTGGGTTTAGATGTGAGTTACAATCAAGCTGAGAGATCTTCAGGCACACACAAAGCTTTAAAGGCAAAAACTTGGCCACCTATCAATTCAAACAGCAAGTCAGAGGTTTTGGTGAGCCCACTGTTTTACAAGTGTGTCTCATTTCTAGCTAGTCACCACTTTGTGCATCTTTACCCTTCTTTCATCCAGGCTACATAGCTTACAAACACACACAAAGTGAATACTGAAGTTGGACTCATTCTCTGAAGTCAACACCACACCCCTGACTCATCTTTGGGCTTGCTCCTCCAGTTCCATTGCCACACTTTTTTAGTGCTTACCTTGGGTGATCCCTAGATCCAAAACCAATGCCCTGCATGGATGAGTTCTTGGGAACTCTCCATATAGCCAAAAGTCTGCAGAGAAGCCATTGGTCCCGGCGAACACAACAGATGAGAGAAGCTGTAGTGCAGCAGCATCCAAACTGCCAGGCCAGAAAAGGGGTTTCCAACCCACCACCCTCTGCCAGCTTTCCCTGGGAGGTTACTAGGCTGAGGGTGATCAGTTCCTTTGATCCTGCTTTTGTTCCAAAGAGAGAGACAATCTGCATTGGTGGTTTCTAAACCTCCTGTACCCACCTATTTTATTTTTTTCCAAACTTGCTGTGCCCTAAGAGAGGGGCCACAGAGTGGGCTCTTGGCATCAGCAAAGAAAGAGTCTGGGAGACAAACAGGAATTTCTTCCCAGTTACTCAGTTCTCTTCCCAGATCTATTTAAAGACAAAAGACAACACAACAGCAGTTCTGTGCCTATGCAGAGAACGCATCTGCATTTCTTCAGAAGGAGTGTCTCGGACAATGGTGTTTTGCCTGTGTGAACACTGGCAAGACACAGCATAAAATAAGGACTCCCACTACTAACTCCCCTGCATAGTTTATTCTGACAGATAACCGGGAGGTAGAAGGGCTGTTCTCATTGCTATCATTTACATTCAGTTGCACTGACGTCCCTGACAATGTGCTGCTTGGAGACAGCTCATCATCTGTTAAACAATTGTTCCCAGGATAAGAAAATATTAAATAACATCCACTGCGGCAAATATTGCCTCTCCGTCTGCAGGGACATGGGGTCCCAGAGGCCAGAAAACAGCTGTGGCTTCGTTGCACAACAAGCACGAGGGATGCTCTAGTGTACACTTTGAGCATCACAGGGCAAAGCCTCTTGGGGACTCTCAAGTTGTTCAACGAGGCCAGGAAAGGAGTTGGTCAGAGGAAGACCATGAAGAAATCCACTGTCAAATTCTCTCCAAAGACAGAAGGTAAAATGTACATGTGTTAGCTACAGTACTGAAACTATTTAGTGACTTGAGACACATCTTTGAAAGGGCTCAAAGGACTCCTTTCCCTAACAGGAAATCAATTTCTATCACAGTCTCAATTGGGTTAGTGGTGCTGTCTGGCCCAAGGAGAAGCTGTAAGCATCGCCGGCCCTTCTTATCCGCTCCAAGAAGAACTAAGCTAGAAACTGCAGAGGGAAGACCTGAGGTTCTGGCTTGTGCTGCACAGAGCACATCATGCAGAAACACATATAAGAACTGATGAGCAGCATCTCAAACGCAGCACAGTCACTTGCCTAAGTTGGGCAGGCTCCCATCACAAGGGTCTGCAGTACTGGTGACTTCGTGAAGTGTCTCGCTTCGTATTTTCTAGCCTGTATTTCCCAAAAGTTCTGCTCACTGCAGTATATCCACACATCAGTCTTTACACACTCAAATGTCAGATCCGTTTTGGATTATCACTTTAAACTAGACACAACTGCTTTAAAGCCAACAAGAAAAACATTTTAACTCCTTCCAAACTGTAAGAATGGATTTCGCTCAGTCACTGAAACCAGTACATTCCTACACTCACGAAATACACCATCAGAAAACATCTTTCTAAATAACAGTGATCTTTTCACAACAGTGACAGTAAGTCTCTAGAACACTCAGCTTCACCAGAACTACCTTATCTACTGAATGCTGTTGTTACATATACTACTATGTCCAACCAAAGCTCAAACCTCCAAAATATGTGAGGTCAAGAAGCACCTCACAGATATGTATATGGTCAGGACTAGCTGACTGAGGTGAGGTCACCTGCTTGAAAGAGCGTGGAGCAAATTACTGACGTGCTTCCTCGCCACCATTCCCCTGCGCTGCTGGGAATGCACCCATAGCATCCCCAGCCTCTCCTGCAAGGTGGACCTTGTCAAACCAAGCCCCTCACCTCTTTCCAGAGGCCACTACAAAAGTCCTGCGTCCCCTGCCACTTCAGTAACACGTGGGCTCTATTCCAGGACACACTGGTCAGAGACCAGCAGCCAAACATGCTCCTACACGTGTTCCTACATTGCTGCCTGCACAGAGGAAGCACACAGAGGTGACAGAGGAAAACTGCTCAGTGAGTTGTGTCTTTGTAACAACAGAGGCTGGTGCTCACTGTGCTTTCACATTTGTCTGTCAAAGCCCCCCACAAGTGTGCTCAGGGTGGTGCAGTGCACAAATGTAATTTAAATATATTAATATATTTTCCCACAGTCACCACACAAATACAAAACTCAAGAGGTTTACTCCTATTTTATTCCCCTCTTAACAAAAAGGGAATCAGGCCCACTGTGGTGAGAAGACCTGTTCCTCACCAAACTTGCTCATTCTCCCATCAGTCTCCAACAGATCAGGAATTGCCTCCTCATTCCAGACCACAGCCTTCATCACACTGGGTGAGGACACAACCGTGGTTATTGAGAATAGCATGTCTCTTTTTACCGTGTCTCAAACTCCTCCCATGGATCTTCAGTGGCGCAAAACTAGATCTCCAGTATTACAAAGTACAAACTACTATAGCAGAACTAAAAGAACTTCTTAGTAAACAGGCTTCTTATCCTACCCGTGGTCACCGGGGTTAGCGGTGGGGGATACTGTTCCATTAGCTGGGCATAAAGCAGCACAGGTGCTATGTCACCGCCAGCATAAGAAATGTGCATAGGCAAAAATCACGTGCAACTGTCATGACTAAAGACTGTATCATACAGCTTGAGTAAAAGGCACAGATGTGTTTCTAAAAAATTCTAGTATTTACAAACTTGTGACTTTGCATAATTTGGATATGGTTTCATTTTTGATAAGGAACCAAATAGAACATTGTTTACAAGGAAGCCTGTCAAAATTACTACAGTCAAACAGCTCATATCGTGCTTTTGCTTCAACAGTCTGCATAAGATAGGTATGTATGAATTTTTGCTCATGTTTAGACTTAGCTTTGAAAAAATGTAAAAGCATTTAGCCACACTGATTAACTCCATTGTTAAAATGGAGATCAAAATATGACCCTAAATCAGTACAAATAAGTCAAACTGAATTTCAAGCACCCATTCAATCTTTTCTTTGCACACACAGGATTCAAGGCTTGCACTTCAGGTAGGAAAGACACAGGAACGAACCAAATTTTCACCTCAACAGAAGAGCTGTAACTGTATTCAAAGCAAGTACAGAACTGCTCAAAGAACTGAAAGACTATTCACATGGTAGAATAAAAGTAATAAGACAAAACTCTGTTCTTCCACCCACACCCTCCCATAGAAGTCAATGGTGCTACATAGATACACACATCTACTCAGTATTTCTTTGTATTCATTTCTAGAGTGGGAGTGCATTAATTTTTAAATATCTCATTGAACAACTTGATCACTCTATAGAATAAAGATATAGCAGACTAAAAATTGTACACCCTTAATACCAAAACCAAATTATTTTAAGCCACAGTCACACTCTAATACAAAGCAACATAAAACCTTATAGATAGGTTCGTTTTGGCTTACATGTGTTATGAAAGTCTTATATAACTATTTATTTTACAGAAACAGAAATTGATTTAAAAGCTCCTTGGCTGCTACAGCATTAACACAATCCACTAAAAGCAGGCATTTCATGCTTTATTCAAACATGACTTACACTGTCATGTGTACTGCAGAGCACAGGCTGAAAAGAATTACTAAAAAATGTATTTCATCATACTTACCACAGATAACAAAAGAGACATTAAGTAAAAAAAACCAACTTCAATGACTCAGTTTGAGTCATGACGGAAAATTAATGGCAATTTCAGCCAGCAATATAGATTAAATCTACTGGTTCTATCTTAACATTTGTTATTCTGCATTGTTACAGAAAACACTTCACAGTAAATCCCTACCATGAGAAAAGTTTAAATTAAAAAAAAAAATATCCTTCCACACTAGTAGCTGTAAAATCTTCATAATTACCTGTATTGTTAAAAAATACAACAAATTAGTGCAGAACAATGGAACAAGAATGGCTAAAATTGAAAGTGCACAGAAGCTATCGGATGTATTTTATGCATAGCATCCTTCTTCACCCGTCCCTGAAGGACTGTCCATACTGAGAAATTAAATTTTTTTCAAAAAGGCATTCAGACAAACGTGACATTAGCATGAGATAATTTTAGAAACTAGAAAGTTCATCAGCTATAAAAGCCATACGCAAAAACACTGTTTAGCAGTGAGACTTCACCATTTAATTGGGCAGGGTTTTTTCCCACCCCATCTTATCTTAAAAGAAATCCAGGAAAAATCATATTTTAGTTGCACTGATTATATATGGGTCTTCCAACAGTTTAAAGAAGTCATGATTTACTGATTATAGCTATAGCCATCAAAAGCCTTAAGAGCATTTGACAAGACCTAACGGCTCACTTTTCACTGAGAGTTACAAAAACGCATTAACAAATTCTCCAATGAAAGGTTTCGTTAAGATTTGTTTTATGATCTTGTTCTAGGATTTAATTCAGAAATGGACTGATACGCTGAATTATCACAGTGGAACTTCTTGAGCTTTCAGAACATTAATTTTAAAATACATTATCTATCATAAGTGTTGTACTTTTTTTCTTACTATCAATAAAAGCCATTTTAAGGAAATCAGGTTGTACGTTACGTGCATAAAGATGAACATACAAAGCTAGAACCTTCTGGCCTAGTAAAAGCCAGCAAAAAAAAAATATATTCAACTCAAGTGATACTGAGAGGAAAAAAACTGTTAATAGTGAATAGATATTTTGATGTACTGACCAACGGTATGAAAAACACAGATGAAAATAAAACCATCCCCACAGTTGTTAATTTAGAAAATAAGGAAGATCGTTTCATTCTCAGTTTGGGAGCATGTCCTTAACGTGGAACCTACAAGTTGTCCCCCTGTGGTTTTGGAAACACTGCTATTTATGTGGCTAAATGCTTTGTTTTAATCAGTGCCAACAGACAGACCTATGCTCACAGACTTTACTCAGCTAAAAGTGATTCTACAGGAAATCTTAAACAAACTGGGTCTTGCAGGATTAGATACAAAAGGGTACAGACTCAAGTTCAAGCACCGGACACCAGATTTGTAGATCAGAACATTCACATTGCCTTGCACAGGGCAAGCCATAGTGATGGCAAGAGAAAACCTTCTATACATACAGCACCATCCTATTACTAATTTAGCAGGTTTTCATGCACTTTTTGCAAGGTGTGGCTCTGGTTAAGAGCCTCCAATACAAAAGAAGAGACGCATTCTTCAGACCAGAGCCCTCTATTCCATTACATCTGCTTATCTTATGCCGTCATTAACCATTCCCCCCACCTCTGAAGTCCAGAAGGTGGACGAGCAGCATGGAGCAGAAATCTTCCTGCATATCTGCCATACCCTTCCAAGTCAGGCCTTTTGGGATCTTTAAGAACTTAAGGACAGCTTAACTCAGACATTGTACTTCATAAGGAGTACCTCAATATTGCTCTTCCCTGTGCACAGTTAACTTTCTCATTTTCATTACTTTCACATGTAAACCAGTCACTAAAATGCATTTCCCTAACCAACAGAAACTCACTAGATGGCACTAGGATGAGATTTACCTGTAGCACATGGCTTCTGAGCTGGTCCTCTGCAAATAACAAATTTCACCCAGTGTTGCCTTAAGATTCATTAAAAACTATGGGAATTCATGAACTGTGAGGAAACTAAACGTATCCTATCAAAAGGAAATAGAAAAGCATACTCCACCCCAAAAATGTGCATGCTAATTTCAATGACACCAAGAAAATACTTTCTTGACGAGTGATGCCATTTACCAAAAGTGTTGCATTAGTACAAGGTACCTGAGTGGTGCCCAGGACCTGAATACCCTTGGCATATCACATACGGAAGACTGATGTAGAGCTTGTCACGTTTATTATATATATATATATATACATATATATGTTCCCTACCAACATAACAACCCAGTAGTCTGAAAGCGATCGGACCCTCGATACCCAAGTTCATAAGCCCTGCCTTTGGGGAAGCACACCTGTACTGCTTCTGGACTCAAATTGCTTTAGCCACAGCCACATCTGTGTCTCTGTACCATGCTGCTCACTGCTTTAGTTTTTAGAAGGAAGGCAGGCAGGGCCAGGCTGCAGCAGACACAGCACTGTCAGGTTAAGGGTCCTTTAAAAATATTTCCTTTAAATTAACATTTTATTCAAGTGCAAAAGCATGAAATAAAACTCGCTTCAGTTCTTCATTCTCTGTTAGTTTCTTTTGCACTTCTCTCTGGCTGAACACAAAAGAAAGGTTTTTCAGTTTCAGAGCTGTTTATAATAAAGTTAATTTCTCTCCTAGTTCTCAGGCAATGGTACAAGGTTAGCATGCCCAGGTTGCAGAAAGTTTACTGTACCGGAATTTCACAGTCTCCAATGGAAGTAATGCCATAAATCATGGAAATGTCTTTTATTTTCAGGATTTGTGTCTGAAGGTGCTTTTTCTTTCCTTCTACGGGGAACTCACTGCATTCTCCATCAAAGGGTGCAAGTTTCCTTCCATACCTGATGTTGCCTTAGGATGTTCCCAGGGGTTTTAGCTCTTATGCCCTGTAACCTCCGCTTCTTCCAGCCTCCTTGTTTTGTCAATAAATCAGAAAAGCATCTAGTGACTTCCACTGTAAATCCAAAGCCCTATAAACACCGGGCTTGCTTTTGCTATCCTGACAGATGCACAATTATCATGTACCTCAGTGAGAATTTTGATCAAGGATGGCCTGCAGGATTTACCAAGCATTTACATAAATTGGAAAGTATTTTTACCTCCAGTTACTGATAGAGCATTGGAAGATCACAAAGAATCAGTATTCTCTATAATGTACAGCACCATCAGAATTGGGTGTCTTGGCCATGACCCAAGATTGCAACTGTTATTATTACAGCGCTTGTATACTGCAGGTGGATCACATTACCCGAGAAAAACATTAATATCACATTAGCAGTAACCATCAGGGGCTAGTAATTCTTTACATACTGCTCTGTTTTTACAGCATGGGCTCATTTTCTGTCCCCGTTGGGTGTTCTGGTCTTTAAATATTTCAACGCTTCAAACAAATTTTTGTCAACGAAGCACTACATGCAACATTTATTTTTCTAATTTTACATGGCTAGTATAGAAGGACAGCTTTCAAACACCAAATACAAGACAAGCAGGATTACAGTGCCCCTTATTTCAAAGAGGAAAGAACCTTCACCCTTCATCCAAAGGTGATCTTGTGAGAAGAAATCACAGGGGACCAGATGAAGTCCACAGGTGTCAGTGGATGGATGACACTTTATATATTCTTTCCTCTGTGTGCTATCATCAGGCCCTCCTGTCCCCGGATGGGCTGAGAAATTCTCAATTCCTTCTTTACTCCAACGTGTAGGGAGGAAATACTGCACAGCTTCTAAGCCTAGTATAGCTCTTTTGGCTGGCATTTAGTGCATGAGAAGCTGTCTCAGCTTATCTGCAGCCTGAGAAGAAGCTCTCATCCCTATTAACTCTAACAGAGACAATTCAGACCAATGAAGTTTGAGGTGAGTCTTGCCGCAGATGGTGCAGTATTAACACAAAATACTAACCCTAACAGGAAAACCCTGAACTTTCATGCCTACATACCCTGCTATCACCTTCAGCCATCTCAGGTGCATCAGTTTACCAGTCACACATCTAATATGAAAGGCTGTCCAAAGAATTCCTAGTTAAACTACTGGTAAGCAAATGGTATAATAAGTGCTGTCCATAGAGTAAAAGAGGTTGCATGAGCTCTTCCAAAAGAGGTTGCATGTCGCCTACTTTGTTATTACCATGCCTTTTATACTGAGTTAACACTTCCTGCCCCAAAAATGTAACAGATAGCAAAATGTGTTTTCCTCTGTTTACCTGTGACTGTCAATACACATCCTATACGAGTACCTTTAAGTGAAGCACTTACTCAGTGTCTGGTTCTGTTCCATGATCAAAATCCTCTCCATTCAATGGGAACCCACCCCAAACTAAGAACATTCCTATGTCTGTATCAATTCAGTATCTGTTGGCACTACTTAACTTGCTTGCATGTGCCAGCAAAAACAGTTTGACAACAAGCCCAAGGCTTATTTGGCAAATCCCAAATGGCCTAGATAGTTTCATTGTGGGTCACATTACTACTCAACTGAATGAGACCAAGAAAGGGGAGCCAAACCTCAAGCTTTATGGGCCCATTTGAGCTCTCATCCTGTGGGTATCCCAAATCATCTCAAAGGCCAAGTATGAGCCAAGTCCAGGATGAGACAGGCGGCAAGGAACCAGCGTGTTTCCATACTGCCCGCACACTGGCCAGCACAGCCTTGCCAGATGAGAAGAAAAAGGAGATTGTCCTCATCTCTTGAATGAGATGGTGGTTAGAACAGGCTGGTAGCCCCACGTTAAAACTGATCCATACAGTATTCGTATGTGACAGCGTCACATTTACAGCAAAGCTGGACTGGGTCCAGCAAAAACTAGAAAGCACATTACAGAAGAAATGGACTGAGTCACTTCCCTGAGCTTCTCCTAATACGTCTGAGCTGCGTGTCACTTCTTACCAAGCTTATTCTAAAAACCTGTATTGATTACAGCCCTCAGGACTTGCTGAGCATTTGGAAACGGAGCGCTGTCATTTTACCTGTGCTGGCTAGCACCACGCTCTGTTATGACACCTTCTTAATAATGGAGGAAGAGAGGCAGGAACAGAGCACAGCTTCTGCTGCACGACTCCCCTCGAGTCCAAACCTCAACTGATTTATTGCACTGAGGTTTTGGCACTGAAAGTTCAAAGAGAAAATTGGGTTTTCATGAAGAAAACAATCAACAAACTCAAGGCAGGTTTGAGAAAAGCTTGAGACAACCGGCTTTGGAAGATTAGAGAAGCAGCTCAAATGCGATGAAATGTAAGATTTCATTTTTTTAAAAAAAAGAGGGCACTATAAGAATGCTGAGCAATCTTTTTTTTAGGAATGCAGGTCCCAACCCCTTTCTTTCTATGAGAAAGTTGCAGAGAGAAAAAAACTATAAAAAGAACCTCACAATTTTATGTGAAAATATGGCCTTACCAAAGGCACTTAGTCCAATAATAGCGCTTAATTGAAAAAAAGAAAATTGAAAATCATACTCAGAATAATTTGAGCTCTCAGCCGCTTATCAAGAGGGTCAATTGTCTTTCTCTTATCAGAACAGGCTGTATTTTTAATTAAGTGGTCTTGCCTTCAAAAGGAGCTCGATCATGCGTGTTCTCCATCACGCTGGAAGTTCTTAATCCCTTAAGTAACCCGACTCAAGTCAACGGGAGCATTAGAAATGGCAGAGCTGGGGCTCCCAGCCCTGAAAAGATGCACATGCCCAGGTTTAACAAATACACAGACGCTCGCAGGGTCTCAGGCTAACCGAGGGAGCGGCGTTTCGCTAAGTCCCTAAGTGCAAAAAAACCCCAAAAAATCTGGATAACGCTCACGCCTGCAGTTGTGAGATTCGAGGCATTTCCCACTCCACAGTTTTCCCAGAGAAAGACCCGCAACGAGAAGATAAAGAAGCACCACGGACGCCTCCCCTCGGCCCCTAAAGCGGCGAAGCGGCCTCGCCGGGGGCAAATCTGGAAGTCGCAGCCCTCGCCCACCCGCAGCCCCAGCGAGCCCAGCCCGCAGCCCCCGGCGGGTCCCAGCCCCGCACCGGGCTCGGATCCAGCCCCGCACCACGCTCGGATCTCGCCTCGCAGCTCCAGCCCCTGGATGCCCCGATGGAGCGGCGGGGAGCGCTTCGCCCCCGCGCTTCGCCTCCGCGGTTACCCCCCTTACCGTTCGACCTCCGCACGATGTTCTCGAGGAACGTGTTCTGGGGCGCCACCAGCCCTCGCCTCCCCCCGGCCATGGTCGCTCTGCCGGGGAGCGCGGCGCGGAGGCTCCGCTCTAGGTCTGCGCCGCGCCGCCCGCCGCCCGCCCCGCGCGCTCCATGTCCCCGCCGGGACCGGTAACGGCGGTGCGGCAGCAGCCCGCCCGCTCGCCGCCTCCCGCGCACCGCGGACCCGACGCCGCCGCCGTCCCGCAGCGTCCCCTGCCGGCCGCCGCCGCGCCGCTCGGCCGCCCTGCCGCAACGCCGGGGCGGCAGCGCCACCGCCTGGGCGACGGCTGAACGGCGCCTCTCAACCATCGCGCGGGGCTCGGAGAAAGGCTGGGGGCCTGGAGCGGGTCCAGAGAAGGGCGATGAAGCTGGCGAAGGGCATGGAGAACAAGTCTTACGAGGAGCGGCTGAGGGAACTGGGGTTGCTCAGCCTGGAGAAGAGGAGGCTGAGGGGAGGCCTCATCACTGTCTACAACTACCTGAAAGGAGGGTGTAGAGAGGTGGGTGCTGGTCTCTTCTCCCAAGTAATAGGTGGTGGGATGAGAGGAAACGGCCTCAAGCAGCACCAGGGGAGGTTCAGATGGGACATAAGGAAAAAATTCTCCACCGAAAGGGTTATCAAGCACTGGAAGAGGCTGTCCAACGAGGTGGTTCAGTCCCTGCTCCTGGAGGTTTTTAAAAGACAGGTAGATTAATTGCTTAGGGAGATGGTTTAGTAGTAGACTCATAGAATCACTAGGTTGGAAAAGACCCCCTGGATCATCGAGTCCAACCATCCCTATCAAACACCAAACCATGCCCCTCAGCACCTTGGCCACCCATGCCTTAAACACCTCCAGGGAAGGTGACTCAGCCACTTCCCTGGGCAGCCTGTTCCCGTGCCAAATGAATGACCCTTTCCGTGAAAATTTTTTTCCTGATGACCAGCCTGAACCTCCCCTGGCGGAGCTTGAGGCCATTCCCTCTCATCCTGTCCCCTGTCACTTGGGAGAAGAGGCCAGCTCCCTCCTCTCCACAACCTCCTTTCAGGTAGTTGTAGAGAGCAATGAGGTCTCGTCTCTACCTCTCCGGTGCATTGGACTTGATGATCTCAAAGGTCTTTTTCATATGATGCTATGATGCTGCAACCTAACATCAGAGGCTTTGCTCCTGGCCCCCATTTGAGACCCTCAACACCACCTCGTGACAATTGCTGCTTGGTATTGTCTGGTCAAACTGACCAACAGCTCAGTGGAAGCAGTGAGATGAACTATTTAAACATACCCTTTGGCAGGCCTTAAACTCTTTGAAATATCTAATATACAACAGTTTTTCATTCATGGATTAGACAACTTTGTTCTTTCCCCCTTACTGATCTGTCAGTAAATGGAAAATGCTCAGATCTCTCCCATCTAAAAGGCAGTTTCTCGCTGGCAGGGGTATTTACTTGCTGTAACACCTCATTAAGTGCAGCACCTTTGAGCTCCATATCTCAGGGCTTATTCAAGACATGAGTGAATTTCCACATGATCTCTTGTCTGGGGAAAAGCTATTTCTCACAAAGTGAGCAAACAAAGCATGGCAAAGACGATGGTCTGTGTCACTCAGGGTTTTTAAGTGCTAGCACTGCTCCCACAGAATTTTGGCACTGCCTAGCTAGCTCTCTCCTGGGCAGCGGCTGGGCCACCGCCAGGAACAGCAGCCAGCTCCAGTGCAGCCAGGCACACGGTCCGGTTCAGCTACGCAGCACGGCCCACGGTCATGACCATACGCTGACTGTACCCATGCACAGCAGCAAGAGCCTGATCTTCCTGCCACTGACCTGCTGCCTCCCACAGCGTTGTTGACTGACCAGACACACACTATGTATTGTGGAGAGATAAAGGGTGGAGGCAGATAAACAACTTGGGAGCTACAGGAAAGATGGTGAGGGGCTCTTTATCAGGGAGTGCAGGGATAGGATGAGGGGGAATGGTTTTAAGCTGAAAGAGGGCAGAATTGGATCAGATATTAGGAAGAAATTTTTTACTGTGAGGGTGGTGAGACTCTGGAACGGGTTGGACAGAGAAGTTGTGGAGGCCCCATCCCTGGAGGTGTTCAAGGCAGAGTTGGATGGGGCTTTGAGCAGCCTGATCTGGTGGAAGGTGTCCCTGCCCGTAACAGGAGGGTGGAACTGGATGATCTTTAAGGTCAGTTCCAACTGAAACCTGTGTTCAGTTCTGGGCCCCTCACCACAAGAAGGATGTTGAGGCTCTGGAGCGAGTCCAGAGAAGAGCAACTAAGCAGGTGAAGAGGCTGGAGAACAGGCCTTATGAAGAGTGGCTGGGAGAGCTGGGGATGTTTAGCCTGGAGAAGAGGAGGCTGAGGGGAGAACTCATTGCTCTCTACAACTACCTGAAAGGAGGTTGTGGAGAGGAGAGTGCTGGCCTCTTCTCCCAGGTGACAGGATGAGAGGGAATGGCCTCAAACTCTGCCAGGGGAGGTTTAGTCTGGATATTAGGAAAAACTTTTTCACAGAAAGGGTCACTGGGCTGCCCAGGGAGGGGGTTGAGTCACCTTCCCTGGAGGTGTTTAAGGGACGGGTGGTCGAGGCACTGAGGGACATGGTTTAGTGTTTGATAGGAATGATTGGACTTGATGATCCGGTGGGTCTTTTCCAACCTAGTGATTCTATGATTCTATGATTCTATGAATTTCATTGCAGCAGAAGCTACAGACCAAGTCCCAGAGCAGCCTAGTACCAGCAGCCCCTCACACAGCCAGAGCCCTGGGTGACTCCTAGAACCCTGGAATGGGACAGCCCTACTGCCAGGCACATGAAGGAGCTTTTAAACTGGTCATGAACAATATACTGGCCATCCCTGGATTTGTTGCCAAAGGTTAAGAGGGAAAAATCTAAGTGCCTGGACTTGCACAAAGACTACCAAGTCTCTCCAAAATGTCAGATTTTGAAAAAATCCCATGGAAGCATCTATTTGCACCTTTATGCATCTAAATCTATCCTGAACAACTCTATGTAATGAAGACCCCAGGTTATTTAGATCCTGCTAGCTTCAGCAGCGCTGGCCAAACCCAAAGAGATCTTAAACTCTCAGTACTTACCCCAGAAAAATTGTGAGTGCAGCCTTTGACAATGAATTTACACAACTGCTAACAACCAAGGCTCTGAAAAACTGGAAGACTCTCATTATTTCTTAAAGCCACTGTGCCAGAGGGCTGGGTAAGTGCCTGCTATCTTAGCTTCTGCCAGGCTCTGCAGGAATATCTATGACTTGGAGACATCTGGCAGCTGGCATACATTACAGAAACTTTGAGGCCTTTACATAAAAAAAAAAAGATTTTAAACTGAATCAGCAAGTACACAGAAGTGAGCGCAAAGAGACACAAAGTAAGAAAGGAAAACTGTGATTTTTCTGGAACTCTCATAAAGCATGGGCTGGCTGCAGTTTATGTTACATTGTGTGGTCCAGTCCCTGACTATCTGGCTCTAATTATCTGATTTTTGAGAGCATCATGCTTAATTCCACATGTTCCATATCAAAGGTACCATTTTAGCTAGGTTGGGGGTTATATCTTCTTTGTAACATAGCAAACGAATAAACTCTTACAGCAAATGGAGTTTCTGCTTTAGAGTTTCTCCTTACTGCAAAATACAGTTCCTGCTTGTGAAGGAAGTTTTTCCACCATGAGTGCAGAGGGACACTGTGTTAGTGTTCCACTGTGATTATTTTTAATTCTATACTCATTTTCTTGCCATTATTGGTAAATTTTGCAAATAATACAAATTTGGAAGCAAAGCCTCACTTAAAGCACTGCATATACACTGTCCAACTTCATTATTACATGGTTATCTCTCTCCAACTATCATTTTTTTGGAAAACTGAAAACTGGGATTGCTTAATTTGCTTGTTTGCTAAAGCCTATGGACAAAGCTTAATACTTGACACTTCTACTTATGGCTAATATAAAAAATCATTGTTTGCTACAGAGCACATTCAGCTGTATTTATTATGCTGCTCTTTCACCCTAATGTTTTTTCTCTGGAAAAGGCCCTAGGTCAGGACTTGTAGTACCCCAGTAAGTGACTGCCCCTTGGCTGCAGAGCCTTAAGCTACTGTTCCACAGTCACTTTGAGCAGCTGCTGCTGCAAAAAGGACAGGTTTGCCTTCATCTAAGCTGTCCATATTTTGTTACCCCATTTGAATTGAAAACCAGCCTGAAAAGAATCTCAGCACTGGTTGTGAATGAAGAAAGGCAGCTGAGGTGCCTCCCTTTTTGGCAGCAGTCTGTATTTATGCCAACCCATTGACTAACATGACTGTAACTTCCAGTGTTGATAAACACAAAAATGTTCAAAACATTATCATCAATAAAAGCATTAGTTCCAGGCAGTAATTTGCAGGAATGTCACCAACTCCTTGTGGCATCTATGAAATAAAAAGACTGGAAGAGGACAGAGCTCTCTTCTTTCGTATCATCACAAGGTTCACTCCCGAGATGTATTGTAACTTCCATTTAAAACTTCCCATTAGTCAGCCATACAGTGTTACCACGTAATCTGTTCCAATACCTAACAAATCTCATTTAAAAGGTGTTCCTAAAACACTGCTACATCATCTGGTCTTCAAAGCCAGTAGAAACACTTTCTTCTGCAGACACACAAGTCACCAATGCTTCTGCAAGTTTTCAAATGCATGAAAGGTTTCTATAATGCTCCTTTGTCTGCTCTTGCTGCCTTCATATCTGAACAAACTCAGTTCTTCCAAAGTTGCACAACACTTTTGCCGGTAAGATTCTGTTAGTTCTGTGGGATTTATAATTTCACTTTCACAGCATCACATTAGTGAAGAAACATAGTAGTCAGAGAAGTCTCATAATCTTAAAATTTAATTAATTTATATTGAAAAGCACTGTTTTTCTTCAAGGCCTTTTTGATTCCTACCCTGTTTTGCATACTACTTTCTTTGTTGAAGAAGTAAACTGAGAATAAACAGAACCATAACACCACAAAGTTTTAACAAACTACCACCAACCTTGAAAAGAAAATGAATATGAAATCTTTAAACTGAGTTCTGTTTGTATACTACCATACGTTTTTTTGCTACTGCCAAAGTACATCAATTGATAGGATAATAAATTACAGAAGCTAACACAGAATTTACTCTACCATACACACACTAAACAAAGAATGGAAATTCTGAATTCAAACCAAGATGGTGAAAGAATGATAATTTTATTAGGAGTTTTTTAGAGTAAAATCAATAAAGTGGTTATTATTCTACAAAATTTTACCCCCCAAAAGTTTGCAGGCTTCCATCTAAGTATACACTTGAACACTTAATTGCTTGTGACTAATATTATGTGTTATCTTGTGGAAAAAGCAATGAGAAATGTAAGGTCTTAAAACTAAGGTAAGCCCATAGTTTAACAAGTACACACATGTCTAACAAAAGGAAAGGACTTGGGAAAACATTTCTGCATCTTACTGAAACCGTACTGTTTATTTCTACAACTCATTTTAACCAAAATGCTCCAGACATTGGTAAAGATCAGCCTGAGGTTCCTAAAGGTCCAATTATTTCTGCGGTCTAAAATTAAATGAAACTTTTCACTCAAGGAAATATCCAGCTGCATAGCAGACTGCAGACCTGTTTCCAACCAGCCATAACAGATTTGTCAAAAAATAATTATGGACACTTTTCCAGTTTTGGAATTACTGAATTTTCTCCAGACTTTTTATGGGTAACAAATACAGGAAAATAACTAAAAAATCCTATGCCCTGAGTGGAAGAAAAAAAAAATCTCAAAATAAATCTGATGAGAGTACACAGCCAGGCTTTTATTTATACATCTAACATCTGGGCTGTGGGCTAACAGGGAAGAACTGTTCCTTCTCAGAACAGCTCAAAAGGGTATAGAAAAATTTTCTGCATTTGAACAGTGTGTCCATCTGTATTTATTTCAACAGGAGGTTGCATGCTGTCCTCCCAGATTTTAGAAAGGAAAAAGAAATAAAATAAATAAAACCAAAACTCAACAAAAAAAGATCCCTGCATACCCTGATTAGGACACCAGCTACTATCCCCATTCTCTTCACTGCAGGTGTTTCTACCCTGCCCTTTTGGCTCAACCCTGTCCCACCCTGCCCACAGTTTCTCCCAGTCTTGGAGCAGAGGCAGGGACCCACTCAAGTGTTACTACTCAGAGGAGGAAAAGAATTCCTGTTTTGAAGTTATATATTTTATAAAGTTGATCTCTTATCTCACAACTTCACTGACCATATCTGCTGCTTTTACAATTTCAATTGTAGAAGGTTCGTCAACAAGAGAGAAACCAATCCCACTCTCCTACAACAGGGAAGAGGAAAAGAAGAAAAGAAAAAAAATAAAGCAAACCAAACTTTTCTCACTTCATTTTGAAGTTTTACTGAGCTTAACATTTCATGACATATTTCCCACTGACTGATCTTCCTGTCAGCAGGCTGGATTACTTGCAGTATTTGTTTGCAATTTTTGTTGCAATCTTTGATAATGGGAGGGATACACAAAAGTAGCCAAACAGCTCCAGAGCACAAATGGGGGGGGAAGAGAGAGAAAAACAATGCAAACATTTTGTAACTAGCTTAGTATCGCCATTCTTTTAGATTTAAAATTTAAATATAGTAATTATAAATTTTCTCATTCTAATTAACCTTATTGTTATCTTCTGCAGTTGCACTGAGAAAAAATTCCTAATTTTCAGCACTTTATCATATCTTTAAAGCAATTTTTCCAGGGCCTTTATCAGCACTGGACTTATATTTCGTCCTAGTGACTAATATCACATGACCCTAAAGTCAGATGGGCTATTGATTTTTGTTAATACCTGGATACTTGCTGAGGAGTTTTTATGCTTTTTTTGAATGTTAGTTATTTTTTTTTAACAATATATTTAGTTCAGGCACCACCAGGTACAATGTTTATAAAGAGTATACATTTTTCAGATGTTCAGTCATGAATATAGATGCTCTATGAAATTCAAAGTGTTTAAACAAGATTCCTTTTTGTGCTTACATTGACTGCTTTGAAGGAAAAACTGCTACCAGTTAATTGATATGAAAGCTTCCTTGTAAAGTCAGCTGGTGCAGTGAAATATCAGGACGTTATTTAAAAATATGCACTGTAATATCCAAACCTACCTCCAGCGAGCTAATCAAAATACAGGGTACAGCACAAAGGAAGATGAATTTGGGGAAGGACAGGCTGGGGGGACACACACATACGTGAAACATCAGCAGAAGCATCATCTATCAAAGATGCCCTTGGCAATTCTGCAGTATTTGCAGGGATTGGATTTCTAGCAGTGGGCTCAGAACGCATCTCTGAAACCTGGATCAACTGTTATTTCAGTACACTAGGTGTCTAACATAGATGGATCTCCTCGCAGGCTCCCAGACCATAAAGTATTTCAAGTTTTAATTAGGCAGACCCTTAAACAGATGATAAAAGCCACCTTCAGTAAAAGGGACTGAATTCAGATGAAAGATAATGAACAGTATATGAGCAAGCACAAACCTCACCTCCAGCATAAGAGTATTTAACAGATCGGTTGAGAATGAATTTGAAGTCAGTATTTTTCTAAAAACTATGCTAAAAACCAGCATTTCCCCCCTGAAGTTATACAAGGATTAGTTTTTGTTTTTCTTCTTGGTTTAACAAACACACCAGAAGAAATATTGTGAACTACTGAATCTTCCCAAGGAGAATTCTCCTAGTGTAGACTGACCCTTTATGTATTCATCCATACACTCCAACACAAGACTGTGGTTTTCAATTTTATATTTATGCAGTTTTATCTGCCACAGACCAGAGAAGAGAGAATCATCATTCCTGAAAGCATTACATAATACAACTTCAAGAGCCAGACACAGCCGTATTGATTTGTTTGTTTATTTTTAACAGAATAGACTTAAGAGAATCATTTGACTCTCAGAAAAAAATATAGTGAAAGGGTACAACAATTTCCATGTTAGAAAATAAATCTTATGCTTTTCAGAAAAAATAAATTAAAAATTAATTGACAATTATATTTTTATTGCTTGCAGATATTCTCAAATAGGAACATCTTGCTGATCGTTCCTAAACTGCATACCTGGACTGTGGATCATTACATGAAACAAACAAGAGTTACAATAGAAAAAGATATGGTACCTGAACAGTAATAATGTTTTGGTATTGACTCAGTCCAGCCAAACTTAGTTGTAAAATTCAGCACAGCTCCACAGCACAGGGATTTCTAAGAAATAGCTTATAATTTTCTATAGAAATCATAAGAAGGAAAACAAAGACAAAAACTCTTGTAGCACCACAGAAACCTTCTTTTTGTCACACACAGTCAGTGTTGTTAGATTGTTACTACAACACACTCTACACTTTCTTTTCACATGCAAAAATACGTTATCTTCCTCAAATGAGATTCTTGAAAGAATCAAAGTTAGTAGTGTCACAAACCTCAAGATCACACCTACAATGACACCGTACCTTAAATGTATGAGCAATACAGTAATTTTACCTGCTTTGTTCACATCAACACATTACTAATGTTTCCCTTATTCTCCCTTGATTTTCCTAGTGTGGGTTTCACACACTGACTGGATCCTCATTAAACACTAAGCTCCTTGGGGCAAGATTCTCCCTTTATCAGGATTAGGCATACAATATACTGACATATCAGAGCACAATTTTTTATTCTATGAGTTAAAGGCCATTCCTCTCAAGGAAGTCAGTGTTTGGCATTATTAACTGTAAAAAGAAAATCTTGCACAATATGTTCCTTTTGTAATGTTACTTCACAGAAGAAAAAGGAAGAGAAAAAATAACAGGAAGCATAAACATCATTAATTCATGGAAAATGGTCACCTCTTCAAGTATCACAGCAATGGACAACCTAACAAGAAGGAATAAAGCATAAGTTTAGCACATATTTCATAGAATCATAGAATAGTTAAGGTTAGAAGTGACCTCAAAGATCATCTAGTTCTAACTCCCCTGACACGAGCAGGGACATCCCACTAGATTAGGTTGCCCAAGCCCACATCCAACCTGGCCTCAAAAAACCTCCAGGGATGGGTCATCCACAACCTCCCTTGGCAACCTGTTCCAGTGTCTCACCACTCTCATGGTGAAGTTGTTCTTCCTAATGTCTAGTCTAAATCTGCCCTTCTCCAGCTTATATCCATTCTCCCTCATCCTATCACTACAAGCTTTTATGAATAGTCCCTCCCCAGCTTTCTTGTAGGCTCCTTTCAGGTACTGGACAGTTGTCATAAGATCTCCTCAGACCCTTCTCTTTTCCAGGCTGAACAAGCCCAACTCTCTCAGCCTGTCCTCACAGGGAAGGTGCTCCAGCTCCCTGATCATCTTTGTGGCCTTCCTCTCAACTTGTTCCAACAGCTCCATATGCTTCTTGCACTGAGGATTCCAGAACTGGACACAATACTCCAGACGAGGTCTCACAAGAGAGGAACAGAGTGGCAGAATCACTTCCCTTGACCTGCTGGCCACGCTCCTTTTGATACAGCCCAGGATACGTTTGGCCTTGTGGGCTGCGAGTGCACACTACTTCTCATTGAACAGCACCTCCAAGTCCTTCTCTGCAGGGCTGCTCTCAGTCACGTCACCCCACATCACGTACTGAAAATGGGGATTGCCCCGACCCAGGTGTAGGACCTTGCACTTGGCCTTGTTGAACCTCATGGGGTTCTCACAGACCCACTTCTCCAGCCTGTCTAGGTCCCTCTGGATGACATCTCGTCCCTCAGGTGTGGCAGCTGCACCACTCAGCTTGGTGTCATCTGAAAACTTGCTGAGGGTGCACTCAATCTCGTTGTCAATAGCATTGATGAAGATATTAAAGAGCATTGGTTCAAGTATGGACCCCTGAGGGACACCACTTGTCACGGATCTCCATCTGGACTTTGAGCCATTGACCACTACTCTCAGAATATGACCATCTAACCAGTTTCTTATCCACTGTACCATCCACTCATCAACTCCATATCTCTCCAATTTAGAGAGGAAGATGTTGTGAGGGACCATGTCAGAGGCTTTACAGAAGTCTAGATAGATCACATCAGTTGTTTACCGGTGTCCACTGCTGTGGTCACCCCATCATAGAAAGCCACTAAGCTAGTCATACAGGATTTGCTCCAGTGAAGCCATGCTGGCTGCCATTAATCACCTCCATGTCTTCCATGTGCTTTAGCATAGCTTCTAGGAGGATCTGTTCCATGATCTCACCAGGCACAGAGGTGAGGCTGACAGGTCAATAGTCCCCAGGGTCATCTCTTCTGCCTTTTTTAAAAATGGGCACAACATTACCCTTCTTCCAGCCACCAGGGATTTCTCCTGACTGCCATGATTTTTCAAATATCATGGAGAGTGGCTTGGCAACCACATCTGCCAATTCCCTCAGGACTCTGAGATGCATATCATGAGGTCTCATAGACTTATAAATTTTCAGGTTCCTCAGGCGGTCACAAACCTGATCCTCCTCTATAGAGGGAGGGGGTTTATCCCCCTGCTCACCATCTTGCCATCCCATGACCCAGAAGGAGCGAGAAGTTATCAGTGAAGACTGAGGCAAAAAAGTTGTTGAGTACATCAGCCTTCTCCTTGTCTGTTGATACGAGGTCACCATTCCAAACCATCAGTGGGGGTACATTCTCTTTGACCTTCCTCTACTTGTAGAAGCACTTCTTGTTAGTCTCTACTTCCCTTGCCAAGTTCAGCTCCAGCTGTGCCTTGGCCTTCTTGATTTCCTCCCTACACATCCAGGCAGTGTTCCTAAACACATCCCAGGTTACTCATTCCTGCTTGCACTGCCTGTGCAGTTCCCTCTTCTTCTTCAGTTTAACCAGCAGGTCTCGACTCAGCCACGCCAGTCTCTTCCCTGCCTGATTTTCTACATACAGGGACTGAGAACTTTTGCACTTCAGGGAAAGTGACCTTGAATATTTTCCAGCTCTGTTCTGCTCCCTTGTCTCAGAAGACTATGATGTCCCAGGGGATCCTACCGAGTAACTCCTTGAAGAGCTGGAAGTCTGCTTTCTTGAAATTTAGTGTCTTGACTATACTTCTCACCTGTCCTGTATCCCTCTGGACCTCGAACTCCACCAGTGCATGATCACTGAAGCCCAGGCTGCCTCCAGTCCTAGTATCACTGATGAGTTTGCTTGTATCGGTGATCATCAGGTCCAGTATTGCATCTCCTCGGGTGAGGGTCTCTATTAACTGGACTAAGAAGTTATCCTCAATGCGCTCCAGGAGTCTCCTGGATTGCCTACAGCTTGCTGTGCTGCTTTTCCATCATATGTCAGCGCGGTTGAAGTCCCCAAGTATTTCACTAAGTGCATCAAATAAAAGCACTTGTTCTGTTTTGCATTAAAAAAAAACCCCACAAACAAACCAACAAAAAACAAACTAACAAGAAATACACAAACAACAAAAATTCATAAGCCACGCAGGAAAAGTAAAATTACATTTTTTATTCAAGTCCAACTGCTTCAAGTATCAATTAGGCAAGATCTGCTTTTCAGTGAACAGTCCTATGAAAAGTAGTTCAGGTAACTGTGAGAGTTAACACAGAATAAAGTAAAAGCAGACTCACTTACAAAACAGTTACAATGTTTTGTTTGTTCATTTTTTTCTGTGGGAAACAACTGGTTCTAAACTAAAATTATTTCTAAAGAGAGGCTGCCTTTTTAGCCACTTACTCAAGGTATTCAATCTGAAGACGGGGCATTTCCCAGATCCACAAGCCGCCAACTCACACACAGTCCTTTTTCGACTTGCCCAG